>JBAMNC010000414.1:0-725000 GCA_037902135.1 Cetoscarus ocellatus
GGCCCAAACTGAAAGTGATAGACAGAATAATCGTCCAGTCAGCTTCAGGATATGTTTTGGAAGATGTCTAGGTTCTGCCCTCCCAGAACACTATCTATGGGCTGTTTCCCAGGTTGACACTTGAAATATATGCTGTATATCTAATATAGTATGTATCTAATTGTCTATCTGGCATGTTTGGTTAGATGTGAATAAAACTGTCTTAATTTCCTTGGGGTGGATGTGTTATATTGGGACAGGACAACATGAGGTGATATATTTTGTTTTCAATGTTAGCTGAAATATTTGTTTTAGTGTTTAAGTATATTTTTTATTCATGCACAGGATAACTCAGCAAGAGGTCAAAACACTCTGGATTTTTCCATATGGGTTACCAAATTGACCTGCAATCTCAAAGCTGGGGTATCTGACTTGGATGAGACTGCAGTGGGAGCAACTCTACTCCCCCCTCCCTTTCATAGCTGTGCTGCTAGCAACACCCCTTCCCTTATGAGGAGCCACAATTCACATGTCCCTTCATAAAATTAACATTACCTGTACAATCTAAACAACATGAGCTCATTTAGATATAACAAGCACATATATCTTAGTAGAGGTTTCAGTAAGAACACTGTCCCTGAACTGAGCCCTGATTGGCCATAAAGTGGGTTTCTCTTGCCAGGGTTTCTAAAGGCCTAAAACAGAGCAAGGACTGGGGACAGATGTCCAATGATTTCTCATGTGGCTTCATTAATAAGATGTTGACAAAAAATTATATTCTATTGGGCCAGTGACACAAAGAATAAAGTACATACTGCAGCTTTAAGTCAGATGGGACAAACTCACATGACACTTCTACCCAAAGTATAATTTTGTTGGAAATGTATTCCAAAGCAATATGCGATAGATTTTGCACAAGAAGACCTGTAGCTCTCTCTCTGGGTTTTAAGTATGCTAACCATGTCTTCTTTGGATAACGCTTATTAAGTGTAATTTGCAGAGAATATCTTCTCCTCATGTCTTGTCTCTTTTGCTGGTAAGGTTAGAGGGACCTTAAGGCTATCTTTCCTTTAACAAAAGAGACTTGTTCCGTGAGAGGCACAATTAAAGAGTAGGAGGGAGGAAGATTACACACAGACGGCTTTATGGGCACCTCCAAATGACTCAAGAGCAGACTATTCAGCAGCTGGTAAAATTATCCACCATTGTCACGAAACATTCAAATGCAAGCTTTCCCCTGTAATGTACCCAACTCTCTCCCTCATCCCAATAAGTTACCTCTGAGGGGGGTTATATAAAGTCGAGTGGAGACTAATAGTAGTTCTGACATTTGGGCAAAGTGAAAAAAGTGCTCAGTCTGGCTGCTGTCAGAATAGATAAAGCCACAACAGTCTTCAAAAGTCAGGAACATAAAGCACAGTAGATTAACGTGCTGGGACTGGGTAATAACTTTAACACATGACATCTTACCACTTTCCATCACGTATGCAACTTCAAAGGGGGAAATATGGTATTTATTGATGGACCCATAATTCAGTTCTCCTCTAAAGCAGGTCAGATTTCATTTGACAGGGCAGGGAGAATAGAAACCAGATGACACAAGACCTGGGCCCCAACCCTGGCTGAGCTTTCACTTTAGGCCCACAGGTTGCAGGGTTGAATCCTGATGGGGAAGAGTCTTCGCCACACCTGGATCAGAGGGCAAAGGGAAAAGAAACTAGAATAGAATAGTCCAGTGGATCCCAATATTCTAGACAGATGTGATGAAGCCAACTTTCATAAACAACATCAGTCATGGTGCAGGTGTGTTGATTTCAATTCAAGGTAAAGGAAAAGTAAACTATCACTAAAAAATGAAAGCTGTTAATATCATCTTTCTCTGTGACACTATGGGCCAGTCTGATCAAGATTGTATTCACCTGAGGAAGCTCTCTGGTTGAAACATTGTGAATATACTTTTATCTGTCATTGAGTTCGTAAAAAGGCATACCTTATTTTTCTGCCATTACAGCAATATTAACTCTCAGATTTTTGGGGTTATTTTGGACACACTTCAAAACATGTGCCATTCCACATAACAGCCAACTGATATTAATGTTTTTAGGCCTATAGTGATACCGATTACTGGTGGCTCTGTGGATTGATATTTTAAACCAATACGCATTGACAATAATAGGAATATTTCTGTCAATTTTTTTGCACAAAGCCACTCATATACATGAATAAGTACAACATTAATAAAGATACAGAACTGTACACTTTTAACAGATCAGTTTATTGGCTCTGACTGAGTTTAGACTCTGTTGTTAGCAAGAATATGCTGCTGTAATTGTTTTTCCATCAACTGTATGTATGTACTGGTGTGTGTGGCCTGGTGAGCTTCATATTGTTCCAAGTTACCATCATGGTGACCAAATGTAACTTCAAACATTATTAAAGATGGTTGATGGTGTTTCATTACTTAAAGGCAAAAAGATTATTTATAAAGATTAAACCTTATAGTCCTTGTGTCTTCCCAACTGTCAGAGCACAGACGGGAGGAGAGCAAGGGCGGAGCACAGAGGGGCAGAAGGGGCCTTAGCCCAAATGGAGACCCCTGATGGATGTTTCCAAGTTAATCCAAGTTCATTTAGGGACTTTATCGCATCATTTCCTCCCTTTGAACACAAATGAAGTTCTGTCAGAACCACATTTTCAAGAAAAGACGCATACTCATTTGCATTAACTTTATTTGCATTTTTGTTGCATATTTTTTTTTGGCAGTATGGCTCTGATGGGGGTTCCCCCTGCCTTTCCACACAGTGATAGTGGAAGCCCGAAGCAGAATTAGCACACGTTCCTGCCCTCCGTGCAGCCCACAAAGAAAGATTGAGGCAAGAAGAGAAGCAGCAAGCATCAATGTCAGCTGACACTGGTTAAGTCAGAGAATAGCACAAAGGAGGAGCTTGGGTGGAGGAGGGTTGCAAGGCAGCTTGTAGCAGGAGCGGTGAAGAGCAGGCAGTTTAAGAGGCTGTTTACACGACTCCATTTCCACCAGAAATGCAAAGGTTTTTCCTTTGCGTCTTCAAAAACGATCTGCGTTCAGACAGAGACTCGAGAACGACTGAAAACGCTGTAGCATGCATGCCAGTCCAGTAGATGGCGATGTAGGCTTGCAGAGAAACAGCGCAGTTACAACACACTTATGAAGAAGAAAAATTTTCCACAAACAACAATGGCGAGTGGACACACGAAGACGCAGGAGTCTCTTGTCTGGACAACAAATCTGTCGGGACAACAAATTTGTCTGCATAGTTTTGTCTGGAAAACAAACTGAGCACGGGAAGCAGCACACATGTTACTCGGGACACGGCCGAAGCTGTTGTTGTTCCTGGTATGCGTGCGCAGCCTTCATGTGAAAGAGTACTGCGCATGCAGTGACGTCAGCGTTTCCCCCTGAAACGCTGAATCGTGTTTACATGAGACCGGGTGGCGATGCGTTTTAAAAACTCTCCACCTTGGACCCTGGTTTCAAAAGTTTGCAGATTCAGGCGCTCCAGGTACCGTTCTCATGTAAACAGGAGGCTAAAACGCAATGAAAACTCTTCGGATTCGGCCGAAAACAGAGTTGTGTAAACACCACCTAAGTCAAGTGATTTAAGAGCATTTAGCCAAAGGCAGCTCCAAGGCATTCAGCTGGCTGTCCACAGCAGGAGGCTAGCTTTGGATCAGCTGTTTAACAATGAAATGCTGGCATGTTAGCAATCTTGACTTGGTAACCTGCCAAAATTAATGCTCTGTTCCATTTTTGTAATGTACAATAGTGGACAAAAATAATGTTTCCACCAAAAATGAATTGTTATTATCAACATAATTTCTTTATGAATTACTCTCACACTGTCTCCATCATTCTAAGACTGCAATACAGCATGTTTAAGATCATTAATTCTTATTCCTGTTTTATAAAACTTAAAAAAAGAAATAAGTTTTCTGTTTGTCTATAAACTCAAAGATTAGACTGTCATTGGATGGCACAGAGTAATAATTCTATCAATAACTGGTCAAATTATATGCACAATTTATATCACATAAGATAGAAATATTGCAGCTTTATTTTTTCCAATAATAACATTC
The DNA here is from genome assembly GCA_037902135.1 of Cetoscarus ocellatus. Classification (NCBI taxonomy): domain Eukaryota; kingdom Metazoa; phylum Chordata; class Actinopteri; order Labriformes; family Labridae; genus Cetoscarus; species Cetoscarus ocellatus. The sequence goes on from JBAMNC010000414.1 coordinate 4,093, forward strand.
AGCTCTTACTTGCTGTGTGTTTCAAGGTCTTTAGTTTTTTGTTTTTTTTTTTAACTCTGTATCCTCTTTAGATGACATTAAGTAAACCTTGGTAAAGTTGGATTTCTACTGATTTATCAAGCAATACATTCTGAACCAGCATTACAACATAATGCCACTATGTAGGCATAGAACAACACTATCTTTAGCATGTCTAAACCCCATTGTTTTATTACTAGGCAACTGATTTTTATGGTTCTCTAGAGCAGTGTATGTATTTTGCTCCACTGACACAGTTATTAAAAGTTTTACTCAAAACTCACAGCCTCAGTCTGACACATGACATGCAACACGTGACTCCAGAGAGGAGGGCAACAGGCTTGTGTGAGCCGTCTGCCCCATCTCACTCTGCAAACGCCAAAGGGATTTCCACAAAGCAAACACTGGTTAGCCTCGCTATTTAGTGTGGAGAGCCACCAGAGCCAACAAGCTCCCTTCCAGAAAATAGCTCAGTCTGCCCCTGATAGGGCACCAGCATGTGTATGTGTGTGTGTGCGTGTGTGTGTCTGTGTGTGTAATCCATATGATTCTGTGTTGGCCCAGATAGCTCAAGCAATGAATAATTCTCTGGCAGAGGTCCAGCCTGGATGTGGTTTTGACTCTTTGCTTTAGATTTTCTCCCAAAGGGGGGGATGGTGGTTTGGCTATCAATTACAGCGGCTGGAACTCTGAAATCTGAGACTCTCTGTGATTCACCCATGCTATGCCTGCATGCTCGACTGGTGTCCATGTTCTCTTGCAATATTCACAGTACAGATCATCACATGGCTATTGTTGTCATTTTATCACTTGCTGTCAGTTGTGTCATGATATTGATGGCACCTGTGATGGGCTGCAAAATTCTTGAGAATGGCAGAAGACAGAAAAAAAGGGAGGCTCTGCCAAATTCTTGCATTCTGTTGGAGTTATTTTTGCTCCGTATCTGTTTTTAAAACAGCTGTTTGTAATGATCTTGGCATTTTGTCTTTGTTCATACTTTTCCCACGGATAAGATAAAATGATGTCATGTAAAACATATTCCAGTTACGATTTTATAGGGTTTGATGGTACTACTACTTAACCCAAAACACCTGCAACAATTATCAAGCTTACATTGTTTAACCGAGCTGAAGGTCTCTTATGTAACCCTTGACTATGAATGCCATATCTCAAAAATGTTTTGAAGGATTTTCTTCATAATTTGCAAAGAAATGTCCACTTTGACTGCAGGATGTTTCGATAAAATTTGAAGGACATGGACAAATGTTAAGTCCCATTATCACTACATTTCTAAACTCTTGAAGGTATATCTGTACACCACTTAAATGCCGACTCTTTTTGCCAAGTACTGCCACAAAAATCACTCTAGTCCTCCCTGGCTTGCAACTGTGCTTTTATGGTCTAGTACTTGTATCTAATGGAGGTATAAAACTGCCAGGCAGCAGTCCTAGTTTTCCTTTAAGGTCACATGTCCTTGTCTGTGTGACTGTTACAGCACATCAGGGGTGACTATTAAGCAAGGATTTGATTTAGGATTAATTAAAAAAAAGACGAATTTCATCTCTGTAGAGGATTAGATGCAGTTCTTTTTCCTTCACCTTTGGAAATGCTTGGCTCCGAGGGGGCAGGGAGGCTATGATGATGAGCTCAGCACTAATAAGGTACTCAAACAATGTCTTATGGGAGGGGGGGAGGTGTTACAGCACACAGAGTGGACCTTCAAAACAATCATGGCATTTGCCTTTGACAAGCAAAAAACACACATGTAGGTGGAGGCTGAATAGCTATTACACAATAAACCACAAAACTGTCCATGCAATTATGTATTGAAATTTTATTGGACATCAATATTTAATAGTAAGAACTTGAAGTATCTTAGTAACATGTTGCTTTTAGCTGTTGTGCTCCAAAGCTGTGGAACAAAATTCCAGAGGAGCTAAAAATATAGAGATCTTCAAAGACAATTTTAAAGCTCATTTATTCAGTCTGGATCTTATGTAGAAATTTATTGTTTAAATCATTATTATATATAGCTATCACTTTTCAACTTATTTTATTACAACCACGCTGGAGGTCATGTTTTTGCCTTTGTTTGGCTGGAGATGTCCAAAATAGCCCAACTTAAAAATGCACTGCAACACATGAATGTTCGTTTCGCTCAATAATTGTCATAATTATAATGATATCAACATGATTCTGAGTGCCAGAGGTAGATTTTCAGCATCAAGGAATCATATTATGAGGGTAACTTCATCATGGAACTATTGCTTATAGGTGTAACAGCAACATTTGAGCTACCTTGGCAGAGGTTTGCGCTCCCTGAGTGCAGTCCAGTTGTTAAATTAAATGTCTTAATTAAAGTGTTTGATGCTTGATTATATTTTTTGTATTTATTTGTATTTCTTATCCTTGTCAAATAGTTTTTATCCTTTTGCACTAAATCATATTAGATTTGTTTAAATTAATTTTTTTACATAGTTTTTATGTATTTTAACTTTTATTTATTCTTGTTTCTTTTTTTATGTTTTTATCAGTCATCTTAGTTTTCTTGTTTGTTTTACTAAAGCTAGTTTGGTGTGCATTAGTCCCCAAATCCATCTTGGCTTTTATCATCATTTATACTATTAGAGTGGAAAACTACTTGGTAAATAGACTTCTGCTGAATGTTTATTTGCTAGTTGTAAAAAAATCAATGATTTTAATCATTATCACATATTGATCTTTTGTCCATCTTTCTGCCTCCTTGTAAAGCACTTTGAACTACAGTTGAATTTGTATTGAAATATGCTATATAGATAAAGTTTGATTGATTTGTTTTATGTTGAAGTTTGGCCCACAGCCACTAGTTGGCAGCAGAAATTCAGCCATTTTACTCTGTCTCTCTGTTAGATTTATTGTTATTATTTCCGTCAGTGGGACAGACAGTTAAGTTTTTCCATATAGCAGGGACCATACTTGGCGATACACACTCCTAAATTGATGCTGTGTGTTGTTTGGCTCATTCAATGAAAGACTAGCTAAGACAGCAGCAAGGGACAACACAAAGTCATTGCATCACATGCATCAAGACCGTTCCTGTCTCATGCTAGTTGTGGGCTGTAAAGACCATCACCCCCAACTAGCCTGTTGTGAATTTGCCCTGAATCTTTTCTTTGGTGTTCTCACACTGGTTTACCGACTTTCCAGGGAATATTTACAATGGGACTGGCAAAGATTCAGGATAAAGACCCAAATGCTCAAAATTGTGGTAAAGCAGCTCAAACTGGAAATTCTGGAGGAAAGTGTATCTGTTTTTGTAAGTGTAAAAGTAGTAAGAATCTGAGAACTACCTGGTAAAAACTGTAATTTGACATTTTTACTCAAAGAACGAGGTCAGACAGTGGCAGATATAAGAGTTTATGTTGCTTCTGTGTATTCTGAGTTTGCATAAACCGTGACATGCATAAATATGAAACCTGAAGTGCTATTATACAATTGGTGTAGATGAAAACTAACACATTGCAGTTTTACCTTGGTTAAATGTAACCTGTCTCAAATCACCTCCCATGTTTCTCATTTTCCACACATTCTCGAATTTTATTCATTGTTGTGTTATGAACTCCTACCGTCATGTAGATCAGTATTTTTCATGCAAGCACCCAATCTCCCCCTCTCAATACAAAACAAGGCATGAGCACTCCCCAGTAAAATGCCAGTATCTGCTCTGGGAAACAGTCATTCATGAGGCATTCTGAGACTGCTCATTGGACAAATTGATATGGGGCGAATAAAAGAAAGTCCCACTCGTTCACATTTAGACACACAGAGCTTCCCGTTAGTGTACGGGCCTCTCATTGTGCAGCTCAGCCATCTGTCTCTCAGCAGTAGGTCCTTGTTACCTGTTGTACTCTTTCTTACTCTGTTCATTCACCAATGCCAGCAGCTCCTTTCACCGTCTCGCTCAGTGGAGGGTTCTCAAAGACAATTTCTCACAGAAAGAGGGATCCAAGTGTCTTGGACCTTGACAAAACACAGAGAAGGGAAGTCTCTCTTAGCTGCTTGTGTAAATTCTTCAGAAGAAGTTAGTAAAACTTGCGACCTCTCTGTCAAATTGGAACGATCCTGTCTGATGTGTATATGCTTAAATAAATGGAAAATTCTTTAAGCCCTCTCAGATTTCAAATGTAAGCCACGTCACTGTCAGAGCCTTCGGCGATGGGCGAGGTGGATATTGAAAGCGAAGGGGGACAGATGCTTCTCCTTAGAGCATATGAAGGGAGGGGGGTTTGCCCATGGCCCCCACTCAGATGAGATGCTAAGTTTACGTTGCACCAGTCTGCAACAGTCTTAGAAGTCAGTTGGATGTCCAGACCCGTGCCATATGGAGTTAGTTAGAAGCAGAGCAGCAAGCCTCGGGCGCCCTCCGTCTCCATAAGGGACCAGCAGCGAGGAGTCGTCTCACTGAGACATTTTCCAATCACTGCAGGCAGCAAAACGCTTCAGAAATGTCAAAGTTTATGTTTTTTTAACGTGAAAGCAAAAGCTGCATCTAATAATGATGAAAGGATTCCTGAGGAGGTATTTTACCTTCAGAGGTATTACAGTGCACTGAAACCAGAATGAAGGCTAATACTCGAGTTTAAGTTAATGGTTGTTTGACAGATTTGCAGGAATATCTCTATGATAATGTGTGACCATCTCTCTCAGAAAAACAACAGACCAATTAGTGGTTGATTAGGCCAGACTAATGGGTTCCAATTTGTAACTGGCTCTAAATTTAAAAACTTTGTGGATTTAATGAGGCATGTGAATTTTGGATTTTAAGACAAAAACTCTGCTGTCTATAAAGGGGGCAAGTCTGATGATATGAAGCATTTTCTTTAGCACACTGTCATTGTTAGGACATCCACTGTAATGGTGTGTTACAGTCTCTCTTCTACATTAAGCCACTACTGACCATCTGCGCGAGACATCACACTCTGTTCCATTTCATCAAAAACAGCAAAATGATCCCATGCAGTAACTTAGTAGATGTTTACATTAAATAAATATAAATGACCCCATGGTGAACTTAAACCTACATATCTCATCATAATTATCTACCGCTGTGTAGTGGACTATTCTCACAAGCCTTTAAATGTCAGACAGCACAGTAACAGTTTTGTTCTGTATTAATGATACTTTCTGTTTCTTTAGTGGCTGAAAATGCATCTTCAAAGCAATTATCAGCTAAAATGCATTCTAGTGTATTGACAACAGCGTTGCACCCGCTGTCCACTGAACTCAGTGATGTCATGTTAGTCACGTGTCTGTAAATGGCCAATATCCCCTGCCACGAGTAGAATTAGCAGCTGTAACAAATCTCATCATGAACAAGTGAAACCCAGCTTAGCCCACAATACCATTTCTGTTTAGGAAAAAACACTGTGACAAATAAATCATATACATTTTTAGATACCAGTCTAGAGATCAACCATCTACTGCCAGTAATATCCAGGAGACCCTGAGGTACAGAAACTCTGTTCACTTTAGAGATTACTGAACATAGAGAGAGGCCGTGAGATGTCACTGTGCAGAGTGATAAGGTTGTCAAGGTTAAACATTTTTGAAGCCAACATCCAAAGCTTGCAGGGCAGTCAATATGATAATGGCATGCCCCATTGATTATAACCTTTAGTGTAACACTTTGGGATTTTGGGTAGAAAAGTTCTGTACCTGGAGATTGTGAATACCATGTAATTCTTAAAATAAGATTGATATAATTGCCTTCTGCAAGAGCATACGCCATTATTTCACATCCTAGCTCCTAGTAAGTCCATTTTGGATAGTACTGGCATGATGGTAAACAACCTTTCTACTATTGGTACAACAGAATGGGCTTATCACTTCTTACTTAATGGAAATGTAGTGAGCTCAAAAAATGCACAGTGCTTAGTTAAATAACAATTTGCTATTGTGCATTTCTGATAAACATGCGTTAGCATCCTAGATTTAGAGTTGATTTCCATTCTGTTACTTTTTTTTTTTATCAAAAAAATCCAGCAGTTTTTGCATATAGTAAATCAACAGGCACTGTTTCACTTAAGACAAACATATTCATTTATAGGATTGACTAGTTTAAAGCTTAATGAACATCTGTCTTTACTGAGAGCTGTTTTTATTTGACTTAATAGAAGCGACATTTTTCTAAAACAGTGCAGCTGTTTGTGTGACTTACGTTTTTCTAATGACCCTTAGTTAACTTTGCACCTAATGCGCTCATTATCGTTGAATAACAGGAAGTTAATTTTCCTGTTCCTAAACTACCCAACCTTTTTTGACCAGCGACCTCTCAGAATAGGAGGTCGGGACCAATTATAAGCGAGCTGCTAATAGCACTTTAGTGAGTCCAGATGTTGTTGGCCTCCATTAGTTCAACTCACAGCACAGAGTAAATGAGCACAACAAGCTGGAATAGAGTCCGGATTTAACAGCTGAACACTTAGTCTAGAGTCTGTGCCAGCAATTATGCTATATATTTTTGTTTTGCCATTTTTAAGAATTAATGCTGTTCATGCTGCAAGAAATTGGACAAGGGTGGCTTCAGCCAGTATTTTCATCTCAGCCTGAATATTCATTTGTTTTCAAATGTTTCCAAGGTCACTGTAATACCTCAATAACATTTAAGACACCAATTAAAAAAGGTTTATAGTGTGTTATTAGCCATCTTAAGCCCCCTGACCAAGGAATTCAAAAGATGGAGAAATACAAGGGACTGACCCTGTTTCAACTTTAAAATATATAATTAGCTCCCTTATCTGGTATGAGGCTCTCTGGCTTTTTTTTCTCTTAAATAAAATAGAAATCAATTCAAACAGAGAATAATGCAGAAACAATGGACGACTCATTATGTAGTTTTGTAAAGTAGGTATTTAAACCTTATGCTTCTGTTTTGATCTTTAATTACTCAGTTTCATCTTTACTATAGTCCCTTTTGCATGACCACCTCAAGGTAGGATATTTACATCCTGGGACACTAATGTTGCATCACTGTAGATTCAGTGTACTGACCTTTTGTAATGGATGTCACAAATCTGTCCTAGTGTTTTTATCCTTATGTTGTTGATGTGTGCTACTCCTGTGCCTTTTAAATTGTCCCATGGGGATAAATAAAGTGGTTGAATTGAATTGAAATAGACATGTTACCCAGTACCAATTAAAAACTCCTGTTTCTGCTGTAATCTGATATCTTTAATCATGGTTATCTCCTGATGTGGAGAGTGGTGACCTGACAAGCTTTAAAAGTCAGTATTAGATTTTAACGACAGTATGAGGCATAAAACTGCATATTTCTTAGCAACTTGTCAAAGGCACTATAAATACTGTTCATAATGTTCAAATGTGTTAATTTTGATCAGTCAGAGAGGAGGAAGCAATAGTTAGGAGTGTGGTGCTGTTTCTGAGGTTAAACTGTTTTCTACTGTGAGCAAAAATCAGCTGATGCTCTGATTTTTTGCCCAGGGTGCTGAGCAGTGAGAATGTTGAACTTCATTGGCTTTGAGCTGAAAATAGACGCTGCCAGTGCAATAAACACCGCCTGTGGACACAAGCCCTTAACCTGTGATAGAGATGGAGAAGTCTCAGTGCTGCAGACTTTATCGTTTTGCTCCTACGCACTGTGGAAGAGACATGTAAAACACACAAAAGGGCACATAAAACTTAAAGACAGCAAAACAACTATGTCAGGAAAATAAAATTCAGGTCCATCTGTCAGTATTACTCGCTTCTCCAGATGCTTTATTGAGTCCACTCTAACCTTCATCATTAGAGCTTGGTTCGGTGCCATGAGCAACCCTCTCAGCAAAATCATCCAACAGTGCAAAAAAATAATAGTACAAGACCTGGAGTCTCTGAGCAGCATTTACGACAAAAGAACTTCAAATAGCCTCTGACACCTCACACACCCCACACAATCATTTTATTTATTAATTTATGGTCACCTTATCTTGCTTGTTCCTATTAGTTTTACACTTCTTTTATTTATGGTTTTATCTTTAAGTGTTTTAAAACAGCACGTGATGTTGTCTTCTGTCTGTTTGTTAAAAGCTTTGTGTTGTGTCTGCTCTGTTGCCTTTAAATAAAGTTCCTGATTAATAAATACAGTTATTTGAATTAAATTGAATTGAATAGCAAACATATCTAACAATAAATTGGTTTTAATAACTTAAATAAAATGAAATATATTAGACAGAATATGTTCTTTATTGCCATTGTACAAACAAATACAGCAAAACTTTGCTTTAGCAACTCCAGTAAGTAAGCAGCATTTATAGTGCTGTCAATATAAAAAATATAAATAAAATGTCAGACAGGAGGAATCCTCTCGCTACATATAAGGCTGGACCTACTGCTGTTATTGTGAGTGCACTGGAATCAATCAATCAAACAATCAATCTTTATTTGTGAATAAAGAATTTGTGGGCAGTTGGTAAATTAAAGGGGCCAAGTCATCTTAATTTTTTCTGTGTGCGGTCACTGGTAAAAAAAAAAATTACAAAATAAAATAAAAATGGGACACTCATGCTTCAGTACACTCACAGTTATTTGGTGCAGGATTCATTAATTGACATTGCACAGCACAGTGGAAGCTCCACATACACACACTCAGCATGCTCCAAGCCGGGTCCACTAATCCCAGTAAATGGCATGTCCATAAACGGCACTGTAAATGAGTCAATAGTCCGTTTTTTTCCTTTCTAAGCTAACATTAACTATGTTTAACCTTACGTACTTACTTTTTGCGAAAGATTTGCTTAGAAAAACATCCATCTATAGTGGGTCTGCCAAACCAAATGGACTTGATGTGTTTTTTCTTGGCTTCTAACATGCATGAGAGTGTGACATCTTTATTTCCAAGAACACTGTGTGCTGTTGTTATGCTGGTGTTGTTGAAAGCTTGGAGGGAGTATAAATCACTGTCAGACTCACTGTGTCATAAACAGCTTTTTTCCAGCTGAGCAAGAGGAGAAATGAGAAAATGACAGTTTGTTTTGCTCCTGTCTAAACAAACATTACACATTCAAGTTTGTATTATTTTATTGTTAAAAAAGCGAAACGGCTGTAGACACATTCATCCTGGGCTGAACAGTTAACATTTAAGTCATCGTTTGGAACGACACTTAGAGGTACATTTCACAGTGGTGCTGTAAGTTCTGTTATAACTCCTCTGTGGTGTCTGGATAGAGTCAAAAGCGACTGTAATTCACAGCTACACATCATCTAATAGCAGAGTTTATAAATTCTTTCATTGCATGATCTACTCATCTCCAGTGGTTTAATAAAAAAGGATTACATTGAGAACACTCATGTATGTTTGGAGACTTGCTTCTTGCTTCAGAGCTGCTTCTCAGCTTTGGTTTTTGTGGGAAGTCCATGAACAATTTATGTGCCTTTTTGTTTGTTTACTGTGGTTTTCTGGTCATAAAAATAAAGTCAGCTGAAGAAATCTCTCTTGCTCCCCCCCTTTCTCTCTCTCTCCCTCTCTCCCCCTGTTTTTCTCTCTCACACTCTCTTGGCAGGCTGTCAAACCCTCCGAGCCATTTGGACCGTCACACCCACCCTTGGCCGAAGCTGCAATTAATTGCTGACTAAAAAAGTCCCTAGCAACTCCTTCGCTGTTCAGCAAAAACACATCAACAGGTTGTCACATGCAATATCAGGCAGGTTACCTCCACTGAGTTATAAGAGCTGACTCCGGTAAATGATACACTGCTGGAGGAATTTATATGACATCACTAAGAATAAAGGATAATAAAGGCTCTTATATGTGGGGTTTGGAGAATGGAAACATCAAACTTTGCTGCAGAAGAAGATGAGCTATGTATGTTGAAGGACATTTGTGTTTTGGCAGTGATAATCTACCAGATTATCATTTCTTTTCATGTTTGGCAACATTTTTCAAGCAAATAGGAAATCTGCTGGGTTTCTAATGATTGCTTCTGCCTGACTTATAAATTCTGAGCCTTTTCTATCCAAAACAGGAATACTGCATGAGTCAACAAGGCTTTATGCCAGAGAAAAACATATTTTAAGGTACTTGTGTCAAATATGTGGAAAAAGAGAGAACTTTAATGAGAGGAAGTTGGTTCACTTTATTAAAACTTAAAAAAAATCCAAAATGTAAAGTATAGTTGTTTTTGAATTGATCTCTTTGTGGTTCAGTGCAGAAAATCTTTGGTGCTCCACTCATAGGATACTGCACAAAAGCGCAAAGAGCACTGAGCCAGGATTCAGGAAAAGTCTATTTGCTAGTCCTGTGTTGAACTGACCGAAGTTGAAGAAGCAGTTGGCCGTGAAGTGAATAGCACACACCCACAGCTGACTGTAGCTGCTCATTCCCTTCAAAATCAAAATTAGTCCACTGGGCCCTTTGGTCATCTGAGGCTGGTAGAAGATATATGTGGCTGTTTACAGCCAACAGCTGAGCAGTGATAGATTTTGGATCTATACATGGTGTACGCCGATCTCAGGTAGACGAATCAGGTTAGGCTTATGCAAATGAAAATATACTGTCACTAACAGTATATCCACAGACTCCATATAGTGATGTAGACTCTCATTATAGTCTTGTCACCGTAGTGTAGTATCTTTCTATAGGAAATACAAACTTTGACCCCTTTGTGTAAAGTTTCAGCTGACATTCTGTCTTATAACCCCCTGCTGATACCTCTCCCAGAACACCAGGGGGAATAATGTCCCCCTTAGCCAGCCCACCTTTGTTGATCCAGTTGCTGAATTGGTGGCGATCGAACCCAGAATTTCCCGATTCTTTGGGGCCTAGAGTTGCACATCTTACCACCAGGCTATCGACGCCCTTCACTATGGGGGATGCTTTTTAGGATGCATTTATCCTCCACACTTGGGATAAGGGACTTTAAAATCCATCCAGACCAAGCAAGACTTGAGCTCTGGACCTTTAGAGCCCAGGCCCTTTCTCTATCTCCTTGAGCTACAGAGACAGACATCTGTTGGTCATTCTGTGAGGTCTTGACTTGTGTCTTTGGAAATTAAACTTTAAAATCAACTGAATTTGGCCAAGACTTGAACCTCTGCCCTTCAAGCTTACAGATCACGCTCTAGCTGCTTGAGCCGTGGTCACAGAGGTTGATGGTCCTTCTGAGAGGTCTTCACTTCCTCATTTGGGCATTGGACAGTAAAAACAACTGAAAGTAGACAAGACTTGAAGCCAGGACCGTCAAAGGCCTGGCCCTTTCCCTCTCTCCTTGAGCTATAGAGACAGACAACTGGTGGTCATTCTGTGAGGTCCTGACTTGTGTCTTTGAGCATTAGACTGTAAAATCAACTGAATTTGGCCAAGACTTGAACCTCTGACCACTGACTCACAGTCCACTCTTTAACTGCTTAAGCTATGGAGACAGACACCTGTTCGTCCTTCTGAGAGGTCTTGACTTGTGTCTGTGGACATTAGCCTTTAAAATACACTGAGATCAGACAAAACTTGAGCCCTGGACCATGAGACCTCAGTCTTGTCTCTATCTCCTTGAGCCACACAACAGACACCTGTTGGTCCTTCTGAGATGTCTTTAATACTAATTAAATACTAATTCAATATTTTAGAAGAATTCTTATTTAAAACTCGTAAATACTTTTAAATGATAGAGTCTTAATATTATTTTGTCATGCTTTGTAAAATAAAAAATAGATATTTAGGACAGTTTCCAGGTGGTGTCTAATGCCCTATATATGAAACTCTACTGATTGCATTAAAAAATTCTAAAATGACAACCTCATCCACGTGCCATGCCCCCTGCAGACCAAACATTGCATAGGAATGTCCAGCATAGGAAATTGAAAACTGTCTCACACACATCCAGGCTGCGGAAATTAAAATAATGAGGTGGCCCAGATTGAAAACCTGAAGGAGTTTTGTCTTAGACTTTTTTATTAACCTGTGTCTTTGGTCCCTTATGAAGAGCAGCTGGCAAACCATCCCCGAGGCCAAACATGTTTGAAATGGACCGCGACGATGCTCTCAGCCTTAGTTTGTTTTTTGAACCACATTTTGCCCTCTCCGTACACTTGATTCTCATTATGCTGCTGCCCATGACACAAATGTTCTCCTTGTTGTTGGTTTTAATGATGGTGGACAATAGAAACCACATTACTACATGCATAAAAGACTTTCTCCTTCTCTGATCTTTACTCCAAACACAGCTCTATAATGCAGAAAGTAGAAATTCCTACAGTGATTTTGTGCCTCTAATTTTCCCCTTAAAAAGACAACATGCATGTCATGACAGTCTTTCTTTATCTCTCCCATCTGTGCTGGTGCTATCTTCTACTTCTGACAAAGAATGTCTGCTGCTGTGTCAGGGTGTGCAGGCGCAGGCTGCATGAGCGAGCAAACAAGCAGAAAAATGAGCCGACATGAAACAGATATGACTTTTGACCGCCTCAGGGCCCAGAGTATTCACAGGTTGACAAAGGAAAGTCAGACTGCTCTGTATGAGGTTTGGTCGGCTGGAATGGTGTTGTTTGGTTGTACTTCAAACAGAAAAAAAATGACAGCATTTTTTGTATTGACATTTACTTTCTATTGTTTCCTAAAATACTCAAAGAGATGTCATACATAGTTTTGGAGGACACACTGGCAAAAGATTCCAAGAATGTTTCACTATTTATAAAAAAATAAAATAAATTAAATTAAATACTTTTTTTAATTCATCATCATATAATTATTATTTCTGCAACAATATTGCATGTAGTATATTTCAGTGTAGATCAGGTAAAACTCAATCACAAAAAACAAGTCACAGTAAACTGTTTTGCATCCAACACCAATACATTTAGACCCTCTTCACACCTTGCATTAACATCTATGATCAATAATCAGGTACCATCTGATTCTTAACGCAAGGTGCAATGCCTCTGATTGTCAGAAGCCTTAATCGCTTGTTTACTTTGATGGTCATTTATGTTCAACAGAGGATTTAAACAGGGAAATAATGGTATATGGACCTAGAGAATACATAAATGAGTATGCTACGAGCATTGCTTTGAGTAAAACATGTTTAACCGCAATTCCAGCAAAACAAAATACCAAAACCTAGAAAGCCACAGCATGCTCTGATTGGCCACACCGGCTATTGCCCATGGTCATACTATACACCTCACGGTGCAACCTGGACACATTGTCAGTGAAGGACCTGGCATTTCCGGTCTTATCTTCAGATACTCTCTTCCAGGCAACCCAGCCAAAAATACTGGTTGTACTTAAGATAATGTTTGTAGAGATCATGGCTGAACACTGTTGAGCTCTGTGGTGACTGTGGTTCACACCACACGTCATCAGGCTCCAGGTATTAGCCAACAGCAATGTTCAACTGCAGTAGCCGCTTATCAACCTGTAGAATGCAGGCAATGTTTTGACTAATGCAAAATTTTACAATTTTGGACTTAATTGACAAAATTTTGACCATAACTAATAATACCATTTTATTTCTATTTTCAAAGATTTTTTAAAGAGACTGTTTTAGGTGTTCAGTCTCACTTTATAAAGGCACCAACAGCTTGTGGCTAATTTTCACCCATTACTGTAATTAGTATTGCAAGCTGCCTCACTGCATATAGCAATACCAGCCATGTGCTCAGAGACCAGCTGAGACTCTTATCAGGTTTTCATACTCATGTTTTCTTAAACATGAATCTAAAACCCCATTCACACTGCAAAAAAACCTCTGAAATTATCCAGACATTACACGGTTGAGCCATATGTGTGACAATCAAACAGCCATGTTTTTCACTGGGACTTTACCTGGGTAATTTCCTTGCCACCCCCCAGTATTTTGTCCACGTAAAGTCCAAATAACTGGTGTCTCAATGCTGTGGTATATTGTCAGGGCAATTGATAAAGGTGAGTGGGTAGGGCTGATGACACCATTCTGTGTAACCAACGTGAACCAGGAAAAGAGAGACTTAACAGGACGGATAAACACAACTGCTGCAGAAGTTTAACTGATTGTAAGGGGAAAACACAAACTCAAACATGCATCTGAACATTTGAAAGTGTTGTTCTCTCGCACACCCAGAGCCATCTCACGCTGCTGTTGGATAGGGAGCCAAAACACTGCAGCTTCTTTCTCCATTGTAATCGTCATGTGCATTGTGACACTGCTTCATATTCACATCTGCGTGCTTCAGTGCTCCTCTCAACTCTTTAACCGGTCACCGTTGGTACACATTTTAACATGTGTCACTGAAGTACAGACATGAAATGCTTCTCTGCTATCATATTATGAACACAGAACTTCCCCCGTTCAGCAGGGGCTACTCCTTGCTGGACACATCTTGATACCGTAATACCCTTTAAACAGTAAATGTTACCATTTAAATTTGCACAGATCATTCAGCTCTTTTGAAGACACTGATGTGCTTGGTTGTCAGTGTGGTAAAAATAACAATAAAAATAAACGTTGGGTTTGTGTCAAACTGTAAGACTGCTTTTCACATGAGGTACTATTAATGATAAAAAAAAAATTTAATCACATACTTTAATTACAATCGTCTTATTAATATTAAGAAAGGAAAATCAAAATGACCTATGAAAAAATTATGTTACGGAAAGTTTATGACCTTGTCTGCAATATGGCGGGCAGCAAAATAGTCTCATGCAGCCTATGATGTCAACGCTCCATCCCAATTTCACTTGTACGGTGTGAGCACCTGAGTCGGGCCCCAACCATCAGATCATGCAGTGTGAGCACATTAATCATGTCAAAAATAATTCCGTTGTTCATGTAAACCGACTGATTTACCGTCAACTTAAAATCCTAGTTCGATGTGCGCCTTCAAAATGTAAACTCTGTCTCACTCCTTAGCCATCTACTCTGGTAAAATTGTTAAAAAAATAGGAAAATAAATGACTTAGCTCACTTTTTTCACAATTGCCGTCACATCAGATTTTATTTACCAGCAAAGCTAATTGTGACAAAGTGCAATGACAGAATCGGTGTAAAAATGGAAACAAGTCATTACTTACAAGGATGGCATCTGCACCCTGGGGCCTGAGCTGACCCCCAGCTGCTCTAATCGTGTATTCATTAAAATATTTTAGTTACTGAAGGCCTGATTGTGGCCCTGATAGTTCAGGGTAGCACCCAGAGACAAGCACTCTACTCTAGGGTAACATGGGGGAACATTTTATCTGTAGCTCCATTCATGGGGAAATATTTCTGTCCGTTTGGCAAAGGACAGTTCTCTCAGCAGGCCGAGCCAGAAGATAAGAGAGATGACTGAGGGCAGGAGGAGGGCTAATGGGAGGGAGATTTCCCATGGTTGACCAAACCACTCACAGCTGGCTGTGTGCAAAAACACTACAAAGAACAAAAACATGATGCCTCCAACAAGCTAAGGCCATCATCGGAATGTGATTCACAATTTCAGTCGGATTAAATTACAGCCCTTTGCATCAAAAGCAACATGTAGCAAAATTTGACATACATAGTTTAAATTAAAGGTTTGGCCAATAACTTCAGACACAACCTGTCTTTGTCTTTACTTGGCAAAACTGGAGTAGAAACATTTTACTCCACTTACCTCACAGCTCACTCTTTTGAGCCTAGCCATTATGCCCCAGTGCAGGCTAAATGTCTTTTTTTCCATGTACATGCTAATCACTGTAATTTACATCAAACACGTTGCACAATGGGTCAGGGAAACACAGAATAATAAAGTGCTGAAATGTAAAGAAAAGCTGCTGATCTAAGGACCATCTCAAAAAAAATTTAGTGACAAAAACTAGTTGATAAAAAACTTTCACTACATACAGACATGAGTACACTCCTGAAAACGAGATGTTGCATCTAAAGGGGCTAACCTAATACATTTATATTCAGCAGAGACAAATATGATGAGGGTAGGTCTTTGATTGACCCATGGATCTGTCACTAGCTTTTGTTCTTACTTTAGTCCACCTGTCTCTGCCCACCTCCCTTCCTTTGCCCAAACACCCAACACAGCTTTGTGTGGATGGCTGTTCATCATGAGACTGGGATCCACATTCAAGATTTCCTTCTGTTAAACAGAGGTTTTTTTCTTGCCACCATGATGGAGGGATTCATGATTGGCTACATATTGTACATATGTAGATGTGCCCGATTTCTTATCCGCTTGTTTTCCTTATGGCAGTGTCCAATCAGGAGCAACCACAGGTCACCAAGGTCACCAATACACAAGATACTGTAGCTACCTATGAGTTCAAAGAATAATCCAAAAGGAAATGTAAGCAATGTAGTGTGGCCATTTGAACTATTTGAGAGGGAGACAAAGAGCATATAAAATCCAGGTAGACTAAAAACAGTGAAAAATGGCTTGGAGTTTTAAGGGTTAATATGAAATGAATTATGGCCCTCAATAGAAAATGAAGCTCGTGCCAAAACAAAGACAAGTGGTTTATGGTAGCTAACGGCTATTTGTTCTGTCACACAATCTGATTGTGATCATATTGTGCTAATCATGGCCTCAGAAATGAAGATGACTCTCAGAAAGTCTCAAAAATTCTTGACACTAGTTGACTTTGAACTTCATTAAGCAACTAATGGGGGCAGTGGTGTCTGCTTCTCCTCCTCTTTATGTATATTTAATGCTAAGCAATCTCCATCGTTTTTCTTCAAGCAGCGCTAAAGGTGAACTTCAATGTTGTCAAGTGGGTTTGTAAACTTTAACCTAAATCAAAGTACAAAACAAAACTGTAATCATTCAATCAGAAGTAGATTTTTTTTCATTTCCTGAAAGGCCAAAATTTTGGAGATAAGAGGTTTTTTTTTTCCCAACAGCAACGATATATCTTCCTACATTGTATTAGATCTGCTAACTCTAGTTTACTAAAGTCAGGTATATCAGTGTGGCCCATTCATCCTTAGATTTTTTGTTTGTGGCCCAATATGAAAAAAGTTTTGACACAAATTAAAATGGTTTTATGTGTAGGAAAAAAAGTTGAGTATAAATGAACAGAAGAGATTATAGGCAAAAAAAATTATCAATGAATACACATGGGCAGAGCAAGTAGTAACAAGACAAGAGAGACAAAAATATAAGAGAAACCATAAATAATTGCTAGATGCAACTTTTAATTGACAGCTTCTTCTGACATGCTGCAGTTACAGACCAATGAACTGTAAAGAAACTATGTAATCAGAATTAGAATACTGATTAGTGTGAGATTCAGCTTTGGAAAAAAAAACACACACACACTCTCATAGACCAAACCAAAGCCACCACCGGAAAGCCTGCGGTCTGCGAGAGAAAAAATGTCCATAAACACGAGTGTGGGTTTGCCTTGGCTCAAACTTGTTACTGTGTCTCCTTTCAGTGGGTGTGCAAATCTTTTCTGCCTGGTGCAC
The DNA here is from genome assembly GCA_037902135.1 of Cetoscarus ocellatus. Classification (NCBI taxonomy): domain Eukaryota; kingdom Metazoa; phylum Chordata; class Actinopteri; order Labriformes; family Labridae; genus Cetoscarus; species Cetoscarus ocellatus. The sequence goes on from JBAMNC010000414.1 coordinate 21,489, forward strand.
TGTAAATCTGTGTATCCCCTTAAGCACAGCTCTATGCAAGAACTTTTTTTTTTTTTCCCCGACAACTGCGGCGCACAATCATATTGATGTTTCACATCGGTGTGAGCTGTGAGGCCTTGAGCCAACACTGGGATGGAATATGGAGTCAATCGCCAGGCAGACGAGCGTCCCCGGCTATTTCCTGTGGTGTGGAGCTGTGCGATGGGCTCGGTCTCTGCTCCTCCCTTTACTGTGAGAATCTCTCTGTGCTGCATCAGAATTCATGAGGAGATCTGTGCAGGACTTTCCTGTTTTCACTTAAATCTGCTCCCTTTTCTCCGAAGTTTCACCTCTTTTTCTTTTGTCTGGAAATTACTTGAATATTTCTGCCTCATAACATGAATACTAAGTGGATTTGAAGCTGTGGTTCATCAGTGGTTTATCTCTTCCTTGACCAGTCTTAATTTTGTGGGAAATCTGACCACATGGAGGTCCATTTATCAAAAAAAAAAACAAATATTAGGACAGGCAAGGTTTTCAGAGATTTTCAGCCAAAGAAATCAGAGCGGAAATACAAGCCGGGCTGCTGAACCACATATTTCTGCCCTGGTTATGCAGGGACATCACCACAAGAAACACCGTGGCCCATCTGGGTTTCTGGCCAGCAGTTAAAGACACAAACTGACATCCAAAATTGTGAAGTTTGAAACCTAATACAGATGCTGTGCAAACGACCCACATGACATTCAAACAACATTTTTTCCAGATTTATCCAAGGTTTCTGATCTAACATGCAGAATTATTTAATGAGCCTAGCATCTGCTGATAGTATCACACACCAGACTGCTAAATCAGCATACAGCACAGATTTTTTTTTTGCCTTCCTCATGGACAGTCTATTTGTAGGCTATTAAAGTAGTATGGTAATCATTCAAACCTCTGCCTAAACATCACCAAAATCAGTATTTTCGAGATTCACTTCAGAGTTAATTGTCTATGCTCATTTTTTATAAACTGTAAGTTTTGAAATAATTATATTATTTATCACTGTTATGTAGTAAAGGTTGAATTAGAACTTATTTAAATACTTAAAAAGACTTTAAGGGCATATGTACCCTGAGCTCCATTGTCCTGCACTTCATCGTTGCCTTCCATTTAATGTAGGAGAGCAGAGTTGTTTTTTTTTTTTTTTTTGGCCACAGTTAAGAAGAGTTCATTCAAGCCTGGATTTAATGGAGATCAGAAGGTTTCACATTGTGGTCACTTTGTTTGATTAGACTTAATTCCTCTGAGTGTCATTCACAACCTGCCTTTGTTGGTTAACAGTGAGTGACAAAGAGCTAACAGAGCTGCTCATTAGGCAATAGTGACTGCTGAGTGAAGGCATTTACATGAATATAATCCACATCATGCTGCATTCACTGTCTCTAATCTGACTCCGACGTTCTGTTCACACATGTTTCAAATTATCACCAAGCTTCCAACAGCCGCAGAATACACACAGACAAATAAACACACTCAAATTAGAGTATGAATGAGAAGATAAATAAAGCAACAAAAGGTGTTATCTCACAGGGGCTAAGATCATGTAAGCAGAGGGTTAGAAAGTTAAATGTGTCTCTGTGCCCTTTGCTCCTCTCATTGAAGCTCTGTTTGTTTAACGACATCAGATCCTGGAGGGTCTTTGAGGTGCTAAAGAGGGGGGCCAGACTGGGTGTCAAAGGATGTTCCTCTTCCTTAAACCAAAAGGTGACATTTGCGGTGGAGGGTTCAGTCAGTGGCACAAAGTGGAGGGTGACGATGGAGTCTCTTGAAATACTAAAACAAGCTATGAGGTGATTCATTGATAAACTAGAAAAGCACTCAGAGAGCGCAGACTTTCACCAAGCAGCTTCAGGCCACTTTGGCGAAAATGGTCCTATCTGGCAATGTTAGAGAATCCTTTAAAAAAATCCTGGATCCGGATGGTGATCCGGATCAGCCCCAAAATCGAATAATTTCTTCCTTTTGCCATTCCACACATTTCCTGAAAATTTCATCCAAATCTGCCCATAACTTTTCAAGGTATCTTGAACAAAAACAAACAAACAAATGAACAAACAAACAAACAGACAACAACTAACCAACGCTGGCAAAAACATAACCTCCTTGGCAGAGGTAATTAATAACATTGTTAATAGTCATATGGCTTCTCTTTTAGGTTTTTTAACAATTAGTCATACAAATCAATGCACTTTAATGGGCTTTTATTGTTTTAATTTACACAATAGGATTAACTGAATTGTATAGGAATGAAAATATGTTTTGATAAATAGCATTTTAGACTGTATTTTAAATGTTGTCCTCTTCTGTAGTTAAGTTTGACACCCCTGCCTCAAGGAGTGTTATAAGTTTGACAAGTGTTGAAAGCTGCTCATAGTGTTTGCCAAATAAAATATTTGTCCTTGTGATATTGCTAGAGGAAAAGTGAAAGCTTCTGAAAAGATTTCATAATTCAAATATGCAGTTAAAGTTTGAGTTCACAAAAATGTAAGCAACATCCATTGATAGTTGAATCAATCATACTTGCAAGAAAAATGTCAGTGTAAATAAATATTTTTTAGGACATTAATTTCATGTCATGATTTTTTTTTTCTCATAACTGTTTCGATTACTACATCCAGATTCCTAAGCAATGGTAGGACATTGTGAGACAGGCAGAAGAACAAACCATTTCAGGCAGATAGTGGCACAGAGGAGGAGAGGGAGAAGATCCAACTCTGGTGAAGGAGATGAGTAAAACACACTGAAGGGCACGAAACTCAAAAAGCATAAAATAACCTCTTTTAATGTATGTTGTTGAAGTTTTTAATTTACCTCAACAAAGTTACAAATTAAGTAATGAATAATATTGGGAGAAAGCATAAAGGGGCGAGTGCTGCACTGGGGCAAGGCGTGCTGACAAACGGTGATCCTCAAGAATGAAGGATGGAGGTACAGTTAAAAAAAGAGGCTGAAGACGGTCCTGGTTTCAGTGACACAAAAGTTCTTTGTTAAAAGGCAGTGTGTAAGCTTCTGCTTCAAATTTACCAATTTATATGTTTTTCCAGACGCAGGGAATTTGAAATGTAGATGGGACAAAATATGAATCCGAAAACATAGTGATATTCTGATTTGTGACTAAAAAATTAAAATGCTGAGAAAAAATTATATAATAATAACTAAATAAGGAATGCTCTGAGTGTACAAATCTCCATCAGGCCTTTCTGACATTCACGCTGAGTTATTATCAAAAATTGGAAAACTGACCCAGATTTGATGACATTATCAAAATCTGTCCATAACTGTTTGAGTTATCCTGTTAATGGACAAACAAAAAAAATATAAAAATAAGGGGGGTAATCAAATGAATAGGGCATTTTTAACCAATTATAATGGGAAGTTAACTTAGAGTATTGGGAATGGAATTTGACAGGCCAAAAAGACAGAGAGGAGAATACTGTTAGACATCTATGAAAAGAGGTTCAATGGTGAAGTATAAATAAAGAAAATAATAAGTTCACTGTAGCTTGGGTTATCCCACAACCCCTAAAACAAATCATCAATGTTTGACCTTAGCTGTTCTTAAACATCCTGAGTAAACTGAATTTCCATAGTCTGTGCTGGCAGAGAAGACAGTCTTTTAAATGATCAAACTTTACCCAAATGGCTCTGTTTGGTTTGTGGCAGGCTGTGATGACAACATTGTGTCTGTAAATGAGCTCAGTCATTTGACTTTTGGTAAACACTGAGGTTTTGACGACGCTGCAGTAAAACAAGCTTCATAAAGAAAAAAATCTGCAATGACAAACTGAGAGCAGGTCTGTCAAACTCACTTCCATTTACTTTCCATCTCATAACGCTAACTGAATCCTGACACACAAAGACAAAGATCAACACCAGGAGTTTGGTCTGAGCCAAATGGTGGCTGCACACCTCATCTCTCAGCAAACACAATGTGTCTCCACCTCCCATCCACTGATGAAGTGAAGAATCAAACAGCGAGAACAGCTGAGAGCGGCCAGCTGGCCAATCCACACTCACACAGAGTCAGAGAGAATTTAAATACACCGTGATAAAAATGTCTCACATCACACTGAGAGCAGGTTACAAATATTCTCCTTATTAGCTCTGGTTTAGCACCATAAAGTGCCAAATAGTCTGAATCAAGACACACAAGAGGTCTTCAGAGATGTTGGGGGTGACTGATGGGCTTGATTTTTTAATTTTTTTTTTTTTTTTGAATTATCACAGTAGCCAGAGACATCTTCAAATTGTTGTTTTTTTCCACCAAGAAAACAGAAAATCAACCAAAGCTCCTGTGAGAAGTTTTAAGTTAGTTTTCTAAAGACTACAGGTTACACTGATGTCCCTCAAAAACAATGAGATCATCAGCAATAAGACAGACTTTACTATGCTGTGTTTATTTAATGCCTGAAAGGTCCCATGTCCTGGTGTGTTTGATCGTTACATCAATCCTTGGGTGTCTATTAAGCAAGGATTTGATTTCAGTTGAATTAAAAAAGGCAAAATTTCATCTCTGTGGAGGATAAGATGCAGCTCTTTTTCCCTTCCCATTGGAATAGCTTGGATCTGAGGGGGCAGCGAGATACCAGTCTTTGAAAAAGACCTTATGTTCTCCTTTGACAACTTGCAGTACCAAAATGCTAGCTGATACTGGACAATACATTTGCTTTAAATTCTTAAAGGTTACTTTGTTTTGTACATAAACATATTCTTTGACATTAACCCTGGGTTATTCCATTTTGTAAGCTTTAATATTTCAGTACTACTGAATGGAACATTTTATGGTATTGTATCATTTTAGAAGCATGGTACTGAAAGTATCAAAGTCTTGCTTTCTTTTGACAACCTTATTGTGCAGTATAGCATTATTTTGCATTAATTGCATTGCATGCCATCAAATTTCATCATATTGTAATCAATGTAATTGTTTTGGATGGTATTTCATCACACTGAAGCACCTGCGATCCCACTGAAAAGCATTTCAACAGATAGCATTGTATTGTATCACATCTTATAATTTGCATCACATGCTATGGAACAGCATTGTATCATTTCCCATCACATTTTATTGCACTGCAATGTATCACTAACATTATATGCCATTGTTCCATATTGTATTACAACACACTGACTCCCATAGAATCACTTGCATCACACTTGCACATGCCATAATATTACACTGCATCGTACTGTATCACATCACATTGATTAGCTTTGTGTCACTTGTACTGCATGTTTTCATCTTTCTATATCCTATTGTAGTCTATTAAATCAAACTCCTGCTCCAGACACTTGCATCCTATGCCAGCATATAGCTGTATTGTATTGTCTAATATTGTATGTTGTATGCCTGTGTTGTACTGTATTGTACTGTTGCTTTTATCACTTGCCATCATTTCACTGTGTTGTATTGTGGTGTTTCCAATTGCTATGTACTGTATTTCATCATGGCATTTGTATTATGTGCCATTGTATTGCCTTGTATCATTTGGCATCAATACACACTGTTATTCAATTTCAGGAAATAATACATGCCCTCTGTTGTATGAAAGCAAGATTATATTTTTAGATAAACATTATTTGCACATTTACATCCGAAGTGGCGAGAGATGGGAAGGCCAAAATCTTTGCTGTTTGAAAGTTTGAAAGGAGCTTTAAGAATCCATTAAATGCACCAACTCACACATGAGGACCTTGAACTACAAAACTGTTTATTAAAAGAAAATCAGGCACAATAAAAGCGTAACAAACTTTCAGATACACATTTGTCTATTAACAAACTATCATTATTTTCTTGATTCTGGTGTTAATAGCTCAGTGGTAGAGGAAAAAGGACAGTTATACATCTTATAGCCACAAAATGGAAACAAAAAAAGCATAAACAGAAATGGAAAACCAATTTAGAGATGTTTTATGAGGTAAGAATTGAAGCCAATTCAACTTGACCTCGCTCTAGAAAAATACATATGGCCTCAGTGAAGTTGGGCTTTATTTCAGGAAAATTGCCCCTGTATATTTTAAGGCAGAGTTTTCTGTGAGTATTATAGCAGTTAATGTATTTGTACAGCACCATTAAGTTATGATCTGTAGTTTGAGCTGTAAAAATGTTTGAGCTGATGAGTGTACACAGGTATCTCATTAGAATCTTTTCTTTGGCTGGTTAACCACCACCAAACATACACAGCTTGGCTTCCCGCCTGCTTAAGAAGCACTAATGTCAAGATTAAACATTGTGGTTTCCCCCCAAAATGACGCCAGAGCACGTACGCATACACACTGAGACACACACACACATCAAACAGATCAGTTGCTGAAGCGGCACTGTAATGCCCTGCAATTAGTTTGTGTTTTGTTTGAAGATGATCTACGTGCCCGAGGCTTTTTCAGCTACACGTTGCACAAACCTCATTTTACAATCTGCTCTTTTACCCGCAGCTATCACCCCAAAATGTGCCGCAATGCCTGATCAGCATAGAAAAAGAACACTGATATTCAGTTTCTCAAATATATTATTCTAATACTCTGCAGGTTAAGAGTTGAAAAGCCCATCAGCTTACCACAAGTCTCTCTGAAAACCAAACCAGAGCATCATGTTCCAGTATTACAGTGGAGTAGCAGAATCTATTGTCTTTAATTATCCCTAAGAAGTAGTGAGACAGTTTCTGCTGATTTATGGAGAGGAACAGTAATGACAGATTAATGATGGCAGCTTGCCTCTGTGGCTGAGATGTAAGACTTGTAAAAAAACAAAAAATGCAGGAGAGGTGTTAAAACCAAACCCCAGACAAAGCTGAAGCAAGACCAAAATTATAGTAGAGATGAGGCGCAACTTTTATGCAAATACTCAGCTGCTCTTGTAAAGAGTGATTTTAGTGGAACCACAAAAAGCTGGAGGGAACACAAAACAAACACAGAGACAGTTACATAACATTATTGAGCCCAATGTGTTTATTTCCTAAAAATAGTTCAAATGCAAGACAAAGGGCAAACCCACTGTGATGACCCTAAGACAAAAGGAGGTTAGTTTGAGAACAAAGAGTACAGTAATGAAGTGTTTTTCATTTCACGTTTGGCTCTTTGCATAACAACTAAAGGCCCAGAGCCAGCAGATCTTTCAGTCCTCTGGTTACTGCCATGTTAATGTTACTTCCCATTAACAAATCGCTGCTGTCAGGCACAAATTACTTAAAATTGCCACTTTTTAGGAAATTTAAAAAATGCCTCACTGATGAATGAATAATTATTGTATTGTTTTCACTATTATCTTATACTTTAGTTCTCCAACACTGAAGGTGACCAATAGCACCGTTTTATGAAAAAAGTGAAAATCATAAAAAATGGAGGTAAGAGGTTTGTGTGCGACCGCAGGGAAATTCAGAAAGGTGGTCGAGTCTCTCTTTACTGCACAAGGATGATTCTGCAGCACTTAAGCCTCTTGTGATTTGTGCTTTTCTTCCAGCCTCATGTTTTCTTTGAAGGCAGCAAGGAGGGCAGGAATGCATGCTGTTCCTGCTCAGGGCCTCCACTATCGGCAAGTGGAAAGGTAGGGAGAGCCCCCATCAGAGCCATCCCGCCAAATTCAAATATCTGCTAATAAATAATTGCAAATAAAGCTAAAATCAAATAACTGCTATGGTGTCTTTAACTGACAAAGTGGTTGTGAAAACAGATTTACTACCAAGGAATACTGACTCAAGGTGACAGTAATCCTGATTCTATCCACATGTAAAATTTACAAGCGAATGTTAGCTTATTATAAACCAATTTTTTGATAATGAAGAACTTCTCCTTCCCTTCTTCCAAAACAGCAGCTATTGCTCCAATCATATCAATATTACATAGCCTGCCCATTTATCTGTAGATGTTTTTTTTTTTTTTTATCCTGGGAGTGGTGTAAGGGAAAGGATTCTCTGATGTTGTCTAATGTAACAAACCCGAGGAGACATTCCTTTAGTAAAGACTACGCTGTTTTAAATAATTTTAAGAGCAATTTGCAGATTGGGAAAGTCAATGAAACAATCAGATGGAAAATAATTTAGATGTTTCATTAAAGGTTAAAAATTAATAGACCACAGAGAGCTCCAATGTAATTTTTGTACATTTGCTTTTATTTCTGCATTGATAATGTGCAATGAGTTATGACGTAACAAAGGGGATCATTGCTGAGTATGTTTAACATTAACAGATATGGATCATATTTCAGGGCTTGCTGATAAAAGGAAAAAACACAGAAAGGAAGACAAAAATAGAAAGTTTTCTGTAAGGTCGCATGAGAGCACAAGAAATAGTTCTGATGGTCCTAATTTCTCCTGTGGCTTTGGTAGCCAGAGTTAAGGCCAAATAGTTTGTGATTTCCTCATCTAAAAGGCATTTGGAAGAATTTGCTGAACAATAGGGAAGAAGAAAACTTCTCTGATTGTGGCTGTCCAAATACCTTTTCTTTAATTTCTTTTTCACTTCTATGAGACCATTAGAGTAAGAAACAAAGTCCAATTTTCAGAGGCCTGCTTGACATAAAAAGGAGTCTCAAAGAGCCCACATTTGCTCTTTAACCATTTGCAAGATTAAAACAATAACTCTAATTTCCAAGTCTTTCCTTACCTCTGTTACTTCAAAATGTACACTTTTATTTTAAGATTAACAATGGCTAACTCCCCCAAAAAATGTCGAGGAAATGGATGAAACATCATTCGCTAAAAATCTGAGAAACGATCCGAGGTTTTGAAATGCACTGAGTCCTGATATCAGATCTGCTCCTTAGAGACAAAGCCACCTGTCCAAGAGGCCCACTGGGAGCCTGAAGGCCAAATCTCCTGCAACATGTCAGATTCTTTGATTAACATTCCTGCCTGGGTCTCATTTAGTCGCTCTGTCAACAGGTGGGCGCGGGGGAGACAGGCGGCCCACAGACAGAATCATTGGATGGAGCTCTGACTGTGTCCTTCATCACTGCTAATAATGAGACAGGTGAAAGAAGGAGCTGAACCTGGGAGACTTTTTTCTATTCCACCCTCTCTTTACTCACACAAAGAGAGGTGAGGACTGTGTGCAAAATAGAGACAAAGGGAAAGAAAGTGTGTGGGTGTCAAAAAACAGAGTAAAGTCTGCTGGTGTTGATTAGGAGTTGTGCCTGCAGAAAAAGGGACTTCTTCTGCTCTTTTGTTTTAAAGAGAAAGGAGGATTTTTTTCGTCTTCTTTTCAAGGACCCTGGGTTAGAAAATCCTGTGAAAGCAACAGCTGTTGTTTCCTTTTCCCCAAACAAAGGCCAAGGACCCAGTGGAAGCTGATACGCCATTCAGGGCCGGCTGTAAAATGAAACTGGCGGACTGGAATGAGTCAGTTCTTCTCTACGTTGTGACAATTTGTTGCTTCAGGCAAAGAGAGTCCAATGCAAAGAGAATATCTCATGTCACTGCTTTTTAGTTTTGACTTAAAAGTAGAGAAAAAAACTACAAAACTTATCTGTAGGAGTAGGCATGGTATGATTAATTTATTCCTCTTTGCTGCCAGCAGGGAGGTGCCAAACAAATGAGAGAAGAAAAGCACAAGAAGTGAGACACAAGCTCTTGTTTTTCCTTCACACTTCACAGCTAATAACTTAAAGGAAGGAGGGTTGAACATTCCCAAACCAGACAGAGCCATTTTCATTCAGCAAATAAACATTATTTTTAGTGTTTGGTTTCGCAAATCTGGAAATGATTGCCTGGTTTGTAAATCCTACGACATAATGTCCCTGATGCCTTAAAATGGTGAGAAATCCATCTTCACAGCATGACTGATGTTATTCCCTCTCCTGCTGCCTGTAGGTCAGACACTATTCTAAATATTTACTTCCTTCTCTCTGCAAATCGTGTTTTAGGGGTTTCTATTTGACCGTGGCAATAAATTATCTCAGAGCATACGGTCAGACAGAAGTCCATAACTCTCAAAGCTGTGTTGCCATCTCAAACCACACCAGCTATATTAATTTCATAAGTAGACCACAAACACGCCATGGGTGTTGCAATCGGCATGTTTATCAGGGATGACCACAGAGCAGAGTCTATTTGAGTCTGCAGTGTGGGAAAAAACCACAAAGGATGGCACTTTTTTCTCTCTAATTAGGAGATAAAAAGAGGAAAGTGTTTACATTTCTCTGGAGTTCCTTGAGGACATCTTATCATCCAATCAAAAACTGTCAGACTAAACCTGGCAGCTTCAGAAAAAAAGAGCATAGCATGGCCTTACTAGATCTGGTTCATTTGGCTCAGCTTATTGATCAGATGATACGTCTCCTGGATTATCTGATCTGCAAGAATCCACATCACTGCTTTTCAAACATGTATTTACGCAGATTTTAAAGAAATACATATATTTTTGGAAATACTTTTAAGGCTTTTGAATGAAACTAGTTACATTTTGCATTTTGCTAAATGTATATGTTTTAATATGGCTTACAAATGAAGATAGGTATTTACCACCAAGCCAAATCTAAATAGATAAAACATTCCTATCCATCTGAAATTATCCTCAAAGACTGATAGACATGAACCAGTAATCTCTGATCTGAAATGTTTTGGGTGTGTCTGATGAATGTGCAGAAAACACAACCACTGTCGAAGATATAGCACAACTGCAGGCTGTGATGTTGACAAGCCCATATCATACTTTTAAGAGTTTCATTTGCCCATCTGTATGTTTAATATGTCTTAGACATGTAATAAAGTACTTCTATGCACAAGACAAAACACTGTCACTATTGAAACTTCTCTCTATCCCCTCTTTACAGCACCAATAGTTGCCTAAAAGGGCTTGGCCCCAGTAAAACGGACATACCAGTGTGATGTCATACTATTGTTTTGTCAGCAGTCTAAGCCCTTTGCCTCACAGTGGCAAGTCCAGTACAGAGCAGAGACTGTAGAATGAATGCAGAGTTGTTGTCAACATGGCACCAATTATACTGAGTGGATGGGTCAACCAATTAGAGTGACCCTAACGCAGGTAAACAGGTGGATCAGGGGTACTCTCATATTACACTTGTAGCATTAGAAATTGTGAACATACTCTAGAAGTCGTCAAAATTTAATATTTGAACCTGAGTTAGGGCAATATTTGAGTTCTTTAAAACATGCAGTCATTGCAGAGAAGCCCAAATGCTTAATCACTCAATAATAGCATATTTATGTATATATATATATATATATATATATATATATATATATATATATGTGTGTGTGTGTGTGTGTGTGACTGTGTGTCACATACATAGGAGCTATTAGTTCAGCCAAAGAAAGACTTAAAATAGATAAAAAGCTAGTCTGTCTTTGTTTTGAGAAAAAAATTGCATCCATACCACTTCAAACGATATCCAAAATGCACTTTTCAGTGGTTTTTATATAGAAAAATGTAACCACGGCCTATCTATAATCCTGAAACTGAAGAAAAAAACTTTCCCTATGTTACTTGCTCAAAGTTCCAGAAAATCTTAAACAGTCGATTTGAAACATTTTTTTCTTCACCAGGTATTTGTTCAGCTCACAGGGGGTCCCATGGACAGAAAACTCAAAGTCATGCCAGAATGTAGAAAACATCAGGGAATAGTGCTGGATAAGTGATGCCACATCCACTTCTTGAGTGGAGTATGCTGAGACACAGCTAAATGAGCATTCACACTAAAATAGCCTCTTCTGAGCAGGGCTGAAACAGAGGGTTTAAAAGAAATTCAAAAATTCAGAATCTGAATGGATTTTTCAGCAAGAAACTTCACAGATATGTTCTGGTGGCATCTGGAACCACTGTTAACTTACTGAAATGTAGTTAAATTTGCGACCTTGAAAACGTACTAGTAATATGATAGACTTCCTTGAATCTAGAGTCTTAAGCCCTTTAAACTTTTGCAAAGTAAACTGTATAAACACTCAGGCGTCCATTCACATTGTTCCACCCTGATCACAACTGTTACCAACGTCCTCTATTCTATGCGTCAACAGCCTTTTCTAAGAAAACAAGACCACCATATTACACCTTTATATATTCAAATTAATTCAGCAACTGCAATATGATATTCTGTGATTTCAGGGAGCTCCACATGACCCTGTAGCACCTTTGAGTATACCTGTAATGGCAGCATAAAGATGGGATCACTTTGTCCCCCCTTTTAGCACCTGTTTGACATTCTCATTCAGGGTGAATGATCGAATAAATATAACACTTAGTTGGCGGTCTGAGCAGTTTCCACACTATCCTCCACCGTTTTGCCCCTGTGCATTTCACATTACAGACAAAGAATAACGGAGGCGTCTCCCTTGGACCGGTAATATTTAAGCAACATTAAAATGGTGCAACCTGATAGTGATCACAAGACTAAAGGGAGTTACAGCACCCTGCCAAGAAAAAGTCATAACCTGCAGAAGAACACAGACTGACATTTGTACATTTTGTTTTCATATTAGTGTGCTACTTTGGAAAACTAAATCATCTTTGGACAGAGCCAGGCAGGCTATCCTGACATCTTTCCAGTCTGTTTGCTTAGCTAAGCAAAAAGAATTCCAGGCTGTAGATTAATCTTTCATAGACAGGTGTAAGAATAGTATCATGATGGTATCTTAAATGAAAGTTTTTATCCAGACTGTCAAACTGTTCCTTACAAAAAGACTGTCACCACATTTATTTGTCTGTGCCCTTCAAGCTGAATCCAACTTTCCAAACTGTTTTATTGTGTGGTGTGTGTCTGTGCGAGTGTGTGAGCGTGCTTCAGGAGGAGGATTGGCCGACTGAGTGGAAGCAGCTGGCTCCAGAGGTTTACCTGTCTGACTGCCTCCAGCCCTGAACTGTCTGCTGCTGTCTGTCTGATCCACACCAGAGGCCTCAGTTCTGCAAAGACAATAATCCCATCTAACCGTTAAAAGTCTGAAAAAATCTGAGCCAATTTCACCATTTCTAATCCTTCTCCTGAAGGCTGAAAAACAAATTCAGCATGCAAATATCCTCAACAACAAGAATGAAACTCAGAGTATGAAAGGACCATTATATATTAGCACTGTGCACTGTGGAGATAATCGAATAAAAAGGATAGGATACACAAGCTTTTCATCAGAAACACACTTTGCCTGTTAAATTTGTGCCTTTGTAGCAGATATAAGTTGTTACATTTCAAAAATGGTGCATAACAATCTCCAGCAGAAGATTTCAAACATCTTAACAGATTTAGAAACTGTAAGAGAAACCACACAAGAACATATAATGACAGAACTAACAGCTTTGCTCTTATTGTGTGTGGGGTGCAACACAATTATCTACACCACACACCTACTAAAACCCTATTCGCACTTGCAAAAATAACCTGATTATCTGGACGTTATCCTGGTATGTATGAATCCAAACAGACAAGTTTTTCACTCCTAGTATTTTATCAGCGTAAAGTCCAAGAAGGCTCATGTCTGAATGCTGCAGTGAGTTATTTGGGAAATTCACTGAGGTGAGTGGGGAGGCAGGAAAACGGGCCACAACGAGGCTCCATTATATCTACATATTGAGACATTAACATTAATTCTGTGAGGCTATAAGATCTCTGCTGATTCACGCAAGGATTAGATTCCCTCTCTCCAATATCACACCTCTGTAACTATGTCTGGGGATTAAAGAGGGGGTCATCATGTTCTCCCAATCTCGTCTCCACGACATTCAAATTGTAGGCGAAATGTCACAGGGGGGAAATATTATGCCTTTAACCAGCAGTATGAATTGGACTAATGATTGCTGAGTAGGCATGTTAATCCCGCCTACACTCAAAACTTGAAAAAGCATAAAATGGCATCTTTGGATGTTACAACATGGACAGCTTGACAGTAGTTAAGTTAGGTAATTTCACACTTAAAAACAGCTTTTTGATGAAATGGTCTTAAAGATAATCTGCTTTGTACTTGTGCATAAAGTGTAGCTCATGCTAGCGGCCATTTTCTTTTACTGAGTCTCAAACTTTCTCCCCGGTTCTTTCTGTGTTGCTTTCTCTCACTTTTGCTGACACAAACACTCCCATTTCCATGCCAAAATTTAGGCCTGTTCACTTTCCCTCTTGCTGCTACTCCTCCAGATCCCTCCCCACAAAACACACACTTCATCGATCACACACACAAATGCACACACAACTTCTCTGTTTCTTGCTCCAGACATTACTAACTCCCTGTAGTACGCTCCGCCTTCCTGTGCAGTGTCTTTAACATGACATACGAGGAGCTCAGGAAAGACTCGCTCAGCTTTCCATCTTTACTAGAGAGCTGCTAAGCCGGATTTCCATTTGAGGGGGGAACACAGGGCCTAAATATGGCCCAGGGAAGAAGCAGCGGTGGAACAGTTTGGGATTTTGCAGAGTTTGTTTAGCCTATTATGATATTTGTGCATCTGTCTGTCATTTTTAACAGAAGTTTCTATCATTTTTACAAGTATCTTTGCATATTTCAAATAATTGGCTTGCCAATTGTCTGCTTGCCAATTGTTATGGCACCTGTGTTGCATATCCTGCAAACACAGGGTTTATGCAGATAACCAGGTCAAGGACAAAATGACTGGAGCACTCAAACAAAAAAGCGAGAACAAAATGAAAACACAATAAATAAACAAGAATACAGAATAAATAAAAGAAATTCAGGTGATTATGGGCAGACCTGCAAAGACAATTAGGATACTGTATGGGTAGCATTTATATGATAACATTAAAATTTTATCCTTCATGACTTGCTTTTGAGATGTTTTAGAGCTTTTTATAGGCCTTTATTTCTGCTCAATAATTTTATCAACTTGTAATGCCTTTTAAGACCCCATGTTTCTTGTCAAGTTGTGCTTTTCCATATCAGCCTAAGTTTATTAAACTTTATATGCTTTGGTGCAAAGTGCCGCCTTTCCTTTTATGAAGCTTTTCTATTAGGTGGCATCTACCCAACTCAGCTCTGCTTGGTTATTTTAGTTTCTCATTTGAGATCACACTTGATACCTGGCAGAGTTTTGTATCACCTCTGGTGAGATTCTAGACCAGCTGAGTTATGACTAAAACATGATGTGTGGAACCGGCTAACCTCAGAGTATTACCACAGCTAGATGGGGGTATCCAACACTGAAATAAAACACTTCCACATGTCCGCTCCAGTGCTGTAGGACTTCTCAGACTCTCTCCTGCTTTTCATAGTATGATGTTTGTTGCTTGCAACGATCTCTGGAACAAAACTCGCCTTCTTACTATGACAAAAAGCCACAAACTGTGAGTAAGTTGTGCTATCATTTTCATACAGTATTTTCCTTTCCTCTTCAGGAAGTCATGGTTGTTTTGCCCAGCTTACACTGTGATGGAAAATGAAGTGGGTACCCTCTTCAAGCCAAGTTGGGCAGATACCACAAATGCAAAGCATCATTACAGTAATTACTTTGATAGTGCAAAGTAGGCAGAGTCGGCATTGCACAGTTGTGTGAGACAGATGAGACATCTAAACAAAACAATAGCAAAGGACGCTGAGGCTACAGTGTAGCTGTTACTCAGTCTATGGCTTTCTGTTTTTACAGCAGGAAGATCATTTTTATTGAAAGAGTTTGCAACATAGAGCTGAGTTGGGAAGTCATGTGGCATTAAGGAGCTGATAAAGGAGGCCTTTCATATCCATCTTGAGCATCCCACTCTTGACACTTGTAGTAACATACTCTGACAACAGGGATGGGTGATGTCTCGGTATCACATTTTAGTATCAGCTCAGCTCACTTGAAACCTCAAGGTGATACGTAGTATGTACCATAATGCACTAATAGAAAGCAGAGGTGAATGGCTAATATACAATACAAACCACATATCAGTATAAATTGTCAATTAATGAATTGGTAAAGTATCAATATAATATTACATAATAAGATTTTGTATTCTGGCTTATCAATATTTCCTACCCCACCACCTCAATTAATCAAAAGTACAAAGCTGTCAAAGTTCATGAGAAGTTTGTGCACAAATTCAGGTTTAATTCCCTGTTTCCTTGTGAATCTTCAGCTTTCTTCTTCTGTTTCCAGCTGATAAACTTCATCCTGACAGTGATGTATGCTGCTCTAAACAACCACAGAAGAAGAGAAATGTCATGAAACCCTCCCTACTTCATCTTTTTTTAGTCTGTGGATTCAATCTGTCATCCAAAAACAAAGCAGTGACATGTGAAAACCTTCCTGCTCCATCATGAACTGCAGCACAAAGAGGGCTTTATTAATGACCCTGAATCACCAGCCTTGCTATCCTTTGCTTTGGTAAACTGGACCATTGTGTGCAGCGCCTTTGCAGCCCAAGCCCGATTATTCATTATGTGTTTAGCTGCATGTCAGACGTGTTTATTACAGATTCATCATGTTTTGTGCCTTCAGAATACACAATCTAGGACTATTTGATTTGAAAGACTAAAAGTTTGGATTATTTTGTACAGAAATTCAACAAGGGGTATGAACTTGCTTAATTGTGGTAAACTCGGCTTCAAAAGCAGATAAAAGGTGGAAACACAGATGAAAAGACTCCTACGTAAGAATTAGCTCCAAAAACAAACACAAAAACACCACTTTTGTTTACTTTGGACACATCCCTTTAATTGCTTCCTGTTCCAAGTTACACTCAGCACTTCTTTTACAACCACTTGTTGGACTTCAAACAGAGACATCCTACGCTCTGAAGCTCCTTTCAGCCCAGAGGTGAAGTGCAGCCCGCACGCTGAAGGCTTTAGGATGTGTTTGTTCATGGGATTTCACTTGAGGATGTTTACAAATGCCTCTGCAGGGAGCACAGCGAGGAGAAAAGGAGATTTAAACACAGTGTTTGAATGAAGCACTAAGATGGATCATTCTCTAATCTGTTGATAAGTGAAGGAGAATCTGTGAGATTTCAACAAAGGAAATATTAATGTTGTTGTATCACATGTACAATTTTTGACCATGTATGTGGCTTCTTAATTATCACAACAATTGATGACTCTAGCTTAACTTAGCTTGGTTGTGTTAGCTGTGCATAAAGGCAGTTTTTAAAGGGAGGGTCCTGACTCAATGAGGGGGCAGCAAGGGCATCACAGGGGAAAGATGTAGAAAAATAAGGTTAGATCAATAAATCAGTAAAAACAACATATGGCAGTATTGCTGCTCAATTATGGCAAAAAAAACCTAAATGCTACTATTTGATTGGATATGGAAATAACTCTTAAGAAACATGATTACTCACTGATTTTGTACTTGTTAAAGTACAAAAAAAATTAATGGAAAAGGAGGAAAAAGTTGAACACGTCATGAGGCACATTTATAACCTCGATTATTCAGTTTCCATAATTGTGGAGGGCAGAAATTCCAATTAAGATTAAATTTTGAATAACTGCCCAGCTGTGTGAGATTATTTTTCTGCAATATGTGTTAATATGTGGCTAGGTATTACTTTATACCAAAATCAGTTTGACAGTTTTTAATGAAAATACTTTTTGTGTTACTTTAATTCATTTACTATCATGCATGCTAAAACTTGTCAAGGAGAAATTACAAATACTAAAAGACAAACAAATGTTCAACATGGATAGACTGACAGAAAAATAAATGGATGGACACAGCAGATAGATTGACCAACAAATAAAGCTGGTGATATCTTTAGGTCTCTGGAGGGGGAACATTAGCGTATATGTTAAAAAAATGTTTAGATTTGATTTTTGGGAAAAGTGACAGCCCCAATGGAAAACTTTGTTGGGATCAGTTTCCTCCATCCTCTGCCACCTTCTCAGTCATTTCTCCCCATCCTCCCCCTCTCATGTTTTTGTTAACAACGCCACATCGACTCACACCGACCAACATATTTATGGCCTACAGTCTGCGTGGAGGCTGTTCTGCATGAGCCCGCTCTGCTGCTGACCCTCTGCTGTGAAAAAAGAAGCAGCATAAAGGAGGAAATGAATGTGTGAGGGATGAATACGTGGCCCTGGGGGTCAGCTTAATGGAGTGAGACCCTGGCCCCTATTGACTTCCACTGCCAAACTATTAACTCCCAACAACTCCCAAGTTACGGCCTCATTGTTCATGTCAGGGTGGGAACACATTTCCTGTTTAGATGTTTTGTGTTATACTGAATTTTGTTAATAGATAACTCGTGGTTTGTAGGATAATCAATGTTAACTTCATGTTTAGAGTGTAAGAGTGGGTGTAAAAGCCTTTGCTTTTACCAGGCAGCTTCCATTAAAGTTAATGTGACACTTTTGAGTCAGTAATGGTATTTATGCATGAAAGCATTGATATTTAAAGATATAACATCAACATAACTGTTGGCTGGCGTTCTACAATGTTTCTGAACAAAATTTACTTTACACCAACCAACTTATTTAATGCATTTTCTTACTTTTGAAAATATATAAGCCTCACTTTTAACCTTTGACTTGCTCTTGAGATTTTTTAAATAATTTTAAAGGCCTTTTCTCTGCTCAACTGTTTTATCAAGCTGTAATACTGTTAATACTGTTTCTTGTCAAATATTGCTTTGACAAGAAACTGTAGTTCTCAGTAGAATTTAGTACCACAAAGTAGTGTTTTACTTTGCTCAATTTAATAATATTTTGGTACAAAGTGCTGCAATTCCTATTATGAAATTTTTCTGATAGGTGGTATCTACCTGAAATACTCTACTACAACAAATTGTTGCTTTAGAAAAATAAAACATACACCCCCATTTTTGTATTCTCATTTGGAGGCTACAGCTACATATGTTTTGTCTTGAGAGATAAATCTAATGCTTGTTCTCGTTAATCATATGTTCTCCAGCAGTGTGTCACAGAGTGTTTTTTTGGGCTTAAAAATTTAACAAAAAAGCCAAAAATAAAACTCTGTGTAATGTACAAAGGCCCTGAACAGATCATCAACTATATATTTTATTTTACTGCTTTTTTGAGTATGAGTATTTTTATTGACTTCTCAGCACCTTCACTTATTTGAAGTTTGAGATAAAATATATGGCTTATCTTTAATGGTGTGGTAATCTCCCAGAATCTCAAGAGAACAAGAAAAATAAATATCACAAAATGAACTGATGAAATAAATGTATGACCTCTCTGGACTCTAAAAGGACATCCATGTCTTTACAGAGCTAGGACTACTACGTTTTTGCTGTCATGTGCAAACCTACATTTTATGAAATAATGTATATACAATTTTTTGCATTACCAACTAAAGGGTTTATTTTTATGCTCCATTCTCCTTGGTTACTTTAGCCAGGTTACACAAACTCTCCGGTCATCGGGCTTCTTCCCGTTTAAAAAAACTGAAACTACCCCTGGTTTTGACTTACTTTCATTCTCATTTAACAAACTCCAGTTGTTAATTCGTTTTTCGTCAGTGAAAGAAGCCAGACATAGATACAATGTTCACATTGTTTCACTGATGTCTGATGCTAGTGATGTTGGCTAATGTGAGCAGTCCTCCACAACTAAACCAACATAGAGCTTGTTTAGTTATATAAGTCTTACTAGAGCTGCGCTAATCATTAATTGATGCAATCACTTGTTAGTCGATGTTTCAGAAGAATACGGAACATTTTGATGTGCTATTACTAAATGAATTGCCATGAATTTATGTAATTACCAAACATCACATACTGTTAGTGTTTAAAAAAACATTTCCTCTTACCTTAAATCATACATAAGTATTCCCTTTTTTTTTAATTATCAGTGGATTGAATTGTCAATGTGGTCACTCAAAATTAATACCCAAGGATGGGAGACTTTCGTACTTTCTAGCAAACAGGATGAAGAATACTCTTCGATATAATGTGGATATCTTAAGTTGCTTTTACAGGCACTCCAAACACACCTTTTAACCATGCTCAAGTTAAAAACAACATCGCAGCTCACTGAAAAGATTTGGCTCAGGCTGTAGTTTGTCCAGCTGAGGCAGCGCAACCATTACTATGTGTAGGGACTCTCTGATTTGTGGGTCAGCAGGCCTATCAGAGAGCTAGGGTCAATTGAACCAGTTTTATATTCATGTTTTACAATTCTTAGTCAAACTTTTTTTCTTCTGTGCCCCCTTCCCTGTATCCTCTGCCCAACCTCCCCAAACCTCCCCCCACCCCGTCCCTGGGTGTCTCGTGTTAAAAATGTATAGATAGAGAAATTTATGAGAAATCTCAAAGTGCAACAATTACTTTAATGAGTGTCAATAAGACTTTTTTGAATGTTCTTTTATTATTTTAGATCTAAATCATAATTTTATAATCCTAGTCTGCCAGTAATGGTGCTCATTTGCAAAGGACTTTAAACAAAGACAACTGCAGCATGATGACTCTTAAAATGCATGTGGCCTCCTGAGATACTAAACCAGCGAAGAATCTGGTGTGTGTGTGCCTGAATGTGCACCTGTGTGTCTGGGGGTGTTATCAATAACAAGCGAGAGGGGTATGTTTCTTTAAGACAAGCCCATAAATGGTGGCCCGGTCACCACCTCCTTCACTGAGAAGGGGCTGGCTGCAGTGTGAGTTTTCCTTAGCGGGTCAAGCCTGCCATTGAAGTGTGAATGGACTGCCATGGCAGATTACAGCGCACAGCTGTCCCCCTACCGTGGAAATTAAGTTATGCCCCGTGTCAGCAAGTTTTGTGTTTTCCTCTTTCTGTCTCTTTCTCTATCTCTCGTCCCTGCCCCTCCCCCCTTTCCTCTGTCCCTCTTCTCTAATTCCTTGAATTGTGGAGGCCTCTCTAAATGCACAGCTAGAGGAGGTAGAGGTGGGTTATGGGTAATCACTCTGGGGAAAAAAGATGGTGCAGCTACAGTCTTACAAGAAACTTTAAACAAAATAATGAATCAAACTGAATATCCTCTGCACAAAAAAACTCACTCCCAGTAGCACAAAGTACACAATAACACACATATGTAAACACAAACAGAGGCGGCCCCGGATCCCTCTTGGACAGAGTCCTGCTGCACTCATGGCCCCTGCCTCATGTTTTGTTTATTTGTGGGTGAAGTTGTTTGTGTTGTGGTCAAAGTGAAAGGCAAACACTCAAGCTCCTCCAGTGATCTGTGAACATGCTGGGAATGTCCCCCCAAGCCGCACAGCAGCTGGACCTGCAGGCCAGAGCACAAAGATGGAAGCTAAAGCTACACAGAGCGAGATAAACTGTTCAATTAAAGCAGGATCAAGTCAAGTTTACTACACTTCATGACTGAAATGCATTCAGAATTCAAAGGTCTGATCAATACTAATGACTCAAACAGAAAACCTTGCCAAGTGCTTAGAAACATGCCCATAATGTATGTGGTCCCTTGAGCCATTCAGCTGTATGAACACAAACATTAACTCTCACTCCTTGTTTATGTTTCATAGAAGCGTGCACGCCAGACAGAAATGCTGAGCTTTTTTAGATGTTTGCTGTCTCCAGTTTCTTGTCAAAATGAGCCAAAAATCAAGTCAAATCAAGTCTAGAGACAGATGTTTATTGTAAGAATAAAACTATTACTCCACATTGTAAAAGATCCTCAAAGATAAACAACAATAAATGTTCTTTTTCCACTCTTGCTGGAGCAGCACAGAGGAGCATTGTCTCATCCTAAACCCCTAATGGCAGGACGCTCCTTCCAAAACACTTCAAATCACTGAGGATGAAGACAGATGATGTCAAGCACTGATTTAATTTTGGTTCGTTTTTGGGCCAACTGAACTGGTTTTTATTGTGTTACTGTACAACATTTGGGTTCAGATGGATAGTTTGTAACGGTAGAGAAATGTTGTCCACTAATTTTAAGTTCAGTTATGGTGAAGTAAGTGTTTGTTATTTCTTCAAGAGGCCAACAACCTGAGCAGCTAATGAGAGGAAAGCAGCGTTTTGCTGGCGGAAGGATACATTACCTGCATGTTGCATCACACAAAAATTCTAAACACAGGGAAAAGTGAAACACTGTAGAGGTTCTTGTTATAGCATCTAGTTGAGCCAACAATGATTTTTATTTTTATTTTTTTTGTAGTTTTACCCTAAAAGTGGGGTAATCCTGAGGCTTTAGGCTGCAAAATGAACTGCTATCTCCCCACAGAGGCAGAGCAGGCATGTTGCTTTATTGGCAATTAGATTTACTAGTGCCATGCCCAAATCAACCCTACTTCAAAAACCCGAACTATCCCTTTAACTGCCTACCTCAGTCCCTCTCACCAAACACTACATCTACCCTCGTTCACACCCTGGTTACATCCTGCATTCATTGCTGTAACTCCCTTGGTCCCCCTAACAAATTCCTCAATAAACTCCATCTTGTCCAGGAATCTTCTGCCCACATTATCACGAGAACCTCCTCCATTAATCACGCTCATGTTCTTCACTCTTGTAATGAGAACTCTTCTGCAGCTGCATCGAGTCCTGCACTAAGTCCAAGATCATGCTTTTCACCTTTGTGGCCATCCACAAACTCACTCCTCAATACCTCTCTGACCTTCAACACACCCTTCCACACCCTGAGATCCCATCCACCTCACTCTTGTGCAGGAATGACTTTGAACAACCTTACAGCAGTAAATTACTTTGCAGTTACAAATGTGTAAATTCTCAATCCATCTACTATCTACACTGCTTATCCCTTCTAGGGTCACATGGGGCTGGAACCTATTCCAGCTAACATCAAGAAAGAAGGCAGGTACACCAAGAACAGAAGCCAGCCAAACACAAGGCTAACATAAAGAGACACACTCACATCTAAAAGTAATTTATAGTCACCATTTAACATAACAAGCATGTTCAGGTCTTTGGAAGGAAACCAAAGAGCTCGGAGAAAACCCACACATATACAGATAGAAAATGCAAAATCAATGCAGGGAGGCCCATCTGTTTGGGAGTCCACCCTGTGACCGTCTACAGATGAAAGTGATAATGATGAGTAAAATCAAGAGCAATTCCTCAGAGTCACATAATCACTATAAGCCTGATGTATTTTTTAAACAAACTTAAAAGGTGGAGCATTACAGCATGTTTCTACATTTTGTTAATATAATGTCAAATTTACACAGTATATATTCAGCCAAAAAAAAGCCCTCCTCACCCATGGTTGAACTCACACAAACACTGGAAGTTTCAGTTTCTGAAATGTCACGTTCAAAGTCACTGAACGCCCTTTCTTCCCCATTCTGATGCTCTGTTTGAACTTCAGCTACAAGTCTAAATACACTGAGTTACTGCTGTGTATTTAGACATGTAGCTGTGTCTGAAAAATCTGTTTTGTGTTTCAAAAAGTGTGACAGACACAAACAATGTAAACAATTGTTTTCTTTACTTTTAACAAGAAAAAAAATAAGAAAACTAAAATCCTTGATAGTTTCAGCATGGCAATTCTCAACATTGTCAGTATTGGAGTCAACAAATAACAAAGGATGAATTCAAAACCAAAAAAAAATAAATAAACCATCACATCACCAATTATATTCAGTATTCCTGCCATTAGTACGCAGTAGAGATCTAATCTTGGCTGGCATGTTCCACAAGCTTTTCTCACTGTTGAGGGGTCCCAATCTTGTCCCATTCTTCTTGAATAACTTCCTTTAATTCTTCCCAATTCTTTGGTTTATGCTTTAAAAGAAACATTTTTGATAATCCACCACAGTTATTCAGTGGGGTTCATGTTTGGGGAGTGAGCCGGCCACTCTAGGACCTGAGGGATAATGTAGGTTTCAAGAATGCCACAGCACTTGGCAGCGTTCAATGTGGCATCACGGACAGTGAGATGACCGACACCAGCAGCACTCATACATCCCCAAACCATGATACTGCCCCCACCATGCTTGACGGTCACTACTGTACATGTGGAGACAGGGGTGCTGCCGAGGATTTTGGACCCCATGAAAAGAAATCATAGCTGGCCATAAGGCCGGCGGAAAATTTTGATACTGTTTTACATAAAACTGCATTTTAATGATATTTTTGACTATCATTCCCATATTTGTGAAATGAACAACATGAAAGTTACTTGGTAGGGGAAAGGTGTTTTCAGTGATTTGGCCAAAAACAACAAAGGAAAATGTGATTTTGCCCCCAATACTCCACTGCTCACCGTCTCCCTCTTGAAGTCCCACATGCAGGTTTAATTTATCTCCAAAACTGTAGGCTCACAGGTGATGGCATTAGATTTGTGGTGAAAAAATACATATATGAGGCTATGTGGTTGTCGCTATTAATCTTCTGATTTCCAGAAAATGTAAACATCTTTCTGATTGGATTGAGAGCAGTCACCCAGTCTGTATGAACTACAAATGTTCTCTGTTCCTACTGCAAAGCAGGGTCCCAAACTACTGACCAAACATTTTATTTCACAGATAGCAGATGCTTTGAAACACAGACTATAGGCTTTTTTAATTTCAGAACGATTTTTTTTATTCTTTAATGTTTTTTTCTCCACAATAATGGATTATTATGGAGAAGTGCTATATTTTTTGTTGGTATTATAATTGTATGAGGGGACTATTTGGGTCCCTGTCAATCATGGGCCCCTAGAATCCTTCTCCTTATTCTCCCCTTTTCGGAGCCCTTTCAGCATACCCTAATGCTAGCAGGAGCTTCTGCATACCCTAACGTTAGCAGGAGGAGGATTAAGCTGGAAACTCGACTCATCTGAGCGCATGAGCTTCTTCCAGTTCCTGGTTGTCCAGTTTTTGTGTGCTTGGGCCCAACGATCCTGGGCTAACCTCTGTCTGTCATTGATCAGGAGCTTCCTTACAGCCTTGCAGGACCTTTAGCCATGATCTAGAAGTCAGCCTTGTGTCGTTTGGGTAGAACACTGGACACCAGTTTGGTTTGACCACTGCTGATGAAGCTCATGTGATGTTATTCAGCGGTTTTCCCTGCACATGCAAATCAGGATGCGACCATTTCTTGCTGAAGAAACCTTTAGATGCCCAGATCTTGGTTTGTCTTCCAAGCTGTTGGTTTGTTTGTATTTCTGCAGAGTGCACCCCACAGCTGAGTGACTGCATCTGCACTTTCTGGCTATCTGGCAGCAGTTGGCTGAGAATCTGTATCTTCAGGCGTGTGGCCTGTATAAACTTTCTTGTCTTAGCCATTTTTGCTCCGAAGAACTTTCAAATGTGCTGGCTTTATATAGACACAAAGCACAGCAACAAAAGTAGTGTCTTCAATTCATTAGTTGATCAGTGTTACCAAAATGACGCAATACTTAACATTTCTTATGTATTTCTATGAAACCAATCAGTTTGATGTGGTTAATGGCTTTTTATGATTTGTTTAGTGTTTTGGCTGTGACTCTACTAAAAGAAATTGCACTTGGAGACTTAATGCAAGATATCACAAATGTATGGATTGCCCAAAAACTTTTTTCCTCTACTTTAATATATGTTTGAGCTTAAGCAGAGCTGATGCAACACATAGCTGATAAATATTTCTATTTTTAAATATTTTGTGTAGTCCAACTATTCTTGGGGCAGAAAATCCTTCTGGTAGGATGAAAACTTGTATTTGCTGCTTGTTTCCCTTGTAAAACCAGTCTTTCTTTTTCTTCTGCAGCTGAACTTTGGTTTTGAGCAGTTTGCTTTGCATTGTCTCTTTGATTTTTTTACAACTAACAAAACCGGTGTGCAACAATCTGTGACCCCCTTTGTGAGATTCTCAACAGCAACATTTTCAACATCGAATATATCAAATGGCTGCCACAAACAGTCAGGTAGCAGAGCGTTCTCGGGTGACAGCGGGATTAGTGCCACAGGTTTTTCTCTCAGGACCCGAGGAGTCGGCCCGCAGCTTGAGTAACTGGATTACAGGCCTTTTTCCCCATTTCAAAGGGTTGTGAACTCAGCAGAGGTCTTGCATGATGAAATCAAAGTGGCAGCTGAAATAGGAGGGAGAAAAACAACAAGTTTCTCCGTAAGTGTCCTGGCCTGGACAGAGAAGCTAATGAGAGATGCAAAATCAATGATCTTTGATTTGTCATGTCAGTGGCGCCTTTTCAAGAGATGCACAACTTCAAAGAAAGGATCCCCAAAGCTTGAGCAAGGAGGAGGGTGTCATCTGGAGAGCTGGAATATCTCAAAAACACCAGAAAACACACTCAAAGTTTAAAAAAAACAAACAAACAAAAAAACAGCAACACACCTCCTTTTATGACACTCTTTTAACAAATGTGCGCCTACAAGCTATGGCAGCGGCTCAGAGGGGAGTCGAGGTGGAGCCCATTCCATCCAGTACCCTGTGGTAACTTTAGGGGATTATTTCCAAATCCTTTCAAATGAACTTTCCATCTCAGTGCCTCCTCCTCCGTCTCAGCCATTCCAACTGTCTGACCATTTCTACATCACTTTTTGCACAAGCTTGCACGGAGCCAGGGCCAAAACAAAATGCCTGTGAGAAATATGGTCACAGCACATCAGGAGGCCAAGGGGCGTCAATTATTAGAAATACACTTTAAAGTAGAAATAACCGGTACTCCTTTCTCTATGGTGTCTTAACTCAGCAAAATCAGTCAATAGGTTTAGATTTATTTGAAAGATATTGTTGAAAAGCCTGATTAGTTACCTTTACAATGAGGAACAATTTGTAAGGATCATGCATTCCTGGAATGAGCCACAGAGCTAACCATGTGGGTAGTGGCCCCCCAAAAAAGTGCCAAAATCCCCCTCAACTGGTAGCTGGTGTTCTTATCCACAGACTGGCAGCATAATTTGGTGTTAGCCCTGGATCTATTTTCACACTTAAGGCAAAGTTCTGTGAGACTGGTGAAGTCAGGGACAGACCACAAAGTAGGTGTCCCAGGAAGACAAACCCCACAAAGACTGGTTCCTCACCCTTGCTTCACTTAAGGCCCTTTTCCACCAGCCCGCCTTAGCCCTACTCTACTCAGTTTGTGTTGCGTTACCACCGGCACAGTACCTCCTAAAACAAACCAGTTTTAGTACCTACTCTGCTCTGGTTCTAATGGCCCTTTTCCATTAGCCCTACTCTACCCGGCTCTACTCTACTCGCTTTGGTATGTTTTTCCACCAGCATGGTCCCCTGCCCAGCGGGGGCAGGGTCGCCGTGAAACAGCTGGGCGACATTGCGTTCAGGTCATTTTGAGTGCGACACAACAACCAAAACAGTGGAGGACTTGGAGGCAATAGTATACTTGCTGCTCGGTCTGTGGCTTTTTGTAGTAAAGAGGAAAGCAGAAGAATGCTGCAGGCGGCGAGAAGAAACACCCTTGAGAAGTACAGGAGAGTTTTGGAAGCTATACAACAGTTTGAAGCCGAGGACAAGAGCAATCGGGCTGCAAAGAAAAGATGTATGAGGGTAAGCTAATGGAAGCTACCGCTAGCTTGTTAACTAGCTCGTAATGATAAAGCCCTGTGTTTAACATTGTGATGGCAGTAAGTTATTGCCATAAAGTAACAAAGTGTATATGTACTGCAGTCCTGTTTTGGGCATCGCGCTCATGACTCTTCGGTGACGACATTCTCTGACCAATCAGTAGCCGGCAGTCGGTCGACGTCACCTTTTAGTGTCGACTTAGCTCGCTTAGAACCAGAGCAGAGTAGGTACTAAAAACTGGTTTGTTATAGGAGGTACTGTGCTGGTGGAAATGCAATGCAAACCGGGTAGAGCCTAGTAGAGTAGAGTAGAGTAGGGCCAAGGCGGGCTGGTGGAAAAGGGCAATAAGCGAGCTAAGTCGACACTAAAAGGTGACATCGACCGAATGCCGGCTACTGATTGGTCAGAGAATGTCGTCACCGAAGAGTCATGACCGCGATGCCCAAAACAGGACTGCAGTACATACGCTTTGTTACTTTATGGCAATAACTTACTGCCATCACAATGTTAAACACGGGACTTTATCATTACGAGCTAGCTAACAAGCTAGCGGTAGCTACCATTAGCTTACCCTCATACGTCTTTTCTTTGCAGCCCGATTGCTCTTGACCTCGGCTCCAGACTGTTGTATGGCTTCCAAAACTCTCCTGTACTTCTCAAGGGTATTTCTTCTCGCCGCCTGCAGCCTTCTTCTGCTTTCCTTTTTGTAACAAAAAGCCACAGACCGAGCAGCAAGTATACTATTGCCTCCAAGTCCTCCACTGTTTTGGTTGTTGTGTCGCACTCAAAATGACATGAACGCAATGTCGCCCAGCTGTTTCACGGCGACCCCGCCCCCGGTGGGCAGGGGACCAGGCTGGTGGAAAAACAGACCAAAGCGAGTAGAGTAGAGCCGGGTAGAGTCGGGGAAAGCCGAGCCAAGTAGAGTAGGGCTAATGGAAAAGGGCCATTAGGAACCATAGGCTTTCCTCCAGGGGATTTTGGCACATTTTTGGGTGCTGCCCACATGTTTAGCTGTGGTGCTCATTCCTAGGACATACAAGATACTTTCAAATTGTATTTTGTCATAAAGTTGACTAATCAGACTTTTAAAAGGGTATAAAGTACAGTAAAAAATTGTGATATTAAAGAGGAGAAATAAACAAGCAAAGAACATTTTCAAACTTTTTTTGAGGAAAAACATCATTTACAGAGACTAACATCACATCAACATATATATCCAGGCCTAATATTCCCAAGAGAAATGCTGAAACACAGATGAATTTCGAAGTTTTTGTTTTCTTAAGGGTTTTTTTTTCCAGCTGAATGGGTTCCATATAGATTTCCATTTACCTCTGCATGAAAAAAACACAACCCAGGCCGGTGCCAAGACTTAAGTGAAAACACTGCGAGGAAAAGTAGGGCTAAGGTCAAAGATTCCAGGTTGTCAAATACCCCAAGAATAATAAATAAACTGTGTAATTATACATGTCAACCCCACTTATTCAACTTACAATGACCTGTTAAAGTTTTTTTGGGTGTTTGAAAAGAAAATAATAAAGAAGAGTACTTCTGTGAAAATCTAGCTTGGATAACAGTAAACTGTCTGAACTATCAGCCTGCACAGAGGTTTAAACCTCCTGCGTAAGCTTCTGGGAGCGTTGCACCTTTGTAAACATTGTGCTGCGATATGCACGGGGTGACGGGGTGAAGTGATCTGCATGGGGTGAAGTGTGGGCCGTTTTGTTCACGGGGCCAAAGAAACAGAGCTCTAAAGTGAACAGAGCTCACTGAAGCAAAGTCGATGGCAGAGATACCTTACACACGCTCAAAGAGCTGGAACACAAACAGCCACAGTTTGTAAATTAAACCCAGGACCACCTCCCTCTGGTACACACATGCATGCACGAGCACACACACATGCACAGACACATACTCTCCACTGACGAGCCAGGGGTGAGAAACAGTTTCTGAAACAATTACTGTAACTGAGTAGTTCCTTGTGTACCTAGATTTATTGTAGTAGTCTTTAAAAGCAGTCATGTATCTGGAAAGTACTGAACATTTGTAAATTCTTATAGAGGATCAGTATAATAAATAAAAGAAAAAGCTACACCTATTAAAGCTTTTCAACAACTGGTGTTATCACAGTACCAGAATTCAAACTTTTATTTTACCACCAAGCTTGAGGAGTACTAACTTAAACCCCATGTTAAAGCCTTCATGTGTACGCTTGCGTGGTGAAGGGTTGAGAGCAAGAGCGCAGTACTGATGCTGAGCAGAGCTGGTGGAAGCAAAACAGAGACTATATGCCTGTAATCTTGCAGCTTCAATAAAAGAGGTAGGATGTTAGTCAGGTGATTGTGTAATGCTGCATGTCAGGTGTGAAAGCAGCACTACTTGAGTTGTAAGTCTGAGCTTGCTCACAGGTATTGCCCAATTTTTATGACTAAATAGTCGATGGTTAAATGTCCAAAGAGTGTTGGGGCAGTCAGGATGAAAAATGAAAGGAGGCAGATTTTTTTTTCATATGCATAGAGGGGGAAAAAGTCAAAATGTCAAGACAAAAGCTGAAATGTTGAGAACAAAGTCCAAATTAGAGAATAAAGTTAAAATGTAAAAATCAGCTTAATTCTTGAAAATATATACTTCAAACGTATTCTCCACTAGGGCAGGAAGAAAATATCAATACAACCTCCGAGTGCAATATTTTTTTGTTGAGTTGACTGTATCAATACTTCATTCTACCATATTGACATTCTTTAACAATTTTAGTTGGCAGCAGGTATTCAGCCGTTTGACCCTCTGTCTCACTCTTAGATTTTATAGAGAAGCACAGGAATGAGTTCAAAAGAAGGGAAGTCAGTTAGCATTTAGCACTCTAGAGTAAATGAAATTTAGAATACCGGTTTTGGATAAGTGTCTGAAATAAGTTTTGTGGTGAACACACACACACAAGATTTTTATGTTTAATGGGAAATAATAAAATGCATCAGATGTTACCTGCTTTTGAATCTTAGACCAGAGGTGTGTTTAAAACAGTGGTTGCTAACTAACTGCTAATAAGGACGAAAAAAAATGGCCAGGGACCCAACAGCAAGCATTTCTGATTGTTTTTTAGTGATCAGTAATTTATATACTTTTGTCACAGCCACGAGGACCAACTTGATCAGGTCACTCGATCATAAGAATACATTGGAAATATTAAAGTTGCTTCTAAGTTGAACCACCATGTTGTAGTTCCATAGTAGCTTACTAAAAGCTATTTAGTCTTGCCAATTATGTTTAAGCTTAAAAACACTGTGAAAAGTTAGATTGTTAAGATTATCACAAAGAACAAAATGTGTAGGTTTCATTATTTTTGTTCCCCACAGAGCTTATTATCAGTAGTGATCCAAAACACCATTAAAAATCCCATAAGGTTTTAGTAGGCTTGCAGTCGAGGTAACCAGCGCAACTCTAACCTCTGCATTGGCGTACAAAAATGGCATATGTCATCCCTGCACCACTCTATTGTTATTATCTCTGTCGCTAGAATAGACAGTTAAGCTCATCCACATTACAGGGAACATGCTATATATAAACAGCACTAACTTATAACTGTATTTCCATGTACTGAATCTTTTTACAACAAAACTTAACTAAGATTGACTGGACCATATGACAAAAAATAAAATTTCCAATTGATTCACGAAAAATTCAATTTCCAGTTCATAATTTTTTTTTCCCCCTCAAAGAGAAAAAAACTACAGATAGAAACGAAATAACTCAAAACACATTTTTCTTAAATCACGTAAAATAATGTACTCCACAAAAGTAACTGAATATTCCTCTGGGATTTTCAGTGTTTATTGTATTTTTTATGTGATTGTGTATATTTTCAGCAGTTGTGTATGTCAGAAGAAAAGGGTGCTAACTGTTAGAGCCTATCAGGTTATACTGAAATATGTTCTGATGTATTGCATTGTCATCTCTGTATCACAAAGCAGATCGAATCGCCAAATTGTTGTCAATACACGCCTAAAACTAAACGTAACTATTTTAATGACTACACTTTGATTTTCAATGACTCTGTACGTCATATTTGACTATCAGCAATGATTGGCCACCACCCTTATCTAATCAACCTCATAAAAACATTGCACTTTATTATGAAAGTCTTCCCTTGATTAAAACTGTGAATTGATTCATGATTTCTTGTTGTTTTAGCTGAAGAAAAGATCACATTTAACTTTTCATCCCTCATGTACAAAAAATCAAGTGCTCAGTGTGGTCAAACCTCTGCTGTGGCATTTCTGACATTGTTAGGTAAAATTTGTAAAACTGCCCTAACTCACAATGATAATTAATCATTTTTAAAAAATCCCCTGAAACTTTCATCACAATCCGTTAGGAGTTTTTTGAGTAATCATGAAAGGCAGACACATAGACATGCAAACAAATAGAGGAAAGCTGGCGAAAAACAGAACCACTTTTGGTGGAGGCATCTACAACTCATTTTATGAAGTAAAATTAGGATTCTGCACTAAATATTACTTCATATATATATATATGAGGAGAACTTTTACACATTCAACCTTTTTTATGAATACTTGTATTTCATGATGCACATCCCTCCAAAATACAGAACAATTTTTTAAAACCTGTTCTAGAAAGAAACTGCAATTCAAGCACTTTGCATATGTTAGTACTCCAGCACTCGTTTCCATTTTCATACACTGAACTCCAGTTTTATGAGATTTTCCTGCACCTCATTCATCCATTCAAACACTGTGCATTATTATAGCCTAATCAGCGCATGCTGCGCCTTTTCTCAGAGCTGAACCCGCCTGGACAAATGGGAGAAGAGAAAGAAAGACAAGGAGGAGGAGGAGAACGGGCTGGGCTGCAGAGCTTTTCTCCTGCTGCAAAAACTCCATGCCTACACGACGAGAAACAGACATGGAATCCTCAAAGAAAAGCTACCTTTTGGTTTGCACGCACCATAGGACGTTAAATAATTTAAACTTGTTTTACTTTAACTTTGAGAATTGTTACAACCTGGAAAACAAAAGGTTCAAAGTTGAATTTTTTTATTGGAGTAACTTAATTTTTAAATATTTTTAACAAAAGAAAAAGCCACCAAATAAACAACTGCTTGTGGAGAAGATGAATCAGTATTAATTGGGGAGATGTTCAGTGTAAATTCTGTATTTAAAAACATCCCTCTGCTCTGAGCTTGTCATGTGTTTTCCCCTTCTTCTCCTCTCACACCGAAATGTTTGAGACCCAAGCGGCAGCAGATCGTTCCCACATGCTTCCCCGCTGCTCGGCTCTCCAGAGGTGTCAAGCCAGCCTGAAAGAATGAAGTGCCTCCCTATTGTGCTACCCAACTATTATGTGCTTAACATTTCCATGACAAAGATGCCACTCGACTTCTCCTCCATCCATTCAGCTGGAGGGCCCTTGTCCCCCCTCTAATAAAACATTTTGAAGCCAATCGTTGGTTTAAAGGCCCATGAAGAGAGGGGTGGTGTTATCTGCAGTAACACATGAAAATAATATTCATAACAATACATATAATGATAACACTATGCTGCTTGACTAGGAATTTGGATAAAGCGTTTTTAAATTCTGGCAATTGGGGGAAGATTTAAAATTCATTAATAATAAAAAAGTTACAAAATCTAAAAATGCACCTATCAGTGGTGGGTAACTAGTAGCCCCCCCCCCATTCCTAGTGGCCTGTGAATCAATTTTAAGCATAAATAAATTGCAAACATGAAGAAAACATGACAAAATCTGCCACAAGAGATTTGAAATTTCCCAAACACCATGCACAGAAACCAAATGTGCCACAAAAATACAAAAAAAAAATTATGCACAACCAAAAGTATTTGATTGGAAAAAATAAATAAATGTGAGTGACATATACTTGAATAAGCTTCTGGAGTTGGCATTGTTTTGTGTCAAGCTCGGTTGACAATCACAAAAATCACTTCTATCATTCAGTGTCAGTTGATATTGAATTTGTTTTTATGTTAACTATATTTTATAACTCAGATCATTGTGCACTTACATCAGCAGTCCTCTGTTTTAAAATACATTTTAAATATTTTAATTTTGACATATCTTCAATCTAGTTTGAACTTCCTTTGCTAATTCTAGATTAATTCTGTTTTTGATATTCTAAAACGTAAATGATCTTTTGAATTGAAACAATACATTATTATATATATATATATATATATATATATATATATATATATATATATATACTTTTTTTTAATTTAATGAAGCATTTCTTATTTGTATTTGACTTTCAAACACCAGTGTTAGAATACTTTAATCTGATGAAACCTCCATATAGCTGTTCCTTTCTTAAAACCAGTAGGTGTTTATGTTTGTTGGTGTGTGACCGCAAAGATAGCAATACCAGGGACTGAGGACCATTTAAGTGCATCCTCTGAGAGAAGTAAACACCTATGTAATCATTGTTATGTGTAAATTAACTTTTTAAGAATGTTTATACATTATCCTCTTGTCAGCAGATATCTTACCTTACTCTTATTTTCTAAATCGACATGTTTTCTGCACATATATTCCAAGTAATGGGTAAAATATTCCCCTTGAAATAATTTAAAGTTTAGCATAATTTTTTGAAGCATCTTGAAACCTTCCTCATAGTGTCTCAAACATCTCCTCAAGGTCCTGGCCCCTTCTTTGAGAACCACAGTTTTGATTTCTTAGTAATTATAACTGTCTTAAAGTATCTTTCAGTATCTAAAAATTCTGTCCTCTGGGAAAGTAAAATTCATGTGACCCTCTTGGTAATTCAAGTTTCCCATCGCAAACTCTTCTCATACAGATCTGTCATTCTAAACTAAACATGCTCATGTCCTTTAACAAAATACAAACACTAAAAAAGTGTATGTACACTTGAGTAAAAATAATTTTACTAAACAGCTACAAAACACTGACTATTTCTCAAAAGAACAGTTTATACAAAAATGAAGCATGAACCTTTGATGGGATTTTACACTGAGGCCACATACCAGAGTGCAGAGGATGTTGGAGAGGCAGGGGGCTGGGGTGAAAGAGCGGGGGTTGCAGGGGGGTGTTGTTGTTGATTTATGGTGCCAGTTGCTTTTGACAACAGCCGGCTAAATCAAGACATTGCAGGTCATTAGGCTATCACTCAACAGTGGAAGCTGGCCCGTGTTTTAAATGAGTCATTGTGCAGTATACTGTACTAACAGAGAGACAGGGAGTGTGACGGTTTGTTTAACTGCTAAATGCAGGGACCAGGGACTACACGGGGGCAAACATGTTAAAATGGCCACTTAACAAAAACTCGAGATTTAAATGAGTGATCCTTTGAATCTGAAACAGGCACACGGATGATAGTGAACTGGAAAAGATATTTTAAAAAGATGTTGTAAAAATATATCACTAAGAACAAGGCCAAAATGTGACAAATTAAGGATAAAATTGAAAAAGCTTCATATAATGCAGCTCTTTTCTTTCATGCACACAGTATAAACTATGTTTCAGATAAAGATAAGGAAAATGTGTGCAGAATCAAGATTTACATGCTTATTCAATTTCAAATTACACACACATTGTTTTTGTAAGATAAATTAATTTAATAAATGAGGACATTTAGCTAAATAATATCATTGAAAGACAGAAGGCCAGTCATTTGAACTAGAAGATCAGGGCATACTCTTGTTTTTAAGTGTTTTTTTTTTTTTTTTAACATAGCACTAAGTTGATAAAACACGTTTTCATTTTTTAAAGATGCACCTGCTGAGGCAAAGAAAATATTTTTCTATTTCCAAATTGATTAAAGGCCCAGAGTTACTTTGACCAGCAATCTATCAATCCTCTGCAATAGTTCATATTCCATTTAAGACACAATTTAAAGTGAAATCAACAAATATGTCACAGTCAAGAGAGTTATCTTCAAGTTTCCTTTATGCCTTCTATAAAAGTATATCATTAAGGCAATCATACAGTGGATTTAGACATTTCTTTCTCTAGGCTATACATAGTGAATAAATCATCTCATAGCCTCAAACATAGAGGATTCTCTGAAAAAAATCTATATAGGCTATACACATATTTACAATGCACAGTATCTTTGAAGAGAATACAGTGAAAAATAACTTCCCTTTAAAGCTGGAATTCAGTCTTTTATATTCACATGATGAACATTTGGATGTAACTAAAGATGGCATGTAATAAATTACTGTTTCACTTTAACTCCTCATCTATTTACAAGCTCAGAAACTCCAGCATTAAATACTCATCTATCAGATCAGCCTGGTGCCATGAGGCAACAGTGTCATATAAAAATAGTCCATATCTTTAAAAACAAAAAAAAGGATTGGCAGTGCACAGCATCAACTGATTAAAGGTTGCATTGTTTCCAAAAACACGTCTCTGTCTTGACAGCTTCACTATCAGAGTCTGTGAGTGAAGAAGAGACAATCTAATTTAGCTTATCACATAAGCAAAGCGTGTGGAGAGTCGTGAAGTGTTGTGGTTTGATAAGAGGAGCAGCCTGCAGCTCAGGCACTTACACAAGAAGATTGCTCAGGTGACATTTGCATAGAAAATATCCTGTGATCAGAGGAGGTTTTGCCATTAGGCAACAAGGGAGAATGCCAGGGGCCCCAAGTTCCAAGGGGCCTCGAGAATTAGTCCGTATGTGTGAGCATCAAATATGACAAATAGTCAAAGGCTTACTTAAAAAACTAAAATGGTTATTTTAGATGGACTACACGCTGTCTAATCTGCACTAATAGGTAGGCACTGAACATTGCTCATCACCAGTTCATACAACTTATTCAAACATTGACAATTTATACATGAAATAAAGACAATATCAGGAGTCTAACTTTCTATTTTCAATGTTATTTACTTAAATTATGTGTCTATATTTAATCAGCTTTGATTTTATGCTGCATGTTTGCACGAGGACTGTAATGATCTCAATCTCCCTCTCTATGTGCCTCTTTTGGTTGAAAATATTGCCTTCACAATGTGCAAGTTATACAAACAAACAAACAAGCTGGCAACATTTGGGAAATCTGATGGAGCTAGTGAAGAGAAGGGTCTTCTCACCAGTTCCCCCCACTTTTCCGAATTTGGCGAACACATTTCAGAACAGTCATAACTAATTTATGCCAATCATTTCATAAAAAAACTGTCATGTCTTTATCAGAGGTTACTAAATATTGCAAGAAAACTCCTGAAAATATCCAAATTCCACCAGTTAGTGGGCAACTCCACTTTTAAGGAAATTACCCAAACACATCTGTGCAATTTAGACAGGCCGAGTACTGCTTTTGATTTTAAGGGGTTATTTTGTAGATTAAAAAAAAAACATAACATGTTTAACCTGCTTCTTCTGAATTAGTTTTGCATTAATTTGAAACTCACCAACTTATGTGTATTTAAGACAAATCTCCTATTGTTTTGATTCAAATGTTGCTGGCAACTTCTTGCATTTTGTCTATTCTGCACAAATACTTTGTCAACGTTTGAACTGTGTAGCCATCCCATCGTCTTTTCCAAATGTTGACAACATCATTGCACAATTTCACCTATTGTTAAAGCAAAACATGTAGAAAACGATCAGTTGTTCACTGAAAAATACTATGAACTGCAAACAAACTCCTGAGTGTCTACAGAGCAAAAAGATGAAGTTTGGAAAGGAGTTAGGACTGGAGAGAAGCACCCCTTGTGAATTTACTGCACATAAATGGCACAGTCACACAGACTTTCACAAATGTTGCTAATAAACTGCATTTGCAATCTAAGCAAAGTAATCAAGACATCTATCAATTATTCTTTAACATATTCTAGAATTGCCAGCACATACCTGACTCTGTCTAAATCACAGAAGTACATTGCCAATGTTTGGGCAAGAGAGCGACAGTGGAGATCAATCCTAACCAGCTTTAGCAACTTACCCAAACATTGCCAAATTATTTATGTGATAAGGACAGTGTTTGTGAATTGCATGTAATTTCTGATACATTGTAATTTGTTGCTCTTCTTTCTTAATTATAATTGCATTTATTTAAGTCTGTGCAGCTCAGACAGTGCTCATCCTACGTCCGATATGTAGGCAAATCCCTGCACTTTGTCTGAACTGCACAAGTTGTTGTGTTGGTCCCCTCACGATTGAAAAAAAAAAATCTTACAACAAACAAAACAATGCAAGCAAGCTCCCGACACTGTCCAAATTGCACAAATAACAATCCAATTTCAACCACTTAACTAGAGGTTGCCAACCTATCAGTGCAGTTGACAGAACTTTATTATTTTTGGTTAAATATGACAGAAGATCATTAAGTTTCTAGACTTCAAAATCCTCTAAGTGTATTTTGTTTACACTATATGATTGCTCTTTGCTTAACAGGGAGGGCCTGATATTGGTCTTTTGCCTGGAGCCCCTAAATGACTAAAACAACCCCTGGATTTGATATCCTTCAGCATTTAAAGTCTGTATTCAACCCCCCCAACAGGCTTTCCTTCAGTCTCTGAGGCTGTAACCCTTTCAAAAGAGGCAGGTCAGTGAGTGACAAAAGTTTAGATTGCCTTTTATCCGGACAATGGCCGGGCCAGATTATGAACCCGAGGACTAAATGAGGGGCAATAGAGCCAAGATGGAAGCCAAAAGAGTCAGAACACAGTGGGCTGCAGCGGGGAGAGGGGCTCCGCTTTCCGGCCCCACTACATAGTCCAGATCTATGGGGTCCTCCTCGGAGTCCGGGTCCATGCCATAGTCGATTCCGCTGCCCTCAGGCTCCCTGACCGGAGAGTCGAAGCAGAGCGCCTTCATGCTGCTCTTCACGAACTCGCAGATAGCCCTCTCCGTGCCGTCACACATGCAGGTGTCCAGCTGTTGACCTTTAGGGATCTTGCGCATGTTGGCGATCACGTTCCGGCATGCGTTGGTGCAGATGGCCCCGCTGAAAAGTTTCCCGCAGTGGTTCAGATAGTCGTGCATGGCCGAGCTGCACTGCTGGTCCCTCTCACACTGCCTCCGAGCCTCCGTGCAGCCCGTGCTGGTAGTCCTGGGCAGGCACGGCTCTATGGCCCGCTTGGTGCTCGTACACAGCGGGTCGTGGGCGCAGCTGCAGTCCTCCAGGGCCGGCCCGCCTTTTGTCAGGTTGAGCTGCACTAATGAGGAGATGCAGTGGCTCGGACAGTCCCTCCTGTCGCCGTTCAGCACCGGGCCACATGCGCGCATGTAGTGTTCGTATGCGTAATTGCACTCGGGCTCGGCGTGGCAGTTCATCATGGCTTGCCAGCACACCAGCCGCCGATTGTGGGACGGCGAGGCCACGGAGGAGCAGCCTAAAAACAAAAGCACGCTTAGAAGAGGCCAAAGGAATCTGCAGACGCTCTGTGCCAGTGCGCCACAGTTTGCCATCGTTCTGGCTGCGAGAAAAGGGGGAGAATCAGAGAAGTGTCATATGGGAAACTTTTACTCTACTTCCATGGATCTTCACTGATCTATCCCGTGGCAGATGGTGAGTGAGAGGCCCGTGTGTGGGCGTTCAACAGGCTGCCACTGCGCTCTGTAATCCCGGCTCCATGCACCCGTCAGAGCTGATTCATTTGAGCCGGATTCTTCCGCGAATATCCCGCTATCCATACGTGATTGTGCGTAAAAAAAACTCAAACACCAACTCGCATGCGTAAAAGAATCAAGAAAATCAAACTTCTGCAGCGTCTCATTCCATCGCAGTAAATGTGGAGCAAACTGCTTCCAGCTCAGCGATCTTCGTCTTTCTCTCACTTCTCCACTCTCCTTGTTAGCGGATCTCACCCAGAAAAAAGAAGTCAGAAGAGTCCCGGGAGCCCTTAGCTGAACTGTGCGTGATCCTTCAGCGGTCCTTGTGCGCACGGAGTGCAAACAAACAGTGCATGGAGAAAAACAACAACCCTTGTGGGTCGCGAAGTGGTCCTCTACTCTCTCCCCTTTGAGCATTTGTCTTTCTGCTCCTCAGCCCCCTCTCCACTCTACAGAGAGGGAGCTCATTGGTTGGCCACTTGTTGTGGGTTTTACGTATGAGGGGCGGGAGTTCAGGGTGGGAGGAAGAGGGGTTTGGGAAATAGAAGGTGAGGTGGGTTAGATGTGTTGAGGGGAATATGTCAGTGCTTTTTCATTAATTATGATGGGAACTGGGGCAGCCAGTTAATGCCTGTGCCTCATAGCAAGAAGGTTGCTGGTTTGATTCCCAATGTCTAGGTCCCTGTGAGTGGAGTTTGCATGTTTGCTCGGGCCTGCGTGGGACTTTCCGAGCACACTGGTCTTCTTCAGACCAAAAAAGCTCATTAAGTTAATCAGTGACTCTAAATCACCGTTAGACATGAGCATGAATGGTTGTTGGTCACTCTATGTGGCCCTGTGATTGGCTGGCAACTGATTCAGGGTGGCCCACACCTCTTGCCCAAGGTTGGCTGAGATAGACTCCAGCCCCCAGTGACCCCAAAAGGAATAAGCGGTGATGGATGGATGATGGGAACTGACTTTACAAGCCCAAGGCTCAATGAAATACCCCTGCTCAATGCCACTTTCACACCCTTATCCACATACCGCCACCTTAAAAAGTATTTGTTACATTCAAGGAGGTTATGTTTTTGCCAAAATGTGTTAGTTTCTATATTTGTGAACATCAAAAATTAATGAAAAGATTTGGATGAAATTTTCAGGGAATGTCTGTCATGGCACAAGAGATGTAATTAAACTTGCTGGTGATCTGAATCCAAATGTGGATCTTGTAATTTTTTTGGAAGGATTTCTTCACAGTGCTAGACAGGGTAGTTTTCGATATTTGACAATAACTTGCTCAACAATGTTGGAAATGTCTTGGTTGAGGTTTGTGCTCTAGGAGCACTTTTAGTTTAGGGAATGAATTGATTCTTTTTCATAGTAAATCATTTTGATTGTTTTTCAGTTCATATTTCATTGCCAACTTTTTTTGTGCATTTAAGATAGTGTTTCCTTGGCTTTTTGTTGAAGAAGATTGCAGGTAAATCCCTGTATTGTCTAAATTATACAGGTAAGTCAACATTTGGAAAAGAGGGTCCAACAGCAAAGTACAAGCAGTTTTCTAACTGGTCTCACACGTATGTCCAAGTATCACCAATGTATTTACGCAGCCAACCGTGTCGGAAGAATTGCTTGCAAGTTTTAGTTGTTTTAAGTGAATAAATCATATCTTTCTAATTTATTTTGTTTGTTCTAAATTATTTTTGTTGATAACAAATTGACAGTTGAAAAAGATTGATAACAATTAGCCCCAGGAATCGATGTAATTAGTCTTCATGCTTGGCAATTCCCTTATCAGTTCATGTCTTGCCAATTGTGTTGTCGTCAGATGTATTTAGCAGAAACAATAATAAAGAAGTCAAAGATGAAACAGAAACAGTCTCAAAAGTGACTGAATTTTACACAAAAATGACACAGAATGCACAACATCTTGTGTCACAGAAAACTGTGTAGGCCTTCCTTTTTCACATAAAATTCCACAGGAATCAATGAGGGAATAGATAAAGAATCTGATCGATAAGCAGAATTTCTGTACCTTCAAACAGGCATACAACACAAGACATTTGGAAAAGTTCATCAACTGGCAAGAAATGAACAGATCCTGGCCTGTACCAACTCCTTGTCCTAATCTTGCCAACTCATTTGGGTAATATAGACAGAGTCAGGGAAATTGCCTGCAGTTATGTTTTTTAGTTTTCAGCACAGAAATGATTCTGTCCATCCAGTTCCTTCTGTTTAATCAGGGCTTGGGTGTAGAGACCACAGGCCAAGCAGTTCAAGCCTGGTGTGTCTCTCCCCTGCAACATTTAAGCCATTTGTATCTGAAATCTCATTCTTCCAGTCATTAACCAAGGTTTCTGATCACAGGGGAAGGTTAAAAGATAGATTGGTAAATTGAAAGTTTCCAGCTCATCTCCCTCTTGCTAGATGTCCGGTTCAACACCAGCAACACTGAAGATGGTGGACAGAAATTATAATGTTTATAAAGGATCAAAGGGCAACAGTTTTATAATACATGTAAAAATGTAATAAACCAGACCTTAACCATAAATGCTGAATGATGTGGAGAAAATCTGTTTATGTTTTGTAACCATATGCATATAATTAGGTGTAAATAAGCAAAATAACAGAACATGTAATTATTGCATGTATATATTTAGATTTCAATCTTTTTTTATATTCATCATATATATGTAGCTGTTGTACTGTTAATTTTCTGCAATGGGAATAAATAAACAATCGTCTTATCTTATCTTTTGCCCTGGTGTTTGTTTTCTGTCAACCTTTTACTTTTGCTTCCTGTTGTACAAGAAATGTTATTCTCTCTCACATTTTCAAAAAAATATATTTCTTTTCGTTTTCTTCTGGCAAAAATGCAAAACCTCTTCCTCACCTCAAGATTAATTTTACGACAAGTGGTTGAGAAAATTACACATAAGAGTTTATGCATATCAGAGGAACATGATTTTTTTGTCACCATATTTTAATGACCATCCTATTGTATAGGACTAAATGCACGACAATGGGCTACAAAACACAAATGAATCTCGAACACATTGATATTTTTCTAGATTTTTTTTTTAATCTAGTGGCACTCTGCTGTAACACTGTCTTTAAAACTTTGTCATAGACATAGAGTTCGTTTCAAAACCCTGGTGTTTATCAATTTGTCTGATTCCAACTCCATGGCAGTGCTTACAGGCAAATGAATAATTAGATAGAACCAATCTTCTTGTGGATGGTCCGATTTCTTTTGTCGATAAAAGGGCCACTACACAGTATAACCTTCTATACTGTTAACATGACTACATAACAAAGGACATTAGGTGCATTCATTTCATACCAAAAACATTATATCCTGACTGATATTTCAGTAACATTTATTCCTCAAGGGCTTCCTGAAGACCCTTTCTGTGTTAATAAAAGACTAAGGAAGTTTATTATATTAACCCAAATTTGACACAGTAATATACTGTAGATAAGTGATAATGAGTCTGTATTCAGTAATAAATTGAGCTGCAGAGCTTCACGCCTGCAGAGCTAATGATGTGTGTGGCATCCTCTCTGATAATTGGATCATCTTCATCCTGTTAACTCTCCCCAGCAGAGTAGCTCAGTAGAAATTAATTGAAGAATAAGAGGACACTTCAT
Source organism: Cetoscarus ocellatus (assembly GCA_037902135.1). Taxonomy (NCBI): domain Eukaryota; kingdom Metazoa; phylum Chordata; class Actinopteri; order Labriformes; family Labridae; genus Cetoscarus; species Cetoscarus ocellatus. The sequence goes on from JBAMNC010000414.1 coordinate 63,972, forward strand.
AACCATGATTTATTGTAATCACGCATTAAGACAACTTTACCTCATATTATTGTAATTTATCACTGACTTTCAAATGTCAAGCTGGTGAATCAGAGCTTTTCTCTCTCTGCAGTGTCTTGTCTTAACATGTGATTGTATGGCAATACTGACAACTTTAGTCTCGCCAACTAAGTTAAACCTGCAAAACACTGAAAAGGTCAACGACAGGCGCATGTTTTAAGATGTTTTATATTTATTGTAGCTATCTTTTCTGTCCGCCTGCTGTGCTTTTTTTGCAGATGTATGATCTAACAACCCAGCTGTCTGAAATGTGTACAGATGTTTCATTAAAAATATTAAATCAGAACTTGGCTTTCCATGCAGCTTTTCCTCATGAGACAGATCTTAAATGGACACAGTTTGCAGGATGGTCAATTAAAGCAGAAAACTGGTTTCTCTGAAAGGGATTTATCACCGCAGAAATGTTGAGTAATTAGGAGAAAGAAATCAGAAACGCAGAGAAGGTGTTTTTGGTTTATTGATTCTAAGGAAAAGAATATGAATCCAAATTTGTATTTTCATGTTTTGTAGAGGGATTAAAGCTTGTAGGAAACATATATAAATGCAAAAACTTCACAAAGAGCAATGCTAGTGAATGACAACTCAGGTGGTTTTCAAACCTGCAGTTAAAAAGGGGATACAAATTTCTATGTTTACCTTGGATTGTTTAATAATCACGCAGCAGTATTGCAGAGCAGGACTAATCACATGAAAGGCAGGGCTAGTCTATATGCTGCTTTGAATTACGCTTTGCATTATGGGAAGGAAAATAGCAGGCTAAACTGCCAAAAAATAAGTCATTACTTAAGAGAGGAGGTCAAACAGCTACTTAACAGTAAAATGAGCATATTTATCAACGTGTGGTTCACCTTATGGTATAAAAAACAAAGTCAGAGCACCCTCCCACTGACTAAAAACATGCTAATTGGTGACTCTAAATTGCCCTTACGTGTGAGTAGGTGTGAAAATGGTTGTTTGTCTGTCTATGTGCCCCTGCAATCGGCTGGCAAGAAGTTCAGGGTGTACCCCACCTCTCGCCCAATGTCAGTTGGGATAAACTTCAGGTTCTGGCAACCCCTAAAGGCATAAGCGGTATAGATAATGGATGGATGGATTCTCCTGTTTCAATGAGCTGGACAAAATTCTGGGTTTTTGAGTCAGATGATGTGCTTCAGTCCTGCGATGATCTGCTGTAGAGACAGTGAGTGATGTTAACCTGTTGCTACTATCATGGTATGTTGAGATTCTGTGTTATCCAAAAACGTATTTTTGTCTGTAAATTCTGTTTCCAGTTGAGGTCAGCAATTCCCAGTAGCTGCAATGCAATTAATATTACTGCTACTGCCGCTCCTTATAACATGACAGAAGTATGATGTTACGGCCCTGGCCGAAAATTATTGTTATGTGCTGCATTTAAAGATTGTTGTTGAGATGCTCTATTCTGTGGAGTGTTGTGTGTGAGTGTGTGATAGTGCGTGTGGAGTGAGAGCTCTTCTCCACAGGAGGATCTTCACTGCAGTACTCAGGTGGCTGGGGGTGATTGGCTGAGGTGCTGGATCGGCTGAGGGAGAAGCGGCCCTGCTATTGGCCTAAGAAAAACAGCTTCAAATTCAAATAGCCTCAGCCAGAAGAGGAAAGTCGGCGTCTTTTCTGACAGCAGCAGCTCGGCGTCACTGTCAGCCTCCAAACGTGATAAACTTTGTTAACTGTGTTATAATAGTAATTGGTAGTTTTCGGTTATTTTCTTTGTATTTAGATAGCTCGCTCGTAGTTTTGGGTAAATCTTTAGTTTGTGTGCCAGCCTTCGCAGCCTTTTGTTTTTGTACCCCTTTTTGCTTAGGATCTCGGCTTTTTAAGTTTGTTTTTTTGTACATACCTTTTTGCCTTTGGCTTGTTTTTGGTTTGTTGTAAATCGTGAAAATTTTGATCATTGTTTGGTTATTTGAGATTTGGAGACCGAGAGTGATTTTCTTTTTTCCTTTTTCCCTTTCAAATATGTTAGGCACCTTCCCCCTAGATGGGTGCGTAACATATGAGTTTGTGTATCACCCTGCTTGTACGATGCTTAACATTAACATGAGCCAATACTTACTGTCCTAGCCTGATTTTTAACAACACTTGCAGCTGCAACTTGTCCTTTTTCGAGTCTACAGGAGGCCCAAGAAACTTTTTCCTTTTGCTTAACTGTCACAAATAAGCCTTAAGTTCGATAAAGCTAGATTTACCTCCATTTGACTGCATCAAAAGGCGTGAAAGCAGGGCAGTTTTACCACAAAAGTTGTTTTTAACTTATTGCAATAAATTTCAGAATGCTCAGATGCATTTACTATACAGGCCCATATCGCAGTAACAATAAAATTAAAGTTAACTGTACAGCCCTAAACAGGACTTACGGTGGTCTGACCAAAAGCAACACAGCACAAGCTTGTAGTCAAGTCAAACATTCCTCTGACAGTGCTTGACTCCCAAATCCTTCAAAAGACGACAATGGGTGAGGTATGAGAAAATTCACCACTCCATACAAAAAGAGGGCTTAGACACATTAACTCCTCAGGTCAAAGCCTGTTTTAAAATCAGGCTGCAGATTTGGTAGTTTTTGCCAATTACATTTGGTTTTTTTTTTTTTAAGTCTGATGTGAATTCTAGTGATTCAGCTGCCAGCTTGAAGAGGAGACTCATGGCACTGCAGCTTTTGGTTATATTTTTCTACAAGGAGGTTGCAGCTTGACAAAGATGTAAAAGGACATGAAAGTTACCTTTCAGCCACACATTTGTAAGAACAGATTTAAAATGATCTGAAATCAATACAAGATAGAAAACAGACAAATGCAATATTTCCAAAATGAGCAAAGGTGAAGCTGCACTGTAGCAGGTGAACGATGAAAATGAGTGCAAATGCCTTAAAGAAACCGGATCTCAACTGGTGAGGTAAGGGACTAAAAGTGGGTTGCAGGGCTGTTTTATTTGTTAGAAATGTATGACTGGAAGAATAAGAAGTGTTTAAAAAAATCTATGATGTATCGAGGTCCTAAGCAGACCCACTGTACTTCCAGTCATTCTATCTCACTCTGTTTTACCATGATAACAAGTATAGTTTTGTTGTTTTTACCTTTCTCTAAATCAGGAGTGCACAAATTTAGTTACGAAGAGGGCCACATTAGTGTTATCCATTAGGTCAGAAGAGAGAACCTACGCAACAGGTGAACATGCAAACTCCACACAGAAAGGCTCTGACAAACACAGGGTTTGGAACCAGCAACCTTCTTTCTGTGAGGCATGCCACCATGCCATCCTAGTTGCAAATCAATGCCTCAAAATATAAAACTACACAGAGCTGAAGCCGCTGTAAAGACACTCCATCAAATATATTTTTATATTTCTAATTTATTTTTCTCTGATCAAGGAAGAGGTCAAAATAAATCTGAACACTCTGAATTCTTGTTTTAGGAAAAAAAGAACTTTGACTTGACAGCTTCTTTCAGAGAGACTAAATATCTGCCTGGACCTCATCATCAAAAATGACACACGGGTGTATATGTGTATCTAAGTGTGTGTGTATGTGTTATAGGTGTGTGTAAAATGATAGCCCACATGTTGACACATGAGCGAGAGGAGGCAGTTTAGCTCTGCAGGCTTGATGTGGATGAGGGAGTTGAGGAAGGAGAGCAGTGAGGGCACAAAGGCTGTTTGTGTTTCAAACAGCGTTCTGATCTCAGGAATGTACCTTTAGGCCACAGCCATGAGCTCCCGCTGCAAACAATGCACTCAATGTCAGTTACGGCTGGCTAACACAGACGCTGCTGGCGCTCCTCCAAGGTCCCAACTCGTCGAGAATGATGGATACCGGGAACAAGATACCTCAGGAGACCTTCTGCTGCAGGAACGGACCGAGAGAGCTTCCACAAAAGATTCCCAAACACCAACAGCTTCATTGTTTCGAGAGCTTTTAACACAACTGTAACATGAAGCAGACCTTTCAAGCGGAAAGCTCACTCATTCATCTTTCTTTTATTGGTGCAAATAAAGCATCAGTCCTGCCCTCACAGTCCATAATAATTTGCATAAATTTAAAGTGATTTAACCTCAGACTTCTGAGAGAAAATAAATCATTAAAAAATCATCAGTTTTAGATGAAAAAACGTTCAACACAGATGGAGAAAAGCTGATCAAGTGATCCCACTTTTGTCTTTGCCAACAGCTGTATGTGTAAACCAGATGTGCTGCACTGAGAGATGGGTGTTGTAACTTTGAGGGCTCCATTAAACCTTTGTTCTATCCGCAACAGCCTAATTAAGGGACAAACGCAATGATATTAAAACAGTACCCCGCTGGTGTTTAGAAAAAAAACAGAAATTACAAGGTTCTGTCACATTTTCTAAAGAACATCAAACCAGGAGAGAGGTTAACTCAACACAAACATACTTAAATTTTATAATCTGACTATTTTTTATTTGTTCTTGCATGATTTAGAGGTATTTTCTTTAAACTCATTTAAATAACAAAAAGGAACTAAAAGCTTATTTACAGCCAAGTTTCAGGGTGTGATATTCATGCCCTTTGTAATATGTCATAAGGGTGTAAAGGGGGACAAAGTTGATACCTCTTTAGAGGTAGGGCTGGGGGGTCCAATCCAATCCAATCCACTTTATTTATATAGCACAATTTTATAAACATGAGGTTGCCAAGGTGCTGCACAATAATAAATAAAATAATCACACTAAAACAATATAATAAAAACAGACAGTAAAATAAACAGGGACCACACAACACTCATACTGTGTTAAAAGCCAAGGAATAAAAAAGGTTTTAAGGTAAGATTTAAAAAATTCTAGGGTGGGGGCCGATTTGACATGAGGGGGTAGCTCATCACAGTTTTAGGGCTATTGCTGAAAAAACGCAGTCACCCCTAGTTTTCAGCCTGGTTTTCGGGACGACAAGACGTAGCTGATCAGTGGACCTCAAAGACCTTGGAGGGGCATAAACATGTAAGAGCTCCGAGATGTAGGCTACTGAGGTGCCAGCCCATTTAATGCCTTAAAAACAAACAATAAAATCCTAAAATTAATTCTATATACAGTATATTGATTAAATCAATTAATTTTTTATATATATATATTTTTTTTTATTAAAGAAATAAAAAATCAAGATTGTTTTTTCTTGACCTATTATTTCACTTATTTTGCCCCAAGTAAATTTTTCACTATATTTTGACATAAGTGCAGCTTTCAGTGTCAATGTAGACAAGCTGCCTACTTCCAAACTACATGATGTACTTTTGATAACAAAATAGCATCATGCACTGTAATTCTTAGAGGAAAATTCAGTTCAGTCTTAGGACATATTAAGGCAAAATTTGTTTTAATTCATTTCCGTGTGATAGAGGGTTTTTTTCCTTTCAGAGAGGAAAACAATTGAAATTGAGTTTTGTGTGGAAAAAAATCCCGGATTTAATATTCAGCCATACTGCCCAGCCCTATTTAGAGGCATACAGTGGCATCGCAGAGATAAGACGATATCAGACCCAACAAGGCAATAGAGCTGTATGTGCATGGTTTTTTTTTCTGTGAGATAATCTTTCCCAGGTTTGCACTGCCATATTAATTTATGTGGTTTCATCATGTTATGACAATATTGGTTCTCTGGATACTGATATGATATTTGCAGATACTACAAAGCTTGCCACAACACAATAACGACACAAAATGATTTCAAAGACTGCGATTACTGTTGGACATTTTGATGTACAAATTTAACAAAGTTATCTTTTGATGAACAAACAGTTTTGACTGTATCACTGCTAAAGTGCTTCTATTTTAATTAAAAAACAGGTCGATCTACTTTTAAACACAATGGCAAAAAGCAGATTAATGCTTTTCAGTGCTTTGTAATTGCAGTTTAAATAATTAATGTATTTTATTAATATATAATTTAGAATTTATGACCCTGATCTAACATTTGCATAACTAGTATAATTATAGGTATTTGTGTTAAACATGATGACTTTGAAACACCAAATATTCTAAGCAGCTAGCATTTGCTTTTCAAGACTGTTTTTTTTTTTCTTTTTCATTTCTCAGATTAATTTAAAGTATCATTTTGTACCTATTCTGGAACCTTTAAAATCATGACTCAACCTTTGTTTTTTTTTTCCCCTGTCTTTTAAGAGTTAGCTTGGGTTTTTGTGAAGTGGGTTGCTCAGGCCCATGGCAGTTGAAAGTATAAGTGGCAATAGAGGAACTTGCATGTTTTGTCCCTGGGGGCAGATATCAGGGGGTGGACAGCAGCCAGTACATAGCAGTACATGGATCCACTCAAAGAAATCAACAGAAAATAAATAAATAAGTTAATAAATAAATAAAGAAGGGTTTAGACAAAGTTCAGATGGACACAGAGTGTGCTCATAACCGGGTGGGTGTAAAGAGAGCTTATGTCCTCTGTGATGTTTTTACTGTAGCAAACAAAAATACACTCAGAGCATCCAAACAGAAATGTTACAGCGGGACGGAGATTGCTATTTCAATGTGAATTGAACTTTTGTGAGTCGTAAACTGTTTTTTATAAAAAAATAATATATATTTTTAAAAAACCACTTATGGTCAGCATAAAAGCTGAGCAGTCCTTCCTGTTGTTTTATCAGTCTAAACTGCAGTAACACAGACAAGAGAGGAGGAAATATCTTTGTTGCCCTCTCTAAGTTTAAGAAGCTGGCTGTTAGCATCAGCTTACCACTCGCTCGTTTGAACTCACAGGAAACAGGGTGGCTGAGGGGAACTGTCACATAGGCATGCAGTAGGAGTTTCAAAATAAAGCTGCCACATACACAACAGGACACTAAGGCTCCATTTACGATAACATCCGAAAACAAAGAGTTTTCATGGCGTTTTCACCTTCAGTTTACACAAGACTGTGCCCTGAGTGTCTGAATCCACAAACTTTTGAAACCACAGTCCAGAGTGAAAAGTTTTGAAAACGTTTTTGTATCCATATCCGTGTAAATGGGAATCAGCGTTTCCCACTGAAAAGCTGATGTGCAGCATATGCACAGTACTCTTTCAGATAAAGGTTGTGCGTGCATCACAGGAACAACAACAACAGCCTCGGCGTCATCGAGCAACATTTGTGCTGTTTAACGTGCTCGGTTTGTTATCCAGACAAAATATCCTGACACATTTGTTGTCCAGACAAGAAACTTCTGCGTCTTTGTGTGTCCACTCACCATTGTTGCTTATGAAAAGTTTGTCTTCACTGGAAAGTGTACGCATGTTGTAACACTGCTGTTTCACTACAAACTTACATCGCCAGCTACTGGTCTGGCATGCACGCCACAGCATTTTCAGTCGTTCTCGCGTCTCCATGTGAACGCGCAGCGCTTTTGAAAATGCAAAGGAAAAACCTTTCTGTTTTTGGTGGCAACTTTGTCGTGTAAACAGGGCCTAATATTATGCTGTTTGGGATCAATATCAATGTCTTAGGAAGTATAGATTCCAATGGGCCAAAAGTTTTGATACCACTATACAATCTGTGTCACTGTAACAAATGAGAGGATTGTTAAGAGCTAAGGCTTGAAATAACTATTTGCCTCTTTCAAAAAAATGCCCCTTAAAACACTGTTTTTAACTTCCTGAAATTTACTATGTAATAGCTATACAGCCTCCACCTACAGGCAGACACCATGACTGCTTGGAAAGTCCGTTCCACAGCCTGTAACCCCTCCTCCCCCCTCCTTACAGACATTGTTTGGGCAGCCAATCAGCACAGTACTAATTACCATAACCTCTCTCTCCCTGCCTCCTCAGATCCAAGCATTTCCAAAGGGGAGTGGAAAAGAGCTGCATCTAATTCTCCACAGAGAAGAAATATATCTTTTTTTTATTCAATTTTAATCAAATCATTGATTAATAGACACCCAAGGCATGATGTAAATGGTCAAACCCACCAGGACATAGGAGCTTTAAGTCAATATGACACTGTATGACTTACATCTGACTCAAGTATGTATATGAATTTTCACAAGTGCATGAAATCAAAGGTTTGTTTCCTGGAGTTTATCCTTGAAAAATCAGCTGATTACATTTAAAAAAACTTTCATATTTCAGAATAGTCTAAATAACAAAAACCCAACTGGCAGTTGAGAAAGTTTCTGATGCTCTGCTGTACAGATTGTTGGATTTCTGCAGCCACATTTCTAAATGCTTACCTCAAAATGTTGACAGGACTGCTGCTGAAGTGTAAAAAGAGCTGCACTGTGAGGATTTGATCAGAAAGTGAGTGAGCAGAAACCCAGCAGAGCCGCTCAGTGCAGTCTGTAGGAGGAAATATCAGAATACAGGAAATGAGTTGGCAGGAACTATCCATTCAAATTACTTCCTCTAAAGGATCTTGGAGAAGCGATAATAGCAAGTGATAAGTTATTTGGAGCAGAACCAAACAAGATTAAGGATTCATTTCCTTCCTCATGTCTGACTATTAATTTGCCTCCGATTGGTCTGTCCTCTTCCAGGGATTTGTGTTGATTCGCGCAGTTGAACTGCACAATGACGCACAAGTGATTAACAGTAACAGTTGCTAGATTATGGAAGAAAGCTATAAATAAAGCAGCTATTTTCAGCATTTCAAGGGTGTCATTGATCCCTGGAAACGGCGTTGCTTATGGGACACAGCCAAAGGGAAAATCCTCACAGCAATAATATCAGTGTAAATGTTCATTTAATGCAACATTCAAGGGATATATCACAGATACACAAGCCTCCTTGTTCATTACAGGCTGTCAAAACTTCTTTGCTGTTGTGCTCTAAAATATCTACACACGACCTTTTTAAGAAATCCTGCTAAATGGATAAAATGTTAAATGAAGTGTTATGAGGGGCGTGTTCCTTTAATCAGTAAGATTGAAGTCATCCATCATGTCAAACAGGCAGCGATCTCACTGACCTTTTTACACACAGTCCACTGCACCACAACTTCAACACGAATCAAGATGATTTGATTGGCATGTTTGCTCAAAAGTCAAGAGACAAAAACAGATGCTAACAAAAAAAAACAAGTTTGCAGCCAGGACTAAACCACAAAGGAAAAAATACTCAAAGCTGTTTTTTTATTTTGTGTTATTCTGTGCCTGTCTGTAGGTCCTTGACTTTTCAAAAATGTGTTGTGTAGCACCTCCAATTGTGTACATGAATGCAGTTTTCTAAAATGGCCAGTTATAATTTAAACTCCTATTTGGCTGTTTATTTTACACCTTAGTTTCTCTCGGAGGTTTACTGAAAAATGAGTAGATCCAGGAAGCATTCATTTTTGGATGAATGTCGACACAAGATGGTAAAATGGTGCAAGAACCAATGTTTACATTTGGTATAGCTTCTATGATTAATGAAAGCTGGTCAAATATTGTCAGTTTTGTTTTCAATATTGTAATCTGACATTGTAAGGAAGGGGCTGTTGGACTGACATTTATGTGTTTGTACATTTATTGATTAAAATCAAACCTTTTTGCGAGTACATTTGCTTTTCAAAACTGTGTTACTCAATCGAAGGCTTTGGCCTAATCTTCAACATGGATACCATAGGAAACAGAAATAATCTAAATGCAGGTATTAAGTGCATTGAATGAATGTGGAACCTAGATGCGAACATATTGAGACATTCTGCAAATGACTTTGTGATTCATCTTTTTCTGGTTAATCAGCTGTTTTTGATATTTGGTCAATCAGATGTTCTCTGTCAATATCTTATTAGCTGTAGAACAATTTTGGCCTCTTCTGTCAATCAATCAACAACACAAAAAGAAAAAAAGGAAACCCACTCTCAAGGGGTAGTCAGGAGTAAAGCATCAAAAACACAAAACATCACTCACTGACATTTTAAGTCTGAGATCAAGTCATTTCTAGAGTTGTCCAAAAAAGCTGTTCAAATTTGAATTTCATCATATTGACAAGAAATATCTAAAACATGTAAAGTAAATTTTCACCAGCAGTCCAGCAAAGCAAACTGCTGTTTTCCTTCACAAAGACCCTTTCTCTGAGCAGGGGTGTATTGTTGCTGGTGTGGTAGATGTGTCTTTCTAACTTTCATATCAAAACATTTTTCAAATTTAGCATCAATGTGTTTTTTTTTCTTTTTGGTTGTCTGCTGTGTATCTATATTATTACAGAAAAACATTAAGAGATGGGCATCTTTAACATGTTATTGTGCCTTTTTGTGTCAAATCATATTCATAGCCTCTTAAGCCACATTTACACACTGACGTTTTGGCAAACTTGGCTGACATAGAGGTAAACACCAAGTCGCATCAAGCTTAGCCAGGCCGCACAGAACTAAATTAAGGTCAGTTGGGCAATGCTGATATTTGTTGGGGACGTAAATGTAAATGCCAGCAGGAGTTGACCTCTGCTTACCTATGCTACACTCAGTTACAGCTGTGATCACTTATGTCGGGTCCAGCCACTTCCTACCCGAGGGTGGACTCCTATTGTATGACTTGTGGCACCCTTCTGGGGGCAGCTGTCTGTCATTATCTTGGCATTGTGTCAGAATACTGAGAACAGCCACACGTGGTAAAATTACATATGCGTCCACTTCATATGGCGCTCCTTAAGTGTCATCATAACGTGTCTGAACAACATTCAACAGCACCAAACTCCAGTATGCCAGAGTTCCCCTAAGTCAAGTGCACTACCCATGCACTACATCTACACTGACAAACATTTAACCAAACCATCTACAGTTAGTCAGGGGGGCATCTGGAAACGTGATACTCTACCAGCACAACGTTTTTCTCTACTTTAGATATGTCAACCTGCATTGAGCACAGCAAAAAGGTCTCCAAGAATGTACTTGAACCAAAATTTTTATTTCTTAACACTGGTCAGCGTCAGCTACTAGAAGTTGACGTGTGAATGAGCCTTCAGTGCACAGCAGACAGAGGCAGATCAATAGTGAAGTAGAACAACTTCTTAAACCAATAGGGAAAGTATTGAGGCTCTTAAATTTGTTTAAATCAGAAATCTACTTTGCACATAGCATACAAGAAGGAAGGAAAGTGAATTTTGATTGGAGGTCACCAGTGAGTATTTTCAATCCACTTGGTATCAAATGCCCACACCAAATGTTGACCTTTGTCAAAGAACAGGAACGTATGTAAATACAGTTACTGCTGTTTAACTGTGACATATAAACCATTTGTAAAGCCTGCTTCATTTGATTATCTATTTCACATCAAAATCTATTAACTTACCCTTTCCAACCTTCATATTGTATAATCAACAAAAAGCTCCAACTAATTATTGCTGGATATAAATCATTGTGGCTTTTTGAGCTCAGTACAGCAGTAATGTTTGATGTTTGGCATCCCTACCTCTGACTGACCTCTCCTGTCCTTTGCTTTTGAGGATCTGCTCTGTTGCCAGTCTCTCTCTCTCCAGCAATTTCTTGTCTTGGTCAAAGAATGCTCCTGAAACAAGAAAAGAAAAGTGATTTTGAGTTATTTAAGGCCATTTATGCCCAATGAAACAAAAAGATTCAGGAAATTGGGGGTCTATTTTGCACTTTTTTTGTCCCACTCATCCTGTTTAGACCAGTGAGACGTTGGGGAATGTAAGATCTACTTCATCAGAACATACTGTTCATAGTGATAGACATGCAAACCTGGCTTTATGTTGACTACAAATAAACCACCAGTGAAGTCCATTAGGGGTGGACTGTGTGCTTTCAGATCTGTAATTACATCCAGGTAAGTTCAGCGTTATCCTGACAGACCTTTATGAATCTTTTCATGGCCTCCGCACTCACATATCACACAGGCAGCTGTTGCAACACATGCTGCTCAGCCATCAGCCTGTACGCACGGCTGTTTGCGCTCGCCTGAAGGCCTTTCATATCACTGCAGACAAACACCCGCACATATGGGGCGACCAATAAAGACCTAACCTCCGACACAGACATCTGACCTTAATCTCTCAAACATGGACTTCAGCGAGGAGGAATTTAACAGTATAAAAACACAACAAAGAAAACACGGCCATAATGAGCTGGACCACAACTGCTTAACATTCCTGATCTGATTTTGATGAAGGGCTCTGCTTCATTATAGTGATGGACAGAGACACTATTCCCTTTACTGTTCCAAGTCAAATGGAAATTATTGATGCTGGTTAAAGGGAGAGATTTTCAGCTGTTTGTGCAGTTATTGACTTTAAACATGATCCTAGGATAAAGCAGTTTGGACTAAAAAGTGATTCTAACATAATTTCAGGCTGATATGTTTTCATCCTTTTATATGAAAGCCAATGGAGTCAAAACATCTCCAAACTATAAAACTGGAGAAATCTTGTTTTTAGCATTTTATTCTGGCCTTGTATCCTGCTATGAACATTTTTCTCTTAGTTTAAAAATGCTACATTTTTTCCAGCTGGTTGCTCATTATGCCTCTTTATTCTGTTTGTTGTCAAGCAGGTAAGGTACAGAGCTTTAGTTTAACTGACAACAGCTGATGCTAAAAACAAAGTACAGAGAGGTTCTGTAAACCAGAACCTTAAAAGATTGGACCAGACAGTTTGACAATAGGCTAGAGACAGCCACTAAAAGCAGAAATTAAACTTAACCCCATTGAAATTCTCTTACTTGCAGTCATAAAGTACTTGTTTTAACAGGAAATATTGAATACTTTGGTCAACTTATTGATAAATTGGCAGCAACCTCCAAGTGTTAAAAAAAATACTTATGAAAGTGCAAAAAACTGCCTTTCCTTAAGTATCTAATTAAGGCCTCCTGCAGCCGTTGACTGCAGAAAGAATTGGAGAAAGCCATGTGACGTCAGCTGTTTGATTATCGTAGGGGGCTTTGAGACATTGTTTATGCAAATCCATGGACGCAGTCATACTGTACACACCCTCTCAACTGAACTTTGGATTAACCTACTGACAGACAGAGAGGCAAAGCTGAGGCAGGACTTAAGGCTGTCTGACCATACACCATGTGAGCATGTAGCCATGTCAATAATGCCCCTAACTTTGCATAACCAGAAATCTTTAATAAAAAAGGGGGTAATTAAACAGTTCATCCCCTGTACAGTTTCCCTAAGGTAAATTAAATACATAGACTGAAGCTGTTTATTGAATTGGGCTTTAAATTGTTCTTTTCCGGCTGTTTCCCCACACAATCAGGCAACTTCCAAGTTTTCTGCTGCCAGCCTCAAACATAAACTTGAGGTACTGCAGTTTTGTCACTTCTGCATTGGCTTCATGGTTGAGCCCTGGAGGTCTTTGCTTGGCTGCAGTCTCAAATAGACTGATTAGCATCCATATTTTAATGAAAAGTGTGAGTCTGAGGAGATCATCTCTTTTTGGTGCTATGTGCAAAGGAATTTGTTTTTGAAATGATTAGATTCTGAGTTTTGCATGATTATTATGTTTTGACAGGTTGGCATGTTGTGGCTGTTTTTAAGCAATCTAAAGGCCTGCTTCAGTTATACCCACAACTAGACTGACCACAGGTAGTCTAAAATAGTCTGCATCAGCATTTTCAATATGGCAAATGCTTCATTGGGGCTTTAAAACTCTGCTTCAGAGGACATCACAGAGCCTACATTCAAGGTTCATACAATCAGTTACTAAAAAGTCAGAGTTTTCTTGACAAACTACACATCCATTTAAGAAGCAATAATGTTGCCAATGAATGTGTAAGGCATGAGCACTTCAAATGCACACTTGATCATTGTGCCTTATCTGTATATCAATGCAATTTCTATGATCTCCTAAACCCTCTCTGCTAGATGTATAAAGGCTTTGTAAAAAATGTAGATTAGTTAAAGTGAGGTAATAAACCAATAAACCAAGCCACAAAATTGGCAATCCTCCTATTCTGGAGATTTTTGGCATGGGAACTGCATGTGGGACGTGCAGCTCATGCTGGCAGTCTGAAAGCTTGCCAAAATAAATGCACCGCTTAGATGCATCCAATGCTAAACAGCCTTTCGATGGACTAACACAGTAATTATACTTTCTCTAAATGCATGTAAAAGCACTAAAAAAAGAACCAGAGCAATGCAGCCACTGCAATGTGAAAGTAACAAATCAATTCTTACATTTGGAATAAGAGATTTAAGAATGACTGTAAATGCACAGGGTTGAAAAAAGAATGATTTGTTGGCGTTTTGTTTTAAACGGCAAAATCTAATATTACTGCCAAAATTCTGAGCCAGGTACAGTTTTGTTAAACAGGACATTATGAAGAGAAACCAAAACCCTGAGTGAACTTCTCCATGCATGTGTATTATCTCTGTTCTACCCAGACTTTGACTACACAGTTGATAGAAAATGTAAACAACAGACTACGCAGCAGAATGCCATCTCAACTACTTTCATGGCTTTCAAACTCATGTCCCAGAACCCCCTGCAGTTTGTTTGGCAGGCCTCCAAACCTCGAGGACCAATTTAAAAGATTAGTCTCAGAAAAAGCACAGAAGTCCAGTGCAAATGGCCCCCACCAGCACACCCCCCCCCCCCCCCCCCCCACCCCCCCCCCCCCCCCCCCCCCCCGCAAAAACCTCTGGCATCACAGCCTGCTATAGAGACGTCAAGTAGTGCAGAAGGAAAGGAGGGAGGGCAGGAGGGAATGTGAAACCCTAGCATGTTCCCCCATTTGGCACGTTCCTGAGGCTCCGACGCAGTTATGAGGCCACTTCATAGGAGTGTAAACTGTGTATTTAAAAAGCCGTCATTGTGGGACTAACACTGGCCCTGGCGTAGGCTGTTAGAATAACTGAATGACACAATGGTTTCTTTTCTAAATAAACAGATGTGGGTAGGCTGTAAAAACCTCCCTTTTTTCTCTTCCTCTTCATCCCCTCCTCCATCTCATCTGTAAGTGGCCTCACACACACACACACACACACACACACACACACACACACAAATACATATAAATATATATATATATATATATATACACATACACACACCTCACACACACACACACACTCTCTCACTTTTTCTCTCCCTGTGTCCCCCTCTTCCTCCCTCCGTCCACATGTCTAAGAAAGGCAAAGAGCCTGCTTCCTAACGCAGCTGTTCAGCACAGTTGGGCCTCTGTTCCAGCCTCCTCAGTGAAGTGATATTGGTCGTATGCACAGGCTGATTAATTGCATGTCATTTTTAACTCCTCAAAGACCACTACTCCTCTGAAACCTCCCAGAGCACCCCCACCACCCTCCTCCTCCCCCTCATCTTCCTCCCACACTGCACATGCCGGAAATGAACTCACCACAATCCTGCTGGCACCGGACCGATCAAATTTAATTCTCAATGAAAGATTACTGTGGTATTTCATAAGAGCTGAGGCCTCTCCAAATAATAATAATACTAATAATTCAAAAGTTCTGTGGGGAAATAATGGAAAGCAGCTTAACTGTCAATCAAAATGATAATTTGTTGTATTTCTTCACTATTGGCTGCTCAATAAAGCTCACAAAGAAATTTTCATCTCTACCGACTTCAAGAAGATCATCTTGTACCAGAAAGAAATGTGCTGCGTATAACAGACTGAGAAACAATTGTGCTGTTTGTGATAAACAATGACCTACTCAATGGTATCCAATGAAAGAGGCCGCAACAGGAACTACAACGTTTTCAACAGATATTTCAATTACACACAACGTTTTTCAAAATATATCAGATTTTAAACTTTCTAACAACCTACCCAAGCCATGTGGGTCCAGGATACAGCCCCTGACAGACATACCTTATGAAAACTCTGAGAGCTGTATCTGACCAGAATGTCTGAAAGTGAGCAACAAAGTCAATAGAATCACCGCCATTGTTCCTTACAGCACTCTCTACTATGCATCATGCTTTTTGTTAACTGCATATGTCAAGTAAAACTGTGACAGCGTATTCCTGCCAGGGCCTGGTTGTGACTGAAGCAGTGTGAGTGCAGGTCAGCTGAGGACTGCAGAGGGGGAACAAACATTGTTTTGCATGATCTAGGGCAATTGTGACATTCGAGAGTGTGCCCTGAAAAAGCACTGAGGCTTTATATTTGTGCTGTTTAGAAAGTTAAATTATGCATAGCCTAGTTATTACTTCCATTTATGTTCAATATCACTTTTATTGGCACCATACTGCTCTGTTACCATTGCAGCTGCTGATGAAATACTACCCCCCAAAGCCACAAGAAAAAGTCAACGCAGCAAATTCATTTGAGGGCAGAAACAGAAATTATTATGGCTAGTTTAAGGTGCACTTACAGTGGGGAACAGTAATTTGTTGTCCACTGAAAAGCTAATGAGGCTTGGTTTGCCACCGTTGAACCACAGTAAAGAACTTCAAATAACAACCAGGCCCCTGATCTGTAAGAAGTTTATTTGTTATGGCATTTTGTCTGAAGGGCACAGTCTGGGCTTCTGATATACTAAAAATATAATCAAATCAAATCAAATCAATTCAGTTATGAAACTTGAGGTTTTGTTTTAGATTCAAAAATCAGACCATTTTAAGAAGGTCTCAAAAATGTCCCCTTTAAAGTGCAGGCGTACATACCCAAGTGGTTGTTCTGTGATGACAAGACAGCTCGGCTGCCCTGGTGACCAAATAAAAAGCACATGTCTGACAGAGCACTAGCGACACATCAATCCTCAGTGAACTCTTGACTGCAAGGGGATTAACTGTGGATAAGAATGATGTGACCAATCCACATGTTGCACACTCTGAAGAAACACAGACGCCATTTTCAAGTGTGAACTTCCAGACATCATTTTTCACATGCATGCATGGATAGGTTTTGTGTCTCATGTTGATTACGTTTACTGAAATAATGGCTATCATTTCTCAAGGCCAGGTTTTTAGTCTAATTAAGCTCTGCTAAAATACTTCATATTTGTAGTAAATATTTCCAAAGAATTTATATCCATACGTTTCCCACCTATGGACTTTATATGGGTGTCATATTCAGGCATCTAATGATCAGTGTATGTACTGAGTTTCAGAGAAATGATGAGATACACAATCAATCAACACAGACTGCCCCTCTTGCTGCACTGTCACACACACAAAAAAGCCTATAAAAATCTATTGTCAGTGCAGCAGCTAGTTCACAGTACAACGTTAAAGTTGAAACTCAATATGTGATGATTAAATGTTGGTGTTTATGCTTTTGCTACGTGACATTGCAGGCCAGGGGTGGGAAAGACAGAGAGTCATTCAAAGTTCATGTTGAGCGTCGTGCAGTTTAAGAAAAGAAATAATCCTGATTTTAGATCACTGCTAAATTGATCGAATACTTTGCAAGATAAAAAAAACAACTTGGGTTATGACTTCCCCGAAAACATTATTGTCGTCTGTCTCTTGGCCATTGAAAAACAAAAAGATTTGCGGTCAGTTTGCCTTAGTTTTAAAAAGCTCCTATCCCCTCTGCTCCTGAAGGAGTTGAGGTAAGAAAACTACAAGAGTGCAGAGAAACATCAAATAAACCTGAAACACAAATATTTAAAACAACAACTTTCAGGGACAGATGTAGCAGCTTTGAAGACAGACACTATGTATAGTACACAGAGCAAATGAAGCGTGAGGAAACAATACTTGCAAGTGTTTATTTTATCTGTTTATTGCCTCACAGGTATCCCTTGCAATGGGGTAATTGTGCATTTTCATATCACAGCAATGATGAAAATGCAGTTTATTGTTCAGCACTAGTCTCAATACACATTTTGTTGTAACTTTAAATAAAAAAAACTGTTTTGTCAAGGAAGTTGAGGCAAAACAATGCCAAAATATGAGAAGACTATAATTCATGAATGTCAAGACAAACTTTAAAGAAAGACCTATCAGAACCATTCTAAACACTGGGACTGTCTACTACAACTGCAGATTCTCTACCTTTACATAAATGAGCCTGTTTTGACTGCATGGATGCTGATCAACTCTGCCTCAGGTTGCTCTTTCAATGCAGACAGCACATCAAGTTGACTGACAAGACTTTTGGCAAGAGCTGAGGAAGGAAGTGAGAGATTAAGAGCTCATTTGACTGAACCAAACTTGTTGACCTGAGACTGAATCTCTAAACATGTTTTTTCACATTTCATGTAATTGGTGAGTCATAATTTCTATCCTCATATGGATTGTACATAAACTATATTTTGGCCTGAAAATATAGCCAGGAAAAATACAAATTATTTCTCATAGAAGTCAAGCCCCTGGCTAGGCTGTTAAGGCTTAATCGAGTGGATAGGACATACCAGGCTCTCGTCTCACCCTCTCTCTATCTATCGATTCACGTCACATTGGGGCACTATATTCACTTGGTTTTGTTCACATGCCCCATATTCAGTTTCTTTTGTCCCAAGAACAAGAAGCCTGGTTCAAATCTAGTCTGTGGTTTCTTTTTAGCATGTCATAACCTATACTCTTCCCCTGATTGGTTATTAATAGATGTGTTGGTTATTCTAACTCTTTAAAAAAAAGAGCATAAAAGACCAGAAAGCAAAAAAAAAAAAAAAAAAAAAAACAGGTTCACGTCCAATCAATGTTCCTTCCAAACTTTGTAACATTAAGACCTGGTTTGACTGCAAAGTACGAGAAGGGCTACCCACCAGGTGCTGCTCCAAAGCTATTTTATTGAGAATTAACCACACACGCCTCCACCAGACAAGTCATATGATATATAATCTGAATATACAATATATTTTTTTTTACTTGATCATGTCTGATGAAGGGATAGAAGCAGACATGTTGCAATTGTGGTGAGGATTTTAAATAAAACTGGCTTAAAAGCAGCCCCTTATGTGCAGACCTTGCTCTCTTTTTTTTTTAGATATGCAAGCTGTTTTCTTCACTTCTTGTACTGACTAGTAGTCAAAGATTTTTGGAGCTCCTCTGCTTTATAGATTTGGATGCATCTTTGTCTCTACCTGCTTCAAAGTCAGCCTTATTTACTGCATCATTGTTGTTGATGCCATAGTAGTCAATGTTAGCACTAGACCCGTTGAACTCAAGAGCTTTCAGTGCCAACACAAAACTTGGTAAGGACAAGTGTAAATAAAAATGGCACAACATTCACTTTTGGCTTTAACCAGATTTTACCCTCCCTACCCTCTGGTAAAAACTCTGCAAGAGGTCTGAGTGAGCTGATGTGAGAACATAGCAAGGAATACAGAAGAAAAATCAAATGCAATCACTTGGACAGGAGTTATGACATTTTAATCCTGAAGTCAGTACATCATGCCTCTTGAGAGATTTGCAATGGGATAATTTAAAGATGTCAAGACACTGGAGACAATGAGAGACTGAGTCAACACTTTTTTATGGTATGGGATTATGTTGCATCCTTTAAATCCTTTACAACCAATTATCACACTTTAGCTGTCTGAGAAAACCTCCACTAAGAGCTAATCACAGCAAGCATGATAGCATTTAACACACTTAGGGAACCTTACCTGACACTTCTACATGCATACAAACATGTGATGTGGGCAGATGTATTTGGTTACAGGCATAGTTGCTTCAAAATCAGGTGCAAATGTTTTGCTGAAGTAGCATACACCGCAACAATAACAGAGAGAGGACTGATCACATATCTTTTCATAGTTTTCTATAGTTGTTCTTATGACTTTGGCACAATAGAAATTTAAGTCTGTTGATTGAATTGGAAAGCTCCCCCAGGCGGGCCCATTCTGCTCTGATTGGTTGACCACTCTGCTCTGTGGTACGTAGTCAGTTCAAGGCTGCTCTACACCGTGTTGTCTTCAACCCTGCATTCTTCAGTGTTCTGCACTGGGCTTGCCAGCTGTACCCAATGGGCTTAAACTGCTGACAGAACAATAGTAGGACATCATAAATGAAGGTCTATTTGGTAGGGTTGGGAGAACAAGAGCTTCCCAGCAGCTGCTGGCACTGTAAACGGAAGAGGAGGTTTTTGTCTTGTACGGAGAATTACTCAATCATGAGTGAAAAGTGAAACAAACTAAAGGACATTAAAAACTTGAAAAGTATAATATGGGTTATTTAATAATGCCCCCTGTATGAAGGTCATATTCCTCTAAAGTTCAACTCTGTCATTTCCCAACATTTAAAGTTTTAAAGGCTCAGGATACATTCCTTTGAAAATCCCCTCACAAATGCAATGTCCTTGGTGCAAGATTTTTTATATTGATGTATTTGTTCTGCTAACGTGAAGATTTTCTGGGTCTGAAATTTCCTTGTATAACAATTTCATAAAGGTTATCCTTGTGGTTAAGCAATCAAGAGAAAATTCATCCAAGGTGAGGTGCACCCAAAACCACTTTATCACTATAACTTTGATTTTACAAAGAAAATATTGATGGTTATAAATATTTCTTTGAGATGAGAGGCTTTTCAACTTTTTCTGTTGGAATCCAAACTCACTGCGGTGAAACAAAAGCCATCCTGGTGCTAATGTTTTGCCCCAACACAGCCACCAGTGTCTGCTTTCAGCTGATAACAGCCAGGCAATAACTCTGCTGGGGCCCCAGATGGTTTTGGACAGATTCATCACAACTAACACCCGGGGTCAGCTGCAGGTAATCCATCAGAATCCATCAGGCTAATTCAGCAGTGTCACACAGGAACAAAATAATGTATGTGACTCTTTCCTCAACACACTGTATGTTAAAGTTACAACTCTATTGACACAATTGCTGACTTTTTCTGAGTGTGGGACTTTTTAAGATCTGAGCAGTCACACTTCTCTGAATCTACCCTGCCTTTGGGGATGGGATGAGTGTAGTGTGCACGTTTACCCCAAACCCTCACACATCTATTAAAGACAAGGAGAACACAAGCATAGCTGGACTAGAGAGAGGCATTGATTGTTCAAACATCAAAACTGTAATTAATTCAGAAAAAAGGTTTAATTTAGCTTTTTTTCTCTAAATCATATTTTTTCATTTGTTTTGCCAGCACTTGGGTGTATTACCACCAAACAGTGGTTGAAATGCATCTGAAAGTTTTTTTCAAACCACAAACTGTACATTTTTCTGAATGTTGTACATAGAGGATTAGAAAAGAATCAATTTACTTATTTACTCCTGAATTTAAAAACCATAAAGCAATACTGAATCTGTTTGCCAGCTCATGAGAACTTCCATTATGTGTTAGCGTCAAACTAACAAACTTAACTTTACATCTTGGTACATCTCTTAGAATCTTAAAATTTTCTAGGAGAAAATGAGCACCAAGACGATGACTTCATATCCCATGTTAGACCACTTTGAGATCTTAATTAGACTGGTTGCTACAATGGTTTATGTCTGATTGCAATGTTATGTATAACAAGTGCTAAATTATGCTGAATTTAAATGTAATGCAGCAACAGTCCACAGATTTAGTTTGCTGAGTGTTATAAAGTAAAATGCATTATCTCTTAATATGAAAAAAGCAAAGCAATGCATAATCTGTTAGCCTGCTAAAGACATCTTCCATCATATGTTGCCATTAAACTAACAAAGTCATCTGTACATTAGGTAGCATTCACACCTAGATTGTTTGGGAGTTTGTTCCAATATCAGTGCCGTCACCTGTTTATTTGAATATAAACATGAACACTGAAACTGATTTCTCTTTCAGTACAAACAACCATGCCAAGCTCACTTGAAAGAGGTGGTCTCAGCTAGCTTCCAATCATCCCCTGGAGCGGTTTGTTTGCAGTGAGGATACAATCAACCCAGCAACTGCAAGAACAGGATGACGAGTTGACTCATTGCACCGTTGTCGTAATCATATAAGCAGTAATAGCAATTATAATTGCATAAGGGCTTCAAGGCAAACCAGGCTTAAAAAAAAGTACTACTTCATGATAATGTTTTGGATCCCACAGAGCCACTTTCTGTGCTCAGGCACAACGTAACAAGTAAATAGTCATCGGTCAACATTACTTATATCTCTACAGCAGATTAATACAGGACACGACAATATCAACTGATTTTAAAACTCTACTTTTCCGAATCCCTGACAGTTTCTCTGTGATCACTTCTACAGGTGTTACTTTGAAATAAGTTACCATGCTCTCTGGTGTCCCTTATGCACCGCTGTGGACATCAGCAAGCGTTAAAAGCCCCTCTTCTTCGTGCACCAAGTTTGTTGTCACACATTGATAAATAAGTTGACCCATATAATCTTTGGACATTCAACCTGCACTATTAATCAGTGAGTAATTTTGTAGGTAGCTTAGCCTGCTAGCTTCCTTCTCATGTTGTAGAGCTATGGCTGTGACATAATGATGTAAGGTAGGCTCTGACCTATTAAGTAACGTGGCAAACTTCAAAAAAGGAAGTATGCACATGTGTAGTGTTTTTTCATTTTTTATTTTATTTTTTTTCAACTGACTCAGAATAAAGCAACCAAGCTGTAGGTGTGAAAACCACCTTAAAATCTTCTCAACAAAAGCACAACACATTATAATTCAACTAAAAGTACAAATGTTCCTAGTAAAATATTATGCATTATCCATACGCAGGCAAATTAGTGAAAATGCAGCTTTTCTAAACATTTTAGTCTTTTGAACAAAAGTCAGACTTTTCATACTTTAATGCTACAGGGTTCCAGGTTTGCAGCTCCAAAATATAATAAAAACATAAAACAATCAAAACTTCTTGGCAAGGAAAAAACAGGCATTACATTGGGAAAAAAAACATTTAAACCATTATACCCATTTCTGTAGGTATAAGGCTTCTTTCGCAATGAAGCATCGCAAATCAGCCTTACTCTTGGTACTAAAAAAGCACCGTTGTGTTTTCTCTTCTCTTCAGTAACGTTGTCGCCCATCATGAGCAAAGTTTATGCCCTTCATTTTAGACCTGATTTTGAAAATTGCCAGCAGGCACTGCAGCAGGAGCAAGACCCATCATAGAAATAAAGTGAAATAAAATCTATATTTGTATAAAGCAGTGTAATAACAGCAATAAGATTCTTAAAAATAAAAATCTCAAGTATGGTACAGACTATTGAAAAGGTACTTAATGATGGTGTTAAAGTAATATTTTTACCACTGCCCATCAATGCTTTAAGAGAGTATTCCTAGATATGTACATATGTAGAAAAAACACAAATAAATAGCAATAAATAAAGCATCAGTCCAGATGGAGGGTCATTTAAACAAACCTCATCAGATCTAAGAAATTAACTCTGCAACAGCATGCAGAGTTAATTTCTTAGAAATTAACTCTGCATGCTGCATTACAAATACATTGTAAACACAAACATGTGGCTCTTCATTTAATAAAAACATCTACTTGCCAGGAAAACTAATGATTTCTTATCCCACATTGGACCACTTTGAGATTCTCATTAGCCTGGTTGCTACGATGGTTTATGTCTGTTTGTGTTATGATGTATAAACAAGCAATAAGTCAAGCTGGATTTAAAGATAATTTAACACTGATCCACAGGAAGGAGAAGCTCAGGATGCTAATGCTTTAAGCTAGGTTATCACAAATATTTATTGGCCCAAGTATCATGGTTATTTAACTCCAGTCACAGTTTCTCAAGCATGTTGAGTAACTGTGTGATTGCAGCTTGTGCCGTGGGTATCTTTCTGCTTGTTTTATAGCAGAAAATCAAGAACTACAGAACAGAGCTCATTAAATCTTGGGGAAACTTCTGCAAGGACCAAAGAAAGTTTGGACAGAAATCTGTTGCAACATGATGTGTGGGAGAATACTTCAATGCTTCAATCTTTACTTCAATTCAAAACATCCCAGTCACTATTTTGGCACAGAACATTGGGAGAGCTTAAAAGATTGTTAATTTGTTTTTTTGTTTGAATTGTTTTGTCTTTTTTAATAATCCAGAGCAGTTTTGTTGATGGCACCAACAGTAAGGTGTGGTCAGTGCAATAAACAGAAATGAGCGTCCTTGTAGGGCTGGGCAGTCAACCACTGGTAATATTGTCACCATTCTTTAATGCCACAAAATGGATTTTCTGCATCATTAGCAGTTTAAACATCTTGTGTTGTTACTTTCACAAGAAGCCAAACTGGCATCTGGCATTTATGCAAATGAGCAGCGGCGCAAACGAGGCAACAGCCAATTGCGGGCCGATCTGGATTTGCAGGCGGGAAATTTTGAGAGGGTAGCTGATCTGCCTTTGTTGACACGCCTGCACTGCAGCTTGAAAACCTCCCCCCCCCCGGTTGCTCACATCGCGTCACCTGCTTGTGTGTTCTGTGCAGCAGACTGAGAATGACACACGAATACATCAAATGTCAGTCACTCCATGTAAAGCTCTATATGTGTTTACATTGAACTTGAGTTAATGCACAGCAGTGGGGTAAATGTGTTCTCTACTCTCAAAGTTTGTGTCTGCAATATCAGCAACATTAACTGAGGTCATCCTCCCTTTCGTTTAAGTGAAAAATGGTTCAAAGCAGTGGGCTATGGCTCTACATTTTTTTCAAAGAAGTGGCTGTAAGAAAATACTTAAAAATGTAAATAAATGCATGATCTACTTTAATTTTTGTAATATAGCTATATAACACCATTACTGCAACTGCAAGAGCCAGAAAAAACTATAATAAGATATTTATGTCATACTGCCCAGCCTTAAGTCATAGCAGCAAGATTTTCATGACACATGAACAGCTTACTTCAGTTTATTTCAGTAATGTTGCTAAATCAAACCTGAATTCAACTCCTATTTAATGCTGTTTTCAACAAAAAGCCCTCACGCCATCAACCAGCCAGCATCTTTTTTTTAACACTAAGTTAATCTGATGCATTTTTTTCTACCATTAAACATTTACCATGCCACATGGTCTGTAATGAATTGATTACTCAGTTTTATAAAAGCCAAAATTTTGTGATGAAGGATGCAATGCCTTTTTTGAACAAAAGTGGACTGTTGCCCAAGTCTTGGGGGGTAAAATGCACCACATCTTAAAATCAAGTTGGTGAACTCTTAAAATAACCATCAAAACCACTAAAAGTAAATCAAACAGCACATAAAAGCTAAATTAGGAGTAATATGGTCCAAAGGAATGTGTTTAGTCTTCCTCAAAATGTTGGAAACAGTGAAGGAGAATGTCTTGGCTTGTTAACTGAAACAGTAGAGGAGAGGGAGAGAGAGGGGATTAGCAGGCACCATTTGAACAAATTCTTAAGGGTACACATTAAATATAGTCTTTACCTTAACTTTAATGCACCCTGTTGATAAAGTTATCTCTTTTTTCAAATATGGCCTAGGGGCATTATCTCTCTGTCAATGGGTCTCCTTGAATATTGAAGTATTATGTGGAAAGGTCATACAGTATAATATTATCCATACTATTGGTGTCTCTCAGCATACAAGCATTTATCATTTGACTACTTCCTCTTGAACATGGACTCCAATGGATAAGATAATGTTTGTTATTTTACTTGACTTCAGGCTTAACGCTGTACTCCAACAGCCTGGAAAAGGCCTCACGCATCTGAAGGGTTTTGTTGTATGAAGTTAAGCAATTTGTTATCTTTAAAGTCACATGTCAAGATATATGTATGCTTGAGAGTATGTTGTAATCAAGCAGCAACCTTCAGGCCTGAGAAGGAAGCCAATGGCAATGTGATTTTTTTTTTTCTTAAAGAGGAATCCCTCAAGTGTTCAGTTTAAACTGTAGATACACTTGCTGTTAGTCCCTGCAATTGGGTCTGTTGGCGTAATGAGTGTTTTTGTTTATATACTTGAGTGTTAGTGGAGGACACCACCAGAGGACACAATAGACCTCAGGCTATACACAACGACTGATGGTGTAAGAAGTAAACTGCAAACATGGCAGTAATTCTGAGAGTTAACTCAACAAGATAAGCACAAGTAATCAATGTCATCATCAAACATTGCCAACTGATGACCAGTGGGCAGACGTCACCATCAGCATCATCTGAACTCCATTTCTATGATGTTTGTCTCTGCGTACTGTGCAACTGTCTAGGTGTTTGGGTGTAATGAGCTACTGTGTTTACTAATAAACTGCAGCCAACTGTAATATACAATGCAACATTCTCTGCATAAAACTACATACAAATATGATTTTTTAATATGTTTTTTAACAATGAAAGTACAGCTCTCCTTTAAATATAAGGACAGTATATTTTTGTTGCTGTCATTTGTGGTTATGACCAGTCCAAACAGGTATCTTTACACTGCAGAGGCTTATAAAACTAGTGAGGACATGTCGTTATGTTGAGCACCAAATGAGTTACTGGGGTAAAGAGCTGTGAAGAGCAGGGTCCAAACTTTCACACAGGTATAAGTAAGACAATTATCAAGGTTTAATAATAACCTTTTCCTCATCCACAGTTACTGGTGCTGCTTTTGGTGAGAGAATAACAGCTACAGTCAAAACTGGATAACATTGCTAGTTTGGCAAAGTGAATAGTAACCATGCAGGTACCATATATGAAGGCTACTGTCTTGCGCAGCCTGCCCAGGTTCGATTCCTGCCTGAGGCCCGTTTGCTGAGAGTCTTCCCTTGCTCTCTCTCCCCCTTTCTGAGTCCACCAACTGTCTCTTAACTATCAAAGAAGGCCACAAAATGCCCAAACATATATTAAAAAATGGAAAATATTTCCTATTGACACTACAAACCCCAATAAAATAAAATAGGAAAGTAAAAAACTTACCAGTAAGTGCCCCTGTCTGGTCTGATTGCCTCTAAATTGAGTTTAAACCTTAAAATAATGTTTCTGTTGACATAGGCTTATTTAAAGTAATGCTGCAATGTGCTGCTCTCAGCAAAAAAGTCAGCGTAGCTTGCTCATCCATGCTCTCTCTCCTCTCTTCCTGTCCACTATCAAAACAAATACAAATTCCTTGATATAGAGAAAAGTGAAATCAAATCAAATAACAATGCTCTGAAATGTGATTTATGGACCTCAACCATCAATATCATGAAACAAACTGGGTTATATGTTAAATGGAATGGCCGCAGGCTTTCCTTTTGTCAGTTTTGTAAATTAATACCTGGCTTATCAGTAGTCCTCAGGTGAAAAAATGGCTGTCTATAGCAGGCCAAATGTTCAAAATAATATTTTACGAAAAATCATTCTAACTATCCTAAAAGAGTAGCCTTTAAGAAGGGAAAGCCATTTGTAACTTCTGATATAAATAGGTCTATCCAAAACTACATTGACCAATCCCAAACTGAAATCCTGGCACTGTGCCTGCAATGCCTGGAAAGATCTACGCAAGTACAACTGTTTTCCACTTCGACCCATTTTGTTGCTGCTCTCTCATGTCCAATCCAGATGTGCATCCATGACTCTTCACAGCGTCTGCCTGTGTTAAGGTGCAGATGTGTCCAAAGGTTTACAACCCCGTGTGCCTCCAGTCCCTGTTACTTCATTCTGTTAGCTTCTGGTCGTTCTGTGTGAAAGGAGGAATGTGAGGAGCGTGGATGTGCAGTGGCTTGTTCAAGACACCTTTTATGACCTTTGAGAGCCTTCTCACTCAGTCACCTCCAAAACCACATGGGAAATGGTCTGCAGGAAGATGTTCACTCAAATATGCCAACAGTTATTTAGAAGAATGAAGTCAGGTGAGCCAAGAATGTTTAATAGATAGGTAGCTGAGAAATGTCTTATTTCTGGGATTTTCCAAAAGATAGAGTGACTGATGGTTTGAGCAGCCTCTGTGGAGCCACATCTCTACTCTATTACATACCATATCCATCACCAGAAGGGACACTAAGGACAAGGGGACATTTTGGTATAATCGCGGTCATTTCCTGTACCCGGGCGTGCACTCTGTCTGCCTCTATGTATGGAGTCTGGCAGTCTGGGTTCATATAGACAGTGCAAATACACTCATCCATCTAGCACACAGCAGACCTCTGATCCATGTACGACAGCAGTTGAACAATCTGCTCCTTCTTCTGGCTGTCCCTGTGCAGACATACTTTCTGTCCCGATCTGTCCGCCCTGAATGAAGATAAAGGAGGACACCACAGGCTGATTTATCAGTCAACATTAAACAATCTGAAAAAGTCCCTAGCTCAGATGGCTGGATTGTGTCAACTCAAAGACTTTTCTCTCCCCCTGCTGCTTTCTTTTTATCTACCTCCTCCAGACGTAGTCCTGAGAAAAAATCAAGAGCCCTGATGATAAGCCTGGAGTTTCAAAGTAAAAGCCGAAGGAAAAAAAGAGTTGCTCTGTTTCTTGTAATCACAGCAGTTAGACTAGCCAAACACACTATGATTGCAGTTAAAGTCTTGATAACAACTGTACAAGAAAGAGGGCAGTTTCAATTTTAGGTTGCTCAAGATGACCTCTGGGGTCAAAAATATCAGACGCTCCAAAACGAAAGAGCCAGAAACACAGCTGCTCTCTCAGAGTACCAAAGTCTATAACAAAGTAGTCACTGTTTTTACATTTTTTAAGATACTCTATTGAGGTGTTAATATCTGTCATAGTCCCATTAGAGCTGAAGAGGATCTCTGTCAATTTGATGTTGGTTTATGATCCCAGAAACTGAAAAAAATTTGGGTTTTTTTTGTTTCTTGAGACATTTTAACCCTTAGAAGTTGAGTTTCAAGCCCTCGTTTGTTGCCCTGTTTGAGACTCCATCAGTCTCCATGAAATAACAATAAATACCAATAAACTAACAAGATTGACCATGATAAAAAACAAAAATCATCAGTCAAACATCTGCAGCCAGATGCCTCAGTCAATAAATCATGTAACATCCTCTTAAAAGTGTCCAATGTAGCCAGCACATTGACTTTTAGGTCTTTTTGCAGCTCATTCCAGGCAAAGGAGGCAGAAAATTTAAAAGCTTTTCTCTGCTCGGCTCTGACCTTGGGAACAAAAAGCAAGAGGAAATTCTCAGACTGGGAATTATAAGATCCTGTACTCCTCTGACTGATGAAGGTCAGAAGGTATGATGGGAGCTGCCTAAGATAGTCTTGTAAATAACAAGGTACCAGTCTTTAAGTCTACTTGAGGACAGAGAAGACCATCCTACTGGTGCATACATTAGGAAGGTTAATGGCGTGACATGTTAGTGGAAGTTTGGTCACAGAACTGCTCAGTAGAAAAAAGTATCAAGCAGCTTTTTGCAACTATGAATTTTGCACAAGCTGACAACCATTTGCAGGTTATAAAGCTTTTAATCAAACAGCTCACACTGAGAATTTTTCTGACAACCTGGAGTGCAAACTCATCAGCTCACCCTAACATTTTGTGGGAAATTTCAGGGAGCAGGCGGTAAAAGCAATTTAAGTAAACTCTCAGGGAAAAAATTGTCCTTTTGTGTTCATGTATAAAGTTTACTCTGGAGGTCTGGGGAGACTTTTGAAGTTCAGTGTGTGAGTGTGATGAGTACCAAAATGAACAAACACTGCACAAAAAAGTGAAGGACTGGCTCCCCAGAGGGTTAAAGCCTACATGTGTGCCAACCAGGAAGTATGGTCAAAAAATTGAAAGAGCAAGAGCCAAATAGCCAAAGTTCTAATGCAAAACATTACAAACCAAAGCAGGAGGTATAATTCAGGGATATTTTAAGCAAAGATTGATTAGTATTTAAT
Source organism: Cetoscarus ocellatus (assembly GCA_037902135.1). Classification (NCBI taxonomy): domain Eukaryota; kingdom Metazoa; phylum Chordata; class Actinopteri; order Labriformes; family Labridae; genus Cetoscarus; species Cetoscarus ocellatus. Next base: position 93,511 of record JBAMNC010000414.1, read on the forward strand.
GTTTCAGTTAAAATATTTGCCTGCAAGTGACATAAAGATCAAATAACTGCTGTTAAATGGTATAGAGGATTGCTCCCCGTGCAGAGAAGTTCATCACTTCTGGTTTGACTCTTTGATATCAAACTGCCCAGCACACTCAGGTCTTATCATTAAAGCATTTTCTAGGGTTGAGTAAGTCTCTCCACAGAGGAAGAAAGACACCCGGGCTATGCTTTGAACTCAAGATAACATGGTTTCCACATGGTGTGTGAAAAGTGTTCTGTGTGAGTGCATGCATTTGCATTTTCACTTGAGAGTACAGTTGGGGATCTGCAAATCAGACATCAGCATTCAAGAGATATTAAACAGAAAAAAACTAACTATATATTATTAAACTTTACAGTGACTTATATAGATATTCCCCTTGTCACTTGTGAATTTTACTTCACAGGAAAAAAAAAATTATCCAAACTGAAGCCTTGAAAGTCCAAAGGATTCCTCCTGCGGGGCCTGATTTTTCCATTAGGCCTCACTCTGGTTGGTGTTTTGGGGACAAGCAAGAGCTGATTTACACATCCTCCTCTATCCCTTCCCACCAACGCACCCCCTCCCCTACTGGACAGGAGCAGCTGCACCTCATGACAGATAGGCCAAGTCATCTCCAAAATTCCAGCAGTGCTGCCCTGCTCTCAGCATTTCTGTCAGCACCCAATATGACGTTCTAATTTTACAGAGGCCTACTCGCCCAAGCACCCTGAGTGTGCTCACTAAATATTTCATAGTACAGTGACACTCTTCAGGAATATGCAAATAAGAAGTGAATCAAATAAGTGTATTCAAGTGACAGTGCAATTAAAGACCCTTTTTTCACTTAAGTATTTACAAATTCCTTACACCTGAGGGGCAACACAGTTTTTCCCTGACCTTTATGTAGTGACAACGGTAAGTTTAGGTTTAGGTTTATATGTAGGAATTTAGAATTCATGAAAATGGATATAATTTTTGGAAAAGTTACTTACTCTATATGAGGCAATGATAAGTGTTTACTATTTTTTATTAGATGCAGTGGTTGTATAGTTACATATCAATGAGGAAGTGGAAAAACTGACTTATGAAACTTAATGGAAAGGAGTGGGATTTAATAAATTTGTTCTTCTTTCCAATCCTTTTCGGGCATGTAAATGAAATAAAGAAGTGTGGTTTCATTTTTAATGTAGTCTGTGTTTGTTCACTTTTTATAATATTATTTTTGCTGTGTATTTATGTACATATAATCTTTATTTCTTCCATGGATGAACAAAACAATTACTACTACTTCTAGGTCCTACTTAGTTTTAATTTCTTAAAATCTAAGGATAAGATAGTGGTAGTCATGATGTACTGTCTTAAATTTGGCCACTGTATTAATCTGTCAATTAGTATAATCAAATCATTAAAAAGATTAGACATGAATCCCTCAGAGGGGTCATTTATTATCAATAATGAACATTTTGGATGGTCTGTTGTGGCAACAAAGTTTCCACAAGATAAAAGAAATCTGAAATTCAGAGTAGTTGACTCTTTCAAAGCCGAGAAAACACTCAAGAAAAGGTCAATATTTTGCACAATATACAGATACAATCACCAGTGCACCCATAAACAAAGCATGCAGGCACCTCACGGTCTTGTTAAGGCTATGGAATGAGCTGCTCAGCCCTCTGGGTAATAGACTAGAGACGTGCTGGAAGGAAACTGAAGCCTTCTTGCCATTCCAGACAGAGCGCAGCAGGCCAGGCTTGGTATCAGTGACAAAAGCAGACAGGCAGTGAGCACTGATGCATAAAACATGAGCCTGAGAAAGTTACAACAACTGAGTCAATTGTCATTTTTGAGGAACGTGCGATGATTCAACCGATCGCCAAAATTAGTGTTTGGTTAACCACATAATAACTGCATAAACCAAAGGAAGCTACCCTTGTCACTGCAGTGCTGACATAACTCTGCTGCCTTGCTTTGGTTTATTAAGAAATCACTTCACAATATGTAACTCTGATAGGAAACTACGCACAGTGAAATTTTGATTTTTAGTGAAAAATGACTTCGGTAAAGAACATTAACTCTAAGACAAACACATTTAAACAAGCAGCCAGTCAAACCACTGTGTAGTCTTTAAAGAAACTGCAGTTTTGTATAGATTTAGACAGCGCCAAAGAGTTGTTTAAGCTCAAACCATATGGTTTCATTTGAATGGGAACTCCTGGCACCGACTCCTGTAGTCTGGTTTTGATGTTCACATAGGCACGGTACACATTTCAGTCAACGTGAAACGCTTCCAAAATAAATACGCCATTGTCACTGTGACAGTGAAAGACAAAATTAAACCTTCAACAAAGCAGGTCCAAATTTTAATTATGTTCATTCCTTTTTAACACACTTTCACTGAAACAAAAGGAGAAAAATTGTTTCACATTTTCCATTAAGGGCATCTAGCATCAATAAAATACTAATTTCAGGCTGATGATTTTGCCTGGAAAGAGGAGCAAAGCTTATTTCTAAATAAAGAAAAACTCAAATGAGTGGATTTATATGTGAAAAAAAACAATAGTGTCTCTGAAGTAACAGGGAAAGTTTCTGAGTTTGACTTTCACAGGCAGATTTGTGTCTGCTTTTCTCTCTTGCTTAGATCAAATTAAATTGAGGGGCCTGCTTAGGGAGGACTTCAGCAGGGACCAGCACAAGGTTTGACTCCAAAAAATCTGCTGTTGCATCAGTTTGTCATGTAGTTTCATCAGACCTTAAAATAAAAAGTGCAGAGGCACTAAAGCTTCTCTTTTACTAAACAAAACCAATTCATCCTTGTATGAAAGAACAGACAATCAATTCCAAAGAAGAGCTTTTCCACAGATTTGTTTTAATACTAGCTATACTTTTTCATTCTAATTTTACATTTGTGTACTCAGCTGCTACATTAACTACAGAGCTGACTTAATGTTGATCTTTAGAGTGAGAGACTTTTTCCTTTGGCACATAAAAAAATGGTACTTGTACTTGACGTATCCTCTGAGCCAAGATAAATGACAAAGAAGTAAATGGGGATATAAGTTAGGCTACTTAGATTTATAATGTTGTGATAATGCTTGAGGAGATTAATTTATGTAATTGTCTTTGAGCAGTAAGTGTGGTAGATAGGCTTGGAGATAAAGGGTTAGCACTGACATCTTAAACTGGTGAAGCGTATTTTGAATCACCTTTTATTTGCCACACGTGTACTCTGTAAAAAGTGGACAGGCATCACATGAGAATAATGCCAAGGGACACAAGACACTGGAGACAATAAGAGATGCTTTCACACCAATAGCTTGTCTGCTTTGTTATGATTAAGATGATGAAGTGTCACATTATTGCAGTTTTCTTTGGTTCTTTTGGTGTCCTTGTGTGCTTACATCAAATCCTGCTCATCCTATTGTAGAGGTAAGCAAAGCCATGCTCACTCGTGGTTCTCTGCATTAAGGTATGCCAGAAGGCAAACTAAAGTACCAACAGTGTAAGTTGTAGTTAAAATTAGATTTTGACAGCTAAGCACATTTCTCAAAGGCTTGACATGACTTCAGTATAAAAGTTAATAAACTCTTTGCATGAACAAGAGGGGCTTTTAACACTTGCCAGTGATAACAGCAGTTATCAAAGAGGTCACCAGTAAAAAATGGTAACTCATTTCAAAGTAAAAATCTTGGAACTAAATTGAGTTTTTGAAGCAGTTGATTTTGCCTCAACATACTATGGTCTGCTGGCAAAGCTGTGAGCCATCTAGCTCAACACTATTTTTATGCGATGCAGTGTTTTCACACCAAAAGCAGTGCTAAAACCCAAACAGATACCAAATTAGTGGACCTTTCTGATGTTTTACCATCAGTTCTAATCGAAACTGCCTGGCAACCATGTAGCTGTTGCTGCTACACTGTAATAATGAAAACTTTAAACTGCTGGCATTAAATACATTTTTCAGCAAAAAAAAAAAAAAAAAGAAAAATATATTTTTTTGTTGTTTTACAAACTTTATCAAAGTAGCTAGCTTTTTATGTAAAGTTGTTTTAATTTCTCAACACTTTTGGCAAAACATAAGATAATTAGTTTGAGGTCAGGCGTAATCAGGCCAGTTCACAGTTCACATAAAGACTGAAGCTTCTGGATTGCAAGATTAGCACAGTGTTAAGCAATCAGATACAACATATATATTCTTCAGGCAGCTAAGGTTCGCGGGTTCTTAAGATTGTCTTTATTTTAAGGATTTTAATTCAAAACTCCAAAATCTAGTGCAGACAGTTACCTTGAAATTTTGAGTTTTCTGAGAATAATTTTACAGTGTACTGCTTCTTACCCCCAGTATCCCCATAATCTGACGGAGTACTGTTCTGTACAGGCTATGCACTCCACAGTAAATCACCCTCAGTCTCATCAATCAGGCGGTTTCCACAGCTTGTACCTCAATCTGTCTCTGGGGCATGCCAGCAGCACATCTCCGCACTGGTTCACTGGAAATATGCAGTGAGTCTATTTTAAGCAGGAGCAAGCAGATCAACCCAAGTTTCTGGTCATTTTAAAATACAGAGGAAATAGTGGGAATAATATCAAGCCTACAGAAAATCAACGTCAGACAACGTCTCGTAAGCTCTCGATTACCTTGTGAAGTTATTGTTCTCTTGTGATCTTTGGTTCCTGTTTTAAGCTTCCAGGGCTGCATTCTGCTTTAAATACGCTTCATGTGGGCAATGTGATACTGTGATACACGCCATTGCATGGGTTGGAGCAAAGCCATGGTACAAACTTGACACCTCTTCAGGCAGATTATGGCAGAATTCAGGGTTATACTACTACTGCAGTGTGTTGAGTCAACCTGTTAGCCCATTTGTTGTATTTTCTGTGTTATCGTGTCCTTACTGTAAACAAATTGCTCCAGAATCTGACTGGGAGTGAGCTGACACCACCTCTAATTTATCTCTGCTTGACTATTTTGTTCCGAAGCAGAGTTCAATTGTGTTTGGGGGCTTACTGGTCCAAGAGCAAAGTTCTTAAAACAAGGTTGTATTCACCAGTAACCATCCACTGGTTACTGGAGTATTCTATTAGAGTAAACTTAAAACCTAATGTTTCAACCTTATGTTTCAAATAAAAAAAGTCCTAGATCTCTATTGCATCAAATTGTCATTATATTTCATCATCATCGGTACTTTGAGAAAAATTAACTTGAGAGAGAAAAAAAGCAAGGGACCATGTGATGTCTGGATGAACTAATCTGCAACCTGTAAGAAAGGAAGCCAAAAAATGGGAAAGAAAGCAGAAAGAAAATCTGTGAGAGCTTTGATTGCAGAATTTGGACTGAAGCAAAAGTTCAACCTCTTGATTTATTGAAGGACAATGTTTTTTGGTGTGTTAAGTTTTCCAATGATTCCACAAAATTCTAAGGTCAAATTAATCAAGAATAAAAAAAACAGATAAATTCCCCTGCCAATAGATGAAATTCATCTAGTCACATACTACTTCTTGTAGTTGAGCTTTTATTTTTGTATTCAATTTTCTCATGGTATTACCAAAAGCAGTGTCTCCAGTATGGGTCCCTGGAGCAGCCAAATTTAGAGGTTGCTCAATCACTGCTCATACTTGCTGCTGATAAGGGTGCAAGTCATCATTCATAGCAACCTTTCCCTTGACAACAGCACACATATTTGTGTTCTTGTAACCCACTGTGTTGCCATTTAAAGATGAATGCTTTACAGTAATGCCTTCAACGTGCAATCTCAATCTTAGCAGCCATGAGAAACCATTTGCTTTTAATGTGTGGTAGATTACAAGGAAAACAAAGCACACACACACATATAGTAACATGCAGACACTGTGGCTCCACGGAAAAAATCATTGCTTCACTCTGGGGCTCATGCTTTGATGCAAAAACTACTCCAGCACCTCTGACACTTTCAACATCATCTTGGCAAACAACATAGATACCAGATTAACTGTCTTAGCATCTCAGATTTCCACAGGCTGACTTTTTGCTGACTTTAAACTGAAGAAATCTCAAAGCTGAACATTCAGATGGTTCAGAATCTTGTCAGATCAGAACAACCTCTAATCTCCAGTAAGTGGATTCTTGGCACAAAAAGGGAAGCTCTTCTTTTTAGTTAAGGTTTAATCTTTTGGTTTTTTTCTGACAACCAATGGATTTACTCTACTAATATGTTGTAGTTGGTTTATCAGACTGTGTCTTATGTGAGGGTCTCATTGATATTAAATGACACATTCATGCCACTGCAACATGCTCTTACTCCTGAACTGCAGTATAGGCTTTGGCACATGCAAAGCTCCCCAATGAAGCAAGCAAATAATTCCCTTGGGGCCTTTTTTGTTGCTTTGCCCACAGCATATTCAGTCATTTTTTCCTCAATAACAAATCAATATTAACAAGACGTGGGACTTTTGGTATAGTCCTTACCAGAAATTCAAGCTCTTTCAAAACCTAAAAAAATCCAAATTACAATTCTAGCCTTTTCAAAGATTTCAAGCACCATACAAGCCCCTGTAAACTATTTAAATACACATTGTAATGATAATGCTTTAGGAGGCAGTTTGAGTTAGTGTCTTTTCATTGTAGGAGGGGTTGGTAAGCTAAAAGACCAACGAGTAGCACTGGTGTCATATTGTGAGAGTCTTGTTTGTTTTATCAGCTGTCATTATCCAGTTTCATCATATTTCATCTGTGTTCAGCTCAGAGTAAAGTGGAATGAAAAGCTGTCACATAAGAAAGAAAGACAAAGCACTGGAAAAAAATGAGACTTAGTTAAGGAACCCACATTTTGCCTGAACTGTCATTCATACAGTATAATCAATACTGATGACTGCCAGAGTATGTTCACAATCACTAATGTTAAAAAACTTTCTTGTTTTCACTTACTGAGTACCACTGATCCCGCTGTATTCTCTCTCTGTCTGAGATGCTTTGTTTGAGCTCTTGCCATGTAACGCCTGTCTTCCCTACATGGACCCAGTCTGCTCTAACTGGTTGACAGTTCTACTCTGTGGGGACTTGCCAGTTCAGCATTGCTTGGTGCCATGTTATCAACAACTCTGCATTCATTGCACAATCTCTGTTCTGCCCTGGATTTGCCACACTGAGCCAATGGGCTTAAACTACCAACAAAACAATGGCAGGATGTCACACTGGCAGGTCTATTTTAAGGGGGAAGAGGGGATGAGATGTTTCAGGCAGTTGCTGGAGCTGAAAACCAGGGAGAAGTCCTGATGCAGCTGACTTTTACTCTGACATGTGAAGGAGCCACGTAAAACACACTGAAGGGCATATAAAACTCAAAAAGGAAAATACAGCCATTTTTAAGCGATGAGGTTTTCCACCACATCATCACACTACAGGTTTATGTCGCACTCTCTAAACCTGAAACACCAAGGACGCACTGCAAGCTGTTAAAGGACAGCACACATTTAAGATCTGTTTGAGGCCAAGCTGGTCATGGCAAGAACAAGATATGTTAAGTTATTTCTTCACACGCAAACACCTCAGAGACAGTGAGCTTTCTACATGTTTTAATTAATTGTGTATTTCCACCAAGTGGTCCATTTTGGTACAGTAATCGCAGATCTTGCTGTCAACAGCCAACCATTTCCTTACCTGGTAGACTGAAGTGTGGCTTGTTCCACCCTTTAAGGTTGGATAGGCACTCTTGTGATGTGTCTCCATAAAGCTGCGGTACGGTTCCATTTGGTATGCAATAGGAAAATGTGGGAAACTGCCCTGTCCCATGATGTGAAGTCCTTTAAATAAATCCTAGATGCACTTCCCTATATAGATCACCGCCAAAATCAAATCACTGCTTTCTTGTGCTATGACAAATATTTCCTGAAAATTTGACCAAATTCCCCTTTGGTGGAGGTATAAATCAATCTTTTCTTCTTTGCAATTGTCCAAAATTAATCAACCACTACTCATTATTTATCAGCTTTAAATATGGACTTTGTACTCTCCTTCTTGTTGATGTTGTGTCCTGTGTACAAGAAAGCAGAGAGGGAAGTATGACTGGAATAATAATCACACTGCTGACTCGTGTTCTGGAGGAGTATTAGAGGGCAACATGGACACACCAAGGTTTGGTTAGAAATGCTCAAGACAGCAAGGGGAACGTTGAAGTAGGTGCAGCACAGCTTTCTCAAATGAAGCAGGCTTAAGTGTCCTGTAGGTTGTGAAGAGCCACGTAAGATCATAACTTACACTACCAAACTGTATGAAACCGTAATGAGCAAAATTGGACAAAGCACAGTTGTTATCCTGAAAGAGAGCCAAAACTATGATCCAGTTCAGTGATGTTGGTATACCTTTCCCAAATCTTTACAGGAGAAATACACCCAAAACAGGTTTACCATACTGAACCAGATTGAACTCAAACATTGTTTTGAGAATTCTTTAAAAAAAAAAATACTCTGTTAAAGGGTATAATTTCCAGGACAAGAGTTAATGCTGGTGCCAGGGGAGGATTTCACTCAAAAAAAATAATTTTTTTGAAAGTGGTATTTCTGAAATAAGCAAACATTACGAGTTAGCAATTGCTACCAAAGGACATGAAAGTAGAGGAGACAAACTTTTATAACAAAGCCAAGTGAGCCCATCAGGTTGACATCTGTAGACACTCTTCTTCATCAACTTTTGTTAGTTTAAGCCTAAAATCCCATGTAGGTAAGAACAAGTTACAACAAATGTAACAAATGGGCATGTTGACTTTTAAGCAGGAAACTTGAGAAAGCTTTGTGGTGTCATAAATTATTCAGCTGAATTGACAGACTTGAATTAATGTACTGTATGAAGCCTTAACCTCCATTTATAAGCAGGTTATACACTCCAAAAACATGTCCCCCTCTCTGAACATTAGACTGCAGCTTCAACCTCTACTGCTAATGACTCTTTCAACCTGTAACTTCAGTCCACCAGCAGCTGCACGCCCGCATGGAGCGGCCTCTGGGAGAAAACCAACGCCGGCATTTATTGGACGGATAGAGACTGAGGCTTGGGCCTGGGTGGCAGGTATGTCACTGTTTGTTTCACCTTGACATATGGAACAAGAAATAAAAAACTAACAGTGTTTTTCTTTTTTTTCAGTGACATTTTTTTTCTAAATAACATTTATCCTTGATGGGGTAATGGGAGTGCTGTGACGACCAAAGCTTGGTCTGGATCTGGAATGCAGGTTATACTCTTCATTGGTATAGATCAGTTAGCTTATGTTTGGAAGATTATAATACGTCATTACAAGCTGTCAAGACTTATTTGAAATGAATGTACCCACTGCAGTGCTAGCTTTAGACCAACCAATCTACTTTCATTTGGACCACTCACTTGATGTTCCTCTTGGAGTACAAGAAAGAGCAACTTTGTTGCCAATGGGGCAACATACATTTTTTTATTAATGCCAAAAGGCCAAATGCCAAAAATGTTTTTCATCAGGCAGTTAAAGCTTTTTATAATTTAACACAAGGAAGCATTACATAGCCCTCATTAGAGTTTAATATATCAACATTTAATAAGGATGCAATCATGGGTCAGTGCTTGGATCAGTCATTTGGAATTTATTCTTAAACCAGTTTGCTGGTTCGAACCCTGTGTTGGTCGGTCAAAACATGCTCACTTGATTAATTGGTGCCTCTAAATTGCTCTTAGGAGTGGGCGAGTGTGAATGGTTGTCTGTCTCTGTGTGGCCCTGTGATGGGCTGGTGACCAGTTTAGGATGTACCCTGCCTCTCATCCAATATCAGCTGGGATAGGCGCCAGCCCCCCTGCGACCCGAATGGGATAAGTGCTATGGATAATGCATGGATTGATAGTTAATTAGATAAGCTAAACTTAATTAAATTAAAAGTAGTTTAAATGTTTTTTTTTAACTATATTCCACTTTTTTCAAATATATTTCATAAAAGTTAGAAAAAAGTTTTACAGAAACAATTACAGCCAATTATATCCATTATTTCTTCCAAAAAACTAACAAATATCTGTATATCAAACATTATTACAGACATACTCATTTCTGTGTTTCCATTTTTCTCATATCTAAAGTGGACTATAGGGGACAACACTGAGTGAAGAAGGGGGCCACCAGCTGCCCATTGCTGCTTTAAATTGTATCTTAAGAACAATAGATATACTGATCTTCATAAAATATTCTACATACAAATGCTCAGTCCATATTGAAGGAAAATGATAGTTGGTGTGTTTGACCTCAGAAGTTAGTTCTGCTAGGATCCCTGAGTATATTGGCTCACAGTTTCCCACACACAGACAACACTTGGGTGGGCTACCCAGGTACTTTTACAGCTACCCAAGTATATTTGCAGACCAGTTTTTAACCTTATCTCAATCCTTGAGATAGTGTAAGAGAGGTAAGGATATCCCCTAGCCTTCTAGAAATGCACCGGCTGATATACTTGATCGAGGGTAAAAACTGGAGTTTCTTATGCAGTCGTTTTTAATTTTTGGCATAGTTTTGAGCTAATGCTTCACAGCATTCACATTTTAGGATGTTGGTTGTGAAACACCATTGTATCACCAGTTGTGAAAGTGGAATAGAGAGTAAAACATCTCAAAATGCAATGAACCATTATTCAGGATCCTCATGAAATGAGCTAATAAATATTGTTAAAAATAGCTGATGTGGAAGAATAAAGCCAAAACCATAATTGTGATTATTTTAATAGATATTGAGATCACAATTATGAAACACGATAATTCATCAATATAAGAACACACCCTACATGCTTTCATTAAACATTGAGTATGCTTTTGGCACAATCATGTTTAAAATCAAAGAGCAGCAATATAAAGAAATATATACGTAAAACTAAAAACACCTAAAAAATAATGCTATAATAATGCTAATGATGAAAAATAAAGTTCAAAATGTAACTTTTAATCTCGATTACTCAATTTTCATAATTGTGGAAGACGGTTGAAATCGCTATAAAATTTTGATAATAGCCTAACACTATCCATGGATTTTTTGCCTTCTGTAATAGCATTAAAATCAATACACATAAAAAACATATCACTGTAAGCACTGTGGCCATATGCAAAAAAATAAAAATAAAAATAAAAAAAAATAAAAGGTGAACAAAGGGTGAAATACTGAAAATTAGCCTTAAACTCATCCTCTAAGGCTGGGCATCAGTCTATCAATCAATCTTTAGTTGATTGCAAACGTTATCTTAAGGTACTTCACAAAAATGTAAGTCAAAGCCATCCTCTTTTCTTTTTATTTCTTTTTATATTTTTTTAGAATGTGTTTAGATGGATGGCCTCATGAGTTTTTGTTACGGGGCTGTGCACAACCAAAACTAATAATTTGTGTGCTCACGGCGTATGATCTGTTTGTCAAGGATGACCTGAGTCCACACATTGTAAATGTTAAAGCAAGACAGAGCACTGAAGTGTCAAAGTCTGAAAACTCCTACAGACAGAAGGTGATCTCAGATGTGTGTATTTCAGATGTCTGAAATGCACAGTTTAATACAAACACTGCGAAAAACACTCCACATGCACATGACTTAAACAGACATCATGATAACTACTTTGATTACTACTGACTCCATTCTTGTCTCATTAAAGTTGCTTGTTGGACTATATAGGAAAAGAAATCCTGAAAAATCATCCCAAATATGCAGTAAGGACTGCAGTTCTAGGTCTACAGTAGTTAAGGTTTTTTTTAGATACAGTGCTAAGAGGTGAGTATATTAATTCATGCGTGCAGCAGTGCTCTGACAGACAGTCGCATCCTCTAAATCAGAGTTGAACAAAGGTGAACTCTAATCTGTGAATCTGTTTAGAGATTGCAGTACAAAGGAAATGCACGCCTCTTAAACGATTTCAAGGCTTCAAAAGAAGTTATTCTGACAGGGTGGAGGTGCATGAGCATACCCGCTGGTATTAAAAGAAAAAACCTGGCATGCTGTTTGTGTTGCAGGTGTTGTCAAGTGCAGCAGTTTGATCTGCCAATGAGTTTATGGGAGTTTAATGGGCAAATACTGAGTGAAGTGTCATGAAGGAATATACGGCTTTGAACATAAAAGTATATTTGTTCACAAACAACTCAAAATTTTGCAAGGGGTTTTGCTGCCGTTAGATATAGTTGGGGGAGCATGCAGTGAACTGACTAAGTTGAATTGAATCTGACAGTGAGATACCTGATTAGACAATTCCAGTTGGACAAGCTGTTTAAACTGCTGTTTTTTTTTGTCTGTAACTTTGGTTTTATTTTTCTTTTATGTTTGGGACTACAGACAGAAATTAGCACTGTGCTAAATCTGGCATGTTTATGTCAATCTTGTTTGGGTTCCTATGATATTTAACGTTTATTAATAAGTACTGTCCCATCCCCCTAAAAATACTATACACATACATATATGTGTATAGTATTTTTATCAATCCAGTGCATTTGACCATTCCTGGTCAAATGCATCGTCTCAAATGTAACATATCCTTCTGTCACTGTAACTCCACTGACTGGTCACTTCCTTTTGGCTGAAATGCCCCTTAACCTAGATGTAAACAAAAGATCGAGAGCATCTTGATAACATCTCGTGGAGAAAGCATGGTTCTGATCTGTCTAACCATCATGACCCAAATCAGCTAAGGTGTGAAGGTTATGCAGGCATGGCCATAACTATGACTGAAGACTCAGAGGTCTGGACCATGGTAATATTTAGCTGTGAGTGTCTGCAGGCACTTATACACATGGCATAGCAATTACACTATGGTTAAAATACAACTTGAATTTGCATTTAGTTCAGATGTTTAATCTTTTGCCAAGAACTATCCCAACATAAAATATAATTGTTTTGTTTCCTGTTTATTCAGTGTGAGATTCTTATAGTGAGGTCAGAAAGACAGGAATTTGCAGAATCTATTATCATTTCACGTTCACAATCTTTAAGTTGAGGCCAAATTCTTGAAAGGAAATGGGATACCATCACTTCTGCCAGTGACAGCTGGTTAAAGAGAGCAAGAGAGAGAGAGAGTGAGAGAGAGAGAGAGAGAAAGAGGATGCAGCTGCAGCCCGGCTGTATGATGGTAGGGGTCCAAAAGCAGATGGGGGCTTCAGACTGCACTGCAACATGATAGCCATTATGAAATACCCACATATGTTTTTTCTTTAAATAAATAAATAAAATCATAATCTAGGCCTTTAAAATTTCTTAACAGAACAACTGAAGAAGATTTGCCTTTTTGTGACCCACATTTATCTTGTTTTTTTATCTTTTGTTTTGACATCTGGATGACATTTTCTTGTTCTTCCTGTGAACTAACTTCAAACTTTAGGACTTATTTCAATGCCCCCCCCCCCCCCCCCCCCCCCCCCCAAAAAAAAAAAGATTTATTTCTACAATAAATTCAAGCTTTATAAAAGTATCAGCTGATTCCAGAGCCCAGGATTGAAATCTTGATTTTGTCAAGACTTTATGACTGAAATGCCTCAAACACTTTGGCATCTGTAACCTAATATTTGGAATGCCCCCATAAAACATCCTCCCTGCCCCCTCTTTCTGCCATGAAGGCTTTCAGCCTGTAGCCTCTTGGCGCCGGGCTCTAATGATATCAGCAATTTGGGGGATGAACAAGACCATAACATGAAAAGTACTCTAGAATAATGGCTGCCATCAAAAAGTGATGCATTAAGCTGAACTGAAATGTCCTTAATGTGGTTTTCAGTCACTAATAATCTGCTGCAGAGCGGGTCTCTTTTGGATAAAAAATTGACAAGCTTTTCAGAGGGACCGTAATTTGTTTGGCCATTTCACATTTTTTACAGAGATGTTATTGAAAAGATTTAATAAAACCAGTGTGACACTTAACTGCAAAAGTTTGTAATGATGACATTGATTTTAAGTTCATTCACTTCTCAATCGTTTTCTAAAAGGGAACATGTGTATTGTAGCCCAAACAAAAGCAGCACCAGAGAGTTGACATACAACACATCAGCATGATGAAATTTAATCTTTCAGTAATTTTAGAAGGGTTGAATGATATATATCCTACTCCCATGGTGATTACAATATGTGCACGTTTAATAAGTGTCTTGCAGGATGAATAATTTTAGCAACATCATCTGTAACACCTTAGAGTGTCACATCTGTGTTGTGTGATGTCAGCAGCAGCAGTGCTAATGAGCTCTTACCTACTAATGTGCGTTAACTAACATTCAAGTTTCTGCATCTTTGACCTAAAAATAGTTTTTATCTGTAACATGTACCAAGCTCAAGTGGAGGTGGATGCACTTTTCTCACTACCCCTGACAGCTACGCTCAACCTCATCATGGAGTGTTTGCTAAATCACAAACCAACAGGATACAATACACCCAGGACTTTCTGCTTGGATTTAAATCACACAACCTACTGCTGGATCAACAGACAAACCTGTTATCAGATGATGATGTATGATGTTTTTCATCCTAATGCTGCTTTTATGTGCACTATCAAGTCTCCAGAGAAGAAAGAGGAAAAAGGTGACGTGTGGCAGCGCATAGGGAAAGAAACAAAGAATCAACGTCTTACCTTAAACCCCCATTGTCTTGGTAAATGCTGGGATCTGCTTATACTTTTTTTTTTAACAGACAAGCAAGATTTTTAGCTCATACCTTTACATGTTTCGACGGAGCTTTTCTGCCTTCGTCAGAAGTGTCATCTGATGGTAGTGTGACGTGTCCTTTTCAGCTGATCATGCCGATCTGGCGCCATCAGTGAGACCCTGCAATTTGCCACACAAATATCCTCAGATTTTCTTAACAGTTGTTTATATTCATCACAGAGCAGACACCAAAACAGCCTCTGATGTCATCTTTACAGTGACACAACAACTTCAGTCCTAATCACCTTTGTGCTTTTTGGCTGACTTTAATCACATTAACTGTAAAAAGTCGTTCAACGACTTTAGGCAGTATGTTAACGGTCTCACTAGTGATAACAGGACATTGGACCACTGTGACTTATGAAGGGGGCCTATAAGTCTATAAGCCTCTTGGATCCTCTGATCACAATCTGATGCATCTGCTACCTTCTTACAGGACCATGCTGCAAAGGGACAGGGTGAAGACAAGTTCTGGTGTGCAGACAGGATAGTGAGGATTTTATTGTATGTTAATGGTTTTGTTCCTCTCAGCTTTGTATTTTTGTTTGTTTTTTGTCAGTCCATCCTCAAAAAGTTTACAATGAATTTTGCACAATGGTGAACAGCAGAACAGATTTTCTAATGAGACCATTTTTTCACACAGTTTTCAAAATAAGAAATTTAAGGCTCCGTAATCTTGGTTTCTAAATACCACACATATCTACAAACTCACAGCTCTTGCACTGAATAAACCATTTCCATGGAGTCAGCCTGATGACATAATGTAGTAGGTCACCCAAAGCTGACACACTGAGGTAATGACACTGTATTATGATCTATAGGGCCGTAAATCCACCTCAGTATAAGTCTCTAAGCCTTAGTGGGGTTAAACAGATCTTAAAGGCTGAAAGTGATAAAGGAAAAAGTTCCCTCTCTGCTCTGGATGTGACCAAGACCTGTTGTCCCTGGAGGTGGTCAACCCCACAAGGCTATTACCCCAGAAATTCACAGGAATGTCAACAGAGTTCTGCCAAATAAGTCTGATTACTTATTCTTTTCTCATGTTTGTCTTGCATGACAGCTCTGGGAAAAACGAAAGCAAACACTGACCACACTCTAGTCAAGTAAAATAATGTCAGGGGACACAACATATCATTGTCAAAGTTGTTTTATATGGGACATTACTGATCCCAAAGAGTAAAACTGGGGGTTCTTTAACTTTAAAATAGAGGGTACAATATCTTACAAATTGGACAATAAATGAATGAAGCCCTGACTCCCCCAACAGGAATTTGTCTTGCACAGATAGCATAGATAAAAAGAAAATGAACAGTATTGCCTGGTCTGATGATTTCTGCTGCGGCATTAAGATGACAGGTTCAAAACAGGCTTAAACAACATGGAAGCATGGATCCATCCTGCCTTGTACCAGAGGTTCAGGTTTCTGGTGGTGTAATGGTTTGGGGAATATTTTCTTGGCACACTTGGGTCCTCTTTGTATTAACTGAGCTTTGTCTAAACACCACAGCCTACCTGAGTATTGTTGCTAATTATTTCCATCCCTTTATGACCACAGTGTACTCATCTTCTGACTACTTCTTCCCAGCAGAATATTGTGCTATATTCTTTAACGATTCCGTGATCAATTCCTGTGGATTTTCTGTGTTGTAAAAAGTTGGCCTACTTAGGTTTTTAATAGCAATAATGTGGAACACGTGACTCCTGATATTCAGTATAGATGAATGCTTTTGCAAGTTGCAGCTGTTTCCATCCACTGGATGTCGTGCAGTAAAGGACATTTTGACCAAAAAATAGATCACAAGTTTGACCACTTCTGCCCCCTGAATGCCATGAATTCATTTTCGACTTCTTTGTTATGATTTCTGCTGCTTGCCTCGAATGAGAGCATGATGCCATTGATTCACAAGGCATGCAGAACAGAGTGGAAGGAATTGATAAGGGAACTGTTAAGCTAAAAGAGTAATGCTGTCAGTTCCTTTTGGTTGTTATCAATTCTCAACTGGATCCCTCGCTATATCATCATCTTTAGAACTCTGACCCCTCCCTGGCCCATCCCAACCCCCTCTTTGTCCCATAATCACTGGACCCCACCACCCAACCCAGTCATGACAAAAAGTTTTTAATGGCCTATGCACTTTATCTGACACGGTCACTTTAGCTGAATAGCACTTTAGAGATCTGTGCACTTTATGATGCAGTAACATGCGATTTGCCTTTTGTTTGTTTGATGTTTTTGTTTTGTTTTTGTCCTTATGTCGTCCTGGATGTATGCTACTCCTGTGCTTTTTAAATTGCCCCCTTGAGGATAAATGAAGTGGTTGAACTGGATTGAATTGAATTGAATTTACTGGGTTGTTGAGCATAACAATAAGATAAGTGTCCTCAAATGGCACATGCAGTCACCAGATCTCAATCCAATAGGGCACCTTTACAATGTAATGGAACATAAGATTAGCATCATGGATGTGATGCCAACAAATCTGCATCCTGTGTAATGCATGTCTCTTTTTGTGAGTTTTCCTTGAGGCGGCCTTAGAATTCAGTCTTAAAGGCAAAAGGGGGCAGCAACGCTTAGCAGCCACATGTACCTAATAAAGTGACCAGTGACTAAATATAACCTGTGATATAACTGTCATCAAGATAGCTCTATATTCTGCATATGGAATATTGCATAATCAGTGTAATTTCTGGTTCTGTTTAAACTATAAAAAATCAGTTTCCATTAATAATGCAAAAAAGATTCAATAAATGCATTCTCTCCCTCACCATGCTCCAGCGTAACTCTCCTGCACAGCAGTATGTTAATCCTCCTCCATGTTACCCAAGTCTGGACATGAATTACAGCAGCCATAATGTGGCGGCTGTTTCACTTTTATCACTCCAATTATAGTTAAAAACATGACGCCTGCATAACTGCCTGTTTGAGTTTTCACTGGTCAGGAGGAAAAGGGGGTAGAGGGGGGGGTCTGCTGAGGGAACCGTACACTCTACATTGTGAAGTGAGGGTTTATGAAGAGCCTCTCCCCCCAGCAGGAGTTGTTTTATTAGCCGTGTTTAAATGACCGGCTTGTTAAACATCAAGCGGCAGGCGGGTAGCCGAGTGGCTGTGGCCTCAGGATCCGCTGCACAGCTACATCGCTGGCTATTTTCACCCTCTTCAGAGCTTTATTTGACATGCTAGTGTGTGGACAGGGTAGTTTGGAGGGACAATAATCACTTTAAAACTTAAGCTGAAACACTAGATTCCCACCTGGGAGTGGGAGTCTGGACACGGGAGGTCTGTTTTTTTCAGTTTCTACAAACTGTCAGAAAGAAGAAAGAAAGACAAGGAAAGGAGATTAGTTAAATAAATGAAAAGTCTTGAACAGTTAATAAAACACCCATTCTAAAACCACAAAGTAAGATTCAATGAAATTCCTTTGCTAAAAGGTCATGAGAGAAAATGAACACTAAATGATCCCAGGAGAAACAGGATGCAGTCATGGAAAATGTTGGACAATAACGTTGTCTCTTTGATGATGACACCCATGATGAAACATCAGAAAATAAAAGTCTAGCAAATCATTTCAGATGTTTCAAAACTGTGCTCTGTTACTGTTGATTGTCTCCCCTCTTTGTTCTTGGTTTAATTTTCTCCTTGAAAACAGTTTGGTCATCACCATTTCCTTCCACATGTTTAAAGAAGGAAAATCATCACGAACCATGTTTATGTCTCACTGATAGAAATCATTCTGACTAATTTTGCTCTTAACTGTGATCAGTATAAAACAGTTTAAATGCCAGTGTTTCTTGCTGAGGGTTAACCCATTACCAAAAATGTTATTAATCTATTGAAAAAAACTAATTATCAATCATTTCAGTACTAATAAATTTATCTTGGGATTTTTCTCAGCACAATAACAATCTGGAGGCATTGTCACCAATTCTGAAATATTTACATAATTTCTGATGCTTTTAGCCTTTTAGCATCTTAATGTTAAGATGATCAAATAGTTTGGGACTGTTGTTAGAATGAAAAGGGTGCTGCAAGTAGTTACATATAACTTCTTCTGCTGATAATCATTTGAGAAAATGACTGACTTGTTATATTTAATGGAAATTTTTTGTTGGCTTTATAAGACATTTAAATGGAAGAATGATTTTGGGACACGTCTGAGGGTACCAAAATCCAGCACAGATTTAGTTCAAACCCATCCTAGAGGTTACGATGGTGTCATGTCACCTCAGTTGGGGGGACAGGAGTTGATTATAGAGAAGCACAGTCAAAATACCCAAGTTTTGTGTTATTTATGGCTTGCCAACCTGATGAATTTGGGGGAAAGAAAGATTCATGCCATAAGTCCCTACAACAGTGACAAATAAAGACAGTTAAAAAACATCATGGGAGAACCTCTGTCTACATAATCTACAGAAATACAGACAGAAGTGCCAATATTTTCAGAAACTGAAGGTATTACTCAGTGGAGTATGTGTTGTTCTGCTTCTTGTGTTATGCAGATGGATAGTTTAGAGTTAAATAACCTTTTATAAATTGCAGTTCTTAGGCAAATGTACTCAATCAAATAAAACCAAACATCCAGTAATCAATGCTGCTGTCGATCCCAAGATATTCACCACAATCAAAAATTTGAAGCTTCATAATTTATAAACCCCTATTCAGCTTGCCATGTAGTCTGCAGGATGGAGTAACATGTGTCACTGATTGCCTCAAGCAAATATATCTGTCAGACTGAGAGAAAAAAATTCCAGAAATGCATAAGGATAATATCCAGTGTATCAAATACTTTCTGATAATAGCTGCTGCAAGCAGGTAAAGCTTTAGCACTCGCTTTTCTCCATTACCATTGACTGTCTATCATTATGTTTCACTTCCTACTCCACATCGTCAGTGAAAATGTTCTGTAACCTGCTGGAAGATTCACACCCCTAAACCACAACAAACAAGCCAGTGAGGAATTTAGTAATTACAAAATGGACTATTTGAAGTGACTTATTTTTTTGTTATAAAGAAATAATTCTGTCAGTTTCACTGCATAAAACCACTTTAAACCCTGGACCATCAGTAAAAGCAGCAGGTTTCTAGCTGCATAAACTAAGTCAGTTGAAAACCTAGCATTTTTACACTTAAAATGCTTTACTTGATATAAAACTATAACTATAATTCATCCATGGTGTTGAAGAAGATATACTTTGGTACCTCTGCTCAGGCAAGAGGAGGCTCTTCAGATGATTTAGATCAGTCACCTGCCACATAGCACTTTTTCTGTTTAATATCTTGATGTTTCAAGACCACCAAGGAAGTTAAATAAGCTCTAAATATTCAAACAATCTGTCAGACTTACTAGATATATATTATACTACTTATGACATGAATAGAAACTAGAACAGCATGACGCACTGTTGATAAAAAAGGCAACAGACCTTGAAGCTTGCAGAGAAACAGACCCTTAAAAAATTCTCAGAAGAAAACTTATCTCTGCTGTAGCTCAAACGGCACACTACATTTAGAAACCTTATCACTAAATCCACCTACGTTCATCTAAATAAAACCATGTTGGTCTGTTAGATGGATGCTGGGGTGCATCACAAATTAAAGTGGATTTGAAGTACAAGTCAAGATACAGTGGTGGTGGTCTGGTCTGTTAGTCAAAACTGTTATTGATACTCTATCTCTGTTTTCTGTGTCACAACCTGCAGGTCTAAATAAAGGACATCATTTTTTGCAGGACTACACTCTTACTCTTTATTTGGTATTCAGTACTTGAGTCTTTTAGCTCTGGTCTCCCAAAGACATACTGTACAATCAGTGATCTGTTGTAGTAATTGCATGAACATAAGCAGGCTTTTATTACCAAGTCCTGAGCCGTTCTTGTGATAGATTTGATTTTGATTCTGCAGGAGTGTCCCACTGTGGTTGTCCAGACTGCTGCGTGATGTATGTGGTGTCTGTTGATTAAACAGTGTACACTCCCAGCAGCCTCAGAGGTGAGCTACACACTGAACAATTTCAAATGTAAATACTACCAGACTATGAAAATCTGTCTCCGGGCTTTGCAGGTCCATTTTGTTGTCAGAGCAAACGAGGGCAAGGAGCAGGAGTGATGTGACTGACAGCGCAAGGAAACCTTCTGCAACAGAGAAAGTTTAGAGTTTTGAGTCCTGAAAACTAGTAAAAGGAATCAGGACTTCAGTTCAACACACATTAATGCAAACAGGAGCAAACCCCAAAAGATATAAAATCGGCAAACACCAGGTAGAGAATCTGAACATAACAAACTCTCCTTTGCTGTGATTATGTTCCATCAAACCCAGCCTGCGTTTTCTGTTAGAGACAAGAGTTTCAAGCAGCACAGACTCAGTGCTGCATTAACGACTCACTGGGGAGAGGCTGGAGTCCAGAACATATTTCATGAGCCAGAAGAACGAGCGCTGAGGTTTTTGGTTTGGGGTCATCTGAAGAGTTAAGACGAAACATCCCTCTTGGAGTCCCCAGAGGAAGTCATCGCTAAGAGTTTCATTAGAGAGAGGGAGCTCCAGTATGTGCCCTGAGACTCTTCCTGTCTGAGAGATAGCTTTAGCATCTCTATAAGAGAGAAGGATGTCAGAGGTATGTGGTTGATTCAGTTACATGAGCTGTAACACAGATGTTAGGATGTTGAAACGACAGATATAAAGTCACAAGAGTAAAGCTGAAAATTTGCTTTTCATGGTTTGTGACTATGAGGACATGAAGTGAGACATGAAAGCAATATAACATGTCAGGTTTGGCAAAGATGATTACTCCATTTTTTAATACCTCACATTCAAGATAAACTAGCTAAACAAGTAAAATGTTGGAATACAACAGGGTCTTGCAAATCCCAAAAAATCTCAAAGAAAGATCTTGAAGAAAAGAATCAGTGAGAGTCAAAATCAAGTACGTTGGAACATACAAGGATTTGTCTTGGTGAAAAGCAGTACTCCTTGACTTGACTAATAAAAGAAACAATACAAAATAAATTTTTAATAGTGATATAATACCACATATAGGTCTGCATAAAGCCCAACATTAAGTAGAAGTGCTCAAATAGTATAAACCTCTGCCAAAGTATTTCTGACATTCTAAGCACAGTTATTATCTCTGCCAAGGAGTTTTTTGTTGTTGCCAACATTTGTCTATTTGTCCATGAGCAACATAACTCAAAAAGTGCCCAATGAATTTTGATTAAATTGTCAGGGAATGATATGTGCCAAAACAAGACTTTGGACTTTTAAAAGAAGGGGAAATACCCAAGAGACAGAGTTAAAGCCAAAAAGATTACAGAAAAGGCTTTTGAATTTATCTTATTAGACAACCAGACCACCTTTGTGGGGGAGAATGGAGGTTTTGCCATCCTTTGGGTTTAAAGTATGGCCCCTCAACACTACAATGCAGACTCTGCTTTACTGGAGCAAAGTCCATGACAACACACAAAGAGATCTAGAGCACGATGTGACTGCTGTGAGTTTCACTAAAGTCATTCAGAGTTCCTTGTCCCATGTCATTACTGAGTCTGACGGCACACTGGATTGATTCCTCCACTTTTGAGATAGCATGCAGTATTGCATGCATGCCACTTTCAAGGGTCACATATCGCTCATTTTTTTAAAAATTAGATCAGGATCAGTGGCAAAAAATGCTGATGGGACTACTTCTTACCTCAGTTTTAGGGTCACATTTTGGTACAGTTTGGAAAAAAAATCAAGAGCTGTTCATTAAAATGAAATCCAACTCTAAAACTCTAAATCAGTCTATGCTTAAGTGAAGCAAAGTCAGCCAAGGGGAAAATGTACTGACAATTAAATGTTGCAGTGTTGAAGTGCTTAAGTAGGTGAAAAAGGCTCACAAACACCTGAAATTGTGAAGCTCATGTTACCTATTATTTTGTCAAAAACACTTTGAAGTTCCTAATCAGTAAAGTGAAACAGATCAAAACCTTGCAACATAACTCCCTTTGTCTCTGCATGAGAATGTCTCCTACTGTGATGACTTCTTCATGACCGCTTACTCATGAAGCTCGGTGATGTGTGTTTGCATGTTGAGGAGTTTTGTGTCTACAGCGGGCGGGCAGCCACTCCAGCCAATTGTTTATGTTCATTCTGGAGACAAACCACCTCCGACCAACATCAATTTTGGCAAGAGAGACACAACCACCATGTGTGAGTGTTCTCTTACTGTAAATATTTCTTTAGCTGTCGCCTGCCCTCCTTGCCAGCACTCACTTTTTAAAAGGTGTGGGCTCGGACACAGTTTGACAGAGCAGGTTCACATGTTATAGAGCAAGGCTGTTGAAGAACACGTCACTTTTCTCAGAAATATGCTCAGAGAAGACGGAAAAAGAAGCTGCTTTAATGTACTGCATTTGCTTCTGATGTAAATATGCCTACAGAAATATGTATCGGTACCAAAAGAAGTCTAAGTCATCTTTGGCAAGACTTAGAGGCCCAGCATGAATACGTATTACCTCAAAATGTGTTTATAGCTATGATTAGCAACCAATTTAATAAACAGCTTCACTGACTATTTAAAACCAGCTGGAGAAAGTGTTATTGCACAATATCAGTTATCAGATATGCACGTAGTTCTTAACTTGTCATTGAAAATACCGATATCAAAACTGATACCTATTTTCTTGGTTGAAAGTATGCAGTCTCCAGTTAACAAAAATTGACCTGCTCCTTACATTGTTACATTTTATTTGTGTTATGAAATGATATAAATCAAGAAAAACAACACTTCATGCTCTAAAAATGACACTAATATTTTTGTTGATTTGATATTTAATGATAATATGTGAAAGAAGTACGGTAAATTCATACATTTTGCCATTTTTTTAGCCAATTCAAGGGATATATATGGCAGATATGTATGGCTGATATATTGGCTGTATATATCTGCAGATGCACAAATACTATACCATAAATTGTGTGCATCCATACCTGCACATGTTTCATCTGTTTAAATCCAATATCCAATCGTGTGACCCAAAAGCAGAGTATTTTCCAACTGCTTGTCATTTACAATGTAATATGCTGTAAAAACAAAAAAAGTACCTTTTACCTGAATTTTGTCTCCAGAAAATGTATTTAAAGGCACTTCTGTGAGGTGAATAATGCTTTGCCTGACAATGGCAGCATTATAAATAACTTCTGATATTCCCCCTGACAGTCCAATTTTCTTCTATAGTTTTTCTGGAGGCATCAACATTTATTTCAGTGAGTCTTTTTTTCAGAAAACACCTTGCACAGAATAGCTTTGCAATATTAAGATAAGCAAAATCTTAATGGTAGCACCATGGGGAAATTTTGATTGTTAATGGTAGCAAAGGTCTTAT
This sequence comes from Cetoscarus ocellatus, assembly GCA_037902135.1. Lineage (NCBI taxonomy): Eukaryota > Metazoa > Chordata > Actinopteri > Labriformes > Labridae > Cetoscarus > Cetoscarus ocellatus. The sequence continues at coordinate 117,491 of JBAMNC010000414.1, forward strand.
AAAGTCTATCCATATGATTATCTAGCAATGTGTCAAATGCGCTTCTGATTCAAATGATGATGATGAGGGAATAAGTCTTAGGACCTATCAGTAAAGTTACCCTTGGGACCAGCATCACTAGATTCAGAATTGGTTATCAGGCCAATCCCACTCAATGGAGATCAAAATTATCAGCAGCAAAAAAAAAAAAACAAACAAAAAAAAAACTCAAAGCACACTAGTGTTCCTGGACACTATTTAAGAACTTTTGGATTACCACTTGTTGGTCAAGTACTGGCTGCATAGTGGTGCAGCAGATAGTGCATCACTATGTGCTTCTCAGCAAAAAGGACACTGGTTCAGCCCCCTGGTTAGACAGGGCCTTTCTGTGTAGAGTTTGCATGTCCTCCCTGCGCATGCATGGGTTTTCTGCAGGTACTCTTGTGACCATCCCATTATGTATCTTGTCTCTTTCCAAATGATGGCTGGAATAGGTTAAGCAGTATAGATTATGGATTGATTATTGATATTAGTCATTGGCCTATACCTTATCCAATAACAAAAGTGTTTTATGTTGCTACCCAGAAACATTATTTCACTTCTTTAACTGTTCTTAATACTAACATGCAATAGAATAGCTTGAGTGACTGTCTCCTTTACTGTACGGTGGTTGGTGTAACATTTCCAGGGCAGGACCTTTAATATTTTTCAGACATTAGTTCAGCATTTTTAATCACAATCAGATTTCATTTATTTGTGGGAAGAATTTACAGGAGGACACACCTAAAAGATACTGTAATGGAACACAGAAAATACCTCCAAGACATTCATGACTTCATTTCTGTCCTAAAAGCCATCACAGCAGTTTAGACTTTCAGTTCCCAGTCATATAAAGTCTGGAGCTGCTTTACAGTGAGGATTAAATTAAGTGTACCAGAAAGGAATGGCTGTGTGTCTCTCTAAATCAAATGTTTCTTGTGCGGTATTTTTTCTCATAGAAACAAACAGACATGTGACTAATCACAGAGCAATCTCACTTTCTTTGCAGCACATTTAGGAGACTTTTTTCTCTGCTTCCCGAACTCTTTCAGTGTGAAAGGAAAACATTTTTGATACCTCTACCCAGGAAATAATGAGGAATGATAACATATCAGCTGGGTTTTGAATCTGACTTTTTTTTTTTTTACAATAAATAATTAGTTGCTATGGCTTTGCTCAAGGGGAAAATATGATGTTGCTCCACAGGAATGTCTCCCCGGTTCCTGCCAAATCTGAGCTGGAAACACTTAGTAGGGAACCTGTGTGTGCTAGGAACCGCTAATAATTTGCTTAAGGGAACCACATCTGGTCGCTCGGCTGAGGCAGAGGTTAAGAGTGTCGAAACCAGGCTGCCACTGCTTGCCAGTTGCAGGGCTGAGAATAGGGCCTAATGTTAAACAAAAATCTTAACTACAGGAAATAGGCCTGTTATCATAACACAACCATTTGGCTTGGCTGACAACCAGACTCAAATTGCTGCTTGTTTACTATTTTTGAGTAGGGCCAAAAGTCTATGGATAGATAAATCGCAAATCCTTAGCAGAGCCACTGCAGTTTGCAGAGCTGTTTATTTGAAGAATCATGGCCAGAAAGTAGAACAAATAGACGGAACAAGTGTGAAAAAAGGAAAGTTTATTTACACAGCTATCAGCTTTGTTTGAGGGCTCAGATGATAATCCACAGAGTTCCGCCCTCTGAGCTACTGAACACTGAGGAGTGTTTGAGTGATCCAAAACTTCTTACAACAGCTGCCTTTACAAACAGAAACAAACATGGAAGAGATTTAAAAGTTAAAATCTATGGGATTAGAGCAAAAAAAATCATTTTGACTGAACCCACCAAAAAAGGAAAGCAAAAGGTGACCTCTTTTTTGTTTTCTCTATAGAAACTCCAGTTCTAAAGCAAATGAACATCCAAGAGAAGTATTTATTATTACATTGAAAAAACAAACTAGTATTCACCTGTTAAAAGATATTCCCCAAAAAGCTAATTAAAGAGATGTGAAAAATGAGACAATATTAGATTAGGCCAGGCAAATGACAAATGTTATTTTAATATAACAAGGCATGAGTATAAACTTAGTCCATTGTCTGTGTGTATTGGCAAGAGTCTGTACCGTAATACAGGGGTGATGATACAGCATATCATCATCAGAGGGTTGCATTAGACTATCTTGTTCTCCATTATTTTGATAGACAAATTGGAAATTCCAGTCATGCCCATTTTTTACCTGTCAATATAATTTTATTTTTTTGAATGATAATAAAAAAACGAAATAAAATCTTTTCATGGTGCATGAGGAGGAAAGATAGATACACAACCCATTTGTCATATTAACTGCAGTGATCTTAAAAGATGAGATGATCGGTTCAATTTTAGACTTTTGTTCACAGCCATTTTACATCATTAAGATGTTGAATGATAAATTATTTTTTTCTTATACCTGATTCTTAGGGGCTTGCTAAACAAGGAAGGACTGAATTTGGGATTTACCAGTATTTTAGTACTTGCTGCGTTATGAGGGATCTTGTGTCACACCAACCCTCTGCAGTATAAGGCCAGCTCAAATGCTCCTTGATTAAACCACAGTGCTCACAGAATAGCCCGCTGTCAGCACCCAGATAACAAGACGGGATTGGTATCTTTTGGTTTCAGTTCAGCAATCATGCCCACAGACTCAGTGAGAAATCTTTCATATAGTTTTAATAACCTTCACAATGTATTACATATATTTCAATAAACAGGGTCAGTGCATCCATCTGTGTGAGTCTGACAAATCACAGGATCACCAAACAGCTTCCAGTCAAAATGACTGAAAGTCTGATCAAAAAATTCCATCTTCCCATTTGATTAAAAAAAAGTTCAGCTACGCAACCCTCAATCATGATGTATTGCAAATCCAGGAGAAGGGTTACCTATTAAAAATGTTTTTTTTAATGTTCTGTTTTTTAAAAATAGTGGTTGTTGAGCGCTATGAACTCCATCACTTTGTCGTTAATGGCTTTAGCCTTTTCACTGTCTCTTAAAAAGGTTTTCCAGTTTTCAAACGGCTGTTGAATGGAGATATCCACACTTCGTGTTGTTGTTTAGCCTTAGCATGCTATTTGCTACCGCAGCTGCTTCATATTCTTTCAATACCGCTTTGCCGCAATGACGACTTTTCAGGTGAGCTATAAGATTTTTTGTGTTAAAACTTGAAGTCCTCTTTCCTCGTCTCAGAATTCTCGCTGAACAGGTTATGCAAACAGCAATGCTGTTGTTATCTGCTGCCACTGAGAGAAACAACCACACTGGTGAAGCCGTGTTCACTTTTGGTCTGGCAGAGACGGGGGCAGGCTTGGGTCCTTCTAGTAAGGCGCGATAGATGACGTAACCAGCGCGGCATGGCTTGTTTTGGGGCTACGCGGCCTGCAAACAATTTCCCCAATTTTATTAATTTATCCGATCTTTTTATCAGATAAAATGTACATATCGGGTCGATAAAAAATGACGCAACATAATTTTGTAGGCCAAAAGTCATCACTGCACCACTCTGTAGAAGAATGCCTGCCGCCAAGAAGTGGCCAGAGGCTTAACTACAATGCAAAACAAATGTTTCTACAAACTTTTAACCAATAAAATATTGATATTGTGCCACATATGGAAATTCAAAAACAATTCCCGTTGAGAATTGATAACAACTCTCTCAAGGTATGGATATCAGAAGTTTTTTACTTATTGATTTCCTTTATAAATTTATTCTACTTTGCTCTGCATTTCAAAACAGAGACATCACACTCTCATCAGAGGCAGTCAGTAGAAATAATAACAAAGAAGTCCAAAATCATGGCAGGAGGCAGAAGTGGTCAAATTGTTACCTAATTTTCAACAAAAAACGCACCTCCTGCACAAGTTTCAGTAAGTGGAATTATCCGCAACTTGCAGAAGCATTCATCTATGCAACACAGCACTAAAAACCATTGCTGTGTAAGCCAACTATTACCCACACAGAAAGTCGACAGGAATCAATAATACTTCACTAAAATAAGCAGGCAAACGCAGGTTTTTCAACGCAGTTTAACCCGCTAACAATCGGCAAGTGACTCCTTTCCCACTGCCAGCAGACCCGGGTCTTATCACCAGCAGACAAGCTGCATGGTTGTTTTTTTTTCCTCTGGTGCGTCAAGCTGATGTCATCACATTGATGATATCATCAGTGCGCCAAAACAATGGAAAGGAGCATGGAAGCTGTGGACACGGTGGTCTGTTTTCTGTACTTTGTACTTTCAAAAATGTACAAACTCGGCGCAGACTGAACAACATTCGAGTGCTGATGATACGAAGGTGGATGGAATTTGTTGCTGGGATGGCAAAGAGTCACATAAGTTACAGACGGAGGGAACGGGCGAGGTATTATGCCGTGGGTATGTTACGCCGACGTCATCCGTAAATTAGAGGGTTGAACCGGGTGTGATGTTCCTAGTGGAGCCGATCAGAGGCTAGCTGACAAAAACCCGTGTCACTTGCAGGGTCAGTCAACCCAGGTCAAAATGCCGATTAGACCCTTTCCCACCGCCAACAGGAGCTGATTGTTACCGGGTTTAAACAGGCTTTTTGGCCAGTGTGAAAGGGGTATAAGGGAATTGTCAAAGAATCGGATCAATAAGCAGAATTGTTAATCAATAATCAATAAAATCTTAGCAATTCCAATCCCTGCCATAAAATACCATTACAGTATCTTGTAACAAAATATTTCTATCTGTTGGTGTAAGGCAAGGCAAGGCAAGTTTATTTGTAGTGCACAATTCGTACACAAGGTACAAATTGTATCAATATTTTCTCACACCCGTATAAACATAAGGAAATATTTTTACTATGTTAAGCATCTTTATATGGCCCTCTGGACTTGTGCATAAGACAGAATCACTGACAGAACATAAATACGCCTCTTCGGATCACTCCAATAACTAATTATTATAATAATTCTAAAGTTTAAAGCATGCTGGTAAGTTCTTTAACATATTTTACCTATCAGTTATTGAGAATTCCTTAAAGCAGAATTCAGAGTTTCTTCTACATACACTGAATACCGCCTTGATGCACTTTTCCAGCTTAAAGTCACTTTGATGTCCCTCTCAGTCCTGCAATCTGCCTAAAGGGACTTTGGGAATAAAAACTGTGATATTTTGAACGTTCACAGGCCCAAATTATTATGGTTTCTTCCCAACTTTCTCATCTAAAGCAGTATACAAGTGGTTAAAGGCAAATGATCACAGGATGAGGAATTTTTGGCACGCCATTTGTGTTTAGCATCATGGATAAAAGTCAGAGTGAGGTTTGGCCTCAAGGGTCTCACCTGTGCTCCCTAAACACTGTAAAACTCTGCTGACGAAGCATTCTTTCCACTCACACAACCAAGTGATAAATTAACTCAAAGTGACAGCATTGCACCCTCTGACCAAACGGGAAAACGACTTCTCAAGTCCGCTCTGAAAGACCCTTTCAGGACCTGCTAACCAGGAACAAACCTCACATAGGTGCTGTGTTTTAGGATGGATGCCTCGCCCCTTTGCTGATGGATCAGTGTTCTGGTTCCAGCATCAGCGTGTAGTTTTATTTATCAAAATTACGAGTGAACCACAGCCATATGAATAGCTGAATATTTGAGGTTAGTAAAGGAAAAGCTTAGAGGCCTGATCTGGTGCGCTGATCCTGTGTTCTGCGTATGATAAAGTTTTAGGACCCCGGGACAACGCGGCACCCTTGTTACTGCAGCAGACCCACTGAGAGAGGCCGACAGTCAGAAGAAAAGAGCATCTGGGAACACTTAAAATCAAAGCTAACATATTAAGTTTTTCCAAAAACAAAGTACAGGTCTTTTCACTTCTATCGCTTTAATATCTTTTTATGTGTGTTTGTGTGTGTATGTGCTTGAGTGCATGAGGTTTCTTAAAAGTAAGCAGTGGTTGTTTCAGTGGGTTGTTTTTGCTTGCCAGAGAAAAGTTATTTTAGTGATATCAGTGATATTTTCAGGGAGAAAGTTGGAGCTGGACTGACGGGAAACTGATAGAAATATTGAGCACTGTTATAAAATCAGAGAGGAACTGCTCAATAATCAATAAGAGCATGAAACTTTTGGCAGAGTTAGTGCATGCCTTAGGGTTGTTGTTGTGGTCAGAGGAGAAATTCAGATTTGACCTCTGAAAGCTATCAAAATCTATAACAGTCCCCAGTCCTCAGTTACTAACCTTGCAGTGCACCTGGATCCACCTGGTTCAATGTCTGTAATCAGGCAGATCCATCCTGCAAAGCTCTAAGAAAGAACGATAGCGCTCGTTCTACAGAGGCACTGTCCTATTAGCATACTCTGAGGGGAAAGATGTGGGAGCTCAGACATGATGACAACAATGAAGTGACTGCAGTTCTGTTGATAATGGCTGCTCATATGGAGATTGGAATTGATGCTACCAGCTTTAGCCTTATTTTTATCTGATCTGGACGACATTTTTTCATTAAATGAAGGACAAAGAACAATACTGAAAGCATTTCTCAATGGAAAAGATATTCTTGCTTATCTCAAAACAGGTATGTCAAGAGTTTGTTGTACAAATTAGCTGGCATTATGAACTAAATTCTGCTGGCAGTGGCGCCCGCTTACTGCGTCATCTGATTGGCCTACAATTAATGTGATTGACAGAACAACTGTTCAGTCGTCTTCTGGATATGTTTTGGAAAGGTCCTGCCCTTCCCAAACACTTTTGATGGAATGTTTTCCAGATTGACTAATGCAATAAATATTATATATATTAAACTGTCTGTTGTGTCAGGTTAGTCTTACAGCCCTGGCTTGATTTGAAGAGGTAGAAGTTTCATCAAAATCTATTGACAACTTTTTAACTTTTTATCCAAGTTCAATTCCAGCAGGTGGGAATATGCAAATTATTGTGTCACTGACACTGAGTTAATAAGCCAGGTATGGATGGCTTTATCCATCAAGGGTTTGTGGAGATAAATAATAGAGACAAACATTTAATAAACGTGGACTCTGACTGAACAGCAGGACACAGGAACAGCATAGCATTAATTCAAACACTGTTGCTTGTTTGAGTCATAAAAGGCATCAGGTTATGGATGAGTTATTACAACAGTCAAAGTAATATCAAAGAGATGAACTATTCAGATGTTTAGCCTATGACACTGTATTTTTTTGGAAAGACCCAGAAATTGCCATATGCCTGCATTTTAACTTGTGAAACTCAAATAGCTCAGCCAAGAAAAAGTCTTACTCTAAGATTATCCCAGATGAGCACTTGCAACAATCCTCACAACCTTCATATATCATCAAATATAAAAAAGTATGAAACGCCAGTTTAATCCGCTGAAACAACACCTTAAAGAGAGACCATCAAAGAAAAAGCATGTGCTGTATGCAGTGTTTTGTCTCACTATGAGTTACACCAACACACTGCATACACTGCTGCAGACGGCTATAATTAATGTCCCCGACCAACAAAAAACAGATGTAATTCTGTTCATAAAGAGGCCTACATGCAGCCTCTACCAATGTATTACTGTGAAACTATTTGCTCCAGGCACTGCAACATGCTTATTTTCTTTTAACAAGGATTTCCAGGCTCATGACGCTCATATTTAAGTAGTGAAACACAAAGAGGAAAGAACTAGAGCAGCATTGGATACGAGTGACCAATTAAAACACTGGGACACTGTTGGCATTGTAGTTTAGGTTTCTAAAATAATGACCAAGTTGCACAACAAGCTCCTACACTTGGGAGTTGGAGTTTCAGGGTAAATCAGGGTAACTTCTTCTTTGAAGTTTGCCATGAAGAAGGCCTTAGTTGCCGACATGACGTTAATCCTCTATTATCCATCTTCTTTGAAGAGAATATTCTGATTTTTCTTTAAGCTGCAGAGGCTTTGTCTTAAGGTGTTAATCCAATCTGCAAAACTGAGCATCAACTCCATGCACCCACCCTAACAAAACATTGTATAGCCTTTCTGCTTCATTTGAAAGGATTCGGACGTCAAAGCTGACGTTAGCAAACTCGTCTTCCCAATTTCACTTTAGCATCTTGGTCACCACAATCTGAAGTGTCACTCACATTCCTGTGTCACTCTCTCCCTCACTCTGTCAAGCCAGAGGGCAGATTCAGATGACCAGTGAGCAGGGTCGTGAAATGACAATGGTGGGGACAGGCATGACTGCTCCTTCCACCATCATTTCAATCAGGAGAGATGAAATTTCAGTGAAAAATTAATTACTTTCAAGACTGTAAGATTGAAAATGTGCACTATCTTTTGTGATTAGCATTTTTTTGGCACTTAGACTCTAACTCTATCTTGGTGTACTAAATAAATAAATCATGAGTTGCTGTAAAGTTCCTCCACTTTTGCGTTAACTGTGCAACTGTTAAACCTATGAGAAAATCAACAGGACTTTTCTCTTCTGCCTGAGCGAGCAGTGATCCTACAGGGAATTGCTCGTACCTGGGCTGAGCTGAGGCAGTGGGAGAGAATTTGGAGCACTGCTACCGAGCAATGGACTTCTTTGATGATTACCAGGAACTTCTTCTGTGACATCAGATGGTGTTGACGATGGACAACCATGATGCCGGTGAGTTACAAACGAGAATGAATGATCTGGAGGAAGTTTTTCTTTGAGTATCAATCCAGTATGCTGCTGATGTGAAAGAGTGCTCAGACATGTAAGCAAAGATTGCCGAGATCACACAGCACCAAAGACATGATTAAAAAATATGTCAGCAGCAGGATGATTGGCCAGAAAAGGATGTGGCAGAATCTGGTTGGCTCAGTGAAAAGTGAGTGTACGCCCCTAATCAGCTGATGATTTGAATCACCTGTGCAGGAAGGCAGCGTGAGGAAATGAATAAGAGGTACCTAAAATGAGCAGATGGGTGACTGAATGAACATAACATGTCTTCCTGCTTGGACCTTCACTCTAGCTTCATTTTAATGATAATACTTTGACGTAACCCAATCAAAACAAATTTGGGCATGATGTGAAGTTTGCTGGGGAGTGAGTAATCTGACCTTCCTTGTTCCCCATAAGCAACCCAATGAGGAGTCACGAGGTGATTCATACTAGAGGACAAATTTGTTTCATGTGCTGTATCATTTTAATCAATCAAACAAAATTTAGCATGTGCAACATGTAAATTATACTACTTTATCACAAAAACTATCAAAACAACCTCATTTACACCCCTTTTTATGCTTCTCCTCCTTCTCTTTCCACCTATTATTTCCACTGTTGTGTTTTCTCCCCTTAGTGCAATCTTCTTTGGCAAATAATTTGTGTTCATAGAACTCATTTAAATCATTGGCTCGAATGAGAGAAGTCATGAAGCAGGCACAGGGAAGCTCAAGTTGCAGGGAAATCCAATCACAAAGCAATATTTTGAGTTTTATTTGGTATCAGGATGGTGTATTAGTACTACTGTTTAGATGTTTTGCCCTAAATTAATCTATAACGGAGCTGAAAGACAGAGCAGCTTTCTTAAACTGTAAGTTTTGCAAACCAAGAGTTAAGTCTAATTTAAAAGGCTTTTTCAACCTCTGCTTAGCACAGTGCCAATCCTGTGAGGGAGTTCTGATTTAGGTGGTAGTATAAAGCAAACAAAAAAGCAAAATAATAGGCACATTCATGAAGTTAGCTGCTTATACAACTATTCAACCTTAAATTGTTAAGCGTTCTGCTTAAAATGGCTCTTTTTTCTACATTTACAATTTAGCTAGTCACTCTGACTAACCCGATGACTCATGTTTTACAGCAATGCAAATGAAGCTGGTCCCTTTTAGGTCCACAGTTATTTAAATGGAACAAGTGATTCAAAGTCATGAGTCATTTCGTGCATAAGGAGGAGTTCATGTGGCATATATTAAGGAAAAGAAAATTAACTTAATTCTAAACATAAGTTTGAAGAAATCAACTGTTCAATGTAGATATGTTTTTGACCAGTGGTCTACAGTTACAGTCTTGTTTTCTTTTTTAATGCTACAACAGCGTTTTGATACAAATAATGGCTCCACTGTTATAACAACAGAGCATTATGTTGTTTTTTAGGGTGGGACAGGTAAAAGCCTGTGAGACAAACCAGTACATTTTTGTCTGCAGGGCTATCTTAACCATCTGAGGGAACCTAAAGCAGGGGGGCCGGACCCAAATCTACAGACTCTTGTCGGAATTCATTTCCCCCAAAACCTCCTCCTCTCAATGAATTCCAGATGTTGTGCAGACGAAAGTGAATTTTAAAGGGTGGAGGGGTGCTGGAAGTTGGGAGAGTTGTTCATTTTTTTCCACAGTATATATAATGCATGTATGTCGCCTACCTAAAACACAGTATAGGCCCCTTACACATGGCAGGGTTCCAAGGTCGTGCTGAAACATTTTGTCCTTAATGTCTCAAACAAGCAGTCAAAGTACGACCCAGCTGTAGGAGTAGCTAAATAATATACATTATAATACATGTAAATAAAGAAGCATGCAGTTGATACAACTGAAAGAGTTGCAACAGAGAACAAGTCCAAACAAATTATACAGTCAACAATGATTCCATATAGCAGCCAGCAAAGAAGTCATTCCAAGTCTTTTAGAGTCTCAACTTGCACATCTTTGGCTCAGCAAGTCCACAATTCTGTGAACCCTCAAATTCAAATAGTAGGTCATGAAAACACGCAGAGGAGGTATTTCAGATCTACTGACTGTGTGTGGTCTGTCTCTGCGGAATAACCTGAGGTAATGAAGTCACGACTGGGAGAAATATACTCCTCACTATTTTTAATAAATATCAAATCCTTCTTGCCTGAGGGCTAGATGAAAAGAAGCTTCGACCAGGAGTTCGTCTCAGCTCGTAATAAAGCTGCAGCCCCCATGCAGGATTCTCAGACAAGGGTATCAAACCAAAAAATGCATGAAATGTAATTACTGTCTCTGCAGTTTTTGCAAAGTCTATACTATATTCAGAAAGGTTAGTATTACTATTAATTCCCAGGCCTCACATAAAGCCTATACACAAAATGATGTTTTGGCCAGGTCAGTTATATTTCATAATTTTTAATAATATTTTCCAAGGTATTTGTCAAGAAGTTTGAGATCTTTCGCTAAAACAATTGCTGTACCAAACTAAAAACTAATACCTCAAACAAATAACCTAATTGAAATTGAGTATCTCTGCAAATAAAGGTAAAAAAACACTTTGAAATATTTGGCAACAACAAAGGACAAATTGACAAATCAGCTTTATAAACTAGTTATAGCTAAAGTAAAATTTCAAACAAAAAGTAAACTATAAAGGCCCAAGTAGTATTTGCAGTAAACTTAACTAGAGCACCATCCCTATGACTGCAAATTTCAGACTGTAAAATTGTCAGAGTCTGGTTGTTTTCTCTCTGATATGAATTGGGCTGATGTGAGAAATTTACCATGAACTTCTCTGACCCCTCATCAGCTACATTAAAGCTTCCCTCAAACTCCCGAGGCATTGCTCCCCTCGAACCAGTCTAACTTGTAGCTGCAAATCATGGTTTTCGTGCTCACCACTCTTTTGCCTGACTCACTGATCCAGGACTGCACACTCATTGTTTGCTTTCCTTTCTCGTAGCGGCACACGTCGGCTACCGCTCCTGACATTGGCAGCAGATGTGGCAGGGCCCAGAGAAAATAAACCGGTCGACGATGATGCCGTCCGCAGAAGCTAAATATTGACTTAGTGACCTGTAATCAGATTCACACACATGACAGAATGGAAATAAACAGCAACATTCGCTCGTGTCGCCTCCACCGACCCTCCCACCACAACACAGGGACCAAAGCTCACTGGGGAAAAAAAAAAACCCAGCCGCCTGGGGCTCAGTGCTTGGCTGATCTGGTAAGGAGAACTTGCCCGTGATGCCAAGGGGTGGGAAAAAAGAAAGTAGGAGACATATTATGAAGTATAATTAGTTGTGTGTCAGTCTTGCCTTTTACTAGCTTTGGGATCAAGCTTTGGAGTGAACGCCTGTGTTTGCTCTTGAAACAGACTTTCACTTAAAGGAGGATTTTTCTGCACAATAAAGATGTTGAGGATCATGCACCCATAAATGAAATGTACCATGACTTGTGTAAGCATGGAGGCATACTACTGGGCTCACTCCTGGCTCAAGTTGTCATCACAGAACACCGCACTTCCGTTTTCCACCTTCAAAATAAAAGCAGTGGATGCCAAACTGTTTACAAAGCTTTATTCTCAGAGAAAAAAATAAGTGATGGATGCATTGTGGGAAGCAAGCACCAGAGGCTATGCCACTGAAAGCGTTATCTGGTACTAGCATGCTACAAGGACAAAGTATTTGCCTACCTAAAGATAAACTTTCTCCACGTAAGATCAATGTGATTCTGAGCATCTGTTAAACTGCCTGAGTCACATTTGCTGGCTCATCTTCTAGAAGAGAGAAAACATTAAGCCTGCATTCTCTGAGCTCTATAAATTAAGGATCTGGATAAAAGACCTTCATGTGGTTAGAATCTGGAGATTAAACAATGCTCATAAATCAGGCACATCTGGGATGCAATAAATCTGTCGCTCTATCTTTTAGTTTCATCTTGCCTTGGGTCCCACTTACCAGGAGTGCTCACAGGGCAGATAGAGTGATCACTTTAGCAAAGGATTATTCCCAGCAGTTGTATTGTTCACCCATGAAAATCACTCTGTTACTATGGATCAGCATGGACTTGGAGTGAAATTGGTCTGTGCGTTTTCATTCCTGAGACTCTTACATTCGGTTCCAAGAATTATTTTGGCTTCTTAAAGTGTTCTGCTTTCCACTGGTTTAAAAAAAGTCACATGATTGATTTTGCTGTGACTCATAGAGCTGAGAAACTTAAAGCAAGTCCCTCTTTACGCGTTACATTGCAGTTATGTTCCAGTTTTCTTGAGTCTGAAGTAAATGTGCACCTGCTGCTTTACGAGCGGGAATTGTTATCATATCTGATCATTTGTCATTTAAGTTGTTTCTTTGTACACCAAAAACCACTCCCTTCTATATCCGTCAAACTACGGCGCTCACTCATACAAAACTGTATGAAGAAGTCTTGTGTGTATGATGTTCATTTCATAATACTGCTGGACAGATTATTGTATCAATATGTGGCAGAAGAAAAAGCAAAGCTTTGATCAAGCTGTAGTCACGTTTACATTTGAGTTTCACGCACAATTATTATTTCTCTCCATGTCTCCCTGGTTTATTTACAACAGATGTTTGGGGAAAGAATCTGTACTGTACACATCTGCTTTTCATTCTAGTTTTTTATTTGTTTTGTTTTCTATGAATTGAACACATTGAAAATGAATGTGCTGAGTCTTTTATCACTTGCCAAAGGACCGAATTAATAAGGGAGATGAAAGCTTTCTCCAGAGTTTTATGCTTTGGGTTCTTAAGCCTTTAACAACACATGTTTGTAGCCTATATATGTATCTAAAGAAATCAATCTTAAGTACTGTAAGAGAATTCTAGTTGGAGTCAACAAGATGTTGATTTTTTTTTCCTCCATTAAAGAAAAAAAGTTTCAGACCGCACCTAACTGCTGTCAAGCTTTTTATTCTTTAGCCAGATGAATAAAAGAAAGCCAGGGAATTTTAGCCCTCAGCTTCAAGAGCTGCACATTGTCTCAGTATCATCCCAGGACAAGCTGAGTTAAAAGTAACGTTGCAAAAAGCCCCAAGTTGTTTTTTTTAACACTGTAGGGATGGGAAATTTTTTGTGTTTGACTTCAGATGTAACAGAACTGCTTTTTAAACCTCTTTTTATCTGATTAGTGGAATTATCAAGAACATTTACTCAAGTACTGTTAGAGTAAATTCAAACCACTTAAAAATAAAAAAAAAGTAATAATAATAAAGAGAAATGCTTTGAAATATTTACTTTAACATATTTTGATGAAAGTGTCCAACTTTTTCCTCTAAACAATGTAATTCAAATACTTTGATTGCTGATTGATAAAAACAGAATAAGATTGCAACCCAATAATACACTTATGCAAGTCATTTTGAAATATGACATTTTTATGAGTCTCATCTTCATCATAAACACAGAAGAGATGAAAACATTCTTGCATTAGCAGTTGTTGTTGCAGAAAATATTAATAATCAGATAATATAGTACATCCCTGAACTTATAGCCCTGAAATGCTCCTTTTTCCATACATTCATAAAAGCACATTTTGAACCTATTTCAGGTAAGATGGCTGCCATATGGTTCCATTTGTGTGTGAGACTGTGTTCCCCATTGTTAAGATCTTAAACGAGCTATCCAAATGTTGCCTTTAATTTCAGTAGGAGGCTGTAAATGTTGGATGCCTGGATAAACTGTCAGCTTAGACCCATTTCTTCCGCAGCCATCTGGACTATTCACAATCTGGCCCATTAGTCCCTCCTCAATGCCTCCACATATTTTGGCCTCCCTACACAGGACAGGAGATAGCGGCTCAGATGACGCCGAAGGTAATCACAGGAACTCAAACGCACCACTGCCATTGGTGCACAAACCAGACTGATAAGTTGGACAAATGCACAAAAGGGGCTTGAAGAGGGGATTTTATTCTAGGCCAGGCTAATTGCTGCTGATTGCCGAGCAGATTGGTGGACTGTTGGATAATCAAGATAGCAGCAAATTGATTAAACTCTGACCGGACCTCTGAATGAGGGCCTGTTCCTTTCCAGTTCAAGGACTCAATCTTTGGAGAAAAAAAACAGCAATCAGAAGAGACACTATTCCTGCCTGGGACAAACATTTCAGGATATTCACTGCCTTTTAACCTTTTTAGAGAATCAAATAACTTATTAACTAATGCAAACTTAAGTTTTTAGAATCATTCAGAGTAAGACCCAGCTTAAAGACAGAAACCATAAAAAAAAAAAACCTTTGGTGTACTTGAATTTTCTATTTTTTTCCATATTCCATTTGTTTGGATAATATACTGATCGAACGGTTTGAGAACTTAAATGTACAATTTTATTTATTTTTTATTTTTCAATAAAGAATATAATTTGTCTTAGGGCCTTGTGGGCAGTATAGATAAAAGAAGATGAATATATGACATAAAATTTTCAATACAATCAAATTAAAATATTAACTGGCACAAAAACAGAAGCTCATTTTTTACTACTTAATAATTTCCATATCCGTGGTCTTATTGGATGAAAGACATCCAAGGTATAAAACAAAACAATTTGAACTGACACATCAACCATATCCTCACAACAAATACAATCAATTATTGGTGTTCTAAAATAAAAAGGGAAGTCAGACCTAATGGATGAGAATTGACGATATTTCTTGGATAATAATCCCATTATTGATTCTTTTTGTCGATCCTATTCCTTATCGGTTTCCTTCTCTATTCCTGAAAACTTCCTGTGTCAAAAAAAGTCAGCCTACACAGGCTTTCAGGGTCAACTATGACAAACACATGCTACTCTTGATATTTAATGCTGTTCTGTGAAAAAAAAAAAAAGTTTTAAAAAGTCACTGATGTTTCCACCCTTGCTTGAAATCACGCAGACAGTGGATGTTGTGTAGGTGGAACATATGGTGTAAAATTAGGCCACAATTTTAACTGCTCCTGCCTCCTATGTGCCACAATTACTTCTTTGTTGTCATTTGTGTTGAAGGTCTCAGATTAGAGTGTGATCTCCTCAATTTTCAAGGCATCCAGAACAAAGGAGAAGGAATTGATAAGAGGTTTGTTAAGCAAAAATACTGATGATATGGATTCCTAAAGCTATTTGTTAGGAATTCTCAGTTAGAATTTAACTTTGATCATTATCCCTGGTCAGACCCTATCTTGGTTTGTTGTTCTCAACTTAGTGTTCACCCCCAGCTTGAGCTCAAAGGGGGAAATCTCACTAGGGACTCACTTTTCAGCATTTTTGCACATACATTTGACTCTCAGGAGTATTTACAGACTAACAACGGGTGAAATAACCTATCAAGTCCTTTCTTTGTGTTGAAAACATGAAATATAATAGTCTGCTCAGAATGTGGACTCATCAGCCCATTCAACAGTTCCTTTATAAGGCTGAAATTTTATGCCCCTGATGTGATGTTATGCCTTCACTGTGAACATTTTGGATGAGTGACTCCATTATTCCGTCTCTATGATATTATCTGAGGCTTTATATTGGCAACACAGGAACACTCAGGAGCACACAGAGTCAGCAGCAGAGCTCAGCGTTATGTGTCTGTGTCTGCCTTTGTATACATTAAAAATTATCACTGTGCTGCACTCCTTCACTCCCCCAAAGCTGAATCATATTGTGAATTGACAAAAATATCACATCCTCAAAAAGTAGATGTGAATGTCTTGAGCTTTGTTGCAGCATTTCTGCATGAATGCATTGTGGCAACACAGTGAAACCGTCACACGAACACCAACTCCTAACCTGGTATCTCAACCCACAGATCTCCACCAGAGCCTGGGAAGAACACCTGTTCTGGGAGGACAGGAGCAGGATGGGAGGGAGGTCATCTACATTCAAAGAGACACATAACAACATAAATCATACTGTGAAGGCCATTCATTGCTGGCTTACTGAGAGTCAAAAACTTCTTCTTGTGTCTTTAATCTTTTTATTTTATTTTTTTTTATTTTATTTTATTTTTTACTTTATTTTATTTATGTTAATTCTTACATATTTTAAATCTTGTGCATTTTATTACTTTTAAAATTTCCTAAACCCTCACATTTCTAGACATTTTATCATTATTGCCTGTTTTTATTCCACAGTCTTAATCTTCTTGTTTTTAGCTCCAGTGTTTCCTAATGGGGGCCCTCCACACTGGGAGTTGTGTCTGGTCTGCCCACAGGGACGTCTTCCTGGCGGCGCTCCCTGTGGCTGCGGACTTTGGTGCCTCTCAGTGTGGATGGCCACCCATAGGTGGCTTCTCCTCACCTCAGTGCCAGGCCATGTTACTAGTCTATCTACTGTATGTGTGAGTGTGAGCGTGTGTGCAAGTCTGGGCGTATGTGTGTGTGTGTGTGTGTGTGTGTGTGTGTGTGTGTGGGGTGGGGTGGGGGGGGGGGGGTCGGGTCTATATTTTGTTGTATGTTTTTGTTATTTCATTCTTATTTTGTTAAGCACTTTGGGTTGCATTTTCCTATGTATGAAAAGTGCTATATAAATAAAGCTTGTTGTTGTTGTTGTAGTGTGATTTATATTTTGACCAAAGCAGCAAGGGCTCAAACATTTATTTTATTTTTATTTTATTTTTTTCTGAAAATCCTTGCTGACCAATCTTTAGACTTGACGTAGGGAGAATGGAGATGGCCCCACCTACTCTGTCAAGGCACAATGTCAGTCTTTTAGTGCAAGAGTGCAACTCAAGGAAACAAATTAACGTTCCAAACATTAGATCATCTAGTTTGTTGTTATGCTTGCATGTGTGAATCTGTGGATAAAACATTACAGCTGTGCCCAGCAGTGCAGGGTTAGGGATGGGATGGTTACAGATTTCAATTATAGTCAAAGAAAAAATCTCTGTCATGGTAATCAAGCTCATTAGGATGACTGGTGACTCTAAAGTGTCCCTGAATGTGGGTATGCCTGGTTTTTGTCTCTACATGTCAGTCCTGGGGTTGACTGGCAACAAGTGCTGGGTGTGACCTGCCTCTTGCTTAAGGAAAGAGGAATAGACCCTCTGACACGCTACATTACAATTGAGGTCATATTACGAGCTGAGGCAAGACAAAGCAAAACTGAAGGCAAACAAGAATCACAACCAAAGACTAGCCTGCAGCACAGGAGTCAAAATATGTGGACCTGTTAAATCAAAAATTAGAGGGTGTAATGATAACAACTTAAAGTTAGATCAGTTCAGTCTGCTCCCGTTTACCTGTTTACTTTTTCAAGAAACAGTCTTAATCTTTGAGATGACTGAACTCACACATTGAAATGGATATTATCTTCAGCTACTGTTAAATAAAAGCCAAAACAACTTGTTTTCACAAGAAATCATATTTGTTAGGCTGTTATGCCTTCAGCTAAGTCCCATCCATTCAAAAAGAATCTGTTTACAACAAACACAGAACAAGTCTATAACAGTATCATGAGGACTGTTAAATCCTTTTATTTAATTAACATAAACAAAACATTTTAAAAATATTTCATGTGAAGCCATCAATGAAAACTGCTGACTACAATTTTGCGCTTCGATGTTTTCTTGATGCTATGAAGGTGCACCCACTAAACCTTTTAAAACATTGTGGTTTATGTGTTTCAGCTCTTCACGGCCTTCCTGCTGAGCTGTCCCCAGCAGTGTGTAAAGGCAGCTGTGGGGAAGCAGAGGTGAGCTGCTGGGGAAATAAATCCCCCAAAGTTCACTGGCTGTTTGCTCAGTGACACTTCTTCAAAGAGAGACCCTGTCTTTAAATGGTCTTGTTCCCTCTACTGACATTAGTTTGGCTTGTCCAGCTGTTCAAAATGTTAAAGTGTTAAATTTTGAGCTGTTCAGAAGTTGAGAACTGAGCCAGTAGTTGACTCAAGAGTATCAGTCTCAATTCCAGGAAAATATCATATTCCCATGAAAAAAATGGGTCTGGGGAATGTCATGTGCTTCTTTTCTGCTTTCTCCATCTTGTCTTCTTCATTTCCTATGGAGCTTTACTCAAATTAAACTCTTCATTTGCCTGTGGCAGAGGGATAAATGTGGAGTAATGAATGTTTATGAGTGCAACCTAAACAGCCAATCACTACAGTGTTCAAATACAATATCTGGCAGCAAACACATTCACTTTGCCAGTAACAGCTTTGTGCATAATCTCTTACCTAAACAAACTCAGAAACAACAACTGTATTTG
Source organism: Cetoscarus ocellatus (assembly GCA_037902135.1). NCBI lineage: Eukaryota > Metazoa > Chordata > Actinopteri > Labriformes > Labridae > Cetoscarus > Cetoscarus ocellatus. Next base: position 136,359 of record JBAMNC010000414.1, read on the forward strand.
TTGGATCTTGTTGTTCTTTTTTATGAAACTGATAAAAACAGGATATAAAAGAGTTTATGAGAAAATATAGTCAACAGTGCCTTTGAGTTAACTCACAAGGTACCATATTATATCTTTAAGTACTATTTTTGTTAATAAAACTGCTTCTATAGATGTTTTGACCACTTGGGGCAGTGCAGGCTATAAACACAATAAGAAGGTGTAATCACCTCATAAAGGTGATGTTGTGTTTCAGGTCGCAAAAGTTGGACTGTTCCAGGACAGAGGGTTGGTGCAGCAGTCATGAATGAAAATCCTCTGTAAGTTTTTGGTAGACCTAAGATGATTGTGACTATATGCATTGTGACTATATGTATTGTCACTGTCAGGTACAAACCTCTTGTCTCCAGAACTGCTATTTTTCAGGGAACTACTACTACTGAATGAATAAATGTATTTTAATGTGTTGCATGTTTAATGTGTTGTGGAATTCTTTATCCAAGGCCACAGTGAAAAGGCACAATAATATATAAAGCATAATTTGATACACTATGTTGATCAATCAATCAAACTTCAAAAGTGCTGTACATTCAAGAACACAAGCAGGTAAGAGTCAGGGGATACAAAATAAGATATAAAACCCCACCCACCCTCCCAGCCCACATTTAACACAAACAGCCACTTACACGCACACCCACACACACACACACACACACACACACACACACAGATGCTAAGTCAGGACTAATCAACAACCACAGGAGCTGTGGAAACGCTAGCTTCAATTAAAAATGAGGAAACACAGGAGCTAAGAATAAACTGATAAAACCATGATAAGATATAATAATGGCAATAAGGCGCTAAAAGTTGATTAAAATAAAACTGTTTTAAAACCAAACAATAAAAGGAAATAAGTCAAAAGTGTTAAAACATGAGATAGTAACTTCTGAAACTAAAATGGAGTTAAACACATATAATGCAGATTAAGAGAGCCAAACAAAATTCAACTGAAAGCCAGACTAAAAAGGTAGGTCTTGAGTTTGCATTTAAAAATACGAACAGATGGGCTAGGACTTTAAATTCCCCCTGCAAAACCTGTGCGCTATGTTTGTGTACCAGCAGTTAAATCAAATGATCTTCTGTTACAGGACCCATGGAGCTTCACAGCAGTATTGATAACCTCAAACACTTTTGATTTCAAGGTTTGGCAAATGCTGGAGTGTCTACTACTCCCATCTCTTTATTTTTTCCAACCCCTTCTTGTGGTAGCTATAGTGAATCTGGCCCATTATTTTCACATTGGATTTACAAGGTGTCGATTAAACAAATTCAATATCCCATCAACAGAGTTTTGCCACAAATGGATTTAATTTCTCTGTTTCTATTTGGGAAAAGGCTGTCAGTGATACAATCGTGTCAAAGAAAGTGGACAGCAAACTGTTGTTTATTTTTTTTTACTTTCTCCACAGCTCTAAAAAATGCCAACAAGGTTTCCATTGTGAAAGAACAGGCATCCTTTGTGTGCCTTGCCATTGAGTTCTGTGTTTCCATAGCCCCTGTGCTCCCCACCCTCTAAATCATATAATATTCCCGAATTACAATGACATGTGCTGGATAGAGTTTCTCCTCTCTCAGACATTTCTGTCAGGGTGTCTTAAAGTTTTGTCTTGGCCAGGAAATCTGAGCCAAGCTCCACTGTGACTGAAGACAATGGCTTTCGTTATTTATTGGTTTGAAAAGGTTAGGGGTAGGAGCCATAAAAGTCAAAGTTTGACCAAAGACGAGGATTTGCCTTTGATTCTGAATTAGGTATTTTTATGGCACCATCAAGGAGTTAACCAATCAATCAATTTGAGGAATATTATTCCACAGGCATGCTAGCTGCTCCATTAAACCTAAGTTAATGCTTTTTCAAACTAAATAATAACACCAGCATGCTTACGTTATCATTACAATTCTGAAATGCTGAATTGTAATTCAACTTTATCAGATTTATAACCCTTTCTGCCATCGTATAACAATAAACAGAAAAAAATTAGATTGCCAATTGTTGCTGGTTCATATGTTATAAAACATTTGCACTGATATTCAAGACAAAACTAAAAGCTAATGAGTTCACACTTTAAGGTATAAAAACTTAACTTGTAACCCTGTTTGTGCTGGTTGCTGGCTCTGTTGTATACTCACTGCAATACTTCGACTGAAAGTTTGCCCAGAGCACCTCTTTCAAACGAACAGCACATTTTACCAAACAGAGTCTGATTCCTGGGTTTATATATATTCAAACAAACCAGACCTAAAGGTGAAAGCCCCGTTTCGTTGGAGGAACTCTCCCTAATGATCAGGTGTGGGGGAAAAAAATAGTGTTAATGGGTCAAAAATTGCTGTTTGGGCTGCAATGGCCCAGGGTAATATTGTGCAATTATTCATTAATTAAATGGCAGAAAAACTCTGTGGAGGTTAGGAGGAATTCATGTTAAAAATGGTAACAATATTAATAGAGAACAATAATATTTTATGACTATGATAAAATTATTGAAACTTTTTAACTTGACCAAATGTAAGGCTTATAATGGCACTTTGAGATAAATAAAGTTGGTGTCACTGAATGACTAAATGTCTGAACAAATTTTATGGAGACCTTTCCAACAGTTTACCAAATACTTCAGTGCATTAACTGGCAGACAAAGCCATCTTTGTAATACACGCATACCAATATCAATGTGTGTAGTTTAAGAGCTGCATAATATAATGAAGTTCATGTGCACTTTAAAGTATGTCCTTGCTTTGTCCAACCTTCCATTCCTGGCTGTTAAAATCTTTGCAGGAATTATATATTGTAATTTCCTCTCAATCTTTCCTTTCCCTCCTCATTCCTTTTTCTCCTCGGTCTCATTGGCTGTTGGAGACATGTCTGTGGTTCTGTGGGATCCTCTCAAGTAAACAGGCCTGTTTTACCACCAGCAGCCTGCCAAAACCCCTCAATTTGTCACTCCCCCAAGTCAGTTACTGTTTTGTGGCTTGCAAGGTGCTAGCAAAGGTACTTGAAGGGGAAACCTCAGGCAAACTGAGGCCAGAGATGGTAGAGATGTGGTTGGTGGCTTCTGCAGTTTTGTAGGTGTGCTGAAGGAACAAACCACCAAACTGCCTCCAAAAGAAACCAACACAACCTTCATCTGGTTACACTTCTCCAAATACCTTTGCTAAATAGATGTTTCCTCTTAGCAAATGACACCATCAGGTCCTCATAATGTGATGTAACAGTGCATCAGATGGTCACAGACAGGCTCTGCAAATCTAAAAACTTCGCATCTATCTGGTCTGACCTACAAACCCACCATTTATTAGCAGCGAGTGACCATGTAAAGTTAAACACAAAGTGCATGCAGTCTATAGTACTTCACGCACCTCAGTTTTACAGGGTAAGAACTGAAAGCATCTCAGAGACAGCACATGTGATCACTGATTGATATCTGATCACTTTTTCTGTTGATGCCAAAATAATCCTGTTTTGAAGTACCCAAGACTATATTCACAAAGTTATTAATCATAAAAAACTGGATACCTTACATTTAATCAGTAGATAGTTGAAACTCCAGAAGCAACTGTAGAGAATCAAACCTTCTAAAAAAATCTATGCATTAGGGATGCAGAAAATTTCATTCAGTATGAAGTACCTCGTCAGCCACCATACATTAGCCACCACACCTTACTACATCATAGTTTTCTTTCTCCGGTATCATTTTTGCATGTAGTGACGCTGCTTCATATTCACTTCTGTGTGCTACAGTGGTCCTCTCAACTCTTTAGCCGATGATACTGATACACATTTTTAACATGAAACACTAAACTTAGGATACAAATTGTGATATCAATTGTTCATCCACTATCATATTATGAACACTGACATCTGCCGCGTATATTTGTCATCGCATGGGACTACTTCCTGCTGAGAGGAGCAAGTGAGGACGACCATGTTAGTGAGTTACCCAGGCTGCCCAGGGATTATCCTGATAATATCAGGCTTTGCTTGCATGTGTGAAAAAGAGCTTATGATTACCTCTGAGTGAGCAGTCACTTCCTGCTGTCATCTTGTTTGTAGCTCCTGCCTATTCCTACTCTAAAGGATGCTGAATGCGACAAGTGTTGGGACACACTGAATAAGTGACACAGTGTCTTGTATAGGAACACCAGAAACTGAGATTTATTTGTATATAGGCAGTGTTAATCTATTCTCATGTATAACCATTCCTCCACAGCAGCACATAACCACATTCAGCTCAGAAATGTGGACATTAAACTGAAAGAGGGACTTAAAGCTAGGCTGCTAGCACTGCTAATACTAGCATTAGCCGCACTCCATTCAGCAAACTCATCTGAGTTCATATTAAACTGCTATTGCTGTATTCCCGTAATAAAAAAAAAAAAATGTTCAATTTTGCCTGATTTCTCATTTTCGTTTTAACTTTAGACCAGTTGGATAAATCGAATTGAACTTGCATTGTGTCAGATTTGAAGTTATCTGGCTGGAACATCCCTGATCAGTGTTGGCACTGTCATCACAGAGTGGAAAAGAATTGGTTAACACTGACAGCAGGAAGCTTAAAAAAGTTTTAAAAACAACATAAGAAGCTTCATTTTTTTAACATTTCACATTTTACCTCAGTGCATCTACAGAGGGAAATATGAGTGGATGTCACTCTTGTGCACATAGATCGTGGTTTTATTGAGATTTGATAGAACAAATGGCTGGCAAATATACTTGGGTGGCCCAACCAAGTATTACCTGTGTGTATAAAACAATGTATTCCTGATATCTTATGTATTGCAACAGCTGAGATAGTCTCAATGCCGGTTGCTATAGTGGTTATGACATTTAACTCCAAACTTTTAAAAGGGTTACGGTCTTCTGTAAAATGCCGTTTATAATGGTAAATCATTTTAAAAAGTGGTATTACTTGGTGGATGAGGAGGTGCAGAGGTAAACACGGTCCACCGTGTTTACCTCTGCTGCTGAACTCTATCAGGATGGATCAAAATATCATGAAACATACAGAAACTGAGGAAGTAAAACCAGTTTTATTTATGATAGCTGTCAATTAAAATTCCCAAAATATTGAACCATTTGCTACCACATTCAAGGTTAAATATACACTGCAATATTCCAACATTCCTGTTTTTTTAGTACAAACAGATCTCATTCATTTGTGCCCTTTTCTTCCCATATTTGCACCGCTGCCCAAGATTCAGAGTGCAAGAGCGAGTAAATTCCCACCTTAAGAAGCAGAACACTTGTGTAGGCATCACACTACTGCTGTGAGAGTAAAGGCAGCAATAATATGTAACCACACTCTGAATATGTGTGACCCCTCATTCTTTTCATCCACGCTTGAGGAGGGGGCAAATTTGGTTCAGCATTTGCAAAACCTGAAAATCAGTAGCCTTCAAGTTTATTGATACAGCTATGGAGCTTCATGGGCCAGATTACCTAACATAGTTTTAAACTACTAATGCACAAACATTAACCAGGTTTTAAGGACAGAAAATAAAATCCAAGCACATCAGAATTGTGCATTTAATTAAGCAGAATATGTCTTACTTTTTCACCTAGGAAACTCCATGATAGACTCATAAAGTACTGGCCCCTGCAGCTAGAAAAACTATCCTCATCTGCTCAAAACAGCCATGAAAAGCACATCTCAACTTTGTTGAAAGTCCCATTGCATAAAAAATGAAATCCATTTTTAAATTCCTGCTGAAGTCGGCAGGATGACCGCAAGAAACAAACCTAAACACTCCTAATGGGCCTTAAAGAGAGGACGTTGACAGTTATATTATATTGTGTTCAATGGCAGCTTGGAAAAACTGTGATTAGACAAAGGAATAAAATGTTTTACTATTGTTTAAAAGCTATTAATACAGTTTTTTCCTGGTCAAAATAGTTTCCAGCATTACAAAGTAGATTTAATAGATGTTCTCTACGGATGAGAAGCACTTGAAAAGCTTATCTTTTGAACACATTTATATTAATCTTATATCATAAATGCTCAAGGATTTTTAGAAAATACTTTTTTTGCACTAAAAAGTAACATTCATCATGTTTTTAGGAATACATTTTTTTCTCTCCTCAACAACATCTTGTTGTTCTGGACAAAAAATGTTTAAAACATCAGAATGGAAAAGAATATTTTACAAAAGGACTTCAATGGCCAAGTAGTCAGTACCAAATGGAAGACCATGAGAGAAAAAAATGGGGTATATACCAAACCATGAGCTAAGTCTTTTGTTGCACCCCTATCAAGCACACAACTCCATTCTGGATCTATGACCTGTGGCCTGTTGCACCAGTGGTCAGCAGAGTGACCCAAGTGTCAGTGGTTTTGTGGGAGCTGGTTTGGTGTCAGTGCAGAACCAAAAGCTCTACTGAAAATACTTGCAGTCCAGATTGATTTGAGAAAGATGCACAGTTGTCTTTGTCATCAGTCCTTCTGCACACACATATGCAGATGTGAACAGCCTCCCCCACAAAACACACACACTTCTCCCATTACTTGCCTGTTGTCTTTCCACAACTCATGTTCTCCAGATGCAACGAGAAACAGATGAGGGAGAATGAAGAAGACTGAAGGAAGGACCCTGAGTAAAAGAAGATATGGAGAGATAGAGAGGGGAGGAGAGAGGTGGTACAGAGATGTGTGCGTGTCAGATGATTCACGCCTGCAAGGTGAAGGCGTAGAGAGGTCAAGGGGACTGCAGGAGGGGGAGGGAGAGAGAAAAGGGGGAGTGCAAGCCTCCTTTGACTGAGCTGAAGAAAACACATGCTCCCCTCCCGCTGATATCTGTGTTAGTCTGCATGAGGCCTGCTGAGGTTCCTTTACTTCCTCCCTCTTTTTTACTCCCGTTTCTTCACACACTCTTTCACACACTCTCACACCATTTGTTCTCTGCTCCTCTATCACCTCGTACTTCCTCTTCTCATGTATTCCCTTTTTGAAGTTCTAAACTGTTGCAGGCCTGTTGCTTCTCTGCCATCTTTCTTTGTAGGGGCTGGAAAGTCTGTCTCCTGTGTGCCACAATCCAATAAGAGCTTAAACAACTGGCTGATTCATAGATATATCCAAACAGGGTCCAAAGAAAGTCAACACAAAAAAATAATGAATGGGGGTACGTTTTCTATGGAAGGTGCGCAAGACCCTCACTCACTGCTCTATGGGTAGCATAGAGCAATGTCTATTAGTTGACATCGCCGGTAAGAAATAGTAAAACAATTAAATGCACCTGAAAAGTTATGTGTTTTTAGTAATTTTCCATAGGCATAATTATTTATGATGTTCATATAAAAAAGTAAATTCTAGTCTAATTTATGATTAAAAATGAAACATCTGGAGCCATAGAGTTACATTTACTTTGCAGCATTAATTTGCTTATGCCATAGGATGAAGCCTTGTAGTAACTATAAATCTGTATCTGTGTGATTTCGAGTTTGTCCAAGATGAGATCAAGGCTGTCTCTGAGCATACAGTTTTAGCATCCATTTAATTGTTGTTGCCTCCTGTTTATTACCTCCGCCAAGGAGGTTATGTTTTTGCCGGCGTTGGTCTGTTTGACTGTTTGTGTTCAAGATAACTTGAAAAGTTATGGACGGATTTGGATGAAATTTTCAGCAAATGTGTCGAATGGGATAAGGAAGAAATGATTAGATTTTAACATTGCCAGATATGACCATTTTCGCCAAGGTGGACTGAAGCTGCTTGGCGGAGGTCTGCGCTCTCTGAGTGCTTTTCTAGTTTTTAATGTGACCACCAGAATGATCGGAAACTGGCATTTCCTGAAAAATGTTCAAAAATAATAATTAATAGGTGTTAGTATAATAACTTGCTGATCAATTGACTAAAACACTGTAGACTGATTTTGTAGACCCAACATTTTTACATCTGATTTGGAGTGATACTGGTCATTTTAATTTCCAACATACAGTTTGCTTGCCAAACTTTTCTTGAACTCTTACTTCTAACTTACTTGGAACTGAAGCTATAGTGCGTCCCACTTTGCTTCCCTTCCTCACAGCCTCTCTGGGGGCATGAGGTCAGACTAGAACACAGAAAAAGCCCAGGAGCCCCCTGGAGATATCTGGAGAATGCTGAACATGGCCGACAAATGAAGACACAGCTGCGCCGGTCTGAGAGCTCCCACTCTGAGGAACGGTGGAGTTATGAGGCTGCTCACACACGACTCTGTTTGCTTAGTCTCTGACACGGAAAGACAACCAACACGAGAGATGGGAAGAAAGAGACAGAGAGAAAAGGGGATAAAAAGGAGGAGAGGGCTGAGAGGAGAGTGGATGGGTGGGAGAGAGACTGAAGATCAAAGTCAGCACACACATAGATCTCATAAAGAAAGAGTAATACCAGAAAGATATTGAAGGACGCTGCTGTTCCAGGAATGCTCGGAAACCCTGCAGGCCCCCAAACACATGATCAGTCTGGACGGCTTTAACAACAAGTGGAAGCCAGACTGTACACTTGTTCAAGAGAGATTTCCATTAAGAGAAATAAAGACAAAAATCTGCTGCACCTTTTCATTATAGCCACTTTCTGGCTGTTCACTATTTTATGCCAAAAGATGTTTCTTAGAGGGGTATAGAGGAAAAAAAAATACAACACCACACATTTTGAAAATATGCTTTTTGTTAAACTTTTGTGGTGGCATTTAAAACCCAAATCAGACATTTGTGCTAAAATACTGATCCACTATACCAAATGTCATTGCTCTCCAAAGAGAAAGAAGGAGGTTCAGACATCAGAGAGCAAGATCACCCATCGACACGTTGCTGCAGCACTCACTGGCATTTAAGAGAGAAGCAGAGGGGTCCTCAGCACATACTCTGGGTCAGAGGAGGGAAAACTAGCAGCCCCCTACTCCTTTAGTGCAGCCCCTCAGTCAATTTTAAAAATGGAAAAAAAAAATATTCACAAGGAAACATGATATCTGCCAGAAACAAAGAACATCAAACAAAAGACTTTCAACAAAATAAGCTGTAATTAGATGTCATTGTTTCTGTATGCATTACAAAAGGCAATTTTAAGAGGCAATATAGTTAACTGACCATCCAAAACTGTTACTTGCATTAAAACATAGCTGAATATGGCCTTAATTCTGCATTTAACACATTTGCTTTAGTATAACTATTTACATTGAGTCAAAAAAACTAAATACTGATATAATGCCTCCTAAAGAGAGTTTTTAAAATTAAAACTTACTGTTACTGTGAATGCAAGCAGCCTACAATAGCCATAATTCTGCACACTTTCAACAAGAACCAAACTAATGTGGCCCTCATGGTAACTGAATTTGCCCATCTAGATAGTTTGAAAAAGAAAGAGAAAGAAATAACAGTAAGGCTTTTGGTTAACAGAAAGACAAAATGCAGTTATGCAACATGCTGATTTATTTTTTTAATTTTTTTATTTTTTGCTGATATCATTTCCCACATTTCGAAACCATGGTCTGTTTACTGGAATCAGTTATTTTTCTTTTAAATTATGCCTGTATTTCGGGAAAAAAATGTTGTTGCTTTTTAACGGTAACAGTTAAACCAAGCTTTATCTGCCCTTTTAAGAGCTTCAAACAGTGACATAACAACCCTCTGACAGAAATGTAACAGCAAAAAAAGTCAACAGACTAATGCTGATGTTTAGGGCTATGATGGAGCGTATAAAGATTTCAACATCTGCCAGCATCTATAATTTGCTCTTCCAGCAATCATCTGCAATAACAATATTGTATCAATGACATCCTCCATGCACAAAACTGACCTCATTCACATTGAAACACTTTGATTTCATCAAGTTAGACCTGAAATATCACTTGCAGGACTTTTTACATTACATAATTTGAAAAACATAAAGTAACTTTTAACATCTATTCAAATGTCTTTATGTTTAATGTGTTTTTATGAATTTTGTAGTTGATTTTATTGTTTTTCTTCTGTTTTTAAGTAGTTTTGTATTGTTTTGATTTTTTGCATTGTATTGATTGTAGTCTTTGTTGCAGAATTTTGGTAAACTTCATTTATTTTAAATTGTGCTAAACAAATAAAGTGGATTGGATGCCCAAATGTCAGTTTCCAAACAAGTTATAAGAGCGTACAAAAATTTACCATTATGATTTGGCTATTGTTTCAGTATCACTTCACTTTAGAATATCGCAGACATATCCAAACATTATCGGTGCCTTCCAGCTTAAGTTTTTTTTGAAAACATGTTTGTCAAATACAACACCAACAATAATCACCTTAAGACAGTCAGGCTAATCTGACACCATTATGCTGAACTGACCTCAGATCAAGTGTCAAATCACAACTAGAATATTACAGATTTTCTACTATATGCTCCAGATGTTTCGTAGAAATCCCCTTAATTTGGAAAGCCATTGGAGAGTATTTCATGTTTTAGTCTTGCTCTGAGAGCACTGATTCCTGATCTCTTCATCGAAAATGTGAGTTTTACAAATGTTTGTGTCCGCGGACTCAAATTGTTGGATGTATTCACTGCAAGTTCCCATTCCTTTTTTTCCACAGGCAAAGACCAAAGTCTGATATAATAGAATAAAAAGAGTTTTTTTTTTTTGTGGAAAGATATAACAAAGATTTTTTTTAATGAAACTGGGATGCCAGGGTGGCAGAGTGGGCTGCAGCTGTGCTCTTGCCATTTGTTGGGACTGCCCTCATGCAGGCAGCCCAGGTTTGGTTCCGACCTGGACCCGTTTGCAACTTGTCTGGTCCTGCTCTCTCTCTCCTTCTCCTGGTCTATCCCCCATCAATAAAGGCAAAAGCCCAAAATATCTTATATAAATGAACCAAACTCCTGTATTTCCTTTAACTGAAACTTGTTTTTTTCCAGACAATAATCATCTTTTATAGGACCTCTTCTCTCATTCTGTGCTTTTCCATGGGAGTGACTCACGTTGACTCAAGTTTCCCTATATCTCCACATTTCATCGTAAATTTTATTGGTTCCACTAAAATAACATATTCTACTCAGTGTGTGTTTCCCCTTGGCTCATCATTTAAGGGTGTTGGCCTGCCAATAATAACTTATGGTCACATACAACATACAGCATCACCGCAAAACAAAAAGTGATCGTCAAGCTGGAATATATTTTAAACCAACTACAGGAACTAACAATCTTTGAAATTTGGCCCATTTAGCAAAAAGATTATACTTATTTCAGACACAGAGAGTCCATAAATTACATATATGACATGTCTTGCCTTTTTTTTGAAGTGGTGAGAGTTTTGCAGTGGAGTGGTGGGCTAATAAATGTGAGGGAGACACTGCCAATCCTGGTTTATGTCTGAGAACAGAAAGAATCAAGTACAGTTTTTCCTAATAGAGTATTGTAATCCAAATCAAACATACCTTGATTTGGGAATATATATGCCACGTCCATCAGTTTTTAGGTATAAATTTCTTTAAAACAGAGGCTAAACATGATGAGATATTGACATTAGACTATAAAAATACAGTCATGACTCTAAATGTGGAGACTGGTTTTTAAACTGTAATTATTGATGAAAATGCACTATCATTTTATCACTTTAGGAAATCAATATGAACCACTGACAAACTACAAACTTTCCCCACAAAGTGGTGTCTCCAGGTTGTATGAGACACATGTAAACCGGTAAAAGAACATCAGGGCTCCACATATGAATGTAACTAACTAATTTACCAGCAAAAAACAAAAGTATGACAGTAAACATCTCAAAGGGAATCACACTGGCCATTTCTCAGAGGAGTCAGTCATTGTTCCTGGTTGGTGGGCCACTGATGTCAATCTCAAGACTAACATCTCCCTCCTTTAAATACACACACACGCTCACAATTGAAACAGCTGGCCAAGCTAAACCTGTATCAGTGAAGGCAACAAGTTAAGGCCCGGGCTTGTCTTTGAAGTGCTGTCACTCGGTCAGTGAGCAGGCACTATTGTGATCTCAAGAAGATTTATAAGCTCTCAGCCTCACCTCTGCTTCCTCACAGCTGCTTTAACACTATCAGCGGGTGACGCCACAGCCAGGAAACTGATGCAGGCTAACATAAACAACAAAGACACTAGTCTCTAATATAAATTTGCCACTTTCTTTACTGTTTGTTGAATTCAAAAGGCATTTAAATATTGATTTGATCCATTGATAAAACAACCTGGCTCTATTTTTCCCCATCACAAACTAAAGTTAAAATTATGCCCTGATTCAAATCTTGATCCAGTCAACAAACTTCTTTCTTTCAACAGGTGGTGCAGGGAAACCTTTGGTGTGAAGTGGCCTAAATTCAATCTTACAGTGAGATGGCGCCCTCTGCTGGACCTGTGTGCATGTGTGAGATGGAAAAGATGGAAGTGTTTGCGGGATGTATATATGAGAGTAAAAAAGAAGGAGGGGGGAGGAAGCAGGTCAGTGGGAGGGCCAGTGAAGAAGTGGCGGTTCTCCGGGGTCCTGTTCTTCCTCAACCATTTGTTTATCAGCCCGAGGGAGACAACATGGCTCAGGGGGTCGAGGAAGACGGGACTGCAGAGAATTCCCTATTAGAGGTGCATCTGACAGACGATGCTGAGGCAGCAGCAGGGCCATCTCCACCTTCAGCAGGGCCAGCAGAGTCATCAGTTGCAGTTACAGTTAGTAGATGAGTGAAAAGGATACAGCTGGATTAATGTCAGCTAAACCTATATTTTCGGACAGGTTTGCATGAAAGTCGAGCGGGCCTGACATCACTGAGTGAAGCGACACGACAGTGACAAGATGAGCTATTAATGGGCACGTGTTCTGTGTGAATGCACCTATAAGGAGAAAGCTACTTTTTCTTGAAAATTAAGCCACAAGTTTGACCAATTCTGCCCCATGTTTGCCCTAAAAATATGTTTGTGCTTTTTTGTTATCATTTCTACTGACTGCCTGTAATGAGAGTGGCATCCTTGATTTACAAGGAATGCAGAACAAAGTGGAGGGAATTGATAAGGGAATTGTTTAAAAAAAACACTAATGATATTGATTTCTTGAGAGAGTTGTTACTGACTCAACTGGAATTCGTTTTTGAATCCCACCCCTACATATTACAGACTTGTTAGCTAAATTTTAGCCAAAGATCACTGGTTATTGCAGCTGTCTGTGGCATAGAAAAAGAAATTATATTGTCTTCTATCACAAAAGATTTTGATTCTAAAATGACATCAAGCAGCTGCAAAAGTAAAAAAAAAAATTAAAAGAAAAAAAAGAAAAATTAGTGGTGATCCATCATACAGTTACAGAAGGCCTTCTGTCACTAAGCCTGAGCTGCTGAATGTCTTTTATACCAAACTAACCAAACCAAAACAAGAAATCAATCAAGTGATCAGTGTACAGTCATTAGATCTTTTCCACCTTTGATGACTGTGTACAGTGAGTAAATCTTATATTAACCTGCTAAACCTTTCTTTGTTTACTTGTAGCTGGTTGTATGTCATTGTGTTGCTGAATCTTAATATATAAGAAGTCATATGTGGAGTAGTAAAGACATTTACATTGCACTGTTATCCTGTAATATCACTCACAGAGCAATCAGTAACTCAACAATGCAGCATTGATGTAGCTAACAATAACCACTGTCTGATTTTAGCTATTTGGTTAAGTTTTCATTTTTGAAAGATTAGTCTATTTTCCTCTCTTCAGTACATCATAACCATCCCTATCATATCCCGTAACACTTTCAAAAATTCAAGTTAACATTTATTCGCTTCTGAGAAGTAATAGCTTTATAATACCAGGAAAGAATGAACTCAGGATTCACAATATTGGGTTTCTGATGATATTGTTGTGCTAATATCAAACTTGTTTAGGCCAATGTCATACAACTATACTGCTATACTATACTGAAGTGAAGCCAGAAAACAACATTTGATTTTATGATGAATTACTCTGTATAGTATTTTAAATGTAGACATTAAGTGATGTTAAGATGGCATATCATGGTTAGGGATGGAAATAAAAAACCAATTGCAGTTGAGAATCGATAACAAGTCCCTCAAGGACTTGATATTATTAGTCATTTTACTTAACAATTCCCTTATCAATTCTTTTCACTTCTTTGCATGCCTTGAAAATCTAGGACAATATGCTCTTATCAGAGGAAGTCAGCAAAAATTATTACAGAGAAATTAAAAATGAAATCGTGGTTGGCGAGAGACAGGAGTGGTCAAAGCTGGGGCTCAATTTGTTGACAAAAATACACCTGGTGCACAATGTTAGTGGATAAAAACAGCATGAACTTGCAGAAGAATTCATTTTTGCAGCATGGTATTAATAATCAGGACTGTCATGTTTGACATTGTTGCCACAGCAAACCTGTGTAGGTCCATTGTTGTCCATTCAAAAAGTCCACAGGAATTGTAAAGGGAATCATTAGTATCAAATTGTTAATAGCATTCGCATTGCTATCAATCAAATCTTATCAATGCCCTTCCCTTTTCATGATACATTTGTTCATTTTGCAAATGCTACAGCTAACATATGGGATATATGTGGCCAATAAGGCCACACCATAGATATCTTTCACTGCACTTAAACACAATAAGATATACTAGCAAGGAACTGGATGACTGCTCATCTTAGCTATCATCAGAGGTTAAATACTGTAGATAATGATTCTAGTTGAATTAAACATGTCTTATTATTTTTTTTATATAAACTTGCAGTGTTAGATTACACTTTTTCTTTTTCACCGTATGAAATATTTAATGAGTTATAAAAGCATCAAGCCACCCTCAGTAATGCTAGCCAGGAAGTGGCTAAATGTTAGAGCTGGGTGTCAAAGGCTAAAAGGTTCTGATTTTTTTCAAATAAAAATGAATCAAATTATTAAAGTCAGTTGAATTGTAATGAATATGTTGCCTTTTAGCACATTTGAGCAATATAGCATGTATACAGCTAAAACAACAATACTTAGGGGCTTGTTAAGGTGAAATCTTTTGCTTTGGAAGAATTTAAATACACCACCAGTTCAGATGTTATACAGCCAACAGTGTGTGATGAATAATTTCAGGCTAAAAAACCTGCTGCCAACATCCGCTGCACACCTGTCTCTCCAAATTCACTCTTAATGTAACGCCTACAAAAAAAACCACATCCTGAGAAAATGAGTGCTTAGCTTTAAAAAAAAAAACAAAAAAAAAACATAATTAACTTTGCACACAAAAATACAAACAAACAAAGCCAAAGAAAAACTGGGGTCTCCAAATTGCTAAGTTTGCAACCATGAAATTACAAGGTAACATTATGGTTTATACAGCTATAAAAACATAATTATGCACTGTGGCTTTATGAATACTGTGGCTTTCAAAATAAAGGTTTCTTAGAAAAGCTAAATACCTTTCTGTTAATTTGTTCCCTTTTCCCTGGCCTTTGATTTGGTCACTGTGGTGGGGTAAATGTTTATAAATCACAGGGTTAGCGACTGAGACACTTTCTGTGAGCACACCAGTGCGTCGGGCCAGAATAAGTATGGTTTTGATTTGGAGGGCAGGCTGACGCTGCAGCCAATGCTAATCGGCAGAGAAAGCTTGTGAAAATCATGATGGATTTCACAGACAGGGGGTTTGAGCTGCAGGGTTTCATTGCAAATCCATTTAAGCTTTTATGTAATTTGGTTAAATATACAAAATCCTTTTAATCTTTTTATGTGTCCATTCTAAACCCTGTGAGCCTGCTGGAAAGTATGATATAGAAAGGAAATTCACATTGAGTGGACATCTTTATGAGACTGAAACTCTGCTGGACGAGTGTGTGTGTGGGTGTGTGTGTGTGTGGGTGTGTGTGAAAAACTGATGGTGATGCTGACTGACAGAGTTGACAGAAGAAACCCAAACAATGTCTGACTCCTCACTGTAGTTTTACCATAAGAAGCTTTGATGACATCTGTAAAATAGAACAAATCAGCACTGACTCCAGGCTGCTTTAAAATCCAATTTCAAGCATCAATTTGGAAAATTCTTACTATTTTTTTTTTGTCTTACGAAATTGAGGCTGTGACTTGCTACTCCAACATGGTGAAAGCTCAAGTTGATGTACTGATGGAGTTAAAGATGCCAAGGATTCAAGTTTTCTTACTTGATGAGAATATTTCAGATCTAATTTAAGAATCCTTAAAAGAGACCTTAAACAGTATATTCTGCATGGCTTGTGCTTGACTCAAAACTAAAAGTCTCCATCAGTTTTGTGGGCCTTTTTGTTTCTTATTCAAGCATACACGGGTAAAAGAAGAACGTCTCAAAACAATAGCATGGTCCTGTCCTATCGTCACTACCAACAGTAAAAAAAAAAGGCCTTAATGTGCCAATGTGTCAGTGAACTCAGACACTTTCCAATCTAGGTAGACTTATGTACGTCCTAGAAGCATTTAGATGATCAAGCTGGATGAGTTATAAGATAAAGTTCTTAGAAAATCATCAGTTTTAAACAGTCAAGAAACAACCTTAAAAAGTATTTTGTACCAGTCTTCAAAATATAGGGATGGGTGCGAGCATTTGAATGTTCAAGTATCACTCATGACATCCCTACTTGAACAATGCTTCATTACTCACTCACTGCACATACATTGTTTTAAGCTACAATTAGGGACGAACACTTTTGGAATTTTGCCAATGTCCAATATGCAGATATTTCAAAACTCATTATTGCCAATACCAATATTGATACAGATGTTTTTGTCAAGAGCACAAAGACTCCACTTCACTAAAGCTGAACTGTTCCTTTAATGGTGACAATCCCTTTATGTTATAAACAGGTGTGAAACAAGAAAAACAACATTTCATTCTTCAGTGAATGATACTATTGGTTCATAAAAGTGGACATTCAGTGACCGAGTGAAAATGAAAAAAAAATGTGCCTCCAATCAGTGTAGAAATTATTTGTTCCTCAAACATGGTTTTGACAAATTTAGTGGCACGGTGGCCTGGGTCAACACATGACGCATTCATTCTGACACACAGCTTCTTCATCTACTTTGGTTTCAGCAGATTATACGCATCCAAGGCGTATCGCTGCCCCCTCTGACGCACAGCAGTGACGGGAAAAGACCGCAGGCAGGCGATGCAAAAACATTCATAAGGTACTTTGCATTGACCACTCATGGTAACATGTGGGTGTGTAGAGGGCGGGATGTGAGGTAAATCCACCTTCGCAACTTTCCAAGTGGACTGTGATTTATAAAAGGAAAAGTGCTTGCAAGTGTGTGCACACACAGTTTTATAAATCAGATTTTTTTTGGGGCGCACGCCATTTTCAGCTTTTGGGTGCACGTTCACTTTTAGTATGGATCCTACGCAATGTTTTATAAATGAGGCCCCTGATCTTTTGCAGAAGATATTACTGTGGAACCCAGCGACAGATCTTTAATAAGATCACTTTGGTAATACAACTTTCTAACATGAAGTTGGAAAAACAGAAAGGCTGAAATATTATATCCTAAATTAGGGATATGTTTTAATTTGATTAACTATAATTATTCTCATTGCTATAAATCAAAAAGTCAAAACATGGAAAACGATTTCAGAGTGGACATGAGACTTTCCTTACCTCATCACACCCTATTGACAAACAGAAAGCTCAGCATAGCAGCTTGTAAAAGATAATAAACACCACAGATTCAGCATAGACACAGAGGCTACAGGTGTTTACGGACAAAATGATGGATGAGCATTAAGAGGTTGCAGGCGAGTTACATCACAGTGTGCAGATAAGTAAGGAAACCATAGCATAACAGATAAATATTAACTTGATTTTAAATCAGCTGGCTCGAAAAGGTCCTTAAGCAGGAAAAATATCACAAACATGATCACTTCATGAATCATATGCTGAAAGCACTGACCATTTGTAGCATGATTAGTAGATGAATACAACTAAGATGATTAATCCCACTGTTTCATACACACATTATATGAGAAGTTAATATTACTTACAGGATATAGTGTGTTGATTTAAGTCTACGCTAAGCCAGTGAGGGATTAGCACACCTTTCGTGTTGAATTCATGCCCGAATGTAACCCTTAGGGGCTGTTCTGCGCATTTTACGTGCTTTTCGTTCTTCATTTTCTGATAGTTTTGACTGTGTTTTGCATATGGATTACACGATTGTGTATTTCTAATTGATCTTGTTATTTCCAGCTCAACTCCGACAGAAAGTCAAAACTACACAGAGTACAAACAAGTGTTACACTCAGACTGAGGCATTCGTTTCCTGCTTGTTTTATACATTATTTTATATATTTTTTAGCTTATTTAAAAGTTGCTTTTATCTATTGTTTTTATTATTCTTATCGTTATTCAACCATTTAAACATGTTTCGACTTATTTTTACTGCTTATTGTAATGAGCACTGCACTTTAATCTTGTGCAATAACTACTGACCATGCTTGTCGCCGACCTCTTGCTTATGTAACTTTATAATGTCGTCTAGTGGTTTTTATGTATATTGTGCCCTTACCCCCCAGCACTGCTATCCAAGACAAATTTCCTACAAGGGACAATAAAGTGTATCTATCTATCTGACATTTTCCAGGATGTAATAAATTCAACACAAAAAAAATACCTTCCATGTAGTATACTGAAAATAATACACTATTTTATTATCTGAAATCATGCTAGCATCATGACAAAAACATGGCATTTAAAAGGTTTAAATCTTTTTAAAACATCATAAATATTTGATATGTATGGTTGAGACTGTTATCTTGAATTTAGCCTAAAAACAGGGGAAATAACATAATCATATTTTTTTCTTTTTGCATCTACCTTATGAAAATATTTTTTTGTGCTTTGTGGTGTGAGTGAGAGTATTTGACACTGTTCAGAAAATAACAATGCATAAAAATCAGTGTAGCTGCAAATGATTGACATTATACAGGCTGTAACAATTCAATACAATTACTTTGCATGTAGTATAAAAATGATTCATTGTATCCGTTTTATTTCCCATGTAAAATCATGATGGCATCACAATAAAAACCTGGCATTCAAGGGGTTAACATTGATAGGATTAATTAGTATTTGTCATCAATAATTAGGTCAGATTTCGGGAAAACAATTTGCTCAAAGCAGAATGTAGCATGAATGTGTAATATGTTTTATAGGTTGCTTTTTAAAAGCACATTTTTGAGTTTAGCAGTATGAGTGTGACAAATATTAGACCTGGCCCTCAGGGTTTATAGGGCGACAATGTGAATATGATTGTGTGCAGGAAAATGATGCCTGATGAAGCCTGTCTTTTAAAAACACATTCAGACCCCTTTAACAGGCTATGACAGACAGATTTACTGTAAAACAGCAAATTACCCCCCAAAACAATGTTAGAATCAGATTAGTCACAAACCAGGGCCAAACATCCATAAATATACAGCTTCTCTTGCACAGGCCCCAACAAGCATGATTATAGATATATGCACTTCAGCATTTGACCAAGGTAATTCAGCAGCCTGAGAGCTTGAAACAGCTGCCACGAAATATGCAAAACAGGAACATTCAGCCACAAGAAATGAATTTCACCATTAAAATCAAAGAGGCAAGGCGCAGACAAGTTTAACACAGTGGTGCATTAAACAGCAAACAGGCTTTTAACATTGTAGCCAACATAAACCTGCAGAGCAGAGCCAAGGCATTAGCTTTTAATTCAGATGTTAACACCGAGCAGCGACAGTTACCTTGGAGAAGTGAAGGCTGGTATCAGGAGGTCCAAAACTTCTACAGGTGAAGAGGTATCTGCCTCTACTGCTCCCTTGAGATGACGAAGCAGATATTTATCCTCAAATCCCCCCAAAACATCAGGTTACACTGATGGTTACAAACAAGCAAGGAGACCATGGAGAGGTCAAAGGGTGCGTTTGATTTATTTAGCAGCACATGTGCGCCATGTCGTGTAGCTTGCGATTTAAGATGGCTGGAAACTGTGGTCATCAGAAATAGGTGTAACGCCACATTTAGTTTGATGGTAATCCTGCTCGCTATTTACTTTGTTATGTACTTTTAGCCAAGGTTGAATTAGCCCGTGTTGTTGTAGGGAAATAAGTTGCTCTCTATAGTAGTGTTCATAATAATGGTGCATTCCAGTAGAGCTCTGAACTTCGATAGACCGAGTTGTAAATTAGATAACGTCACAGGAAACTTCTCCTTTGGTCGGAATTTCCTACTTTAAAGTCGGACATTACTTCAGCTACCCCGACATTATCGGCTCGTAACCGAAACGCGTCTAGCTGGCATCTGACACAATTAAATGTTCCGATTTAAATGTAACGCACCATAAGACTGGGGGAAAATGGAGATTATGACCCTCAAACCTCATTTCCTTTTATAATATTTTTCCTCCAAAGACTGATGTCACATTAACAACAACAACAACAATAATAATAATAATAATAATAACAATAATAATAATAATAATAATAGCTTTGTTTACATTGCACCCCTTTAAACTGACGCTCACAAAGTGCTTGAATGAACTGATAAATGACGATTTCCTGATTGAGCTTTTAATAAGATTAATTTCTTTCCAACTCTGCAGAATATCTCCATTTGAAGACTAAACCCCCAAAATGCATAATTGAATCTCATAAACCCTTATCACAAATGCACAAACTTCTTGAAATGTCCCAGAAATGTTATAGTAACCTGCATGCAAAATTGTATATTTTTTTAGTCAGACTTTCTCTGTCTGGCTTCTGTATTTTTCACCTCCCTTAAATGCCTGACAATAAAAAATGATATGGGGAACAGGTGTGGGAAAAGTAGCTCAAGAATGAACTCAAGAAATGTTCCAATATGTACAGGACGGCATGTGTGAAAACAGTGATCCAGTGGAATATCTACCTTGGACTTAATCATCATCGTGGGCTTGGAGGATGCTGTGGGATGTGGTCATTCGAGGAGTCTGACTGAGAAATAATGCCCAATTATGCATCGTGAGGGATGTATTATGATGCAGTTTTACCCACTGGCCTATGGTTTACTCTCACCGACTGCATAAATCATATGATGACACATTAGAAAGTAAAACAAGACCAGGATGATTACAAACACTTGCCTCTTTAAAGCTGATATGGCAGAGTGTGGGGTCAGGTTTGGTTTTGGGGGGGGGGGGGACAGCTGTACAAACACAATCTCAATGATTTATGGACTGGCCTGTGATCTGCTAATGGCCTCTGATTAATCACTGCAGCACAGACTGATAAATGTACAGTTCACATATGTAGGCAGGGGGTTTGTGGGGTAGATTAGTTCTTGCTGTTTTTGTCCACTTGAATTATTCTCATCAAATTGTGTCCCACAGTAAACCATAAAACAACTGATTTTATGTACACATACAGTGACCGGCTTTAAACCATAAACATCTAATAAAATAAGACATTTAAAGGGAAATTCATTTTTTAGTGAAATAAAAACATAGATAAAGCCCCTTTTTGAGTGAAAAAGTGTGGACAGAACAAATGTGTTGCAGATACACAGCTGATGCTCACCCCGCAGTTACAGATGTTTTCTACACAATCCATCAGATTTTTCAGTGTTCTGAGTGGAAAAAAACTCCCAGTAAAAATACATTCAATTCCACTGTAGTGTACACCATAAGACACCGATTGTATAGGGTCGCTGCATTAATGGACCCCGTAGTTACACACTGAGCTCTGCCACCAAAGCATTAGTGTTATATCTAAGACTGAAAGCCTAAATACGACATCTAACAATAATTTTATACCTGGAAATCAACACAGTTCAGTTTAACTTCACATTGAATGTTTGTGTTGGGATTTTAAACATATTTGGGATTTCTTATTCAATCCTAGGAGGGACATTATAGAAAGCATCTCACACAAAAACAATCAAAAATATCTGACAAGCAAAATTATGATGGTTGTGTAAGTATATTCAAGGCCACTAGATGTCAGGATGGTGTCACAACTGGTCCAATATCTCCCTGTGCAGCATCAGCCTGATTGTAGGCACAGGTACTTTAAAAAAGTTTTGTTCATTTAAAGTTATATTTTAAATGAAGTTCTGAAGCTTTACCTGACAACTCTTCAAAACACTACATTACGACTATCTTTTACATGACTTTTTGCTACTTAAGGCACTATGGTCACCTTAACAGTAACATTTTTGATTGATGCTTTTCTATGGTATGCGTGATTACATTGTCTTTAGAAAAATATTGAATTCACCACTCCTTTCTTACTTTTTAGTCACTACCTTAATGGCAGAAGCTACATGCTTAGGGTATTTGCTGTAGCTGAAGCATGTTTATCAAGAACTGTTGCACCTTCTACTCCCATGACGCTTTGGTGTTTCTGGAGGAAAAACAACTTAAAAGGGAAGGTTACCCAAATTGTATGACAGAAGAAAAATGGATTAGCTGCAAGTATGGACACACGTTATACAAATGAATTACAAATTTATTCAGGATTGTTGAGTATTTCACAAAACATACATTTACAGTGATTTATAGAGGAAATGTCAAGCAAACATGACATGAACAGCATAAATTTAGCACTGCATTGCAAATTTAAAAAAACCCTCTCTGTCCAGTATTCATGGCAATATGACACTGATGCAACCAATAGGCACTTCTTTTAATCATTTGGATTTTGCCATAAATGGATATCAAAAATAGTAATGTCAGCATTTCAGTGTATAAAAAGCATCAAAAAATGATGTAAGAACCGAAACTGTGGACATGAAACTAAGAGAGTGTACCATCTGCAAGATGCCTCCACAAAATCTGAACCAGCAAAATATTTACGGGTTTCCAACAACTCTGAATGAAAAAAAGGTAAAATTAACTTCAAGCAAACAGTAACATCCTGAAACAGAAGGATGTCAATTAAAAAGTGATCCGTCTTTCAGGTCAAAACATGACTTAACATGCAGCTATATGTAAACAAATAAATCAATCATTAACAGAATCATTCACCTAAAAACCAAAATAAAAAAACAGTTCTATTTTAATAAACAATATTGCTTTTAAGTCAGCATCAGGAGAGAGAGGAGATATGGTTGCACTCAGACTGATACAAGTACATCTCATTCATTCATTCATTAAAATCTGATGAGTGATTGTCCAGGAGAGAGATAAAGTTCAATCTGCTTGAACACATTCTAATTTGATACAGCAAGCCAACATTCAGGGTCATTCCTGTTCGTGACACAAAGTCCACCATACACCTCCAGATTGTCAGAGCTTGTCCCCAAATATTTGAATCCACTATGTGGGCAGTGTCCCCTTGTGTGTCCAAAAGTTCTTGACACTTGATAAGTCAAAAACCATCAGCTTGGTGGCACTGTTTAATAGTCCTGACTCCAGAATAAAAGTTGTCACAATTTTCAATACTTTTATTAATCCCAGGTATTTATCCCCTTACCATTGCTGTAAGTGTTGTGGAATTGGACTACAGCGCTTATCATAAAGTCAACTGAATGCTGTTTTTCAACCATTTGGAGTCCTAAAGGTAAAATTTAATAGTTTAGAATTTAAAGATTATAATTAGAACAGTGACTTCCTTTGGCTGAATTTCTCTACATGTGAATCTCACCACTGATCAAAAGCTCTTCACAAACTGATTTAACTGTTAGCATGAGAAGAACCTGCCACATGATTGCACATATTTACTAACAATTTGCCAGCCACATAACATCCAATTCATTCAACAGAGAATATCATCCCATAAAACAATGTTCATAAAATTAACAGTCTGGTATGACTGTGACGTTTCTGCCCCTTCTCTCTTAGAGAAACTGAGAAATATAAAAACCCTAAGAGCAGGAAAAGGCTCTTTAATGCTTACAACCTGCATAATGAAAAATATGCAAGAAAAAATAGAGCAGATTACTCCACAGAAGTAACAGTGCATTTATTATTTATTTATTTATTTCAGACTGTTTTCATATACACGGCCTGGCCAAAAAAAAGTTGCTACCAAAAAAAAAGTCACACACTTTAATATTTTATTGGACCGCCTTTAGCTTTAATTACAGCACACATTCGCTGTGGCATTGTTTCGATAAGCTTCTGCAGTGTCACAAGATTTATTTCTATCCAGTGTTGCATTAATTTTTCACCAAGATCTTGTATTGATGAAGGGAGAGTCTGTTGTGTCCATGCAGTAATTATCCAATAGAAGGCTCGTACCTATGTGCTTTGTTAAATCCAGGTGGCAACATTTTTTTGGCCAGAGAGTGTATTTGAAAAGATGCCACTGCACAAAGGGTGAATCCCAATTCTACCCCTTACCCCTTCCCCTTAGCCCTGTTTTGAGGGCCAAGGGGAAGGGGTGAAAACACGCTCCTGAGAAACAAGACTCCACTCGATTCCCGCTACATCATCACCCAGAGCCGTGTGTCGTAGGCAGATGCGACAATAGCTTTAGCTACAGCTGCGAAAGCTAGCTTGTTATAACGAGAAATTGTAAAATACGAACAATTCAAAACATGATTAATATTTACTTGATGATTTAATTATTACTTTTAATTATGCGCTGCCTTCAGTCTCCATTCTTGTCAGCGGGCGCGGTGTATTGTGGGAGATTCTCATACCTCTTCCTTTCAAGTGAGGTCCTGGTCTGTCTTCGTTTCAAGGGCTGTGAAGCCCTTCGTCTTAGCCCTTCCCCTTGGCCATACGGAGAATTGGGACACCCCTTCACACCCCCGAACGTGCAAAACCAAGGGGTAAGGACAAGGGCTAAGGGATACAATTGGGACGGACCCTAATACCGCTTTCACACTAAAATCCGCGGGTCAACGCTGGTTTTTCAATGCTGGTTAACCCGCGAGTGACTCCTTTACCACTGCCAGCAGACCCGGGTCTACTCAGCAGCAGACAAGCTGCATAGCTGTTTTTTTTCCTCTGGTGCATCAAGCTGATGTCATCACGTTGATGACGTCATCGGCGCGACAAAACATGACCACGTAAACAATGGAAAAGAGCATGGACGCCGTGGACACGGTTTTCTGTACTTTGTACTTTTGTCCCTCTTTAAAAATGTACAAACTCGGCGCAGATGATACAAAGGCGGATGGAATTTGTTGCTGAGATGGCAAAGAGTCACGTGAGTTACAGACAGAGAGGATGGGCGTGATGTTATGCTGTGAGCACGCAACGCCGACGTCATCCGTAACTTAGCAGCTTGACCCGGGTGTGACGTTCTCACTGAAGCCGGTCGGAGACGAGCCGATAAAAACCCATGTCGCTTACAGGGTAAGTCGACCCAGGTCGAAATGCCGAGTAGACCCTTTCAAACTGCGAACAGGAGCCGATTGTTAGAGGATTTACATGGGTTTTTTTTGCCAGTCTGAAAGGGGTATAAGTGAAAACTGCTTGCCCTTGGCAGCCTGTTCCTTCTGATCCTGCAGCAAGAGCAGGGCACTTTGCTGGGGGAAGAACATGTTGTGCAGCCCTAATGTGCACCGAGCAGTGAAATTTCTATGCAGAGGAGCTTTGTTCATTTTTTTTGTGGTAGACCTTCTGGTGTCTGCTAAGTTTCAGCCAGGTGGAGAACTTTTCTCCACATGTACTGCACCCATAAGGCTTCTCCCCAGTGTGTATCCTCTCATGTATTTTCAGATCTGACCTACGAACAAACGCTTTCTCACACATACTGCACTTATACGGCTTCTCCCCCGTGTGAATCCTTGTGTGCCTCCTCAAAGTCGTCCCTGTGGCAAAACCTCTCTTACAAACCGAGCACTTGAAGGGCCTCTCCCCGGTATGAACACGCCGATGGTTTTTGAAGGCCGAATCACTGGCAAACTCCTTCCTGCAGTCGCTGCAGCGGTACGGCTTCTCACCAGTGTGAACTCGCATGTGCTTCCTCAAATTATTGCTGGCACTGAAGCGTTTATCACAGACGGTGCACTGGAACGGCTTTTCCCCACTGTGGACCCTCAGATGCAGATCTAGCCAATACTGTCCGTTGAATCCTCTTTCACAAACATCACATTTGAAAGGCTTGTCGTCAATGTGAACCCTTTTGTGTTTGTTCAAATCCCAAGTCTCCCTGAACATTTTCCCACAAATCTCACATCCATGTGTCTTTGCTACTGTGTGTGATTTCATGTGGAATTTGTAGTTTTTGAAGTTTGTCATCACTTTTCCACATCTATCACACTTGTAAGGGTTATCCTCCTCCGGGGTACCACCATCTGATTTATCTTTCTTATTCTGTGGTAGTTCATTGCTTTTACTGGATGATGTGCTCTGTAGTTGCTTCACTTCCTTTGGCTCTGAGGACGTTCTCCCATTTCTAGCTTTCTTATTTGGTGCAGACACTTTAACATCTTTTTGTTTCTTACTTTGTGTCTCCTTTGAACCTGTTTTGGAAGTTTCTTTCCCCTCCCTGGATTTTTTTTGGGGGCTTGTTTGGGGACTTTTAGCTGAATTATGCTCAACACTTCGAACAGAGGATGAAGGTTTCTCACTAAGGTCACTCTTCTTTGGTGCTGGTGTTTTTGAGCTTGAAGCTGATGCAGTCTTCCCATCATTCGGTTTCCGATTTTTTTCTTTGCCTGATGTTGTCATCTCACTGTGATTCTTCTTCTTTGGTGCTTCACTTGAGATTGGTCGCTCATCTGAGTTTTTCCTCCTATGTGTTTGCACGTCATGTCCTTTGAGGATTTCTTTTCCAGCATTACTTTTACCATTTAGCACTTCTTCTATTTTCCCTTTGTTTGTCTTTTTGGCACTTAAGTTATCAGGTGTTTTTTCAGGACTTTCAGAAGTTTGCATGCTTCTTTTGTTACATTTATTTGTCGACACTGCCTCATTATTTTTATTGGAAGTTATGGTCTCTTTGTCAAATTTCTTCTTTGGTGGTGCTCCAGTACTTTTACCTGAATTTGTGTCTTCAACTCCCTCTATTTCAGCTGATGTTTTACTTTGATCTGCATGTTTGTTATGATGTGTTGGCTCACAAGCTTTATGTGATGTGTTCTTTTCATAAAATTTCTCTAATGTTGTTTCCATTCTTGCAGATGACGTTTGATCCCCGTCACAGAGGGTCGTATTTGCTGCCTTCTCAGTACTTGTAACTAATGTTTCACTCTCATTGCTGGTGTTTCTCTTAAGTTCATCATGCCTTACTGGAGTCAGGTTTCTATCACTCAGATCTGTGCCTTTAGTTGATGTAATGCTGTGATTGTTGCATATATCCTCAGAGGGTTGCTCAGCAATTGCAGCTGGTGTCGAGCTCCTCTTTTTGCCATTCTTGTTTGGTGTTGACTGAGTTTTTGTTGAACTATCAGAGGTACAAGTTGTACAATTATGGCCTCCAACTTCATTGGACTTTTGAGATGGGAGTTGCTGGTCACAATTTGCTGTTGAAACTGCAGAGATTTCCATGATAGATCCAGATAATAAATCTTTGTTTAAGGCACTGGATTGCACGTCTTTATTTGCTGCACTTTGGTCAGGGTCCAAAGGTTGAGATCGTTCCATCTGGACACTTTCCTCACAGGTTGGAGCAGACTTGGAGGCATCGTCTTCCCCCCGCTGTGCTGGCTGCTTTTTCTGCGGTGTGATGCACATTTCCTCATGCTCCTCTTTAAACTGCGGCGGATCTGATGGGTCAGAGCTGGAGCTTGTCCCATGGTCAGGAGGATGGTGCAGTCTGAGGTGTACCTCTTCTTCTTTATGGACAGAAAGCTGTGTGAGCTCTAAAAGGAATAGAAGAAGATTTGACTAAGATATTTTTTCACTCATAGTATAATGATGACCAGATTTGAATGCAGAAATCAGTAATGGATGGTGGGAGTTTTGACAGGCTTTCATAAAGCAGCCTGAAAAGACATGTTGCAATAGGGGTTGCACTGAAATATAAGCACAATATTTGGTGTTTCTGGGTAATTGCTGAAAGAGGTGATTAATGGTAAAGGCAGATATTAAAATTCATCATTAGTATAGCTGAAATAGACTGTTTAACACTCAGACCTGCACAAAAATGTGCTTTTTAAAAGGAAGCTATAAAAATATATATGACATTAATATCATTTTCTGGTTTTATTGAGTATTTTTTCACCTACATGTGACCTAATTGCCAAATACTATTTTATTTTAATATTTTGAATGCCAGTGTCACACTGTTTTGCATATGGTTAAAATCATACTATCTAGTGGAGGGTAATAAAAATGATCAATTCCAATGCAAAAGCCCAGACTGACACCCTGATATAAGATAATGCATGCATTATGCTTAACAGAAGTGGGATCAAAAGTTGCTGTTTGACTGGGTTTCAATGGGAGATTTTTTGCGCTTAACAGTCTGAGTAACACTCGTCTGCACTGTGTACTTTAGACTTACTTTAGCGGCAGAGTTGGAAATAACAAGATCAAATAAAACACCCAGTTTTGCTAAAATCCATGCAATATGCACGAAAACAGCCGAATTTGTCAAATAAAAAAGAATAAAGGCGTGTAAAATGCGCCAAAAAGGCCACAGCTCTGTCACGGTTCAGGTGAGCTGATGCACCTCAGAGAAGAAAGGATCAAAGTTCAGCACCAACTTCCGCATGTTGCGTCAACTGTAGCCCCGCTAACACCAGCCTTTGTTTACGTGGGGAAGCACATGAGCATGACTTGCTGTTCATTTAAAGTGTTTAAAATGCTTTCTAACCTCTCGTACATCTACTGTCATATATCGGAACCAATTAATCCAGTACAACTACTAGCCAGTCTGGGCTTGTTTGGCTATGAAGTTACGCCTCACAGAAAAAAACACAATAACTTAAAAATACACAAAGTCTACCACTGTCGTATAACACAAATTGACTTAATGCCACAGAGCTTATTAAATATCCAACCTGCTCGATGTAATTTTATCTGAGGTGATATGACGCAGTCCAGCAGCTTCCGTTGACGAGCGATTTCTGCCTCGTACGTCTCCACTTTCTGCTCAAAAACTCCCAGTATCTCTTGAGCAGCTGCAGTAAGACGGTCACAGACGAACTGTCTCATGCTCTGGACCGAGGACATGGTTAAAATTATGTATTAATGTTGCTAAAAACTCCTTAAAACTCTCCCTGCTAGCTTGACCTGGTTTATGAGTTTCACCAGTTTACTTCCGCCCATGCTGCGTTCACGTGCTGCTCGGAAAATCCCAAATCTGAATTTGGAGGATTTTTCGGTGCAATCTATATGTTCATTTTTGTGCGTAATAAAATAATGAAATTGACGTTAATTAAAAGATAATTACTGTAAATACCTGAAAAGTACATGTATGGGGTACTGCATGAGTGTGCAAAAAGTTTTTTTGTTGGTTCGCTTCAGTGTGAGGATCTGCTAAAGAAGTTATTGAAGTGGTCACACTGCCATGATGAGGGCGTGTGTTGCTGAAAACTGTAGACATGTTTCATCTGTCTGAAGCCTTTGTGAATGGAAGACTTTTTTCTTCGTCAGAGTATTTTTATTCATTTTTTCACACAAACCAGGTGCAAATAACTTCTCAAAGCAGATGAAGTAGCCAGATTCCATCGATGATCAGGCAGATCCATCAAGTTTCATGCAGAGTCATTTGCACCCAGTCAGAAAATGGCCAGGCTTTCCATCTTTTTAAGGACAAAGAGGTATTAGTTCTGACCTGGTTTAGTTGAGTCAAAAGACCATCTTAAGCCCTTGACTCGTTCAAAATGAATGCAACAGGCTTAGCATTCATACAATCACTTTCCAATTTGTCTTAAAAAGTCCTGCCTTCCCAATCACTTTCTATGGGGTGTTAACCCAGATGGATACGAAATATAGCCTATTGATTTGTGAAACAATCCATCTGTTGTGTCAGGCTGGGGTACAAATGTAATACAAAAGACATAAACAGGACAAGGCCTAAAATAATTGAATCCGACAAAAAAAAAAAAAAACAGATGGATTAAAAAATGGGCCAGTTCACAGATGAGTATGCATCCACAACAGCACATATTAGTCAGGATTTTCATGTAGGAAATAAAGGCTGCCTAACTGCTACACTTCACAATGGTCCCCTGTAGTGTCTAGTAATAAAGACTATCCATGCCTTTATTACTTGCAGACTAGACTACTGTAACTCCTTATACATTGGCATGGGTAAGTCATCTATTAACCGCCTTCAGCTCATCCAGAACGCTGCTGCTCGACTCCTCTCTGGCAAAAAAAAGCGCGACCACATAACTCCAGTTCTTGCGTCCCTCCACTGGCTCCCAGTCCGCTTTCGCATTGATTTTAAACTCCCTTTAATCGCTTAAGAAGCCCTCAATGGTCTTGCCCCTCTTTACTTGTCTGAAATCCTGCATCGCCACTCCCCAACTAGAGCCCTAAGGTCTTCTGACCAGCTGCTATTGGAGGTCCCCAAAACCAGACTTAAGTCGAGAGGTGACAGGGCCTTTGCAGCGGCTGCCCCTAGACTGTGGAACAGTCTCCCCGCCCATATTAGAGCCTCTCCAACCATAGAGATTTTTAAATCTTCCTTAAAGACCCACTTCTTCTCCTTGGCGTTTTCATAAATTAGCTCATACAAATCACAGGCATTTTAGCTTCAGCTTTTATACTCGTTTATACTCGTTTTATTTCAATGTGTTGTTTTTATTGTTATCTATTTATTTATTTCTACGTATTTTTTGTACAGCACTTAGATCGACTGCTGTCCTTATGAAGGTGCTCTATAAATAAAGTTTGACTTGACTTGATTTGACTTGACTATCTTATCTTTTCTATTTTGAGAAAATGCATGACCTCACACCTGCAAAAAGAAAGTGGATCGTCACACTAGCGATTTAATATAATGTCTTCCTAGTAGAGACGAGTAAACCATACTGCTTTGTTGAGCTTTTGTGTGAAATGATGCCATGTTGAAGGCAAAGGTCACGCCAAATATTTGATTTAGAATTGTCTTCCATTAATTTACTTTGCATTTGTTCATTGATATAAAAATAAACAATTTAACACTTCTATTTACTATATAGGAATTCTTACTTACTCCTAGAGAAACACTATCCTATATGTTTGGTATAAACACATCATTTACTGTCAACTCTTTCGCGCTGAACTATATTTGTACTGAATGCTTTGAAATATTGTGCACTCGTACTGCAACACAGTGCAACTGGTCTACTGAGATTCATTACTTTGTTTTATTGCGTATTTCTCAATTTTAAGATAAAATTACATCTATTTGGATTTAAGCAAATCCTTATCAAAATAAATCAAATAAGCAAAATCTACCTGGAAAAACAGGTAGATTTTATTCTGGAAAATGTTTCAGTTTCTGATCTTTTTCAATTAATTTCCATGTATGTGTTTGTTTCCCAATATACATCACTAATCAAATAAAATAAATTAGTCAAATCAATAATAATCAGTCAAAAACAAATATTTGACAGAAAGATCACACTTTTAATGGAATATGGTAAAAAAAATCATTAAAAATGAACCCTTTTTGTTCTTAGAAGACCACAATTTACACGATGTTCAGTAAAAAAACAAAGTTAAACCATCAAGCACCAGTTTTAGTGTGTCTGTGCCTGTAGCATAGTGGTGAGAAAGTAAGAGCATCCATTGCTTCTGTTTATGAAGAAAAATCAAGGAGGCGACTAGGTCACAAATAGGAGCCAGCCTCCACCTTTTGCACAAAAGAACATCTAATATGCATTTAAAACACAAGCAATTCCGAAATCTGTTTGTTAGTAATCTATCACTAAATATTAGTAGATGAAGAAAAAAGGGCATATGTTGCTACATTATGGATATTTATGACCAATGTAACAGATGATTTTAGCCACAGCTATCAGCTGCATTCACTTAAAGTTTAAGCACAGCAAAGGCCAGGTCTTTTTACAGATTTATGGAGAAGTCAGCCAGAGGGGAAAAAGTAGCTACCCAGGACGTTCAGCGTCTCGCTAATGAAACCAAGCAGGTTTAGTTCATTAATTTGCAATCAGACGCATTTGATGTATGGAGCCATGTTATTTGTCAGAACTGCGAAGTGGGGCTTTGCGATGTCAGTGGTCAAAATGTTAGCAAAACACTCGTCTAAGGTCAAGGAATGGTGCCTTAAAAACACCGTTTTTAATACACCGTGTTTTTGGAGTTACACATTTGAAGATGTTTTTTTCTTTCAAATATTAATACATTTTCTTGCATTTGAAGCATGTTTGAATAATTTCCCCCAAGTCATATCTTTAAAAAAAAAAAACCTTTACAGAACATAAATTAATAGCCAATGAATCATTCATACATTTTTTGTTGGTACATAATTATTACAAGATGGGTAAAATAATGAATTTCTAAAAGAGCAACATATCCTTGGAAATACACACTGTAAATGGTAAATGAATGTCATTCCGTGGAATAAGACATTAAACTGTTCCCTCAGCCTAGACACAATTGAATATAGCTATGAATTAATCTACCACAGTATTTATATATATATATATATATACCGGTATGCCCAATCAGGGTTATGTCAATTGGAAAAGGTGGCCGACAGTCACTGAGTGGGTAGTCTGCCATTTGGCTGGCAGCTGGCACTTGTGGAAAGCCTCGGTAAAGGCTGATTTATACTTTGGTGTCAATGCTACACCACGGCCTGTACTCTAAGTTGCCTTAGCCTGAAACAAAAGCAGAGGGCTACACTCGCAGCCTGACATGCAGGTCAAATGACACGGCCCACAAGCCCTTTGATTGGTCTGCTGCACAGCACCAAGTGGTCTCCACTCTCTGAGTATGTCTCAGTACAACAATGTGATGAAAGGGCCACAGAAGTCAAAACAGGCAGCAGCCTCTAATACTGAAAAATAACGCCAATGCAGCAGTGCCAGCCGCAGAGAA
Organism: Cetoscarus ocellatus; assembly: GCA_037902135.1. Classification (NCBI taxonomy): domain Eukaryota; kingdom Metazoa; phylum Chordata; class Actinopteri; order Labriformes; family Labridae; genus Cetoscarus; species Cetoscarus ocellatus. The sequence goes on from JBAMNC010000414.1 coordinate 169,190, forward strand.
ACTTGAGCCTACACAATTGGTAAGGGAAATGGAGACTTTTACCACAAATGAACGTATTAGCACCCTGGTTTAACAAATGGCTACAGGGTAAATATTTCTTAAAGTTCATGCCTAACACTGTATGGTTGGGGCTTTGACATTTTTCATACCATGCTTTTTTTAAAATAAAGAATTTATCATTACAGATAATCATGGACATGAATGACATGGTTCTAAGTCCGCACAATGTTACTATTGGTCAGACAGTCCTATCTCAGCTTTTCAGTTGGTTCTTGGGTTAATACAAAACTAGGTTATACAAACATTTACAGAGTCGGGACATCCAAGGATTGGCTTCAAAAGCCTTTCCCAGCATTACATTTGAAAAGCTCTGTCTGCTGTCTCAATAGATTTGTGAATTTCAAAACCTCTTTAGTCTACTACATTTTCTTTTTTGTTATTTTTGCAATGTAGTCGACTGCCCTGTCATGACTAGAATACCAATCACACTGCTGACTAGCACTGCAAAGTGACACGGACATGGGTATGAATTCTCAAGACGGTGCAGGGCAGTCCATTATAGGAACAGCATAGCATCGACACTGAAGTATAAACCAGGCTTGAGTCAGTCACTGGCATTGTGTTCTGTTTATGAGAAACATTTTCGGTGAAGTCTATGTCCCTCTCCTCTACCTTACCGATGTAAAGCCATGTGCTTCTTTAGGTTTGAACAGGTGGTAAAGGCTTTTTCACATATTTTGCACTTGAACGGTTTTTCACCTGTGTGGATTCTGTAGTGGACTTTTAAGGTTGTACCAGCATTAAATCTTTTCCCACACAAAGTACACTCATAAGGCTTCTCCCCTGTGTGCACGCGGAGATGCCTGGACAGTGATGAGTTGAATCTAAACTCCTTGTTGCAGTATGAGCAGCGGTAAACTGTTTCCCCTGTGTGGGTCCTCATATGCACTTTTAGCTTTTCCTTTATATCAAAATTTCTACCACAAATACAGCATATGTGCTGATTTTCTCCTGAGCTTGAATGCCTGTCAGCGTCACGGTTGTTGACTGAAGAGTTCATGCCTTTTGGTTCAGATTGTGTCCACTCATCTGAATAGCTGGACTGAGAAGCTTGTTCACCAGCACTTTGATCAGGATCCAGTAGCAGGGACCGAATCTCATTGTGGTTGCCTTCCTCACAAGCAGGACTCAACTTAAAAACCACTGTATCCTGGTGCTGAGCAAAGCGCTCTTCTTCTTCTTCTCCATAACTGGAGCAGATTTCTTCTTCTTCTTGTTTGATACGAAGCTCTTGGTCCAGGTGGGTGTTACCCTTTTGGTCAGGAAGAACAGAGTTTTCTTTGATTGGTGGCAGCGGGACATCTAAAGGAAAAAAAAACATTAATGTTTTCCTTTTGGAACGTGCAAATTAATACAAACAGCAATCATTATAAAGGAACCCTATATATCGTAAATGGACTTGAGCTTGTATGGTGCTTTGCTGGTCCTAATGATTTCTCAAATGGCTTTCACACCGCAGAACACATCCTTATGTGCCGTTCATCAGTATCATCTAATACCTCCAAGCCCTTTCATGCACATTTAAAAGACACTGACATAGCAGTGGGAGCAAGTTGGGGCCATCAGGTGAGCAAAGCACTGTATGTGTGTGGGTGAGACTCGTGCTGTGTGGCACCCCTTCTGCAAAGTCATGTTGCACTGTGAACTGACACCAGTATCACACTATCACAGAATCAGTGTAAATATTTCAAGGCATTAAGAAGACAGGGTTTTATTTGAGAGGTTTTGCAGAAATGGATGGTGAAAACAACAAACTTCTCAAAGGGGACATAATCCTTAAAGCCTTTTAATATCCACTCAAGTCAGGAGCATATCTAACGGCTCAAAGTGGCTGAATTTGCCAGATTCAGATCAGGTTAAACTTGCAGTGCAGCTGGATTCACTGTCTGCAATCAGTCAGACCCATCAAGTAAGGCTTCAAGTCCGCAGGATTGAGCTTGGTCTGGAGGTCCAATGCCCAATCAGCATTCTTATCAGCAGGAAGAGGTGGGAGCTAGAAGTGTGACGAAAGCAGGAAGTGACTGCTTGTACAAAGATTAGCATAGATGCTAAAAGCTTCAGTAGCAGTTTTGTCAGACTGGACTGAATTTCTCTATTAAATGAAAAACAAATAACACTGAGAGTGTTAGCAATGGCAAATATAGCACTCCACTTCTGACATGTTTCAGCGAGAGTTTTTCTATTAAGTGGCTCATGTTCTGTAATCGACACTGCGGCTGTAGTGCCCACCTTCTTCATCATCCAGCCCATAAGGAATGTGACTGATTGAATGATTGTCCAGTCAACAGCCAAACATGCTTTGGAAAGGTTCTGTCGCCCCAAACACATTTTATGGGCTGTTGCCCAGATGGACTAGTGAAATAGATCCTTAATACTATACACTGATTGCTCTCTCTGGCCTGTCAGGTTCGGGTCAGACACCAGAATGACCCTTCTTGCTAAGTTTCAAGCTGATATCCTTTTGTCCTCATCAGAAAATGATCAGACCACTAAGCATCCTTGGAGGAGAAAGCAGGTATGGTTTAGTGATGCAAAAGGGAAAAGGGACTGCAAATCTGCAACAGGGAATATTTGTCCAATCAGGCTTTTTTTTAGGGGTTCCACCCTTTTCCAGCTATGATTTAAGAAAACAAACACAAAACCATATCACATGAGGGACTGTTATACCAGAAACTTTCAGGACTGATGCTTCAGATGATTTAGTCTGCCTACTTCTATGCAGTCATACTCAAACAGGTTTATTCTGGATACAAGCAATAAAGCCTCTTTTCTACGTACATCCATGTAAACATAATTTGAATGCAACAAAAAGGCTCAATGTCTGGTCACGCTAAGCCAGAGAAGGGTGGTCAAAAATCTGTGTGCTCCACCTGGTAGGCTGTTCACCTGCTCATAGATTAGTTCTTCCTCTACTTGTAATTTCCCATTCAGTTAGAACTGGTGTCACCTACCGTGGAAACCAGGAACTACACCAGAGAAAGACATTTTGCACACACACACACATACATAATTATACAACCAGCTCTGACAATTATCCAGCTCTCTCCAAAACTGAAGGGTGTTTCAGATGGACCACTGATATAATATGTTTGATAGTACATCTGGTGTGTCAGGTTAAAGTAAATTTATGAATTAATTTCCCCCCACACTGTGTGAGGGCCTTTCATGCTGCCAGAGCCAATAAAGATCAAATGCATCACCCTTAGGTCACCTCTAACCTGTCACACCTCATATACTGTTACACACACCAATGGCATATGTTTGAGATCCATCTTGGGAACATCCTGTAGACAGTGATCAGGAGGGTCAGAGCCTTTAAAGAAAAACTGGAAGAGGACTGACCCAATGTTTTGTCAGTAACATTAATTATGGATGGGCCAGTCAAAGGGGATGCAGTACCCTCTCCCTTTCAGCTCTACTAAAATCATGCTCATAGCTGCTTCCCTTTTGTCCTTAAAAGGGCGCTGGAAAGCCTGGTCAGATCAGCATTTCAATCTGATGGATCTGCCTGATGACAGACATGGAATCTGGAGAATGTAGCTGCTTTGCAAGTTTGGTCACCTCCTCATCCTTTAACAAGAGACACTGCCTGGTGTATGTACCTTCAACAGGCATCAAATCATCTCTACCATGGGATTAAAATAAAGTGGCATGGGGCAAACTTTAACATCAAAAGCTTACTCTACACACATAAACAAGACTGTAAAGACACAACTGCAAATGTCTGTGGTCTTTTTTTTAGGTATTTTTGTATTTTCAGATGAAGTAAGTCTTTTATTTCACTGTCCAGTTTCCAAGTGTGTATGCATGTCTTGTGTACAACTTTGCTACCAAAAGAGCCCAAGGCCTGTGGTAAGAGCCTACAGTTTGTTACATTGTTCCACTCTTACACCAATGACCTTACTGCAGTTTAAGTGAAGAGGACAATGAAGAGGAGTTAACTGTAATGTAAATAAAGATTAGTACAATCAAAAAGCTGTGAAGGGGAAAATGCAATCAGATAACTTTGTTACCCAGAGTGCACTCAAAAACAACGGTAGCCTACAAATGAATCTTAAATTCTCTGAGAATGAAGAATTTAGGCGACTTTCTACAGAAAAGATAGGGATGCATGGAATTTCCAGCAACATGAATAGACACTTGATTATAAAATCAAATGTGATGATCAGTGTTGGCTGGTTAAAAATGTATTATAATTACAGTCCATATTTCCACCGCACATATTGGCCATTTTCATCCCTTACATCAGCTGATATATTGGCAGAATGCATAAATGTATGATAGTGGCAACAGATCATCACTGAATGTCTACATCTGATAATCTACAGCATCATTTATAAGAGTAGTGGTTCTTAAATGGTTTGGCGGGCATACTGGTGTGCTTTGAGACAAGTCCAGGTGTGCCTTGAAAATGTGAACAACTTTATGTTCTTATAACTGTTATAGAACAAATGATAATTTAGTTTAAAAACAAACTCTTATCATACTTTATAATGCTTCAATCTTTGTATAACAATGTCAATCCAAGAACTTTAAAAAATCCATATAAAAACCAAAAGAGTCAGTGTAGAAATTGAAACAGACCCTGTTTGGCTTTTTTCAAAACCAAATCAAGAAATGTAAGCATCAAAATAATACAAAATGCCAAAACTTTTGAGCGCCAGCTTGAAAAAAGAACAGACAATTGAGTCCAGTTTGCTAAAAATATTGGGACAATGTTGAGACCTGTGTTGAAATTGCAGAGTTCCAGCTAGTTTATCTATCTAAACAATACAGAGTACAATACAGAGATCCTTCGAACCCATTATTTTTTAAATTGCAGTTATTGAAATTCAATGAGTTAGTAGATCTCAGTATGTTGCAGATTATGTATAAAGCTCATAAGAAAATTTTACCAATCAACATCCAGAACCGATTTGAAAAAGAGAAAGCTGTTATAATTTTAAAATGATTTGAAATATTAAAAAAAAAAAACAAGGTTCAGAACTAAACTGAAGGAGTGCTGCATTACAGTAAGAGGAATCAGTTTATGGAACAATCTGAACAAAGAAACCAAAGAAGCTCAATCAAATTTTATCTTCAAAAAAACTATCAAAGGCAGTATGTTGAGTAAATACAAGGAAATGTGTTCATCTAAGTCTTGCTATGTTTGTTTTGTGGAAAAATGTGAATTAACATGTGGACCTTTTTGTTTATTTGTTTGTTTTGTTGGTTGTTTTTGATAATAAGAAATAATGAATTGTAAAAAGGCATGTTGGCCTGCAGCTCTTGTTTATTTGTATTTTGTGTTTAGTTAATTAATATCTTGTGAGAAAGAGGCAGACTCTATAAGATATTTCTTCATTCTGCTCCTTTTCATTCACATGTTTGAGATTTTTCTTTGTTTGTATTGAATGTTTTATATGCTAACAGAATGAAATAAAGACCTAAACTAACTATATTGGAACTGGAAAGAGGGGAGTATGAACTGTGTCACATCCCAGCAAGAAGCGTTCCAGTCATGAGGGGGTAAATTTGGGGGAGCTGAAGGACGTCTGACTTTAAAGTGGGAAGTTCTGACCAATTGGGGGCATTCCCAGTGACGTTATGTAATTTGCAACGTGGACTATCCCAGTTCTGAGATCAACTGGAACACATTATATTGTTACAATATATTCTAACGGCTAGCTCAGAGAAATGGCTGTTAGGTTTCTAAAATAATCATCATTCATCCTTCCATTAACTATACTGCTTTCACTTTCGGGGTCTCAGGGGCTGGAGCCTGTCCCAGGTCACTTTATGTGAGAAGCAGGGTACAACCCAGACGGGTTGCCAGCCTATCGCTGGGCCACATAGAGAGAGGGACAACCATTCATGCACTCATCCACACCTAAGGGCAATTTGGAGTAACGAATTAATTTTAAATGCCTATTTTTTGGGCTGTGGGAGGAATCTGGAGTATCCAGAGAGAATCCATGCATGCATGGGAAGAACATGCAAAATCCACACATAGAGGCCCTGACCAACAGAGGGATCGAACCAGCAACCTTCTTGCTGTGAGGCCCATGCACTACCTTTATAAATCCAATAGTTTACCAATTTATATTAGATTAATAGATAAAAATTAGCACATACACATATTAAAGAGGTTATTCTATCTGAGTGAATATGATGTGCATTAAGATTGTGGCTTGATCTTTGGTTTGGCTTGGGCAAGAAAAGCTTGAAAACCACTGCATGAGAAAATTAAATATTGTTTTTAATTCTTTTACACCTGTTTCTGACAGAAATGGGAAGTCAAAATGCGAGGAACAGATCAACTTAAGTATCTTTCGTCAAAAAACTTTGTGCTACTAACAAAGCAACAGTAAGTGTGGAAATATCGCCATATGGGACATCGGCAAAAAAAAAACAACAACAACAATATCGGGCAACCATACAATGGATGTAAAAGATACTATGGTTAATCCATAAAGGTAAATGCTCCATAAAGGCCTGAGGACTGTCATTCACTGAATCTTGTCCAGTTTGTTTGTCGTTTGCCCTTTATACCCATGATGCTTCTGTATGTGTTCATTTCAAGGGAGGGCATCCAATATATGCTAAACCAAATCGATGGTCAGGTTTAAAGTGCCAGCTTTGCTGATGTGGTCATATACAACAGATATAATGATGAGGCACGTAAACATGAGAGCCCAGCACAGATTTCAGTCCATTGAAAAGAAGGAAGAGGAGGAAACCGTCTCGACTGAAAGGTCTCATTGCGGTCCTCGCCCTCCAATTACTGTTCGTCCCTCAAATAACACATAATATTAGATTCCAGATGAATAAATGTCAACGTAGAAACACGAGAATCAGCACAAACCTGTCTTTTGTAGTTTAATGTCTGGTTTCAGGACGGTATCTAACAATCTGCGCTGACGAGCAATCTCCTCCTGGTACACAGATAAAGTTTTCTCAAAAATTCCGAATATCTCTTCAGCAGCAGCCGTCAGCCTCTCGTTCACGAAACTTTTCAAACTATTAACTGAAGAGATCTCCATTGTAAAAATGTAACTTTACACACTGCTGCGCAGGGTACTAGCTGGACAATGCAGGTTCTGCTCGTCCTCTTCTTCTGGGCGATCAATGGCGGATGGCAAACAACGGGACGGTGCATTTCCGCCACCTACTGTAAGGAGTGGGGAACAGCTCCTCTGAGTCCAAATACAAAAGACCAAAAACAGATAGATAGACAGATAGATAGATAGATAGATTCTGTTCGATCAGCTTTGTATATCCAAGACACTAAAAAACTAATAGCTCTTAGTTTCAGAATTTTCTACAGAATGTCTATTTTATTAAGTATTAAATCATCTGTCCTCCTCTGACATTTTAGACAGTTATTAACATGTTCAACCTTTCCTTCCTCTCCACAAAAAAAATCACCTCTACTTATGTTTTGCTATTTATGATAAAATACTATCATATAAGGCTTAGTCCAATATCTGTCACATTCACTAAGCACAAAATTATTATTTTTTTTAAAGCAAGCTTTAAAATACTCTAAGATTATATTCTGGTTTTTAAGCTTTTTTATTTCACCTACATCTGACATAATAATTGATATCAAATACTAATTAATTTAAAAAGACTTTAACCCTTTAAATGCCAGGTTTTTGTCATGATACCACCACGCTGTCAGATTTTAGAAAATTATTTCAACATGATTCTTAAAAACTAGTTTTTTTTGTTTGTTTGTTTGTTTGTTTTTTTTTTTTTTGCAATATTTTAGTCTGGGAAATGTCAGTGATTAGCAGCAACACTGATTTTTATGTTCATTATTTTATGTACAGTCAAGTACTCACACTACTACCTCCCAGCACTAAAAATGCTCTTTGCATAAGGTAGCTTAAAAATATTGCATATTGATATTATTTCCAATTTTTCTTCAGCTTAATTTGTAAACCATCAGTCCTAATTACACATATCAAATATTCATATATTTTTTAAGACTTTAACCCTTTGAATGCTAGGTTTTTGTCATGATAACACAATGCTTTCAAATGAAAAAAGTTTTATTGCTTGCACATTTCCAAGCAGTATTCCATCATCAATCATTGTCTGCAATCTCAACACTGAGTTATTTTTCCTCAGAAAAGAGAGGAGAAGAGGTGTTTGTAGTGTCATATCTTAAAAGCATATTATAGAAGAGCTTATCAAAGTGATGGACTTGATCAAGAAAAGTTGTTTTCCTGAACTTGAAATATTTTGACATTTAATTCGATTTCTGGAAGAAATCTCTTATTTGTGTACATGAAGGGGTTTTAAATATTAATTGTGTCCGATGATTTCCATTGATGCCATGTAAATGTCTGCAATATGTCACAAAGAGCTGTGCTCTTCTTCCAGATGGCATTGCTCCCATACCCACCTGTAACACTGCTGTTGGAGTTATTTTGAATGCACCTGAGTATAACTATTATTATAAACATCCTCTATAATGTCCTTTTCTTTTTCTCTCCTGTAGGAAATCTGACAGTTCCTTTAAACTACCTTTCTGGATCATTTATATACAATAACAGGCTTTGAGTTAGAGGAACATATTGGTGTAGTGTATAGGAACAACTGTGGTCCATGAGGTGCCTAGATAAGTCTGATTCTCTCCAACAATTGCTCTTCACCATAATATACATCCATCAAAATCTTTAGCAGCTCTAAGATTTTTTTTTTCTCCAAATTTTGTCTTTGGACTCTGAAATAATCAAATTAAGTCCTTTACAAGAAAGAAAACACAAATGAAATCAAGAACAGCACATATGAACTCTTTTCATTGGATTTACTTTGCATAAAGGCAAATTTGCTTATAACACAATGGAAATCAAATGCAAACAATCACAAAATGCATGACAATATAAAGATAAGAATAAAAATGCAAGACATGGACTTGTCTGGAAGACATCATAGTTTTACCTAACACCCCAAAGGGTTTCACAGCTTCGGCTGAGGAATTCCCACAAATTTTGAGATTTAGCACAACTATTGACTATAACATTATGATAGATATAGTATTTGAATGGACAATACGCTAAAAATATTGATTACAATATTGGTAATGTATTTAATAATTACACTAAGAAAAAATTATATCTCCTCTGCCAAAAACATTCAAATTCATTTACATAGGTTTAGTTGCCACTTGTTCAGAATTATCTTTTCGTTATACATACTTCCCTTCGGACTCATCATGTTTCACTTAAATTGACTGACAATCTGCAAATGTACCCACTTAATCCACAGACCATGATGTGCAGAGTTCTGCTGAGAAAAGCTTTTGTCCAAGAACTCAGTGTCAAGCAACTTCATAAAACTCTGTTTTCATAAGACCAAGATCATTTTATTTGTACCACTTGACAGAAGAAATACTGCCATCCATCAATCTTTTTTAAAGTATCTCAGTCATCCTACTTAAGATATGGCTAACTCTGACTTACACTTTAAGCAGAAGAGAACAAAGCTTGAACAGTCTTGTTTCGGTTTTCCCTGCAGGAATGTTTCTAAAAAAAATTATTTTCTTAAACTCAGAGCTCAGTGATTACTCGAGTCAATTTCAACAACAGTTACAGCCTCCCAAAATTATTCAACTAAATATTTTTGATTAAAAGATCAGCCTGGTACATGACATGATGTGCTTGTTCTGTCTTCTTTTCATCTTACATTATTTCTAGGTATTTTTATTATTTTCCTTTGTTTTCATTTTTGCAGTGAGAGTGTATCAAACATTTAGGTTCAAAAATTGCACATGTACAGTTCAAAATTAGCGTGAGATCCCAATCTTTAAGCATGATGTCAATATCAAAATAACTATTATTATAATTTTTGCCATGATCAGCAGTCTAAATTAAACTTTAATGACTATGAGGCAAATTTACATGTATGTATTTCAACATGCTTTGATAACTGTCAACACCTTTATGTCTGCTGGTCTTTTAGCCCAAAGCAGAAACACATCTTCATTACTCCTGATAAATAACTTTAAACTGTCTTCCTATATCTTTTAAAATTTGTTTTCAAGATGTTGTCAATTATTTATGACGCTCTATATGGCCTTTCTCCCTGCTTCATCATAATTTCAGTGTAATATGAGTCAACACTTATTTTGAGATCCTCTGCCAAAGGTTTCCAGGTTGTAACTTGTACCAGACTGAAAAATAAAAGGGACGCAGCTTGTTCCCTGAAAGTTCCAAACTAGTTAAAATATTCTAAGACATACCTTAACCAACAACCTTTCATGATGTACCTGGTATTTTATTTTTACCTCCGCCAAGGAGGTTATGTTTTTGCCAGGGTCTATCTGTTTGTTTGTTTGTTTTTCTGTTAACAATATTCCCCAAAACTACTAGATGGGTTTACATAAAAAAATTTTTTTACCAGAGGTGTGGTTTGGTCCAAGGAAGAAGCCATTACATTTTGGTGGTGATCCGCATATTTTGTCTGGATGCAAAAAATTCCCAAAATTTTCTAAAAATCCCATAACTTAACATTGGGCCGTATTTAAAAAAATCATCTCTCTGACATCACTTGATGGATTCACTTCAAAATTTACAGGATAATATATGTAATATAACTCTATCATCAAGGTCAATTTCATCTGGATCCCGTCCAGATTGATGTCACAAAAAAACACTGAAGCTTATAATGGCAAATCCCATTCATTTCTCCTTGGCTGCTGTGAGGGTTCTGGCCCTGTATGTAATTATGGGAAATGTAGTTTAGTTGCAAGCTGAAGTCAATGTTTTTCAAGCTTATGTCACTACATTACCCAGCTTCCCTTGCAATGCCAGCGGAGGAATTCTCTACATGGACAGACATGAGCAGAGACTCAGCTGTCCAATCGGAGCGTGCGATGATCCAGATCTTTTACAGGGGTTGAGGAAAAGCCACTGCCATAACTGAACTGTTTGGTGGAGGTCTGCACTCTCGGAGTGCTTCTCTAGTTCATTCTAATTTCTTTCTAACAGAATTACCACAGAAAATTGAATGTGTCTTATGTTGGTTTCACGCAAAGGACTCGCGTTTAGATTAAATTACACTTTACGTCACAGTCCAGTTCAATTTATTAATCTGGACAAAAGTGTTTCGTACTTGGCATGGTGCTTGAGTCGGCACGATAAGGTTCAATTGTTTTGAAGTATGATTTAGGGCACTCTTCAGCGGTTAAGATGGAAAGGCGATTCCAGACGTCTTTTGTACTTCACAGTGCTCCATCTGTGCAGCATTGGCTCATCGCTTCCTCTGAGCTGCACAGTACATATGGAGGTTGGAGGAGTGTCATTGTTGAGCTACCAATAAAATGAAAATGTCCTTAGTTACAACGTGTCTTGTCCAGAAGGCATAAAAAAGGGTCTCCATGGTGGCTATGTTTTGGGTTTTCATTGTGAAAGCAGGCAGATGCGAAAGAGGGAAGCAACCATGTTTAGGTGCATTTTAAAAATATTCAGCCAAGAGCGACAACACCCTTAGAGTTCTAATAGATTAACTCAATTTGTGATTCTTTTTTTGTTTTGTTTTGTTTTTTAGACCTTCTTGTTTAATGTTTAATTTTTTATTATTGCAGTCCATGTGAAGTCCTTTGTAATTCTGACATTGAAACCATCTCTAAATAAAGGAAATTATCCCAACTGTCCCCACATGGCTATTTGCTATGATGTGATTTCATGTGTCGAGATAAATGATATGATTCAAAGTATTTTTTCTCACAGATAGTACAAGAATAAGGCATCTCGCCAGTGTGGGCTCTTCTCATGTGAATTGTCAATTTACCACTAACTCTGAAACATTTTCCACATGTTTTGCAAGAGAAGGGTTTTTCCCCTGTATGAATCCTAATGTGGCTGTTCAGGGAACTTCTGCTTCCAAATGATTTCCCACATGTTTCACAGGAGTGCGGCTTCTCCCCTGTGTGGACGGTTCTTACATGTTCAGTCAGGTCGCTGTTCTCTCTGAAGGGTTTTCCACAGATTTTGCAAGAAAACTGCTTTTCCCCTGTATGAATTTTCATGTGCCTGTTCAAGTGTGATCTCCAGTAAAATCTGTTTCCACAGACGCCACAAGAGTGTGGCCTCTCTCCTGTGTGCGTTCTCATGTGGACGGTCAAGTTGTATTTCAGTCTGAAAGACTTGCTGCAGGTTTTGCATCGGAATGGCTTCTCCCCTGTATGAACTCTGTTGTGCTTCTTTAATTCTGACCGGAAACAGAATCTTTTATTACACGTGCTGCAGGAGTATCGCTTCATACCTGTGTGGGCTCTCATGTGAACTTTCATTAAATAGTTGTAAGCAAATTCTTTTCCACATATTTCACAAGAATACTGCTTTTCACCATCCAAGTGATTTTCTGGTATTTTAGCACCGTGACTGCTGTTTTGGGCACTTTTGTTTTTTGGTTTTGGTTTTGCAATCAGCCCCAAGCTTTTATGATTGTCTTTTCTGAGAGCTTGGTTCTTAGACTCTGATGGATGGTAGCTGAGTAGGTGATCATCTCTTTTTGGTTCTGAGTCACTTTCCTCACTCATAATGGTCAGTTCCAATTGGTCTATCTCCTGCTTCAGCTCTAGCTGCTCTCCCTCCTGCTTGGTGCAGAGTTCCTCCCGTTCCTCTTTGATCTGGGGAGGCTCTGGGTCTGTTCGATCTGGACTTGAGTTGCTTTCCTGGTTACAGAGCTGTTGGTCAGCCAGAACCTCCTCTTCCTCTTCCTTGAAAACATGTTGCTGTTCGAGCTCTGAAAAATATACAACAAAAGAATACAAAGAAACATTAAGGGCAGGAAAGTGCCACACTGTTGGATACTCGGACAAACTAAGATCAACCAGAAATTATTTTTGTTTAGCAACATCTCTAGCATGTCACAGTCACCTTACACAGCCCTTAAGTGCCTGAACTCAGTCGAGGTTGTTTGTTTAACAGGGATGAAATTGATCAAATATTTTTGATACTGATACCATTGCAGATTTTGCTTAAAGTCCAATCCTTTATCAAGTCCTCATAGATTGGATTTGGTGAAAAAAATGTGGGTCTACACAGGGTTTTTTGTCAACCACATCAAATACATGCCACTCCTGATATTTAATGCTGTGCTGCTTTCACAGATGTCTGACACTTTGTCTGGTGTTTCCATCCTTGTTTGAAATCACAGTCACAGGAACTGCACGTTGTGCTGTTTGAAACATTTTCTGTAAAATTATGCCACACCATAAATTGCCTCTGCCTCATGTTCACAATGATTATACCTTAACTAATTTGTTGTCCATTGAGCTGACTACGAGAGTGTGATGTCAATATTAGGTAGGGCATGTGGAATTTAGACTAAAGTATTGATGAGGGAAAGCCAAGCATTAAGGCGAATTATCAATTTCTCCAATAAATGTTGGAACTGGGCCTCAAACCCCAATCCCTATCTTCACTTCAACATTAATAGAATGCCATAGACATTTGTCTTAGGGTACACAGCAGGCAATGAGAACAATACCCACACGCATTTGACACCTAATGTCCAGCTTGTTTGACTAGTACAAATGCTCCCTGACATGCTTAATTATGGTAAATGTATTTTGCCCAGTAACTTTTGAAAGAGGCGAGCCTTAACGGGATAGATATTTATGCACATGCACAGGCAAGAGTGTGCGACATTTATCTGCAGAATAATTTATACAGAACTGTGAATTCATTGTAAATAATGGCAGAATGTTGGAGGGAGGCATTTGAACAAATGACTAAAATATTCCAGAAAGAATATTAAGGTACAGTCAAGTTGTCTGTGTTGTTCCCTAAATTGTCAGTTCTTGAGACAAATAGCAGAGGTGAAAATTGTACATACATGACATATCAAAACCATATGTAACTGAATTTAATAGTTTTAGACAGAGGGGGTGTCACTTTGTAATGTAATCAAGATAGTATAACATTTTTTCTTTTTTAATACTGTACATCATAATGCAATCGTCAGTAGCAGTGCTTAATTTTACAAAATTTAGAGGACTTCTTCAGCTGAAGCTGTGAAACCCCTTGGGGTGTAAAGTGAACTACAGTGTCTTACAGATATGTCCATCTTCGCATGAAGACACATGGATGGTAATTGTAATTGTAATCATTACAGAGCAAGCCTCTGAACGTCAGCCTAAACATAATAAAAGCAATAATGTATCAATAACGATGCTCCTAATTTTCTTCTTCTTAATAATCTTACAATTAACATTAGGGATGCACAATATTATTGTTATGATATCAGTATCGGCTGAAATCAGCCCAAAAAGTTAAATATCAATATCAGTCGATACTAATATTTTTGCTGATATTTTCAGCAAATATATCGTCTGGAGTATCAGCAAAATACACAAATGTACCATACTGTTGCACCTTTTCCTTGGAATTTCCCCCTGTGGGACTAATAAAGGATATCTTATCTTATCTTACTGCATGGGCAAATTTAGAAATCAAGAGTTTCATTTTTTAAGAGTTAAATGTTGTTTTGCTTGTTTTACAACTGTTCCTTATACAGATAAACTGTCACATTGAAAGAAATAAGTCCTTTTTTGTAAAGTAAAGAGCTTGTGAGCTTGACCAAAAATATCAGCATCTGAAATAATGAGTTCAGAAATATCAACACATCTAATATGGGCAAAAATCCAGTATTGTGCATCCCTACTAAAGATTGGTCTTTGTTTTGAGATGCTGATGTTAAACGATTTATTAAAGACAAGGTCCTTACAGACTTCCAAAGGGCAATTGTAGAATTTTTAATGTTTACTTTCAGGCCTCCAATACCTTACAGCTGTTGTAAATTGTGAAAAGTGTAAATATAGAAATACACCCAGCAGGTTGTTACTCTCCAAATCATACGTCTACATAACAAAGCAACAGTCTTGTATACCCAAGAAAAAAGAAACTGAGTTCCATGTCTCAGGTTGTGACACTAGGGCAACCCTACATCCTATCTAATCAGGTGAAGTCCCGATAAAACAAAGCTCAATTGAAACTACAATGACCAGCTTATCTGAAGTCCAAAATCGTTCCTAATCATAAAATATCCGGACAAAGAAGATTTTCAAACACGCGTACGAAGCCTGAAAATGTGGATGGGACGGTATTGCACTTTTGGGACGGTCCCTAACATTCCTCATGGGACAGGCACCCTGGGCAGACATCCGTTCCTTTGTGCTCTCGGTTTCATCTTTCCTTTCAATCATTTACAGCTGATATAACCTGTGAAAGGTCTTTCTATTCCTGCTACTTCAAATATATAGAAATGGAGGGGAGGTTGAGGCTGAAATGCTGAGGTATTAAGGTCTACAGCGGCGGTCCCTGACTCTCACTCGACTGTGGTGGAGAAGATCAGCACAATTAATTTCCAACCATTTGACGACCAATGCATTCGTGAATCTCTCTCTACTTATATTTTCACAATAGACCGGAAATTCACCTATTCTTTGCAGCTGTATTTGTGGTTTCTTTACGACATCCAGCAGTCTCCTCTGTCGGCCGATCTCCTCCTCGTACTCGATGATGGTTCTCTCAAAAGCTCCGAATATTTCCTCAGCAGCAGCGGTCAGACGCTTGCTGACAAATTCTCTTAAAAATACGACTGAAGACATTTTTCTGAGCGTGAAAGGGGAAACAAATCCAAGCTGCGACCACTGACCCGTCGTACAGCCTGCGTGGGTAACGAGCTTAATCCCCTTTGTTTACTTCCGCTGCGTGTCACACCAATACGTATCCGATAGCGGACGTCCCACGGCACAGCTTTGTTCCGCTTACTCTGATTCTTCGGTGTTTTTACGACAGCTGGCGATCCTTCGGTTTCACTCTGTCATCATTCCACCTGCACGATTCCCCCACATGAGTGTACAGTACATTCAACTGTTTCTTCATTTGTACAACAGTAACGTAATCCTGATGGGTGTCTAAATAATAAAGTGTACTCTCAACGGGGTTGCCACCAGAAATTGTGGGCCCCATGAGAAAAACATCAATGTGGGCCCCACCACGTCAGCCCAAACGGACCCAGCACAATTGGATACACAACACCATTATGAAAAAAAAAAAACCTTTTAAGTTTAAGTAACTATAACTTTGTGTAAAAAGACCCCATGATGGCGCCAATAGAAATAAATATTGTTTGCAGTCCCCTTTTATACGTCATTTTTCACTGTTTCCTCTTTTCTGACTAACCCCTTTGTTCAGTGAAGGCATGAAAAGTCCACAAATAAACCTAAAAAAGACCAGTTTACTTTGTTAGTGTAGAATACCCAAATACCATCAAATGCCTCTTGATTTTAATCAATTTATAACAGTTTTTTTTAAATAAAAGGTCACAGAAACAAAGAAGAAATATATAACATCTGTTGTAATTTACTCAAATATTTAATGAATCATATTGTGATTGAGCTCTTTTCTGGCTTTGGGGAGATTTTGAAGCAATTAATGATTATTTTTGCAATAGTCAAAAAAGACTATGGATTATTTTTCCATTAAGGCCAAGTTCATGATTTATGAAAAAATGACTCACCTTTTAATATTTTTAGAGTCCCTGTTGACCATGGGCCCTTGGATAGATTTGTACCCTAATTCTTGCCCAATTTCAGCTGAGGTAGGCTCAAGGCCCCTTTGTCACATAACAGGATAAGCGTGATGTTGATGCTGTTGTATGCTATGCAACACAAATGCTCTATTCAGATGTTTTTTTTTTTTTATTTCACTACAAAATACACCCTTTTAGTCAATCATTATTTTAAAAAAATGGACAAAAAGTATCATAAAAAATGATCAAGCAGGAAAAGTATGACAAAGTTTACATGGTAAATTTATTCAGTGCAGCTGAATAAGCAAAGCATCTGAAAAAGCATCTGTGATGATTGTGAACTGATCTGGCCAGTGATGTGAGTTTAATTTTGTGGTGGGTAGCACAAAAAATATAAATCTTTGATGCACATTTGTTTTACTTTTAATAATCCTCTAATCACACAGTCAAGTTCAACAAT
The DNA here is from genome assembly GCA_037902135.1 of Cetoscarus ocellatus. Classification (NCBI taxonomy): domain Eukaryota; kingdom Metazoa; phylum Chordata; class Actinopteri; order Labriformes; family Labridae; genus Cetoscarus; species Cetoscarus ocellatus. Next base: position 186,243 of record JBAMNC010000414.1, read on the forward strand.
ACAAATTGGCTAGGTTTATTAATGGAGCATCATGTGGTGGTAGATGAATCTTATGTAAGCCTTCAGCATACTTGTTTAACTCATTTAAAATTTGCAACCTTTTCTTCATGGAAAATTACATCAATTCCATTTGAACCATTGTGCTAAGACAGTTACTAAATTCTCAGGTAGATTTACTGGCAGTGTCAGTACTGTACAGCATTTATACTCTCTATCCACTTTATTCACCCATTCAACTGCCTGCTTATGCATATAGTTCATTGGCCAATCACACTGCAGTAGCTTAATGCATTAAAGCATGTAAACATAGTTAAGATGACCTGTTGGAAGTTCAAACTGAGCATCAGAATGGGGAAAATGGTGATTAAGTGACCTTGAATGTGGCATGATTTTTGGTGCCAATCAGTCTGATCTGAGTATTTAAGGAATGGTTGATCTATTCAGAATTTCACCAACTATCTCAGTGAGTTACACAGAATGGTTTGAATAAGTGAAAAAATCCTGTTGGTGTCAGTTCACAGTGATTGAAAATCCCTTGCCGGAGGCCAGAGGAGAATGGCCAGAGCCGTTTGCGATGATGAAGAGGCAACAGAACCTCAAGTAACCACTCCTTACAACCAGGACATTCAGAAGACCATAGAAAACACGAATCTTAAAGCAGAAGGTACAGCATACAAGACAACACATCAGGTTACGCATGATACAATAGTAAAGTGTATGTCAACAAGCTGCCAGTGCCTACACAATGGTTACTTTCACATTTAGAGGTTTGCCCAAGAATCTAATCTAATTTCACTTCATTTCTTCCAAGGAACATGTGGCCACATCTGTAAGCTCCTTGCCCAACCTCCACACGAAAGCCTGACAAAAAAGAACTCTTACAGACTTAAATTATGTCAGCAGTGTTATGAAAAGAAGGGATTAGGGACATCACTGGGGACACATACACAGACTGGAGATACGGTATCAATGTAACAAGAACTCCACACCTCAATGGGCACTGTGATCACAAAGTACAACAGCCTACAAACTCATGTCTGCTTACATTTTGTTGACAAACATTAACTGCCAATACAGGCACATAAAAAGTTATTTTCTGTTCAGATTCATTAGATCGAGACAACTTGAACCCCCTCTCTCTGCGAACAGTTAACATTTAAATAAAAAAGGAAGCCATTAATTTAATTAAAATAGGCTCACAGATGTGCAAGCACAAGCATGCACTATCATGTGCCATGACACATAAAGTCAAAATACCTTTTTCCTGCAGATCACACAAAGCTATGTCTTTTCACCTTTGTGAACTCTTTGCATGTGGACTTTCAAGGCATCATTGACTCTGAAGGATCTGCCACAGGTATCACAAGCAAATGGCTTCTCACCTGTATGAATTCTTCTATGCCTGATCAAAGAACTTCTAAGGCCAAATGAGATCCCACAGATGATGCAGCAGTATGGTTTCTCTCCATCATGCACTGATCTCATGTGCTCTGTCAGGCTATTTTTTAATCTGAATAATTTACCACAAGTTGTGCAGGTAAATGGTTTTTCCCCTGTATGGATTCTTAAGTGCCTTGTCAGGGAAGTTCTACCACTGAATGATTGACCACAGGTGCTGCAGGAATAAGGCCTTTCACCTGTGTGTGTTCTCAGATGGACTTTGAGTTCTCGTTTTTCTGCAAATGATCTGTCGCATGTTTGGCAAGTGAAAGGTTTTTCTCCTGTATGTGCTCTAAAATGCCTGTTCAAATCTGACTTCAGAAAAAATCCTTTTTCACAGATGTCACAGGAGTAAGGCCTCTCACCTGTGTGTGTTCTCATGTGGTATTCTAAGTAATAGTTAAATTTGAAAGCTTTCCCGCATATTTTGCAAGAATGTGGCATCTCATCTGTGTGGGACCTTAAATGAAGTTTCAGCTCTGATAGGCATTCAAATATTTTCCCACATTTCTTGCAAGTGTGAGTCTTCTTTTCTGTGTGGACACGCAGATGTGTCTTTAATCCAGACTTACTGGTAAAAACTTTGCCGCATGTCCCACACTTGAAAGATATTTGACTCGTGAGAGGACAGCAGTGATTTTCAAACAAAGCGTTCTGGCTTTTGCTTTTTGGAACCGTCTCTTCTGGGTTATGTTCCATCGTTGGTGCCAGGTCTCTTTGGAGATCTTGGTACTCAGCAACATCAGAATTGCCGGAAAGAAGCTGGTCATCACTTTGTAGTTCTGAGTCAGTGTGGTCACTTTCTTCACCAACAATGACCAACTCAAGTTCTTCCATCTCCTCTTTGAGTCCAAACTGCTCTCCCTCCTGACTGGTACAGAGTTCTTCCTCTGGTTCTTCTTTAATCTGTGGATGCTCTGGGTCATCTTGGTCCAGACTGGAGGTCCTCTCCTGGTTATAAAACTGCTGGTCAGAGAGAGCCTCTTCCTCCTTACAGACAGGCTGCTGTGGGAGCCCTGGAGGGACACCAAAAAAAAAGAATCCAGACATTAGGACTACTGCACTGACAAAGCCCAAATTATAAATATCAGTAGAAATGGGCTGCAAGTTTGAAAAGTGCAAACTAATCAGCACAAGCAACTGGACATATATTTTTTACAGGAACGAGGAATTCAAACTGAATTCACCTTTAATACCCAAATTTGAGCCAAATTTGGGCTTCTCTGAGGAGTCCGAAATTCATTAAGCATAACATTCAACCACTAAATTCAATTTTGAGTTCAGAAATGCAAGTAAATAACTATAGTTTAACATTTCAATCGGGGAATATTTACCTTTTTAAAAACATTTTGTAAATCAGTAAATTTGAAAATTAATGGATAATGATGATATTTATAATTTAGCTTAAAAAATATCACTTTGGTTAAAGAGCTTCCACATACTGTTTTATTAACCATTACAGAAACATAAACATGATTTTGGTAATTACCAGTGCTCTTAGTTTAGAGGAGCTGTGGCATAAAGCTAATATTCAGTGAAGGTTGATATAAATTTGTGAAGCACTATACTTATCTATTATATATTTATTCATACACACATCTTTTTTAAATTGGCCCAAGACATGTTTCTCTAGACTTCCTAAAGAAACACAAAAAAATCAAGATAATCATATGATGGGATGGATAAATGTGTACATCGTAAAAACTAGCGTATTAACACAACTGGTGTCAAATATAAAATAAGCTTCTCTGTTTTGGCTTTTCTAAAGTAAGGATTACATTTCCTGTCTGGCTTGTTAAGTTAGCCACTCTTTCTCTTCCTCCTTTAAATGAATAAATGTGACAGACTTTTAAGGCTGCCACCTTTGGGGTCTTGATTCTCAGTATCTCTGGGGTTGTGTGTGACAAAGCCCTGATAGATGTAAATATCCAGCTCTAGTGTTGGTCGCATGAGCAGGTAAAACCCGTATGTACCAGTCTCCTGCTTCAGTTCGAGCTGCTCTCTCCTCTGACTGGTGTGGAGCTCCTCTGGTTCCTCTTTAATCTGTGGAGGGTCTGAGTCCTCTTGGTCCAGACCTGAGTCCCTCTCCAATTTGCAGAGACCCTCCTCCTCCTCCTCCTCACAGACATGCTGCTGTGGATGCTCTGGAGGAACACTCAGGTTGTGAGCTTCAGCACAATGTCATCTTAGTGTATCTTCATAAAAAGTAAATACATAAATCAACTGTTTAATCTCTGCCTAATAATCTGATGTCACAAACCTGCTCTGTGTGACTTCATGTGAGGTTTACAGACAGAATCCAGCAGTCTGCGCTCCATATTCTTCATGCTCGAAGATAATTATCATAAAAATAAAAAAAAGCATTTACTCTATCGCTCTGGTCGACAAACACGAACCCTCGAATACAGACATAATTTCTTCGAGGGCTGCAGACATTTCGAAAGCTAACATCAGATTCCACTTCCTGTTTATGTCACATTGTAAAGCTCCGACGGGAAAACGTGAGGCGGATTTAGGTTCCGCTTTAACGTGAGTCACAAATCTCCCTTTCAAACATTAATCCTCAAGTGCCCCTGGACTGAATTTATTTTTTAAAGAGGTTTCGCCTTTTCCCTGGAAAGCTTCTTCACTTCTTAAATGGAGCCAGAGCAGGAAAATAGGCCACGACAACAATTAAGATGCTAATGATCAAGGTGTTGCCTGAAAGTAGGTAGCTGGGTGATGAACTGAGTTTCGCCGGGGCCCTCCCAGTTGTAAGTCTTCATGAGCCTCTGGTGGGCTGTTGCTCAATGGTTTCAACCTTTTTTTGCCCAAGGCACACCTAAGATAAAGTCAACATGTCAAGACACACCATATTTATATCCTAACAAACTGTTCTTCTCAACATGTGTAACAGTTTCTTATCAGTCTCTTCATATTTGTAGCCTACCTACAAATGCCTGAGAAATCTGACAAAAAGTCACATTACCAATGAAATATCCAGCGGTTTACAAATTTAAGCAGTAGCTTAATGCATTAAAGCAAGTCATGTGGAGTAGTAGAGAAACAACTTTTTACTGTCAAATTTGTTGTATAATGATATGATCAATACACCCATAACCATGAACACAAATGTATTGGTTTATTTATTCAATTAAAAAGAAGAGTCTTTTGTTGTCCAGAGCTAGAGAGTTCAAACTATTTGGGGCACTAAAACAGGAATCTCTTACTTGTGTGTAACACAAGAGGCAAATTAATAAGGAAGAATTTAAACCAAAGGTGCTATATGTTCTGCATCAACAATGAGATAAATCTTAAGATTTCAGCCTGAATATTGAGTCTTCCATCAAGTTTAAGTTTTTGCCTGATGAGATTTAACTAAATACAATTCCACTGACCTTTCCCCTTTCCACTACTCGTGGCCTTGCATTGTGTCATCTTAACCCTCAAATCTTTTTGGAGCCCTAAAGAATGCTTAACATTTTTATATGATTTATTTTCCCCATTATTGTAAATATATATCCATAAGATAAGTTCAATATATCCCACTTACAGAGACTTAGGTAGAATCCCTAATATTTCTTTTCAGCCCTGTTATTTAAAATAAAAAATCCAAAGTCAAAATCTGAGTTGAAATCCAAACTAAGGCCATCAGAAAACAATGACTTAGCAAACTGAATGAGGTGACAACAAATATATTGTGATGCATTTTATGCCCAGTCTTTCACATTTTGATGCTTTTATGTTGTCTTGGAAAAATGACTCTTTGATAAAGGCTAGGAAGGATGGTCTTATAACCACTGTTATTAAACAATCTGCAATGTTTAGCCTATGAAATGTACTTAACATTTTAAGTCTGTTGATAATTGTGTTTATTCATTTACAATAATTGTCATATAATAAATAATAAATCATCACATTGTGTAATGAAGCTGTCCCTGTTGTAGGATGCTTGTATTGCCTCTTGTTCTGCTCTGCTGAACTAACACTAAAATAAATACACATAACAAGACTGTTTTGGGACATCTCATTCAGTTGATCAGTAATTGATATCTGCAACAAAGTTCCTGATCAAGGCATCCCTAAATACAGTGAATGAAAAACAAGGGGTTTTCTGAAACAGCGCTGCAGCAATGATACGATACAATATGTATCCCGATACACGTAAATTGTGAACATTGACTACGCTTTTAACAGAGTTCCTGACAAAGTTCTGTTTTTTTATTACAAGAAGAAAAAGAACAATGGATGAGTTTTAAATGATTCTACAACTTAAGAAACTTAAATTCAGGTCCTAAAAGATGGTAGACCTAAGTTCAAAGCTTGGCTTCTACATTGAACTGTGCCATTGTTAACATTACCCAATGTGTACTGAAAACAACTGTCAAAACATTGAGGCCGTATCGATTCTGTAGAATCTGTATCAATACATGTATCCCCAAGAAGTGTGGGATGATATTTTGCCGTATCAATATTTTGAGCACAGACCTATCCCACAGGTCCCACATTGGAAAGATATTTTATCTGTGACAGGATAGCAGTGGTTTTCAGACAATACAGGTTTCTGTCCCGTGCTTACAGTATCTGAACTGTCTCTTTTGGGTTTGTAAACAACACGGTGTCTACGTGCTCCCCTCTTGGGGGATCTTGGTCCTCAGAGACATGAGCATTAAAAGTAAGCAGCTGCTGGTCCCCCCTTAGCTCTGGTTTGATGGGGTCACTTTCCTCATAAATCAGAGTTAACTCAAGTTTTCAGATTCTTGCTTAAGCTCAAGCTGCTCCTCCCGCTGACTGGTGGAGACTATCTCCGGCTCCTGTTTAATCTGTGAAGACTCTGGGTCCACTTGGTCTATGCTGGAGAGCTGCTGGTCAGAGAGAGCTTCCTCCTCCTTACAGACACACTGCTGTGGCAGCTCTGGAGGGACACAAAAAAGTAATATGATGTTATGAGAATAGATCACATGACTGAAGCTACTTGCTCTTAACCCAGTTGGGTCTAATTACTTTGAATTTTTCACTTGTGTTATAAAATAGAGAAGATCCATGTACAGCCTCTGAGGTATCTAGAGGGGCATATTCATCTTTAACACAGAGGCTTTTTGATGTGAGGGAATTGCACATTTTTGTGATCAACATATTAGCTGGGACAGAAAACTGTAACCACTATCAGCATAGTGAAACACCACCAAGATCAAACTTAAACATAAAATGCTCGGTTGTCTATTACAAAGTGTTAATCAAAACTATACTGTAACACTTCCTATGAGACACAGCAGTCTGATGATCAGTCTTTTCCTCATAAACAGTGATGGAGCTCTAAAAAACTCTTTTGCATACAGTTTAAATATAGCTATATTTATAGTTAAATACAGTTTTGCAACTTGTCAATCATGTATGCACACTGACTGCCATTATACAGTAGTTTGTTTTTTTTTCAAACTGGTTTGTTGGTGTTGATTGTCTAAAGTCTGCATTTATCTGGGGGGATTTTTGTCTACACGGAGCAATGGTTGGACGAGAGCAGAGGCTCCTTGCAGATTCCTTCATAAAATTCTACTTTAAACACCATACTGTGCCTTTAATGTAATAACAAAAGGGAATAAGATAACTAAGAAAAAATTTGTATTTTAAGTCACAAAAGTTGCAGCAGACTGAGCTAAAACAATGTGCTCTCACTCTCCAACAAGTTTTTCTGGCACTTGGCTATGATGCTCCTTCTTGAGTTTGTGTTTCCGTTTATGTTTTTTAAGGTGTGGGGAAAATAGAATTCTATTTCTTTTGTTTGTTGTTTTCTCTATTATGTTTTGTCTTGTGACAATAGTTTTTACAACTAAAAGAAAAATAACAAACCCAACTAGTATGCAACGTTTGTGACCATGATGTTTTTTAATAAATAAAGCAGTATTGGAGGTATACATTATATTCAAGCAGACATTCAAGAAACACTATCCGTCCTACTCTTAAAATCAACACCTTGATGAAATAAACTCAGGAATTCTAAATTCTAAATTCTTCTAAATTAAATGCATCAAATTTTCCAAAACCCTTTCTTCTATAAGCTTCATATCTGTTTAGACCAGCAGATGTTTAAGTTTGTCATAAATTACACCTGAAAAAAACTTCATAAGTGAAGAGTTATCACAAGAAGAAGAGTATTACATAAGTATCTCTTTGAGTAATAACTGAGTTGTGACAGGGGAGATTGTGGTCATTGTTTAATTCTGGATCAGTTTCCTAACAAGTAAAGGCCAAAAAAAAAGTATCAGTCTCCAGCTTAAGAACAATTTGCTCACCCTCTCGACTGATGCAGTGTTCCTCTGGTTCCTCTTTTATGTGTGAAGGCTGCTGGTCATCTTGGTCCAGACTGGACTTCCTCTCCTTGTTCCACAGCTGCTGGTCAGAAAGAACCTCTTCCTCCTCCGTGCAGGCATGTTTCTGTGGAAGCACTGGGGGTATTAAAAACAAAATCAGACTATTCATCTGCGTTTATCAAAAATGGGTTTTTAGCTTGTTACCTTTGCCAAGGAGGTCATGTTTTTGTTATAATTAGAGTCTGACTGTCATTCAGTCTATGTGCAAGGTAACTCAAAAAGTCTTCAACAGATGTTGATGAAGTTTTCAGGGATTGCTGATAATGGCACAATGAAGGGGTCATGAATTTTGGTGGTGATCCAAATATGGATGCAGATCCAGGATTTTTTTTAAATGCTTTGTAATATTACAAAACACAGCAGCTTTCCCCATTTTTTGCAAACAACTCAAAAAGTTCTCAACATATTTAATGACATTTTCAAGGAATGTTGGCCATGGCACAAAGGATGTTCTCAGGTTTGGTGGGGATCTGAATACAGATGCAGATTCAGGATTTTTTAAAGGATTTTTTAATATTTCACGATAGGGGAGTTTTTAACATTTTCAACGAGAAGTTGCCCAACAATGTTGGCCTTGGCAGAGGTTTTTGCTCTTGAGGCCCCTCTAGTTCTTCTTTTTTTGTGTCATGGAACAAATGCAGTTAAATACACAAAGTGAACTAAACAGTGTTGTTCTAAAAACGTTTCACTTATGTGTTCATCAGTTTTTGATTAAATGCAACCCTGAATCCTCATATGTGCACATAGTATCAATTGTATATAAAAACAGGATAATAATTTGGATAATTTGCAAAACATTCACAAGCCATATATGATCAAAAATGCCACTAAGAGAAAATATCAACTCAACTAAACTTTATTCATAGAGCAATTTAAATAGAGACAAGGTTAGAGCCAAAGAGCGGACACAAAACAAGAGCGAACTGCAAGAATGTGCCAGACTTTAGGACTGTTGGTATTTTAAGATTAATAATGCAATGCACTTTTGAATGGGACCTTGAGGTGGAGGAAATGGTGCAAGAACTGTGGCTGATTAGTCCTCTTTGTTGCTATAAAACCTTCTCTATTAATGTTCTGGGACCAATTCAAAACAACCTGGGCCATAGTTTGGACACCCCTGCTTCACAGTAACGATTCCTTACCTTTCCCATGTTCAGTGATTCCACCATCATTGTCCACCACATCCAGAGGGTGAGGGTAATCTCCCTCTGTTTGGCTGTGAAATGACTTCTTCCTCTGCCTCAGGGACCAGCCATTCCTCTGCAGCAGTCTGGTGCTCCAGCCTGTGCTCGCTTTAAAGTCGCTGCTCGGGATGTTCAGCTCTTCAGCGACCTGCAGAGCCTTCAGCCTGAGGACTGCTCTGGACAGAGGAACTCCTTCGTTCAGTTTCTCAGTAACAAACTCACTGACTCTTTGGTTTATTTCCTTATAGCGACCACCCTTAGGACCACGGAAAGCTTTTCTCTGACTGTCAGCGGTTCTGAGACGCTCTTTCTGTGCTCTCCATCCCCGCACATGGCACTCTGTGATGCCGTATTTTCTGGCCACTGGACGGTTACCTAACGTCTCTGCTTCGTTGACAACCATTATCTTAAACCTGGCGTCAAAGCTCCGTCTCGACTGGATACGTTTACCAACCTTTGACTTCGTTTTTTTATTGTTATTACCTCCTTTACTCATCTCTTATCCCCCTGTCACTGAAGTTTGCGAGTGGAGGACCAGTCTTACTGTTTACTTCCGCTGCGTGTCACACAATAACATACCGACATTTTGTTCCACTGTTTTTGTTCCGCCTGTCATCTTTTGTGCTTTTTTTGCCAGTGAAAGCATCCATGTACTCATGATGAATTCGTGTTGGGTTTGAAATGAAAACAAAAATCAAATAAAGAGGGAAAAAAATGTAATCAATATATATCTATAGCTATATATATATCTTCATAACTGAAGAGTATGGCATTAAGCTACTCTTTTGTAAAGTGTCTTGAAACATAAGATATGACTTGGCACTATACAAATAAAGACTGTCTGATAGATATTACTTAAAACTCATTACTGTGCTGTCTCTTTTTACGGTTTTTGAGTAACTAATGTGTAAAGGAAACAATTTCTAAAAAAGCAATAAGGTTACGATTTAAAACAATGGATAGAGGAAAGGTAAATGTGTGCTTTATTTTCAACAACTAGTGGTATAACCTTTATTTAAGGTTTGTGAACATCACAGAAACAAATTGCTACCTTATGTACACTTTATTCTATCAACCCATCAGCCATACCACATCCCATTTCTGAACACTGTTGAACAACGTGGAATCTTCAAGCACATGAGCTACACATGGGGTGTCTTTCCTGTTAGCTGGGAACAGGCCACTGAGGTACAGCTCACCAGACTCTCCAGAATGGGAAAATAGATTAAAAATGTTCTCTGGTCTGATGAATATTGCAACATTCAGGTGGTAGGGTCAGATTTTGCAGAAATATAAAGCATGGGTCCATACTGCCTGATTATTGTTGTCTACAATAGCCAATCCTCTATGTACCCATCATCTGAGGGCTACTGCTAGCACAGAATGCCATTTTGCAGCGCTCAAATAATATCAGAGTGGTTTCTTGAGTATAACAATGAGTACACTGTACTTCAGTGGCCTCGACTGTCACAAGATTTCAATCCAGTAGGGCACCTTTGGGATATGGTTGAACAAAAGGTCAAAGTCATGGATGTGTAGCCAACAAATCTGCAGCAACTGCATGATGCTATCATGCCAATCTCGACCAAAATCTCTGTGGATTTTTTTTCTAGCCTCTTGTTGAATTCATGCCACGAAGTATTACAACAGTACTGAAGGATAAAAAGGGCCAGTACTGACAAGGTGCAACTAAAGGTTTATGGTAGGTGTATATCTCAGCTGCTGTTTAAAACAATACAGCACACTAAATCAGCTAGAAATTTCCCCCATGTCAGCATGTCCAGTCACATACAAAGCTCACAACTAACATTATTCAACACCATATAAAACTACTTCTTATTCTAAAATTTATTTCCATCAGAATTTCTAAGTGTTGACTTCACACTATTTAATCTTCATATTATAAAGACTTCATGAAAGAGAGCACATTGACATAAACAGAGGTGATTCATTGAACCACATTGACCTCTGAGCACTGATAACTGCATTAAATACTTTTACAAAGTTAAATCAAGGTGAAGATTACTGCATCTTCAGTTTGTGTAAAGTCTCACTGAAAAAACTTAAGCCATCAAACAATCACAGGACAAATACAAAATTGATAGCCATGCTTAAAATACATTCACTTCTTATTAGGAAGACATTACAGATATTAAACACAGTTAGCTTCAACTTTGCAGTGATTTTCAAAACGTTTGTTGGAGATATTTTACCACAAATATGAAATAAGAATGATGAGTTCAATGACTCAAATGGCAAAAGGCTCAGTTCTCCTGATGTCAAGAATGTTGTATATCATTACGGTGAGACAACGGGACCTTTAAGCTTTTTTAAACTGGATTAAAGAGATGTAGCAATCACTTGGTCTTGTGCAGGTGTATCACTGTTTGCCTGCTTGTGATTTATAAGCTGTCCTTTTCCAAAAGTCTTTTAAAAGTATGGTGCCTGACCTACATGGACTCTTCTCACATGAACTGTCTGGTCATTCCTATCAGTCAACGGTTTATTACAATTTATATGTGTATGAACTTTAAAGTGTCTTTTCAAGTCTGATCCCTTGTAAAATCTTTTTCCACAAGTGCTGCACGGGAAACGCCGGTCACCTGTGTGTGTTTTCCAGTGGGACCGTAAGTTACTGTTTGAGCTGAAAGACCTACTGCACAATTTGCATGCAAACGGCCTTTCACCCGTGTGTGTCCTCTCATGCTGAGCCAAGTAAGCCCCAAGTCTGAAAGATTTTCCACAGGTTTTGCACGTAAACCGTTTTTCACCTGTGTGGATTGTGATGTGTTTTCTGAGAGAAGCTCTCATGGTGAAAGTTTCCCCACAGGCACCGCATGTGTACATCTTCCGACTGACTGGGCTGACAGTTCTTCTGGGCTCTTCCTCCTGACTGGTGCAGATTTCCTCAGGTTCCTCCTTTATCTGAGGGGGATCTGGGTCTGGTTGGTCCATTGTGGAGTTCAGGTCCTGGTTACAGAGCTGCTGAACTGAAAGACCCTCCTCCTTAAGGACATGTTGCAGAGGGAGCTCTGAAGAAATGGAGAATAAAAAGGTTGGCCACCAAGGCAACACACACAGGCACTGTGAGGGGAACAGGGCTGTCGATTCAGAGAGTCTGAATTAAAAAACACAACAAAATGCTGGTAATAATACCTTGATGGTCGCTTTTTTTTTTTTAACAATTGCAAGTGCAATTTTTTTTTTATTCAACTTAAATAGAGTCAGCTTATTAGACATCCAAGATATGATGTAAATGGTCAAACTTACCAGAACATGGGATCTTTAACACAAAGGCTACAAATCACCAAAACTATAACATGCCAGTTTAACAGAAAACAGTTTTTAGGCCATAAAACATGCAATGTTTTTAGTGAAACATGGACAATTTCCCATTTACTTGCAATGTGCATTACTTAAGAGGTCTTGAGAGTCTGCACGAATTTTACTGGATTTGAAACAAACTGTTAATCTTATTTTAAGCTTTACTTAGTAGCACATTATATTGTACACTGTGCAGTTACTATAGGGGTCTTCGTGTTGCCTCATGATCCTTTGCAGTTCGTTCAACTTTACACATCGATTTGTCAACATTTCAGCTATTACGTTATGTAGTTTGTATATTTCCAGCACACTGCAACAGTTCACTGAGCTCCACATTATTTTATTATTTCACAAGCAGTCTGTGTTTCATGCCCTTGTTAGCTGGTACCTTAGCATGGTATGCACATCAAAAACAATAATAATAAAAAATAATAACATATATATAATACATATATATATACATACATATATATATATATATATATATATATATATATATATATATATATATATATATATATGTGTGTGTGTGTGTGTGTGTGTGTAGAGAGAGAGAGAGAGAAAGCCTGGAAGGTGAAGGCAACAGTAGTGCCTGTGGTCATTGAGGCACTCGGGGCAGTGACCCCCACATGTCAATAAAGAAAAAAAAACATGGCGTGAACGGCGGTGTCTCTGCAACTGACACCAGGCACACAAATTTGCCATAAACCAATCCGACTCCGTCATAAGCCACTGCATAATGCCATATGGCATTTCCATAACGCCATATGGCAAAATCAATTTTGGGATCTCGGCCCTGCTGGGACAGAATTAAAATCAAATAACACTTGGAGATGGCACAAAGGTAAAAACATGTATAATTTAACAACTCTGTGAATGATGGCTGTTGTACTAACCTATCCTCTGTAAGTGAATGTGAGGTTTCCAAGCGATGTCCAGCAGTTTCCGCTGACGAATGATCTCTTCTTCGTACTCGACAATAGTCCTCTTGAAAAGTCCAAATATTTCCTCGGCAGCAGCATTTAGACGCGCACGTACAAATTCTCTCAAACAGTCAACTGAGTACATCTTTGTTGGTTTAATATGATAAACTTGGTTGTGCAGAGGAACAATGCGGTGAGAGCATTCAATCCACAGACCGCAACACAATCACAACGTAACCAGGAATGACTTCTTCTTCAGGTTTTTTTGCGCATCGCCAACAGCTTTGAAGCGCATACCGCCACCTGCCGTAAAAGAATGTGTAGCATAATGCCATTGATGGGCCTCATTACCTGCGCCAAGGAAATTGTGTTTTTGCCCGCGTCTGTTTGTTTGTTAGCAGGATTACAGATGGATGGATGGAAACATGAAAATTTCACCAGAGGTTTGGTTTGGTCCAAAGAAGAAGCCATTACATTTTGGTGCTGACACAGATATTGGTCTGGATGCAAAAAATTCAAAAATTTCAAAAAATCCCATACTTGACATAGGGCGTTTTTTAATCATATTCCTGCCATTTCTTAACGGATTTGCTTCCAGTTTTACAGGATAATATAGGGTCCATGTCTCTATCAGCAAGTTAATTTTCATCTGGATCCAATCCAAGATTGACGACACAAAAAAACATTGAACTTTATAAAGGGAAATCTCATATATGATGGAAATGAGCTGCTCGGCGGTCTGCGCTGAGTGCTTTTCCAGTTTTACAGGATAATATAGGGTCCATGTCTCTATCAGCAAGTTAATTTTCATCTGGATCAAATCCAAGATTGACGACACAAAAAAACATTGAACTTTATAAAGGGAAATCTCATATATGATGGAAATGAGCTGCTCGGCGGTCTGCGCTGAGTGCTTTTCTAGTTTTTTTTGTTTGTTTGTTTGAAACAAAATAAATCACCACATTTTTATTATGTTGTTCTTTAAGACATATATTTATTAGCTATCTTTTCAAAATGTTACAAGAGATTTTGCCACTCCCTGAATAATCTATTGCAGTAAAATTGTGTCACTATAGTGACACAGGAACAGTTAAACCAGCTTGTATGAAAAGCTGAAATACATTTATTTTGCAAAAATAACCGAAAATCTCTATTTGCTCAATGAGAAAAGAAAACGGAGTTAAATACAAAGGACAAAAAAATTAACACCCTGTCATTGCTCAAGAGCACTTTTCCCACATACAGTCCTGAAACCTTCGTACCATGTAGTTCAGACTTCTCACCAGCAGACGGCGGTGGCGCGCATCAGCGCTACCTTTGCAGCAGACACGGCTTTACTATAAAAGAAGAAGAACATCTACCGGAACTGCACTGTGTGCCGTCGTGTTAGTTGTATGAATTCGTTCCGGAGGCTGTTTGTTGGTAAACACTCTAAATTCATTACTTTCTGGAGAAAATGTCTTCAATTGAGTATTTGAGGGGTGTCGTCAACGAGCGCCTGACTGCTGCGGCTGAGGAAATCTTCGGAGTGTTTAAAAGGACCATCGTCGAGTATGAGGAAGAGATACACCGCCAGCGCAGACTGCTGGATGTTGTGTGGAAACCAGAAATAAAATTACACGGAATAGGTATGAAAACTTGCTTTACTCTTAAATTAAGTGTGATATGATCTGTAGTAGTGGACAGTTAGAATGATAATTAGTCACAGTGTTTATAGGTTATTATTGTCGTGCCTACAGCCTGCTCTTATTTCCCTTTAGATGAGGTTTTGAACGATCATATGTGAAGACTCTTTTTTATTTTTATTACAAGTTGCCGATGTCTACCTACATCAAGTTAAATATCCCTTTATAGGGCTGGTCAAACATGCGGAGATTCCTGAAAATGTCCTCAGTTTAATTGTGAGATCTGACTTTTGTTTTCACTCTGGCATACCTGGACATTACCCAGCACTACCACCTCCTCTGCCTTACTCACAGTGAAGGGAAACATCCCGCTGGAGTACAAGCGTGAACAAGCCCCTTTGGCAATTACACCTCTGAAATGTTCTCGGAAAGCAATTAGTGAAAGAAGTGTTTTGAAATTGTGAAGAAAAATCTTTATTTTTCTATAATTTTCAGGGTAACACACAATGGATCCTTGCAGAGGTGCTTGATCGCACTTGAACCTCTCAGCAGGAGGTTTCCCTGCAGTTTGTTTTCTCATACAGGGGAGAGTGTGGGAGGGGGAAGAGCATGAAAAGACCAGGGCAAAGCCTCGGTGAGAGAATAAGCTTGGATTCTGACATGGTCCTCAACCAGGTTAATTCAGGACTGGGGGGTGTGTATTGGCAGGAATCTAACGATACTATATGAATCCCGATACATGATTGACAACACAATATAGACTTGTATTCAGATTTATTTTATTTACTATCTGCCCAGGTTGCAGAAATAACAGCAATAAAGCTAACTGAGAGAGGGAGAGTAATCTGGCTGAATATTTGCTGACAGCTAGCAAATGGCTGCGCCAAAATACAAAAAAAAAACAGCTCTACAAATAATTGAATGATAAAATGTCATGATATCACACAAAAAAATATCAACAGTATTGGTCTCTAGATATTTTCTTGCACCCTTATATGGGACATTTACCTTTCAACAGTTTATGAAAGTGAGAATAGGAAGCAGGACAAAATTGTGAGAGGCAGGTCATTCCCACATATTTCCAAGGTTGCTTGTTTGAAAACAGTTTCACAAAAATGCCTACACTGACTAACAAGTCCAGCCATCAATCAAAGGCTCTAAGCAGTTTGGTTTATATAGTTGCTTCAATTGCTGTACATTCAACACATGAAAGTGCCCCAGATTGAAAAACCGTAAGCTTATACGGTGAAGTAAAAGAGCATGGCAAAGTTATCAGACAAACAGTTATCTAGCAGCAGCATGTCTAGTTAACGCCACAACATTGCTCCTTTGTTTTCATCAGGAGATTATTTTTATTGGGTAGTTTGAAAGTTGCTTGAAGTAACAGCCTGAGATTCATTCATTGCCAGCCCTTTTTTGCTTCAGGTGGTGCATTTTAATGTTTCCCATCTTGTGAGGTGCCAAGTAAGCTGATTCTGTGATGTGGTGTAAAGACACTGCCAGTCTCGTCACATTCAAACCCCATTCACACTTACAGAAAAGCCCTAAATTTTCCTAATACTACCAGGATGAGCTGTATGTGTGAACACAAACAGCAGAGTTTTTCACCCTGGAATTCCCCTGAACTTTCCTTGCAGCCCCCTTGTATTTCCCCCTCCCCCACTCAGCCATTGCCTTGACATGCAGACTGCAGTGATACTTCCTGCTGTGGAGGCCAAGTGAACAAGATGGAAGGGTTGCATGTGTGAAAATTCCACCTTCCCTGATTTTTCCTCTTTTAATTCCCTTTTAACCATAAGTGCTGTGCTTCGCTGACTTCATACTCTGGCACTGTGCACTGCTTTTCATTTGCCAATGTCTCCTCCAGTTGAGCAAGCAGAGAACACGGCATAACTTAAAGGACATTTCTCTGCCTCAAGCACTTAGAGTAATTCAAGGCCAGGTGGACACACCAGCACAAATGATGGCATGGCGCAGTACTGAGTATGTACGAGGACCGGGGGTTGCAGGGTAGCTTCTGATAACAAAATGAATTCCAGCACATGGTACAAGATATTGATAATATAACAATAGAGCAACACTGCAGTAATCTTGAAAGATTTTTCATTGGGCGATATGAAATCTCTCTTGTAAGGTAAGAAGTCAGATGAAAATATTAGCTCAGTAATTCACAAAATTTGATTGACTTAGATTAAACCATGTTCATTTTAAGGAGAAATTCACATTATACAACTCCGACTGTAAATGATTATTAAAATGTATGTTCTCTTACAATTGAGACAAAATAAATACAAAATTTACAATCAGCTTACATGTATCTAGACTTGTAAAAGCTGCACCATGTATTTTTAAAATGTTATGCATCCATAATCTTGCCCAGCCCATTGCTGATTGTATTGTTCATGCCAGGAGCATGATGTATTACAGTCAACATTTTGTTCTACTCTTTGTACTTACAGTGTACCTCTAATACAGAAGTATTAGACACCAAGGAGGTACTATCCATTAGAAGACAAAGTGATTGGCCCAAAACCAAGTAGAGTCCTGTTGTTGAGCCTTTATTACATTTACATTTGCTTTATTACTTTGTCAGTCACCATATTTTCGGATTTCCTCTTTTTTGTTTCTCTCCAGAGCTCCAACAGCAACACGTCTCTAAAGGGGAAGAGCCTCTTCCTGACCAGCAGCTCTGCAATCAGGAGACAACCAGTCTTGACCAAGATAACCAAAAGGAGCCAGAGCCTCCAAAGATTAAGGAGGAACAGGAGGAACTCTGCACCAGCCAGGAGGGAGAGCAGCTTGCACTGAAGCAAGAGATCGAAAGCTTCATTTACACTCCTACTTACGGGGGTAGTGTTGACAGCGAGTCAGAGCTGAACAGTGACCACCAGCTCCTCTCGCACAACCCTCCTGTGCTTCAGAGCCAAGATCACCAGGAGGACTGGCCTGGATTAGCTAGTTCAACTGAAAATGCAGCTTCACAATCCATGAGTCAGCATCAGTCACTTCAGAGTGACAGTGACGACGTTAACAACCCCAACTGGTCAGAGATTCAGTCTAACACTGAAAAAAATAAAAATCCATTTAAGTGTGACACTTGTGGAAGACTTTTCAAGTTTGTCTCACTTTTGCAGAGACACATGAGCATTCACACAGGTGAGAGGCCATTTTCGTGCAAAATTTGTGGAAAAGATTTTCGACTGAAAGGCTCTCTGAAGGTTCACATGAGGATTCACACTGGTGAGAAGCCCTACCTCTGCAAAACCTGTGGAAAAGGATTCAGCGATGTATCAATGTATAGAAAACATGCAAAAATCCACCTGGGCGATATGCCATATGCCTGCGAGTTCTGTGAGGCACGATTCTCCAACATTTCTTATCTGAAAACACACATGAGAGAACACACAGGCGAGAAGCCGTACACGTGCGACTCCTGTGGAATGGCCTTTCGGTTTGTGTCCCTTTTGCAGAGGCATGTGAGCATCCACACGGGGGAGAAACCATACTCATGTGAGACCTGTGGGAAGAATTTCAGACTGGATAGCTCCCTGAAAGCACACATGAGGATTCACTCGGGCGAGAAGCCTTTCCTCTGCAAAATCTGCGGAAAAAGATTCAGCGACGTGTCATTTTTCAAAAAACACTTGAAAATCCACTCTGGGGAGAGGCCGTACATTTGCAAGACCTGTGAGAAAAGCTTTTACTGCATGTCAGCTTTGAAAGCCCACATGAGAACCCACACCGGTGAGAAGCCCTACGTCTGTCAGACGTGTGGGAGAGCATTCAGCTTCAATGATAACTTGGTCGTGCATGTTAGGAGGGCCCACACTGGTGAAAAGCCATTTGTTTGCAAGATTTGTGGAAAAGGACATTATCGTAACTGTGACCTGAAAAGTCACATGAGAACGCACAAAGTCGAGGACAGTGTTGTTGCCATTAAGATTGAGGATGACTGATTAAGTGATTTTGTGTTCCAAAAGTATGTGGGACGTCTATGGTCTAAATTAAATGTCTGTGCCATGCTTCAGTCAAACTGTTTTTCACATCGATCCCAGATGTTTTTTTTGACTTCATAAGCCAGCACGAAAGAGCCTTTCACAGAACGCTCTGCTCTGGTGGTTATCTCTTTAACATTGAAATAAGCTCCTTTACTTAGCCCCTCTCTGGAGGATGTGACAGCAAGAGTACAGCCTTGTGCTTCAATGGCTGTGGATGGAGATACCAAGAGAACGATGGGTATTTTAATTTCTCACTGTGTTGCCACATTGAGCCCAGATTCTGGACAGAGTGTCAGATTTTGTGTTCTCAAACAAAAGGACTTGTTTTGTAAGTCACTAGATTATCTGGATAACTACATATACTGTATGTTCAAAGCAAAACGTGATTATCATGTGCCCTTAAAACAAGATAAACTAAATATCAAAATAAAGAAGAGACTCTTGAAGAAGTTTGTACCTATTAAATATAATCCAGGAAGCTTCATATTTTTAGTCACACATGAAGTGTTTAGCATTTGAGATGGTAGGTCAGTATCTTCCTGTATCTTTACCTATGATGACAGTGTTACTTGTATATAGACTGGTGGTATTTCTTTGAAATAATGACAATTTCTTCTATCAAAGAAAAAAAGTTAGTTTCACTGTTTGCACAGTAATGACTGTTGTATCATCATTTTGACGTATGATATGCCTGATTTTTGTTTTACTTCATTTAGCAATTAAACCACGGGACATTCATGTACCTACATACTTTTTTATAAACTGATGCCTTCAGCATATTAATCAAATTGAACATTTGAGAGAAAGTGAAATTAATGTTTCTTTGGAAAAATTAAAGTGTACTTAACACTTTTTATGTGTGCTACTGAAAAATGAAGAACAATTGACTGCAAAATAAAAAATACATGAACACACATAATGTCGGAGTGGTCTTTCTTTTGTTTCACTCTAATCAGCAGTACTTTGAAAATGACAGAGACGGTACATAAGGGAAACCATATCTCTGTATCATGTAGGATCCTGGTCCTGCTGCAATGACAATCTTTTGTGTGGTGTTTGTGTAAGACTGCCAAATTTTAAATTAGTGTTGGGTCAAGATCACAGTCACAAGCAAGCGATTACTACATTGACTCTTTGACCCATGCCCTCAAGAGCAAAACAGGTTTACGACCATGTTTGTGACAATGTTCATGAACAGATGATAATCACTTTTGTGCAGAGTTTGAAGAAAATCCTCTGAAATGCTCTGAAATTCTGGGAATTTTCAAAGTTGGAAACTTTCCATGGGAATTAACTGGAATTTTTGGGAATAAACTGGAATAATCTAGGACTTTATAAGACTGAAGGTTGGCCCTTAACAGGGATTATAAATGTAGTTGTGGAAAATACATTTCAGTGTAATCTTGACTAAACCAGATTTCATGCAAGTATCTGTGAAAACATTTATTCTGTTCCTCAATCACGTGCACAGATGATTCGAGAAACCTGGACTATTGAAGCCATGTATTTGAGCCTGAGAACTACATAAAGTGAAGTTAAAATTGATTGTTCAATAAGATACTTAAAACTTTATGTAGTTGTATTTACAAATAAACCTGTTGAAATGTAATTTTTTACATTGTGTTATTTTTCATGCACGTCTGTCTATGACAATACAAAGTGTTTGCATTTATGTCTGTATATGATAGTTAATGTAAATTACCCATAATTTCAAGTAAATTCCAATAATTCCCATGGAAAGTTACAATTTGGAATGTTTTCAAAATTCCCCAGCAAAACTTCCCATGAAGAGTTTCTGGAAATTTTCAGCCCTACTTAAAATAAACACAAGGCTCTGTGATGTTTCCCATTGACCTCCAAATCTAATCAGGTCATCCTCAGTGTAAATGGAAACTTGCTCTACGTGTGAAATATATATTTGCATGTTTGACACATGGAAATCAACCATGATATATGTATGAATAGATGGACAGCCCTTAAGTATACTGCCTCTGGTCTCAGCTGTTTCAGATGCATGATGTCTTTTTCTCTCTTAGAGGGAAGAATCAGTTTGGCAGTGAGTGTCTGTTTCACACATGCAGTTTTGAAAATTTCAGGACAATCTGTCCTGCAAAATATGAACAAGCATCCCTCACAGCTAAAAAAAAAATGTCCTGTGATACTGTTGCTTTAACTAATCAATTGTTATTAAGACATCAATATAAGCATAATTGATGAGGGCTTTGTGTTTCATAATGGAGGGAATCAGTGTTAAACACATGCTTCCTTGGAAATTTCAGGAAATTTTCAGGCAGTCAACCCTTAAAATTTCTCTAAGTTGGAGGAGTCTCGGGGAGTGGGGGGTTAATAATGTAAGAAGAACAATGTGAAAGTGGTGGACAAAGCAACAGCGATCCATTTCCAGGGCAACAATGACAATATTAGCCTTTAAAATCATCCTCCTGTTGTTTCCACAGCAGAGAAGAACATACTGGCAAACAGAAAGACAATAAAGCTGCTTCATCCTGTGCACACAGATCACAAAGGTTTCATGTCACACTCTATTGTCATATGCTGCTATCAGGATGCTAATCCCACCACCCACTATCTGCTCACTCTGGGTGAATCTTCCTGAACATTTCCTTCTGTTTTCTCACATCACTTCACTCGAACTTCACCTGCAAAATGAGGCTGGCAGGAAAATGTCTGGCTGAAAAATATGTCCATTTATGGTCACACATATAGCTCAACCTGAATAGACAAACTAATGAAACAATTTGTTATATTTCCTATGTTTTGTTACACAGTATGGCAGATACATATTCAACAGTTTTAAATGTAATAAATACATTCATAATAAAGACAGCCCTGCAAAGAAATGTAAGGACATAAATGTTTATTTCACTAAATCCTTTATGCCACATTCATTTTAACAGACACTGCCCACATGTGCCACTCCATTTCTTAACATGTTTCCTTTTTACAAACACATTAAGTTTACATTCCTAACATTGATATTTCCTCCTCCATGTCTCCTTTGTGGTTTTGGCTCTCATATATGGAAATGAATCCCTTTGCTATAATTACAGGCTCTTTTACAGTCTACCCTTTTACAGACTACTTTGATACATATTTGATCTTAAGGCATTTTAAGATAAAAAACAATCTTAAAAATTTGGCATAACGTGATCATATAACAAAGCGTAGAAAACTATTAAAATCTAGCAGCTCAACTACATAAACAACTTCCTCTGTAACGATACATAAATGTGTAAACTCTGTCAAATGTTAAGTTTGACTACTCGAAAGGCTAAAATCACAAGTATCAAAAACTACTTGACTGACGTGTTTTGAGCTGGACATTTAAAAAAAACTGCTCATTAGAGTAAATCGACAGTTCACAAATTAAACAAACACATTACGCAAACAGACTGTTGACAGAAATCTTTTCACTACATTGATGTGAGAGAAACTTTACACGTGGACATCAACATTCAGTCACAAAGATGAAGCAACAGCATAAAGCATACTTTTGGATCTGAAGACATTTTAACTCTTTGTCACTATACTCTTCATCAAATTTGTCAATAAAGAAATCAAGTTTATAATTCTGAGAGGATTTGGAGTGACCATGGAGATCCAATCAATACTTGAAGAGACACGACTTTCACATTTAAAAAAAAATCTTCAATTAGAAAATCTGTTTGCAGCAAAAGTAGATGAATATGTATATTTGATATGAAGTGAATATTTAGTCTTTGATATTGAAAGCTCCAAAAATAAGGTGAATATTTACATTAAATTGCAAGGTTGCTCATTAATTCAGCAGGGGAATTCTCGAATACAGGAACAAAAACTGAAAACTTTTCTCGCTAAATGTTCATAAACGAGGCATCTCACTTCCGGGTTTTTAATGCATGCAGTGCTACAAGAGTATCAACTGTTCCACTCACAACAGAAATATTTCAGAAACTTGTTTGAAACTAAAAGTGTTATTGGACATACATTTTGAACAGGAATGAGGAATTTCAACTTGAATTCACTTTGTTATATCTAAATTTGAGCCTCTGACTGGGCTTCTCTGAGAAGTCAGAAATAAATCGAGCCGAACATTCAACCACTAAGACTATTTTTTCTGTTTAGGAATGCAAGTTAATAACTATAATTTGACATCTTAATCAAGAAATAATAATGTGATATACTGCTTTTTTTTCTTTTTTTATAAGACAGTGTATTTGAAAATTCATGGACTAAATAATAACCATATTTTAGCATTAAAATATCATTTGGATTAAAGAGCTTCTACATACTGGTGTATTAATCATTACAGAAACATAAAAAATTATTTTGACCATTACCAGAGCTGTTACTTTAGGACATCTGTGGCATGAGCCATTCATTGAGTGATGGTCTAACAAATATGTTAAAACCTATTCCTAGAAATAGCCTGTAAAGACTTTAAATGTCTTGCAAGTTGGGGCAAAGAAATTATTTTTCTGTGATGGATTCACATCAGCATGGCATCAATATTGCCTTGAAAAGCAATCATAACTATTGGCAGATATGAACATTACTGTCAAGGTGTGTGGCTGATATATCAGCTCTTCTCATCTAACCTGTGGAGCTTCATGCGTCAGACCTTCTATAGTAAGAGTGTTTTTATTTTTAATCCTCTCTTCTTAAACATTAATGTGTCTCATGACTGAGGGTTGAGGTCCTAGCTAAAGCAATTCTGATTTGTTGAATTGGAGAATTTCTGTTCTCAGAAACGCTCAGGATTGCCTCAGAGAAGCCCCCGGCAAACCTATTCTTTAAGAAGAGAATTAATTTTCATTCTAGGATTTAAGCTTAACAAAAACTTTTCCTGTTTGGCCACTCGACCCCTGTCACTCTGCAGACATCACATTCTGGCTTTCTTACATCACAGAAATAAATTCTGCTAAACTAAGACCTCCTGACTTCATGATCATGAGAGCAAATTTCAGTCCCATTAAAGCTTTAAGAGTCCCACGAGGAGACCAGTTGACTCCCTGTTTGCTTCATCTCCAGAGGTAGAATGACTGGCTTAGTATTGGCAAGGGGGGAGCACACAGACTCAGCAGGGGATAGTAGTGCCAATGTGCAAGTGTTTGCCTTCATGTGTATATGAAACAAATGGTTGTCACTGCACAGAAAAACTGAGTATTGAATTGACAAAAACATCATGTCCTTGTAGTTTTATTACTAGAGCTGTTATGATGATGGAGCTATGTTGCTGTAGCTTTGTGTTAATGCTGCGTGAAAAGGGCAACTGATCAGTATTAACTGAAGGAGGCCATCACCTTCACTAAAATGTTTCACACTATTCCTGACACCAAATTCAACAAAGTGTAAAACCTCTTCAGACTTTATCATCTTAAAATGCTTATTTATACAAATCAAACTCATTGCTTGATCTGACAGGAACTTGACTAATTTCACCAACAGCAACAAGAAAAAATCTCAGATAGAAATGAAGCAGATATATGAGAACATTTTGCCTTTGTGAATGCTAAGCTTTGAACTGTTGCTGTTACACAACATGAGAATAACTAAATCACCTATTCCTGACACATTAACAGGCACCAAACTTTTAAATACTTTTTAAAAGTGGGCATATTATTAAGAACTTTCCTAGATATACTCAGGAAACTAATATGATATTTTGGGGGGACTTATGTTTGTGTGTAGGGGTGTGGGTTAATGAAAATCTCCAAGGATTGTCATGGGATATTTTTAGATTTTTTTGTGGATGTATTTCCTGAATTATTCAGAGGTTTCCTGTTATTAGAGTTCCTTTCTGGTTGTAAATTCTGAAGCTCGGCCCTGACAATTCACAGTTTTCCATTATCTGAAAACCAAGAATGAAACAAACACAACACCAAGCTGTGCTTACTGACAGAAATGAAACATGACTTTTCCACTGACACATTTTATAACATACTGATACTGGACATAGCTGACAGACTGACACACTGCTATCTGACTGCAAAAAAAGAAATCTAAAGTTAGCTACACATGGGCAGTTTTGCTATTTCAAACACAAAATAAAACAAATATAAACAAGAAAACTAATCCTTTGATTTATATTTATAAGATTGTACTAATAAAAAAAAAAATAGGTGTAAAAATGTATGATGTATTACAAACAAGAGCTTGAGTTAAAGTTGGTTTAGAGTTCACTGTCCATCACAAAGCTGTTAAATTGCTATTTATAGCTCTTTAGGGACATAAAGATTTGTTGCATTCTGTTAGAAATACTTCGATCAGGCATAACATTATGACCACTGACAAGTGAAGCAAATAACAATGATTATCACCATCATGGCATCTGTTAGTGGGTGGGAAATAATAGGCTGCAAGTGAACATTTCGACCTCAAAGTTGATGTTAGAAGCAGGAAAAATGGGTGAAAATGGCTAGACGGCTGGGTCAAAGCATCTCAAAAACAGCAGCTCTTCTTCTGATAG
This sequence comes from Cetoscarus ocellatus, assembly GCA_037902135.1. Lineage (NCBI taxonomy): Eukaryota > Metazoa > Chordata > Actinopteri > Labriformes > Labridae > Cetoscarus > Cetoscarus ocellatus. The sequence goes on from JBAMNC010000414.1 coordinate 211,553, forward strand.
AAAAGTGTCAGAATACACAGAGCATCACAGTTTGCTGTGTATCGGGCTGCATTGGGAGCCAACAAAATATTAGGCATATAGTTTTCATCCTGATTAGAATTACTGCCTTCCATGATTATGAAAATGAAGTAATCAAGATTGCAAGATTACTGTGCTACATCACATTTCAAACTTTGTCTTTTGTATTTCCATCATTATGAGGTATTTGTATATTTTCATGAATATTTATATGTCTTGCCTGTTCTTTAATGTTCAAAATGATAGTGTCAAAAACACGTTCAATGATAGCATTTGGTGTGTTTTTTAAATCAGTGGGTAATGGCGTTTCACAATAGTGATCTCAAAAAAAAAAAAAAAAAAAAAAAAAATGAAGGTATCTTACATTCAATACTCTGGTTTAACAGTTTTTTCTGCACTCCTCTGTTTTTGCACTGACCATAAATTTTGCACAATGGTACGTACTTCAATCCAATGCTCTGATCTTTATAACGTTAGACAGGTTATTTGTATGTGTGCATATATAAGTCTATTCTGTTTCAAGCTAATTTGCATCTGCACTGACTTTGTTCTCTATCTGCACTAAATTACGTACTGCTATACTGCACTAAAGCTCAATTCTACAACTTGAAAATTTCAAACTACCCCATTGTACAAAAAAATTCGTGTATAATGTAAATATCAGTTATAATGTTCTAACTGTCTTGAGCCAGGAGCAATGTAATTTCGTTCTACTGTGTAATGTTGGTATATAGTTGAATGACAATAAAGAAACCTTGAATCTTGAATTAAAATAATCAAGATTATGAGTTTTGCCATCAAGCAACCCCATAATCCAAGAATTCTCTTAGTTCTGATTGCTGAATATCTTTGCTTGAAAAATAAATCATATATAATTTATGTAGAACTCCGTTTTCTTCCATGATCATTTCATAAACAAATTGGAGCTCTCTTTGGGTCATAGGTCAATTCTAGTGAAGGACACACTCAGGGTTTCCACCAAAGAAAAAGGTGTGTTAAGATGTGTATCAATATCGACTAAAACTAAATGTATAAACACAAACGTTTTGGAATTTGGCAAAAATCTGTTATTGTGCATCCTCATTTGCAGGTGTAACAGGGTGACAGCCTCTAACCTGTGTGGGTTTTCATGTGGTTCACCAGAGAATTCATGTGTCTAAAATCTCTTCCACATGTTTTACAAACGAACGGCCTCTCCTCTGAATGGGTTTTCATATGAGCTGTCAGGTAACTGTTGTGTCGGAAAGCCCTCCCGCATGTTTGGCAGATGTATGGCTTCTCACCTGTGTGGATGCTCATATGCCTCCTCAGTACAGAAAGGTCGCTGAAACTCTTACCACAGGTATTGCATAGGTGCGGCTTCTCACCTGTGTGGGTCCTCATGTGGACCTTTAACACACACTGGAGTCTGAAATCTTTCCCACATATTCTACAGGTGAACGGCTTCTCACCTGTGTGGATGCTCATGTGTGTTTTCAGCACCGAGAGGTCACTGAATCCTTTTCCACAGATTTTGCAAAGGTGGGGTTTTTCTCCTGTGTGTGTTTTCATATGTCTTATTAACACTGAAACGTCACTGAATTTTTTATCACAAATCTTGCAAGCATACGGCTTCTCTCCAGTGTGGCTTCTCATGTGCACAATCAAGTAACTACTCTGTTTAAACTCTTTCCTACATGTCTTGCAAGTGAATGGCTTCTCCCCTGTGTGGACCCTCATATGTTTTACTAAAACTGAGAGCTCACAAAATCTCTTCCCGCAGGTCTTGCATGTGTGTGGTTTCTCCCCTGTGTGGGTTCTCATGTGCACTTTCAGGACGCTGCTAAGTCTAAAATCTTTCCCGCATGTCTTACAGGTAAACGGCTTCTCCCCTGTGTGGATGCTCATGTGCCTTCTCAATACTGAAAGGTCACTAAATCTTTTACCACAGGTGGAACAAAAACAGGGCTTCTCACCTGTGTGCACACTCATATGCCTTCTCAGTACTGACACATCACAGAATCCTTTATTGCATGTGTTGCAAAGGAAAGGCTTTTCACCCGTGTGGGTTCTCTGATGCCTTTGCAGTTTGGAGTTACATGAAAAGTCTTTCCCACATGTGTCACACTGGAAAGACTTTTTCCCTGTGGGTGTATCAGGGTGAATTTTAGGATTATAAACATTGTGACTTAAACTTGTCTCTGGTTGTTGCTGTTCATTGCTTTTAGACCCGAAGTTTTTTTTATTTTCTCTTCTCTGGTGTTTGCTCTCCACTTCATGAGACCTTTGAGAGATTTTGTCTTTCAGTTCTGGTTCACTCTGCTCACTTTCATCAAAGGGAGGGTTGAAAATGAAGGAATCAATCTCCTCTTTCAGCTCAAGTTGCTCTCCCTCTGTACTGCAGGGGGGCTCCTTGTGTTCCACTTTTTCCTCTTTAATATGCAGAGGCTTTGTGCTCACTTGGTCCAAACTGGAATTCTTCTCTTGGTTGAAGAGCTGCTCTTCTGCAAGAACCATCTCTGCCTCTTTTTTACATACTTGTTGCTGTGGGGGCTCTAAAGGCAAGGAAAGGCAAAGCAACTTTACTTGCAGGGCACCTTATGTACATACAACAATTCAATGTGCTTCATAAAGTAAATAATAAAGACAAACACAAAGTCTATTAAGATATCATCACATTAATTTGAGGTGGGAGAAAGAGGAAAGCAATTTCACCCCAAAAAATGGAAGCATGCTCCAGACAAGAGAGAAGGGATACACACATATACATATACATATTCACACAGGTCAGGTAATCAGGTGGTCTTGGATGTTCCTTGATCCTTTTAAAAATTAGAGGAGATCAAGCTTTCGCAGTTGTGACTCCCACTCTGTGGAACGCGTTACCTTTCACTGTGCAGACTGTGACTAGCCTCTCCCCTTTTTAAACACTATTAAGACACACTTTGGTGGGAGTATAGTCGCTTTTATGGGGTCTTTCCTTTGTTATGTTTCTGTGTTTTGTTTCGTTTTTAGCGTTTTTATGTTTTTGTTGTTTTTATTGTTTCTGCCCGTTTTACTGTAAAGCACTTTGGCAGGCCACTGACTGTTTTAAATGTGCTATATAAATAAAGCTGACATTGACATCACACTCTCTCTTGTCGGTGCAAGACAAGTTGAAAAACAGCAACAAGAAAAGGAAGATATGCCAGCACACTTGCTCAGTGCTTAATCAATATTTTTTTCCATGATGGAGAGAACTTTGTAGGTAAAATGTAACCAGCATTTACTGTATGTGACCCTTCATAGAAAATATCCTACATAAAGAAATATGTGTCAAACATTCCTGCACAAAGGCGGGGAACCTGAAACAGTCTAAAGTGTTCTGATCCTACTGTCATTCATGTCTGTGCTGCTTGGGATGGATCAAGATCAATCTCTGGCTGCAGTTTGTTTAGGCTTTCAATCATTCAATCGAAGAAGAAGTGGTAACTACAAATGAAGGTTTGTTGTGCTGAAAGCGAGAATGAATGTAAGCCTCAGAACAGCCCCTAATGAATGTGATAGATATTCATTCGATCACCTTCCATTTTTTTCTTGAAAGGTTCTACGCTTTCCAAACACATTTAATTAGATGCTGTGTAGATGGACTTGAAATATATCCCAAGATTATAGTACACAATCGATCTGGTGTGTCAGGTAAAAAAATATAAGACTCTATTTCATTACAGTGGCACCTCATACTTTGTATTTACTAAGCAGCAGACTAATGTTTCTCAAAAAGAAAAGCCGACAGACTTGTTCGGGCACACTAGCTTGAGTCAAGGATTAATGAAAAAAGCCTTTATTGGGTGAAAGCATAATTAAAGAAGAACGTTAAAAAACACGAAAAATGCAGACCAGTTTTGACTCACTAGGGCATGCAGTCAAGAGCACACAGTAACCTCTTCTGATCTTCCTCCATAGACTAATGCTTCTTTTTGTGGATGAATCTCACATGATAAGGGGGAAGCTTTTAAAAGGGGACTTTCTGTTCATTCAGTGAATGATCCTTAAATATTTTGTAAGTATTTAACACCACCCACCAGGAGGTCCACATTTTAAAGCTTTTCTCCATAGATATGTGAAATTTGACCATGTAAAGGCAACATTGGCTCCCTTTTTAGTAGATTCCCCTTCAGAACTGCAATTTTAGTTGATTGGGATCTTCAATCTAAAGGAAACAAATAGGTTAAGTGAAAAAGTGGACTGACAGCGGGTCATCCAGTGCTTGTACCCCTTTCACTGTTAAGTTGGAGGGTGAGTGAATTGGTCTGGTGTGTTGTATGTTTGTAATGAAAAGACTGACTATTACAGAGCACAAAAGATTCACCTCTCAAGATAATGGGATGTGCTTTCCTTTCAATTAAGAGCATTTGTGCTATAAAACTACCTTTACTATTTTTATCATGATCCTAATGATCGTTTAAGGCCACTTCTCTCCCCTGTAAGGTCTTCATGCTACCTTGTAGGTTAAGTAGCCTCACCTTGTGCTACATCTTATTTCCGACGACTATTAAACAGCAGGAGGCAGTTACAATATAGAAAACCTCATGTTGGACAGGAAGAACTTCTTTGAATACGTTGACAGAGTCATATAGGTAAAACACGTATTTACACCGCCAAAGGGCATGCTCATTTGTCCATCAGTCTTGAGTTAAATTAGAGGCTTCGTGTGGACTCACCTTTCCTGCTGACCTTTATTTCGGGCTTTAAATCGACGCCTGCTGCTCTGCCCTGACGGTCCATCTCTTCCTCGTATTTGACGATAATTCGTCCAAATACTAAAAGTATTTCTTCTGCAGCAGCGCTTAACCGCTCGCTGACAAACTCCTTGAAATAATCGACGGAGGACATCGTAGCTTTACATAAATAACCAGCTTGGCGGTTTGACGTTTGCACTGTGCCACCGTTTTCTGTTTACTTCCGGTGAGTGTCACACTGACGAGTTCCGGCTGGTACAGGTGGGGGAACTTTAAGCTCTGAAATACATCAACAGAGTTCAAAGCTATTTTTTAAAGATTATTTCAGCACCCTGGGTGAATTTGGCTGAAAATGTGATACTTGTCTTCAGATATCCTTTTTATGAGAGCATACTTTGCAAAGCTTTTACATGTGATCAACCCAGTACATAAATACAGTATCTGTCAGGGGGCATGAAACCGCAGGTACAGTTAGAGACCGTCTCAAAAGTGCAGTACATGTCACTCCTCGAGATGCAGGCTGGTGAGGAACACTGCCACTAACATGATTTCGATCGTGAGAGCAAGCCAGCAAGCAGAGGATCTCCAGTACCCTCCCTAGCATGAAGTCATTACCATGGCCAAGAAACTTGTGTAGTATTATCCCATGCTACAGGACAAAGACTTAAGTACCAAATATGTAAGTGTTGACAGATTTTACCGTTGTATTTTCTTGCACATTTATTTTTTTCTGAAATTATTTCTGATACTTACATATACATTTTCAATAAGTTACATTTTATTCATGACAGACGAGCATGTACAGTTCAAACAAAAGGCATCCTATTGACTTCTCATCAAGTGACCAGGAATAAGATTATGATGCAGATTCAAGTGTGGGATCAACAATTCTTGTGCCACCTGGCAGCAGCTCTGACGGCGATAGTTCATGTAAGTTAAAAATGATAATTCTGCGATAATTATTAAAATAAAGGCTAGATACTGGTATTTTTTTAATTTGGTTTTAATACATTGTAATGTGATAGATGTTTTTTTCTCATTTATTTGTCTCCATAAAATAAAAATAAAAGTATAACACACAAACAGTGATATGTTGCTGACTAAAGAGCCATACTATCATCTATATTAACATGTTAAATCCCAGTTACTGATTGACATTCTCCCTTTTTGTAGACATGCGTAGTCCAGCAGCACAGGCCCGGCATGACAGTATTCTGCAGGAGATGTATAAGAAGCAAAAACCCAACCAAGATGCTGTCTGCCAGATCCTTGACCTGGAGTTTCAGTCAAGAAGAGCCTTTATTGACAGTGATGTTCTGAAAGAAGAGGACAGGCCAACAAAGATTCTGGAGGCATATCCGTGTTTCAAGGAGCTACACAATGTATGGGATTTATTTGTTATCATAACTTCTCCACAAAGCAAGCATTGCTGCTGTTTTAACATGTAGTTGCACCATAGGTGATGGATGAGCTGCACCGGATGTTGGATAAATGCAACAGCACATTTGTGACTGAGGTAAAGAAGAAGTGGGATGAGTTCTGTTCCATGGTGCAGTTTTATGGTGTTTGGAAGAAAGTGATGAAGCCACCCATGAACATGGGTGGAGGTAAGTCATTGTGCTATCTTTAATAAACCATGTAGCTCTTACCACAAGTGATGACTAATAAATGTAGATTAATTCTACTGTTCATTGAGACTAAGAATTTTCTATGACCTCAAAACAAATCTGATAATGAAATTCAGACAGGGTAATGTTACACTTTAACTGAATTTATTCTGTTCTAGTGGAATACACCATAGCTCTGTTCAGAGCACTCCCCACACTCTTCCCCTCACCATCTGCACCACCAAAGAAGCTGGGGCATGCCAGTGAGGCATTACTTCATATCCTTCAGGTGACTGTTTATGTATTCTTAACAGTTCATGTATGCTTGCAAGGGCTTTCACTTTGTATTTTCCCTTTGGTTAGTCTCTAATGGTGAAAGGGACAACTTGAGGGACTTTTCAAGCATTTTTTTTTTCTTTTTGTGGAAAATTTAACAGTTTGCCTTCTGTTCTTCTTTATTCTATTTGAAATAAAGAAATAGGTACTGGAATTACTTCGGCAGTGTGTTGGTGACATAACATAGGTAGGCTTGTCATGATACACACGACACCTAAACACAGATCATTTCCAAAGAAAGCATTGTTAAAATAAGCTGTAATTTAAAATAACCCATTATGGTACAATCACCTAATAATAACAAAGCCACACATAGTGACAATATAGCTTTCTGACAATAGTAGAGAAATAAATCATCAGTTTTTCTGATTAATCAACTTTAACTGATTTAATATTCAAAGAACTTGGTATAAAAGAGGGTGAGGAACAGAGGAAGGAACTGAATTGTGGCTAAAAATCTCACACGTTTGACTGCTCTGGTATTTTTAATGTCTGTTCCACCCTGTAAATTTATTTTTTATGTTCTTTCTTTTTTGCCAACAGAAGATCCTACCTCCAGAAGAAACCTCTCTTCAGCTCTGTGTTGCTTTTTGATGGGTCCTGTTGTCTTGTGGCTGTTGGAACCACGCCAATCACCACATTTGCCAAAGAAGACCTCGGTCAAGGTTTGCTCTTTCTGATGGTTTACTACTACACCTTGCATCTTACCTATCCAAAGTGTGTGGCAACTCTTTTGTCTGTCATTCAGACAGAAGTCTTGAAGGACAGTATCCATGAGCAAGACACCACTAGCTTGTACAAAAAAGCCATGGCAGAATGGAAAGACTTTATTGGGAAGTAGTGAGTGAGAGTGAGAGTTTCAACTAGCTGCAATGACTTTCATGCCTTTGTTTAAGTTTTGACATGCCAGTCAGGAAACCTCTGTTCGATAAATTGAGCTCCAGTTAACAGTCAAAATGTATAATGTTTTAAAACATTTTGAAATAAAATACAGAAGCTGTACAATGACTCCCGGATTTTTTTTTAATGTAAAAGCCATTGTATGGGTACTGTGATTACAGCAACTGTTGCTGTTTTGATTTTATACTATTTTTATTTGTTTTATTTAAATAAAAGTTTGTTTGCAGTATTCTTTGTGCTTTCTTGATTTTAGAGTAAATGATGAGTCTTGTTTAAAGACAGAAAAACTGTTAATAAGTATTCTTGGTTTCAGAAGAATAATCTTGTAAAGTTTTTCTAGTTTTTAAGATTTTATTCACTCAAACTGTGAAAGAAAGAAACCGTGAAAGAGGCATTCACAGCGACCTTCTTGCTGTGAAGCATGCACACAACCTGCTGCTTCTTTCATGGCTTTGAAAAACTACTGTTGAACACTGTTGTTCTTGAAAGTGCAATTACACTGATCCATTGTCTAGGGGGTGTGGTTAACTCATTCCTGGGTGTTGCAAATTAATAAATGACTGCTTGCCCCTGTTCTCTGTGTGCATGCTGGTCAAACAGAACCGATGGCTGTGTATTTTATTTCCTTCGTCATGATTTAGTCGGTTAGCTCCTTTTATGATGGCAACTTCATCAACTACAATAATGGATACACCCAAAGCCAAGTTCTTGTATTAGTATTCCCAAAACACTGATAGTAAACTATTTAAAAAACGTGTGATCAGCAATAGACAAAGTTGAGGCAATGTCTGCAGTTTAGTAAGACTTCTTCATAAATGATGACAAAGGTAGGACTGAGGTACCTCAGATGAAAATTAAATAAACTTTCAAAATGATTTTAAGTACTATGAGGGTTATGTTGAGTATTTGTATTCATACTTAATATCTACGAGTCCTTGACTGTACTTGTACTTTGTCCAAGGACAGCTGTATGGCTGCATTCCTAACTAAAATGTCATTCTGATATGTAAAATCAGTCACTTAACAATAAAGTGCTACTCTAGATAGTGGATTTTACACCCCTCTTACATTTAAGATATTTATTCTTAGCTGAAATACAAATATCTCTTGCATCATGTATGATGTAATACAGCCCTGCGACGTTTTGCCTCCACTGTGAATGACGTGGAAACAGAATGAGCCGACCCTAGTCATTTCATCCCGTTAGAATCAAATTAATGTTGATGAGTAATCGAATTTCAGCTCCTGTACATGGACGCAGCAAGGGACAGTGGTGCTGTGAGTGTGTGTGTCTGGCTTAGGGTTTATGTGAAGCGCACACTATGTTATGCTCTCCAAAGCAGTATCACCGTGTGAATTGATACAAGTATCAAGTCCTTGCAGAATTAAGGTTGGCTGATTTTATAATACTGAAAAATTGCCAGTTAAAAAAGACCATCAAGGACAAAACTTCAATCAAATTTTATTTTTACAGCATCTTTTAAAGAAAATAGCGTACAAAGTGCTTTACATTATAGAATACAGATAGACATAGGATATACAAAATGAGAATATAAGACCCCCCTCCCGCGCCCCCTTTGCCTTCAAACCCTTCAAACCCCAAATACACGTGTATACACAAATCCACAAAGTCACTGAGATGACTGAGAGAACATGACCTTATGTTGAAAAAGATTGAATGACACAGAAGCTGGTAATAAAGTGATTAAAACCATGATTAGATAATAAAACCATCATTTCAGAAAAGACATAATAAAAACACCAAAATGCAAAATTTGAAAAGATCTGAAAAAAATAATATGATAATAAAATGCCAGAAGTTAATTGTGGTAAAACATGCTAACTTAAGGATACAAAACCCCATGGATATTTTTATAAACATGCTGAAATAAGGCACTAAAAAGAGAATAAATTAAAGAAGTGACAGAACACAAAACAGTGACTCTAAAACTAAAAGAGTGTAAGTAAATACATGAAACAGATTAAGAGGAGAAAGACAATTGCAATAGTCTGATTAAAAATGTAGGTCTCGAGTTTGCTTTTAAAAATATGAACAGTAGGTGCAGCCCTTAGAGAATTATGCAGGCTGTTCCACAGACGAGGGCTGCAATAGTTAAAGTATTTATCACCGTATGTTTTAGTTCTTACTTTTGCCATTATAAAAAGACCACTACCTGCAGACCCGAGGGCTCTGCTGGGTTCCTAAAGCAAAAGCAAATCAGACAAAAAAGAAAGAGCAAGACCATTATGAGCTTTTCAACTTATTAAAGAATAACACGGTCAAAAAGTAACGGGCAGCCAATGCACATTTCTAATGGCAAAATAGTTATGTCATATACCTCTAATCACTTGCTGTATAGTAGGTGACAGATAAGGTGATTTAACAGAACATTGCTCATAAAATTAGGTTATATATTCCACACCAAAGGTTCAATGAAATTTGCAATCAAATAATTTACATACATTTGCTGGTTTTTGTCCACAGAAAAGTGCCAAATAAACAGAAGCATCATTTTCTCACAAGGCCTTTAATTTCATTTCTTTGTACTCATTGTAAAGGTTATATTTTCTTTCATCCCAGACAAACTCAATAAACATGCTTTTGCTATCAGGAAAGAAGTTTTTCAAACAAAGATGAGGAATCCAGGAGTTTTTTAAGTTTTATATATATTTTTATTGTCCCTACTGGGATTATTTATGTTTGCTTTTGCCCCTAACAAGTGCTGAATGATCTCTGTCTATGGCAAATGTGAGACTTATTACCTCTGCATAGTTGGTTTATGTTTTTGCTGGCATTTGTTAGTTTGTGAACAGGATAACTCGAAAAGTTATGAATGGACTTTGATGACATTTTCAGGGAATGTTAGCCATGGCTCAAGGAGGAAGTGATTAGATTATAGTGTTGATCTGGATCCAGATGCCGATCCAGGATATTTTTAAAGGATTTGTTAACATTGTAAAATAGGGCAAATGGTGTCAGAAATGCCTTGGTGGAGGCTTGTGCCCTCAGATCACTTCTTGTTTTCCGCATGTGACCATGCCATTGCAATGGGCACATTAAAGTCATTATCCCCACCAGAATAAAGTTCTTATCCACTATGAGTTTCCATGTAACCTAACACTGTGCTGGTCTTCTCAGTCTCTTCCACATATTTTTCAAAGGTACGGCCTCTCTTCTGTGTGGCTTCTTATGTGGATATTCAAGGAGCTCCTCTGTCTAAAAGCTTTCCCGCATGTTTCGCAGATGAACGGCCTCTCTCCTGTGTGAATGCGACTATGCTTCGTCAAAGCTGCAAGGTCACAGAATCTTTTACCACAGGTAACGCAACAGTACGGTCTCTCCCCTGTATGGATTCTCATGTGGACCTTTAAGGCGTTATCGTGTCTGAAATATTTCCCACATATTGTGCATGGGTACGGCTTCTCCCCCGTGTGAATCCTCCAATGCCTCCTCAGTCCAGCAATGTCAATGAATCTTTTACCACAAACCATGCAGAGGTATGGCCTCTCGCCTGTGTGGGTTCTCATGTGAATATTCAGTTTTGAGTTACATGGGAGAGATTTCCCACATATGTTGCACCTATGAGGCCACTCCTCTGTTTGCTTGGCTGCCTGTGTTTGTATTTTGGATTGACTCCAGGTGTTGCTGTGACTGTTTTGGTAATATTGATCATTGGTCTCTGGCTCAGGATTGCTTGCTAATCCTCTAAATGATTCAAACTTTTCATCTGTGTTGTCTTGGTCCTCAGCCAGACCAGAGTTATGACACTGGAGCCATTTGCCAGTTAAAAGTTCAGGCTCACTTTGATCACTCTCCTCATAGGTTGAAGTCAGTGTAAAACTGTCAACCTCCTGCTTCACTTCAAGATGCTCTTCCCCCTGACTGGTGCAGATTTCCTCCTCTTCAGTTTTAATCTGGATAGGCTCTAGGTCAGCTTGGCCCTGAGTGGAGTTTGTCTCCTGGTAACGGAGCTTCTGGTCAGGCAGAACCTCCCTCTCCCCATAAGTATGTTGCTGTGGGTCATCTGGGGACACAATGATAAAAAAAAAAAAGTTTTAATGAGCAGACAATATAGATATAGATATATGAGTAAAATGATTTGTTAGAGGGCTTTGTGAGACTTCATCTTTGATTTGGTTGGTCACATTAGGTCACAAGTTGGAAAGAATGCTTTCAGTGTACCTGAGGACTGGATTAAGACCTGTTTTTGCTAAATTGGCTCAACTGTAAGACCATATTTGGGGCTCTGGTTAAGCAGCTGCCTGACTTTTCATTTTAACGGTCCTAACTTGGTTGAAAAATCTACCCATCTGAAAGTTTTGATGTCCTGTGTACTCAGAACACTATGTTGTTTCGACCTGTCTCTATTTAAATATGCACCTCACCTGCTCTGCTTGCTTATTTTCAGTGAACATTGTTGCTACAGTTTTTTCTGAATACAGTGTTTACATAGTCCACACATCTATCTCACATTCATCCCCCATTAGTACGTTTTATTTGACATTGGCAGAGAGGCAGGGTTCACCCTTTACCAGCTGCCAGCTGATTGCAGGGCCACATAGGGAGATGGACAACCATTCACACTCACATTCATACATAAGGGCAATTTGGAGTCACCAATCAACCTAATGAGTATGTATTTGGTCTGTGGGGGGGAAGGTGGAGTGCCCGAGAGAACCCACGCATGCACTGGGAGAACATTCAAACTCTTCTTGCTGTGAGGTACGTGCACTACCTAGTGCTCCACTGTGCAGCACTATCAATTACTCTGTCTTTATGAATCTGTTTTCATATTCCTCTTATGTTTCACTCTGCCCTCCATTGCACAGTAATTAGCTTATCTCTCTCAGTAATGTTAACTCTCTTCTAGCTCTGTTTACATATTCACTTTTGCATTTTAGTCTCTCTTTACACTATGATTACTTTATTCAATTGACAAAAAGGCTACCTTAATATAACTTTGCCTTGATGCTTGTATTCTGATGTTTATTTGACATTATGATCTCAATGTATTTAGTATCTTGGGCCTTTCATACTTTATGCTGCTACCAAAAAACAAGCAGCTCATAAACAGTGATGGACAAAGGTCATTCGTAACAATTATCATTGCACTTCAGAGAGATTACAGTGCAAATAAATCACTTGCTGCATGAAATCTGTGTTGTCTGTCACTTTGAATTCACATCAGTCTCAGCTCAAAGATGCTATATATATTTATATTTAACACATTTAAATGACACATTTACTTACAGCCCAATGGAGCCATTATAAATACTAAGGAAAACAAAAGGTCATAATGATGAAAAGATTATGAAATGGAAATTATGAAGAAAAAAAACATAAAATAAAATTATAAATAATACTTTAAAAAGCAGTGAATAAGTTAAGAAAGAAATAAAATATTAGGTAAAACATGATATACATAAATACACATCATTTCATTTAAATAGGCTATATCACTTTAATACGAAACATAACTCCCATTTGGATCAATACTTACAGAATTTGTCTTCACACAATCAAATGGAGTAGACGAGTTTCTTCATATCAACATTTTCTTCACTATTGTTATCCATTCCCCTTTAGTAAGTGGGCATTTATTAGTCACTTCCTGGTTATTGCTTTTTTGTTTGCAGCAAGAATTTTTAGACAAGGTCTTTGTCCTAAGTGTTAATAGTAAGTGGTAAATTCTGCTGATATGTAGCACTAAACTTGTAATCAAACTCCAAACCCAGCACTGATTGAATGTTTGCTAAAATATTTTAATTACTTGACAATCAAAAAAAAGATAAAGTGGTCTGCCAGCAGGTTGCCACACCTTCTCCAGCAATGATCAGCTCCTGGTCTGTTATTTTGTATATAAATCTTTTTAATGTACTAAAGAACCAGAGGATGTTCTTCCATGACAATCTTCTTCATATTAATCATAAATATTATCTATTAATTCTGTGTGCTGCTCTTGTCTGTCTTGTGTGCTTTGGCTTATCTTAGATTGTGTTATGCTGCTTCTTATGAGAGTGCCGTGCTGAATTTCGTTGTGGACTGTTGCCATGACAACTAGACGTGCTCAGAGAGTACAAACCTCTGCCAGGGAATTCCTGACATTCTTAGGCGAGATATTGTGGAAAATGTGGAAATCAGCCCCATTGCAAAATGGTAACAAATCTGTTAAATCCAGATTTGGATCACCACCAAAATCTTATCACTCCTTCCTTGTGTCATAGCCAACATTCCCTGATAATTTAATCAAAATCTGTTGAGAACTTTTCCAACTATTAGCGAAAATGTTGGACTCTGCCCTATTTCACAAATCCTTGGAGGAATTCTTCAATCCACATCCGTGTTCCGATCACCACCAAAATCTAATCACTCCTCCCCTGAGCCATGACCAACATTCACTGAAAATTCCATTAAATCCTTTGTTAACTTTTAGGGTCATCCTGCTCACAGACAGACAGACAGACAAACACAAAGGAACAAACGCCAGCAGAAACATTACCGCCTTGGCGGAGATAATGAAACTTCCTTCACTTTTCACTTTGCACGGCCCCTACTGATGTCTGTTTTTATCTATTAAATGCCACAAGGGAACAAATGTATTGACTATAACTGAATATCACAGTTACCCTCTAAGATCAGCCCAGTCTTTTACATACATACATTATTAATCAAGGAAGCAGATTCATATTTCTAACCAACAAAACAAATATCAATTCTGAATCTGATGAATATATACTAACCTATTCTGGTTAACCTTATCTCGGGGTTATAGACGATGTCCAGCAGTCTGCGCTGACGGAGGATCTCCTCCTCGTACTGGACGATGATCCTCTTAAAAACTCCAAAGATCTCATCTGCAGCAGATGTTAGACGCTCATTCACAAACTCTCGCAGACACTCGACTGAAGACATTCTGGTTTTCAATCATGAAGCTCGATGTTGCACCCCGAGCCTGGCCTCCCTGTCTGTGAATTCAGTGGTCATAAGACGCCAAAACCCCAAAACCGCCCCTTTTCCCTTTTCTTCCATTGGGTGTTACACTATAAAAGGTCCGACTATGGATATACAATGTCTGCTGTGGTTCCACAAGACAAAGGCACATTGCAGTCTTCAGTTCATCTTCGTACACGTTTTCCTCTTGCCTCAAAGGCTAGCTATGAATAAGTATTTAATATTCAGAGCTGTTTATGTTGTACGTTAAGTTTCATTTGGAGAAATAAGCCCCAGAATGTTAAAAGAAGGGGGTTTGTAACAGGAGGGAATCTGGCGGTCTGATTTCTGTAAACTCGGTATTTCATTCAAGATTTAGTGGATTATTGAATGTTTAGAAACAAGGACAATATTATCCAATTTATGCTCAAATCAAGTGGGTTTTTATTATTATTATATTATTATATTTTATTAAAATGCGACTTTTCTGTAGAAAAAAAATATATATCGAGTAAGCAGATTTTAATTGGCAAGCCTTGTCCTGTTGGTCACATGGCATACAATTAGGGATGCGTGAAATTATTGGTAAGATATCGGTATTGGCAGATATTGGCCTAAAAGTTAAATCTCGGTATCAGCCAATACAGATTTTTTTAAAATTTATATTTACAGACAACAGAAGTTATTTCAGCAAAAAAAAACAAATGCACCATATTTCTTCACTTTATCATCATTGCATGGGTACGTTTAACCCTTTAACGCCTTTTGTATCATATTTGATACATACTTTTATGATACCTCTATCTCATCAATATGATCAACAAATTACTAAAAAAACAATCTGAATACAATCAGATAAATGATATAAATGTCCTCAAATGGATTATCAGTTGCCAAAACACCTAATGTATAATAAATGAGATAAAAAATGTAGATGTTAAATTTTATGTAAACTTTGATTTTTTAGGATTTCAGTGGAAAGTGAAATAAACATTTCAGCTCCGAAAAAAAAAATCGAATTTTCTGGCAATAATGTGTGTTTTCAGACATTAAAGGGTTAAAAATCAATTCATTCTTTTCAAGAGGTTTAATAGTTATTTTCGTGTTTTACATCTGTTCCTTACACAAAAATACTGTCACACTGAGAGCAACAAGTCCATTTTTGTAAAGTGAAGACTTTATGCTCTTGATGAAAAATACTGGTATTGGTAATAATGCATTTAGAAATATCAGCATATCTGCAAAAATCCAATATCGTGTATCCCTACATACAATCATAACTTTTCTCCCCACAAATTTATGAAATTAATTGATAAGGAACAATAAACACAAAATGTATAAAATAAATCTACATTTTACCATACATGGTTTTATAATGGAACTCTCACTGTGAGCCAATTTTTAAATCATAATGTCCATTTATTACCTTACAAAACATTAGAGGATAAATTCAAAGTACCTATAAAACCAAAAGAGTATGCCATCACTTTTGATGCAGCCCCATAAATACTCTAGAACTCATGTGAAACTGTGGTGCAGTAGGTTTACTAATCAATGTGGAGAAGTTCCTGAGCAGGATTTATAATGATGAAACTGTTGTAAAAAAATAAAATAAAATAAACAACAGTGAAATGTTAAAACGCCACTAAGAAAATTGACCAAGTCAAGAGATGGTGACTGTTAATACAGAATATATTACATAATATATTATATAATACATTACATATAATAACAGACTTATTATACTACTATACTCAGGATATTGATAAGATTTCATTGATACCAGTACCATTAAGGATTGTGCTTATTGATCTGATTCTTTACTAATTACTTTATAGATTCCTGTTGATTTCTGTGTGGAAAAAAAAGTTGACCTCCACAGGTTTTCAGTGGCAAGAATGTCAAACATATGACACTTCTGATATTCCATGCTTTCCAGCACGGATAAAATGTTTGTTGTGCAAAAAGAATCCTTGTGACCAAAGCCAAGACACAATTTGACCACCTCTGCCCCTGTCTGGCATGATTTTTGACTTCTTTGTTATCATTTCTGCTGGCTGCTACTAATGAGACCATGGTGTCCTTAATTTTAAAAATATGCAGAACATGAAAAGAATTGATAAGGGAAATGACAAACAAAAGACCAATGATATCGATTCTTTGTTGAAGTCATTATCGATTCTCAAACGGGATTGGTTTTCCATTCTCATCCCTACTCAGGCATAATGGAATGATTTAATTATTTAAAATGCTGCTTGACAGACATTTTGAACATATTTATTGCAAATCTGAAGCAAGAAATCATACTGAAACACCAACTTAAATATTTTTTTAATTGAAAAACATTTTTAAACAGTAACTGCTGATGAGAAGTAAAGGACTAAAACAGAGAAGTCACAGAAGTTTCAAGAGGCAAACTGGCACAAAGAATTTCACTGGCACAAATCCATCTAAGAAATATAAATATTTGCATTACATGATTAACAAAAAAATCTATTTCTTCACTCTGTTAACACAGCACCAGATCAAACCATCACTGGATTTCATAGATTTGTGCCTTAACTCTTGTTTCAAATACTTTAAAAAGAACTTTACTGTAACAGACCTTTTTTACCTTTGGTGTCACTCACACTTATCTGCAGCTTCAATAAACACAATGTGTTAGCATATTCAGACTTTGGTATTGGGCATGTCACTATCTCACAGACTTATCATTAAGCCAGTAACTAGAGATCACAAAGCACCCTTTTATCGCCTTCATTTATTAAACAATAATGGAAGGTTTTCATTACAACCACTGTGAGGACAAAAAAACCCCAAAAGATTTTAGAAATGTGTAACACACAAATCAATACTAAACAAAGCTACTGCTTTTATTTATAACACAAAAATCCTTCAAAAAAGAAGAATTTGCCTTTTCAGTCTTTGGAATCACTGCCTTTACCTCCAACAGCACAAGAAGAACAAGTAAATCACAGAAGTTGTATAAACAGCTGTCCACAAATAAGGAGGCTGATTCAACCCTCCAAATTCATGGGATCGCTGATGCCCCCAAGCAGTAACACTCACATTGTTTATTTTAATCTCTGGACATAGGGTGGATTCTTGTGGGGACAACTGTGTTTTTAAGCCTGCTGCTGTCAATCTATGGAGGACTTCAGCTCCAGAGCTTGTGCTGTTGATCAGAAATATCTGTATCCGTATCGGCGATAATGAAATAAAAAAATATCGGCATATTGTATATCAGCAAAAATCCAATATCGTGTATCCCTACTAAATTTCGTTGTACCCCCCATGGTACAATGACAATAAAGGCTATTCTATTCAAATGCATCACTTCTAGAAAGTTTTTAATCCAGCCATGAAGTGCAGTGTTTTGGACACTTTATATTTGTGGCTCTACAGCACTAAAACCTTAATTAGTTATTTTTTACTATATTTTCTTTATGAAAACACAGCAGTTATATAATTAGACATCCATTTTGACCAATTGAGAGCATAACAACATGTGAACAAGAAGTTATCTTTAAGTTCCTAAAATAATAAAAAAGGTATTAACAGCAATTTGATGTGACCCTTTGTAACATTTGGGGCAGAAAATGCTTCCAAGAAAGGCACTGTTGGGATCCATGCTAAAAGGAACATGTCCCTGCAGAAGGCTGAACTAAAGAAGACTGACCATCTGACCCCCTCCCCCAGGTCACACGTAGGTGTGAACTCTCTGATAAGGACAATAAGACCCAGCTCTGCTATGCATTCTCTCTCTTTCTGAACCATGGAGAGAAGGGGACACAGCTCCTCTCTCTCAGCTCTTTCTCAGCCTGTAGAAGGAGACACAGAACATTTCCAGTCTCTTCTCAGGAATACAACTCAAGACTTCTTCCACAGTCCTGCTCAACGCAGGCTGTAGCACCGCAATCCTCCTAACAACAGCGACACGAGACCCTGCTCAAGGAACAGGAGTTCCCAGTCGAAACAACAAGAAACAGCACAACAGAGGTAGCATCAAGCTGCTAACTCCAGGGACAAGGAGCAACCAGTGGTCTTAAGAGCCAGAAGCTGAAGGGCCAGACCAGCCTGGAACCCACTAGGAAACCACCAAACCTGCAGCACTGGACTTTGCAGAACAACACCCAAAAAGGACACCTTTTCCATACATGGACTTGGTAATGTAACTGGGCCTTACAGAGTTTAGCATAGCACGGCTAAGCACAGGACTGTTTAGCTTCTACAATCACTGCATTGATTTATTGAATATGCTCTTTGAGCTTAAGCTATAGCTAACTGTTATTTATTTTAACTTTACCACTTCATGTAGAGGCATCAACCTCCACCACTCCCCATGTGGTCCTGGTTGTAAATGCCTTTGAGTAGCCATCTGGCCTTTGTCACACACACACACAGACACACCCACATGCACTCACACACACTTTTACATAGGTCTTTCTTAGGTTAGATCTTGTATGTTTGTTTGTTAATAAATGATTTTGAACACAAAGTCAGTTTCTGGTCTGTTAATGTTGCATAAGAATGAATCTTGCCAACCTCTTCTCTGCAGAACTCCAAATCCTTCAACTCTGACTGACAATTGATTAGGTAACTTTGGTTATTTTTATTAAGTTAATTATAAATCATGGCTCCAAATTGATAGTCAGTAACTTTTATGAGACTGACTTAATAAATTGACTATCATTTCCCTTTATGGGTGGTGCCCTGAGGTAGATTTAATGTAATTAAATCCCATTACTTAATGTAAATTATTATTAATTATTTCTGATAGTCAATATTATTAAGTGACACAGTGAATAGTTGTCCACTGATCATAAACGCACAACAGCACAAATATAAAATGAAGCAAAAAAGGTCTTGAGGGAATGAATGTAAATAGTTTTTGTTGTGAGTTTTTTAGCATGCTTTGAATTTTTTTTCTGTTTATTTGAAGGCTTCAGGGCCTATTCAGATGTAAAATGGCTTTTTCATCCTTATTTCTTGGTGATTTTTGTCCATTTTTGTTGAATCCAAATTCCAGTTAGATTGTCTGTTTTAATCCTTTGGTCGTACAACTTTTAATTCATCAATCTGACAACATTGCAGAACAGATAGTCTAATTGAGGCTGTCTTGAAAAAAGGATGTCTTGGTTGTGCTGAAAGGACTGAGGTTTCACCTACGCTATTGCAAGAAAATCCAGTTGGACTAAAAGATGGCCGAAATGGCTTAAAATTACAAGAGTTAAGAATGGAGCCAACTTTACAAAAGCCTCTCATCTCTGTGGATTTTCATATGTCTTTTTAGTTTGGGCCCCTCAGAAAACCTTTGCCCACAGGTCTGGCATCCATATGGCTTCTCACCAGTGTGATCTCTTCTTATGTGGATTAGCAAATCAGAGCTATATCTGAATACCTTCTTGCAAATTTGACATGAATATGGCCTCTCATCCGTGTGGATTCTTGTATGTCTGTTCAATCTATCAACATTAGGGAATCCTTTCCCACAGGTCTCACAAACATGTGGCCTCTCCCCAGTGTGGATTTTGGTGTGTCTGCTCAGTAATGAAGTGTTGTGAAATCTTTTTCCACAGGTTTTGCACAAATAGGGCTTCTCTCCAGTGTGGCTTCTCATGTGTACCTTCAAGTATGGTCCACTCCCTAAAGTCTTCCCACATATCGGGCATACAACAGACTTTTTGCTAGGCGGTCTTTTCAAATTAAGCTGACACCTGCTGTTACTTTGACTTTTGTTTTTCTGATTGTTTGAAGACAACTGTGCAGAGAAATTTGTATCTTGTTTTTTTGTTTTGGTCTCTGCAATTACGTTTAATCCCCAGTCGTCATGACTGCATCCTGTGTAATCGCGTGTCTCATGTACATTAGAGAGGAGCTGGTGCTCAGTCTTTGGTTCAGGTGCCACAGAGTTTTGAACAGAAACTCTCCAGAAGTGTTCAATCTCTGCTCCAGACTCAGACGAGCTGTCATTAAGGTACAGGGCATCTTCTTTGCTAAGGTCACTCTGCTCTTGCGTAGAAGTTATAATAAAACTATCAGTCTCCTGCTTCAGTTCAAGATGCTCTCCATCTTGCTTGGTGCACAGCTCCTGTTGCTCCTCTTTAATCTGTGGAGGCTCTTGGTCCAGTCTGGATTTCCTCACCTGGTTGCAGGGCTGATATTCAGAGGGAACCTCATTCTTCTCATAAGCCTGTTGTGATGAGACATCTGCAGACACAGAACATAATAGTAATAAGAAAGATGAAATACAATCAAGTGAATTCTTGAAAGGTCTTTGTGTGACTTTGTCTGTGATACCTCTCTGTTTATACATTCATCTTTTCATGTTTACTGCCCTCCACTGCACAGGTTCCCTCTTTCTCTTACGAGGGCTGTTTACTTGACAGCATACTGTTTATATGGAGTGTATTCTTTTTACTATCTGTACACCCTTAAAGCTGTGCACTGTCCTTAGGGATGTTTTCTTTCTTTCTGTCATACATCAGGGGTGGGCAACTGGTGGCCAGGTGGCCACATATGGCCCTCCTACTCCCTCAATGCAGCCTGCTAGTCAACTTCAAATATTAAAAAATGTTTTCAATGAAAAAAGTAACAAAATCTCAGTGAAAACATAAAATAAACAAAACCAAAATAGTTAACTGCATTAATATACAAAAAACGCATATGTTTGCATTACTAAAATTATTGCTTCGATCAAAATAAAACTTCTAATAAAATGTTCTTAAATAACAAGTATGTACTCATCTTATTCCAACATTATACCCCCCTGTCTGTGGATAACATTAATGGGGCCCTGCTGGTTTCCAAAGTTTCCCAACACTGCTTAAAGAGAGCTATGTTTGAGAATAGGTGAATAAAAATCGACATTTTGAATCAATTCAGAATCTTTCTTTGAATTCAATTTGTTTACAATGAATATAATTTTTAACACCTTTAATAAATCTTCAATTTTCTTCAACTCAAATAATCCATTTTCTTAAAAATACTTTTATGACTAAAATAAACCCTGTAGCTTCAGAAATATTCCTCATCAATTATTAGCGTGCAATTTTGGAGGCAGAGACACAAAATAAGGGTCAGGGGTCAAAGGGTTACTTGTTTTTTAGGGTCAAAAACAGTCTCTTTTTTGTTGTTGTTGAATAAATCTGACTGACCATTTCAGTCGTCCATCAAAGACAGGACAGACCTGATCGGTGAATATAAAATAGTGTGGCAAAGCCCACTAGTGTGCCTTGAGGCAAGTCTAGGTGCATGTTGAGCATTTGTACAAAAAATTGCAAATAATACATCTAAATTATATCAAATGACTTTAAACAGACATATTGGATAGCTTTATCAATTATAATTTCATTGGTATAACAGTTGTACATCATATTCAATTAGGTATTTGTAGATAAAATAAATATGTTGAATAGGCTAATGAGGCACTAAACACAAATTAAATTGTCTGCTAGGGTGGCAACATGACTGACAGGAACATCAGGAGGCTGGACAGGTAACTGAAGAAGGCTGGCTCTGTGCCTGGCAGGAGTTTGGACTCACTTGGGACTGTGGTGGACAAACATGAGTACAGCATATTATTGTAGGACATCCTGGACAATAGTAATCATTCCCTTCACAACATCCTGGAGCGACAGAAGCACTGCAACAGTGGAGGAGACATCTCACTGCGCTGCAGGACTGAAAGGTTCAGAAGATCCTTTGTTCCCAGAGCCATCAGACTGTACAACACCCTGAACAAAGGCAGTGGCTCATGACCTGGTCTGTTTATTACCACTACTACTGCTACTGAATTCCAGATTTCCCAGAGGGGATGAATAAGTCCCGAACTAATTTGCATGGGATTTTGGCTTGGTTTTGGGGTGCCTTGAGCAAAAATAAACAAAAAAAACAAACAAACAAAAAAAAAAAGTTTGAGAAACGACGATCTAGATCAGTGATACTCCACTGGTGGGTCACAGACCCTTTTATAGTGGGTCCGAGCCTTTACCTGGGCAAAAATAAATGTTAGGAAAAAAATCCAGTGCTTTTATTTTGAAGGAGATTTTTTATGCAGTGGAGTGTCGTCTTTTCAGTCCTTAACAATAGATGGTGATAATAACATGTAATGCTAATTAACACACGTTTTAATAGAAAAGTGTTTTTTTTATATATATATATTCAGTAAGTCAATACTCCGGTAAAGCAACATATTTTAAAGATTTCTGAAACCACTTCTCAGTAGCTGGACTTTTTCATGTCATGTTTGTGCATGAAAGCTCTGTTGAGTTTGTCAAAAAAGGCTTGTTGGCTTACTTATTGCTGCTGGTTGAATATTATTAACACAGAGCTGTTCAGTATGTATCCACTGATGCAGGGAAATCACAGCTACATTTATATTTATAATCTTGAAACCTTGTGTTCCTGAGATGCATTTTTTGGTTTTAATTAACATGCAGATAATAAGTGTTAAAGTACATTTCCCTCTCTATCAGTGCCACATGCAGGTCATTTTGAGTGGCATACTGTGATATTCTGTTCTATATCAGGTTTAAACTACTTGGTGTTTTTATTACATAAATTTGAGAAATCGAAAATTTCCTTTGATTTGGGTCGCAGACTGTCATTGAGAGTGATGGTGGGTCCCAAAGCCAAACCAGTTGAGAACCACTGGTCTAGATGACTCCTGTAATCTCTAAACATCGCCTTTAAAAGCCTGGATTAAAACACAGGGCACAGTTGAAACAATTAAAACAGGAAACGAGTGTGAAGTGATCTGAAGGATACAAACCTGTTCCGTGTGACTCCATGTCCGAGTTATACGTGATATCCAGCAGTCTGCGCTGACGGCTGATCTCCTCCTCATACTCTGTGATTGTTCTCTCAAAAACTCCAAATATCTCTTCAACTGCAGCGTTAAGTCTGTCAGTAACAAACTTTCTCAAACAATCAATTGACAACATTGTTACTTCAACAATGAAGTACGATATTTTAATCACACCATTCTTCTCCCTCTCGGCATTCACTCAAACAGACGCCACTCCCCCCCTCTTCCGTTTACCTCCCTTGAGTGTTACACTATTAAGGTTCGGCTATAGACATAAAGGTCTGTAGGAGTTCCACAAGAAAAACAGACGCAAACACAGACCAACAAACAAACAAACAAATAAACAAATAAGCAAATAAGCAAATAAACAGTTATTGCTCCAATGCGTTATCTGTATGTGGCTTTAATATATAGCACTAAATGTGTTGAGGCACTCAACGCTTTTGTAATTTACAGTTTAGAATATAAAGAGCTTTACTGGCATGAATATGGGGCATTATTACCAAAGAATTCCATAATAATAATAATAATAAAACAAGTAAATGCATGGATGGATAAGGGAGATGGTTAATTATAATTTTAAAAGGGCTAGGCTGGAGAAAAAAAAAGAAATAAGGTTTATGTTTAAATATATATGAAAAATAGATAACGTAAAAATAAAGAAATGTATGTGCTGTGGTTGCGTGTGTTCAGGTTCCACTCTTTGTCCTTAGGTCCTCACACACTCAACCACACAATAATCTCACAGTTTTGAATGTCTCAAAGTAAATATTGGATTTTCTGAATATCGCTTGTATATACACACCCAGAGTTTGAATATACAAAGTGTTGTTGAGGAGAAAATCCCATATTTAATGCCCTGATATTTAGGGCAGGATGTCAGGAAGTGGAGCTCTGTCTCTACCTTTTGGATGTCACAGTGGGGGCAGAGTGTGTCCTCTGGGAGCCAGCTCTTTTTGAACCAACCAATTTCTATAGCTAATCTGTGGTGACAGAGTCTGAACCTCATCAGAACTTTTTCTCTGTGAAGGATCTTTGACAGAGGTTTTACACTAACCCTATATTCGGCTGACATTAGCGTCAATCACTACTGTATGTTAAGAGGAAGTATTCAGTACATGATATACATGAAGTTCAAAGGGCTTGTCCGTAAAAATTTCATTTGTTTACACAGTACCTGATCATAATAATGCTCAATTACATTGAGTTATGCATCAAATTTTGTTTCACTTTATCATTTAAAAAATACCTTTGCCATAACCAGACTTCTTAAAACTTTAATGTCACTCACACCTATGGACAGCTAAACTAAAAGTGATTTGCTAGAATATTTTACTTGGTATGTACTGGGCCATCTTATGTCATCACCTCACAGATTTACAGGTGTACTAGAAAATACCAGTTAACAAAGTATAATTTTATAATGATCATTTATTCTGGTATAAGTTGCATGATTGACCTAACTTAAAACATGACATAAAACACTTACAAAACACAGAACAACTGATACTTTAGAATCTCCATACAGTTTAAGATTTAACAAAGGCATTACTTCAATTACACACTGAATTCCTGAGAGGATGAAGAGAAGGCTTATCATGTCTTTGAAATCACAACTTTTTCCTCTAATAGCACATCCTGATGCAGAGGAGCTGCCAAAAAAAATACAAATGACAAAGGGGATAAAATCTGTCTATTCCTGGAGACATATTTAATGTTAAGGTAAACTTTCTAAATGATTTCCAGCTCTGTGAGCTCTTACATGCCTTGTCAATTCTTTTCCCTTAAAGAATCTTTGCTTGCAGGTCTTGCATTGGTATGGCTGCTCAACAGGGTGAACTCTTCCTATGTGGATAAGCAAACCACAGCTGTATCTGAATGTTTGCGCATTTGACATGAATATGGCCTCTCATCTGGATTTGTGTATGCCTGTTCAATCTAGCAATATTAGGGAATCCATTCCCACAGGTCTCACAAACATGTGGCCTCTCCCCTGCGTGGATTTTCACATGTCTGTTGGTGATGAAGTGTTATGGAATCTTTTTCCAGGTCTTGCACAGGTGCAGCTTCTCTCCAGTGTTGCCTCTCATAGGTACCTTCAAGTATGTTTCATGCACTAAAGTCTTCCCACACAATCATCTCACTGGTTCTCATGTCCATTCCTTGTTTTTAAGATTTCCAACAACCACACTACAACAAAAAACACCACGGCCATTCTTGTAGATCCAAAGTTGTACTGTCGGGTTCCAGCATTTGCATATCTTTGGGAGGTATTAAAAAAACTGTCAGTGTCTTGGACACTTGGTAGAATCTTTTACAGTTTTTGGAGCTCAACATCCTCATGGATTCTCATATGCCTTTTCATTTTTCTTAATTCTGAAAATCTCACCCCACAGGTCTTGCATTCATATGGCTGTTCACCAGTGTGAGCCACTCTTATATGGGTTTCCAAGCTTTGATTATATTTAAATTCTTTATTGCATGCTTGACAAACATGTGGCCTCTCAGTTGTGTGGATTTTCATATGTATTTTTAATCTGTACTTATCAGGGAATCCTTTACCACAGGTCTCACAAAGGTGTGGCCTCTCGCCTGTATGTTTTTTTAGATGTCTGTTCAGGGTTGAAGTGCTTGTGAATCTTTTACCACACGTCTTGCAAAGGCATGGCTTCGCTCCAGAGTGACTTAACATGTGTATATTCACATATTTTTTGCTCTGAAAAGTAGGGAACAAACTGGACCTGTTAGCTTTCTGTATGCTTAAGGGTATTTTGAGTTTAGACTGACTCTTGCTATTTTTACTGTTGCTTGCAAGGTGTTGGTCATTTTGTTTTGTTTCTTCATTTTTAATTATTTCTGACTTTTCAGGCCAGTCCACTTCAGAGGACTGAGAGGAGGGCTGGAGGTCATATGCGACATCTCCATGTTTGTCTCCTGTGTAATCTTGAGTCTCACCTAAATTAGATAGGAGCTGGTGCTCAGTGCTTGGTTCTGATACCATAGTGCTTTGAACAGAAACTCTCCAAAAGGGTTCCGCCCCTGCTCCAGACTCAGGCAATGTGTCAATGAGACACAGAGTCTCTTCTTTACTTTGGTTTTCTTCCTGATATGAAGAAGTTATGATAAAACTATCAGTCTCCAGCTTCACTTCAATCTGCTCATCTTTCCAACTGGGGCCAAGTTCCACATGTTCCTCTTCAATGTGTGGATCACCCAGGTCCTCTTGACCCAGACTGAAGTTATTCTCCTGGTTAGAAAGCTGCTGTTCCAGCTCTAAAGGGACACAAAACAATGGGAGAATATTTCTTTACTGCAATAAGCCATGTTGGGCGATAAAGCTAGTTTTTATGATAAATTAATATTCAAAAAAGATGCGGAGTAAATAATGTTGATATAGGTGATGTTTTAAAATTAGAAAAAAGAGGTCTAATGGTCAGTCAATAGATTGTTTGCAGTAAAACCACAAATAGTAATTAAAAATTACATCTCTTAACCAGATGGCATAATTTTATCTCCAAATATACAGCTTTACAACCATATAGACATGAGGACCCTCTTGAAGACGAGATTCCACATCTCAAGGGGCTAACCTCAAAAAATCTGTATTCAACAGAGACAAATATGTTGAGGTCAGATTTATGATCATGGGTTTATTGCAATCATAAATTCTCACTTTAGTCCCTTTGTCACTGCCTGGATAGATACATCTCTGGATGTATGTATATGTATTTACGTGAAGAGTATGGTTTCAGCCTACTCTACTGTAAAGTGCCTTTAAATAAAACTTGTTCTGAATTGGCGCTATACAGATAAAGTCTGATTAATTGATATTAGCCATATGAAAATGAGTTTGAGTATTGACACTGCACAAAAAATAATAATGCATAAAAATCAATGTTGCTCTTAATCACTAACATAACCAAGGTTGTAAAAATTCAACACATTTTTTACTTTGCATGTAGTATACTGAAAATGTTTCTTTTTTCATCTAAAAATATAAAGGCATCATGAAGAAACCTGTCATTTAAAGGTCATATAATATTTAAAATCAATGCATATTATATGAGTACTATTAAGACTGATGTTGGTTTAAAAATCAAGCACTGCAAAGTTGTAAATAGTACTTATTTATGATTTTTTTTTATTGATACCAAATGAAAAGCGCATTTTGTGTAATTAGCTTTATGACTGTGAGTATTTGACACTGTGCAGTGTTGCTGTGAATCACTGACATATCCCAGACTGTAATAATCCACAAAAGATCTGCTTTGCATACAGAATATTGAAAATTGTTATTTTTCAGTTTTTTTAAAGTCTACAATCATGGTGGCATTAAACCTGGTACTCAACTGATTTGAACTAGTTAACAATAAATTAGTATTTGAAATCAATTATCAGCTTAGATGTTGGTGAAAAATTAGCTCAATTGTAGCACACTACAATGTAAATACAAAGTATTTTTTATCATTTGCTTTTGAAACGTAGATATTTGTGCTTAGCGGTATGAGTGGGACAAAGATTTGTCCTACCAGGTGTGTGTAAGTTTGTGTTAAGGTTCCTAACAGAATCCAGCAGTCGTTGCTGTCGATCGATCTCTTTTTCGTACTCGTCGATCGTTCTTTTGAAAACTCCAAGTATTTCCTCTGCAGCAGCGGATAAACGCTTGTTTACAAACTCCCTCAAACACTCAGCAGGAATCATTGTTGTCAGGAAATGTGCTTTTTTATGATCCTACGGCAACAGATAGCCCTATAAGCATATTTCAGTGGAAAGTCCTCATTAAAAAAGTGGTTTCTAGTTGGAGGTATGCAGAAAGAGTTGCCTCTTCTGTTTACTTCCGGCCGGTGCCACGTTGTAATATTCCGAAAGTGAACGTCATCTACCTTTGGTTCCAGCTCTGTCTCCTAGCAACGTGAGGGACAACTTTCACTTTTCAAAATGCCTGAGTGTTTTACCTGGACCCAGTGTTTTCAGATTTGTAACAAGGCATTTCTACCTTGTATTTATTAGAAAAAATACCAAAATTATAGCCACTGTGAAGTGAGTGAACTATCATCACTGAGAGAATTTGAAATTGTTGCTACCATGCGTCTCAAAATGTCTTCAGGTTATAAATAATACATTTGCATCTTCCATTAGTTTTTATTTAGACATTTATCTATTATTTTATTTTATTATTTTCTATTCCCCATTTTCCACTGCCAGAGTAACAAATACCCCCCTTGGGTCCAGTGTAGTGTTGCATAAATCCATGCAAACTACATTGTTAAGACTCCCAAACATAATTAATACAAGTAATGACAAAACCAACTGCAATAATACAGTCCATGATAACAAAGAACAGGACAAGATCAGCAAATGGCCATCAGAGAACTCTTCTCTCATAAGTTCAGTGTTCATGTATACATAAACAGCAGATATTTCTAACTACAAATGTGCTATTGACTACACAGTGAAGTAAAATTAAAATAAAAACACACAACAAAAAGACTGTTTGGAGATTTTACATTTTTTTATGGCATACCCTATGCCCCTATGATTATATTGTAAAAAAAAAATCGTGAGAAAGTGATGACAATACATACATACATACATACATACATACATACATACATATATACATACATACATATATTAATTAAGGCTTTTACTTTCTGTTTTTAATTTCAGTTTGATTTGAATATTTTTCTAAAGCTTGGTTAAAGCTTAATTTCCGATTTATTTCTAAAAAGAAAAGACACTTTTGTTGGTTGAAGTGACATTTTCTTCTTTAACATTAATATTGAACAGTAAAGTTACTGTTAAAACAATAGGACTCACTGGATTATACGAAACGTTAACTCTTATAATGTTAATACTCTAGTTATGTTAATAGCCTACCTAATATGAAACTTACTCTGACTGAAAATTTTCCAAACTAGGAGACTAGAACTTCCAGGAAAAAATAAAACTAAATAAGGAAACATACATGCTTTCTGGAAAAATGGTTAACGGAATAAATTAATGTGATCTGTAACTTTCACATGAACGTTTGATAATGATGTGTCTTAAAAAAGTAAAAGCCTGATAAAATGAAAATTGCAGTCATGCCTGGGAACATTTCAACTTGTTTGATGTCCAATCTGCTCATTTCTTTTGTTTCATCATGTGGTTCTGAAAAAAGGGTTGAAATAAATAATTAAAAATAATTATTATATTTTTCTAAAGGAAACAGAATGAGAGAACAGAGTTTGACCCAGTTTGCTGCTCTGTGACAGTCATGAATATCACAGTTGTTTTGCTGTTTCGCCTTTTTGGGGAAACATTTTGAGACGGTACAACTTCCTGTTGTATGTTTCTGCTTCTGGCTCGTAGCATTAGCTTAAGTTCCCTGGCTTTTTTCTCAAACAGATAATAAGGACAAAAATCAAAGAATTCTTAAAATGTTGAGCCTTTGCACTTTAAAATCGTTTATGTACCTGTAGTTTATTATGCAATTTTCCCCTAACAGACCGTCTAAATGGGTGTTCATTACTGCGCCATATGCAGGCAAACAACATTCAGTGGTAAAGGGCACATATTCGGCAAAAATCACCAAAGCAGACTGAGAGTGGTTCTTCTCAAGTTCTTAGAAAAGGTAAGAGTTGGACCTTGAGTACGAGTTTTTATTGGTACCTGTCATAGACTATATTCAGAGCTAAAATTAGCAACTTATGACATGTTGATTATTGTTTCATTATTTTTGTTGCTGTTGTGCCCTGAAATAGGACTGACTTGGGAGTATTTTTTAATCATTCTCTGTTCTTTTTTAAATTTTGTTTTGGCCGTGTTTATGGATGTGGTACAGATTCTGGCAAGATTGTGTGTTTTTATTGATCTTGTTATTTCCAGTTCAGCTCCTGCAGTGAGTCTAAAATACTCTGTGGACAAACAAGTATTACACTCACAGTGTTAAGGGCAACAGAGGCTCCACTGAAACCCAGTCAAACTGTAGTTTTTTTTTTTTTTTTAAATCTCACTTTCATTAAAGCATAAAACATGATAATATTTACTACTCTCAACCCTATGGTGTAATTTTAATCTTATGAAAATAATGCATAAAAAGATTAATAAAAGCAATTATAAGTAATTACGCCTAAAAACTAATGTTGCTATTTTTTGATATATCCAAGGTTGCAATTATTCAGCACATTTTTTGACTTTGCATGAAGTATACAGAAAATAATCATTTTCTTTTTTTTTTTAATCCAAAAAACATGGTGGCATAATGACATGAACTTGGCATTTAAATAACTAAAGTATTTAAAATTCATGAATGTTGTTGTGTATAATTGGGACTGATTGTACACATCACCTGTAGCTCCGTTATGAGTGGTATGAATGTAAATATTTAACACAGTAAAGAAGTAGTCATGCATGAAAATCAGTGTTGCTGATAATCATTGACATTGGCTGTAATAGTCCAACACAAAAAAATATTTTGCATGTAGTATATTGAAAGCAATTCTTTTTTGCTTATTATTTCATCTGAAAACATGGTGCCATTATGACAAAAACCTGGCACTCAAAGGGTTAAAATCATTAAAATAAATCAGTATTAAAGAACAATAATTAGGTCAGATGTAGGTGAAAATACACTTGATGAAAGCAGGATATAATATACATGTACAATTATAGCTTGCTTTTAACAAGCACATTTTGTGTGCTTGGTTGTTTGAGTGTGACTAATATTAAGCAACCAGTATTATGGAAGGATCCCAGTCTTGAATTTGATTCTATGTATTTTAAAAATACACTTTGCAGAGTCAGGTTCTCTCCTGCAGACATCCCTCAAATTAAAGGAATCCCACATCAATAGCCTGTGGTTAAATGATTGAATCTGACACTGACCCCCTGAAAATTGTATTTTCATATTTGCACTAAAATATTCACCACTTTGGAGACCAATAACTCAGAAACTAAAAGAGATGGACCTTTTCTGATGACAGAATTTGAAAGCCAGGGCCCAAATTTCTGAGAAAAGCAAATATTTGCGAGAAATTTTTGCTTTTTTCAGAGATATTGGAATCCAAAATTGGCTACACAGAAAATGCAAGTGTCAATATGGGCACAACAACCCTTTTTTTTTTTTTAAAAGGCCCATTGTTCAGAAACCCTTAGGATTTCCCAACTAAAACTTTGCACAAGTTCATTATACATGTAGAGGCATCAACACAATATTTTTTTAGCCAAATCAGAGTCAGTCACCTTGGGACCTCTGGTTGAGTTCTTACAGAATGACCCTGGGGTATTCATGCACAACCTTCTCTAAGGTTTACAGAGAATTGTCTGATCAAGAGAAAATGTCCATTGAGCAGCAGTTCTCGGTGTGAAGATGCCTTATTGGTGTAAGAGGTCAGAGGAGAATGACCAGTGGTTAGAGATGATAGAGAGACATTAATTACTCAAGTAACCAGTCATGACAACTGAGATATGCAGAAGACCATTTCTGAACCCACAATATGTCATATCTTGAAGCAGATGGGCTACAGCAGCAGAAAACTACACTTTTCTTGGTCCTGTAACTTGTAACAATGTCTTTTTTTGTTCTGTCTGTATCTTTTCATTTGTTTTATTTTTATTTATTTTATCTTTATTATTTTTTAATGCTACTGTTTACTCTAATGTCCTCATCTGTTGTTTCCAACTGCTATACTGTTTATAAAAGCAACTGAAACAACCGAATTTCCCCTTGGGGATTAATAAAGTATTTCTGATTCTGATTCTGATTATTCTCTCTTAGGTGAAGGAGGCTCGCCGGACACTAAAGAAACCTCAAGTTGAAAAGTTTGACTGCACCCAACACAAGCAAACATTCTGGTGCTACTGCTGTGAGCTTGAAGTTGAGAGAAATGTTACAGATGGCAACATGACTGTGCTGTACGGGGGCTTGTTAGAGCACATGGCCACGTAAGTTGTAAATGAAAATTAAACTTAAAAAAAAATTAAGTACTTTTAGGGAGTTTGAACACTGAAAGTAGAACAAGTTCTGTGTCAAAGTTTTTGCACATTAAATTTTGTGAGAGACTTCTTTGGTTTGAACATTTTTTTTTAATCTTTCAGTGAAGAGCACAAGAAGAACACTCACAAGTTCTGGTGGGAAAATAAGGCTGACCCTAAATTTAGAGACAAGTTCATAGTTACTGAGGAGGATACTGAAAGGTAAGCCTGTGACCCAAAAGTCTGTGTTGATAGTTCGCTGAAAACAAATAAACTGTTCGAATAACTGTGGTATTTTGTTGTTCAGGTTTAAAACTGAAGTAGAAAATGCTTTGGAATCGTTTGTTGAAAACGAAGATGAGTTCATAAAACAGGTAATTGAAAGTCATTCTTTTTAAAAATGGAGCTCAACTTTAAACTTATCAACACTAAAAACAGGAATATGCAGCAAAGATAACAGCTCTTTTTGGCTGTTTTTCTCGTATGATGGTGCTTAAAGCTCTGAAGAACATAACTGTGTGTAAACGTTCATGAAAACTTTTTGTGGCTGTTTTGAAATTAAATTAAAAAAACATAGCTGTAAGGCCTCAGGTTTGTTTCTGGGAGGTCATGTTTGTATGATAATTCCAGAGATATTTGAATAAAATTTATGGACACAATAGAAATATGACCAAGAATCAGTCTAGTTTCAAGACAGTATTTTTTATAGCAGGTTCTCAGCTGGTGAGTTGGTACCCAACTGACTTATCAACAGATTACTAATATGTTCATTTTTTTCCAAGGATGAAAAGGAATTTTCTAGATCTCTGGAAAATAACCAAAATAAATAAATACACCGATCAGGCATAACATCATGACCAGCTGACATCCTGTCTGGTCTGCAGCTGTACAGTCCCGTGTGCAACAAACTGCGATGCGCTGTGTATTCTGACACCTTTCTATAAGAGCCAGCATTAACTTCCTCAGCAATATGAGCAAAAGTAGGTCTTCTTTTGGAATGACCACACAGGTTGTTCCCCATGTGCTTCAATGAGCTTTAGGTAGCCATGACCCTGTTGCTAGTTCACCACTGTTCTGTCCTTTGACCGCTATTGATATATACTGACCACTGCAGACTGGAAACACCCCACAAGAGCTGCAGTTCTGAAGATGCTCTGACCCAGTCTTCCAGCCATCACAATTTGGCCCTTGTCAAACTCACTCAAATCCTAATTTCTCCTTCTTCTGACATCAACTTTAAGGACCAAATGTTCACTTGCTGCCTTATATATCCCACCCTTTAACAAGTACCATGAGAAAGATTACCAGTTTTATTCACTTCCTCTGTCAGTGGTCATAATGTTATGCCTGATCAATGTATTTATATATAAATGTACTAAAGAAAGGTATTAATACATGTCTTACCTGGGCTTCTAACCTGAACTAAAGGCTTAAATACCACAAGTCACAATTGCTCTTTAAGTAGGTTGTTGTGGGTCCTGAGTCTAGACCATGTGAGAGTCATTGTTGTATAGAATATGCAAAACAAATTTATATCTGCTGCTGTATCTAATAAAAAGTTTAAAATGTTACCTTCATTCAATCATGAACTTCTGCCTACAATGTTAAGGAGTCTATTGTTTAGTTTTTAAAATGTATCAGTAAGAACTCAAACTGTTAAACTGTCATTGTAATCCTTGTTGATAGCTTGGCAAGAAAAGCAATATTGTGCCATTTAACTTGACTTAAAATCTGCTCTTGTTTTTCCCCTGTTTTCTTTCATTGCTCTAGCAAGCCAATCACATCCGGGCTCAGGAGGAGCATCGTCAAGAGGTCCTTCAGTCTCTTTTAGAGGTTTGTTTTCCAGGAATGCAGTGGCAGTATCCATCAGTGGGGCTTACACTGTTTTTTTTGTGACAAAAAGTTTCATGTAAAATAAGAAATGCAGCCATTTTTCTGCATTACTCTCATAACTCTCCAAGTAGAAGACCAAGGATTCTCTGTAGGGATCTTGTTTAAATCTGAAAATAGTTATGGCTGCCGCAGACATGTATTTTGTGGCTCTGGTGATTTAGGAACAGGGTAATTTTCCTCATCAGGTTACGGTTAAGATGACTGGCCAAGATGAGAATAGTAAGTTTTGGATTAAAGTTCAAATAGAAACCTAAAGACTTGAACAACTAGTAACTTAAAGTTTAGAATATTAAATATGAAATGTAGTGCTTGACTAAGGCTTAGATTTCCTCTATGAACCACTGTTGGCATTTCCTGAATCAATATCAGCGTGATGCAGAGCCGGAGTGCTTCAGTGGATCCAGCGGTGCAGACATGCCTGCAGAGGATTCTGTCTGGTAACTGTGTCTACTTTTCACATTTTAATCTTTTTACATCACATAAATAATTACATCCGCTCTGAACTGTCTTGGATATGAACTCCTGTGGTCTTTGGAACAGCTCTCATTTCACATCTCAAGGATCTGACCAGAGGGCAGGTAATGGCTCCACAGAGTCAGTGGTTGACGTGCCATTAGCTGCAGCAGGACAAGGCCTGACTTTCATTGGTTATCAGGTAAATAAAAAGGAAAAAACTCTTGAGAAGAAACTGTTTAAGGCTCTCAGTGAATTTTGTATTTGTTTGCATATGTAGCCATTGTGCTTGATCATTTCTCTTCTGTATTACAGGATTCCTCAAACAGTGGAAATGTTCATACAGGTACAGTAAATATGAATTTAACTAATGCAGAGGTCACTGCAAACATACAGAAGGTTTTTGGGGATGTATGAAGATGTTGGTCAAGGAAATATGAATAATTTATTTTAAAAGAAAGTGTTAAGATGACCCTTTTACCTAAAACTTTGTTAAAAATATACAATAATAAGCATATGTTTGTTTTATAACTCTTTCCCCTGCCCATTACTATTTTTATTCAATGTATCTATTAGATTGTGGATAAAACAACGACGTGCAAGAGCCATCCACCAATACTTCCCTATTGAGAAGCCAGCTAGGTTTCTGGTGTTATTGATGTATGACTTTCACTTTACATGGTAGAGTTTTTACTTGCACTTGTAGATAAAGCGATAACTGTGTTAAGTGACATTGGTTTTTCAAAGTGTTCCTGAGCCCATGTGGTAATATACTCTACAGAATGATGTCAGTTTTTAATGCAATGCCACCTGTGGGATAGAAGGTCACGGGCATTCAGTGTTGAATTTCAACTGTGCCGCTTATATGCAGAGGTTTTTAGATTCTCTGAATCCTCTGATGATATTATGGACTAGAGATGGTGATAAATTCTTGCAATTGTAATTTGAGAAACATTGTTCTTAAACTGTTGGACTATTTGCTCATGCAGTTGCTCACAAAGCAGTGAATTCTGTTTTTATTTACGTTTTACACAACGTCCCAACTTCATTGGAATTGGGGTTTGTAGCTTGCATGTTAAAGAGTCATATTCTGCTTAGTGAGTCTCTCCCCTAATGCTAAAGGAAAACTGCTTTTGTTTCAGGGAAAGAAACCCATTTTCACCCTCACTCTTTGTACAATTACATTTGGTCATTCTTCTGTAATTATTACTCTTTTTTTCCAGGTTATT
Organism: Cetoscarus ocellatus; assembly: GCA_037902135.1. Classification (NCBI taxonomy): domain Eukaryota; kingdom Metazoa; phylum Chordata; class Actinopteri; order Labriformes; family Labridae; genus Cetoscarus; species Cetoscarus ocellatus. The sequence goes on from JBAMNC010000414.1 coordinate 247,387, forward strand.
CAAAGCTTGTTCATAAACAGTATTCATGATAGCTATGGGCTCGGTTCCCCTCCCGGTGTGATTTACACAGAGTAATCAGAACCCCTTTCTGTGTCACAGGTGCTGTCCCTCCTTGGCTCCAGGACGATCCTCTTGAGGGGACCTCGGGAGGCACAGCACGCCCAGAGATTGGCCCATCGCTCCAAGAGTTCCTCAAACAGAGTAAAGCATACTGCCATCAAAAACCTTTGTGTCATGATGTTTTCTGCCAGCTGCACAGTTCATTTCCTAAAATAAATGTTTGCCTTAGAAAATCATTGATAATATTCAGTTTTGTTACATCCGAATCTGTTAGTCCCTTGTTATAACCAGATAATCTCTGATGTTTTATGCTTTCAAATGCCCAGTGTTTTTTGCCATTTGTTTGATTACCTTCATACTCAACAAAACTGTAAACAGTATTGCATTTAAGTATTATCATTTATTGGTATTAAATCTGTGTCTTTCTCATCCTTTAAGACACTGACTGTATCAAGGGTCATTTTTTTAACACAAAAAACCTCTTATAACAATCATCCATCAAGTATTGTTCCTCATTTGTCTTTTTCCAGAGGAGCAAGAGAAGCTGAGGAAGCTTCCTCCTAACAGAGTTGGAGCCAATTTTGACCACAGCTCACAGACAGATGCCAACTGGCTTCCGTCCTTCGGCAGAGTGTGGAACAGCGGCAGAAGATGGCAATCCAGGTGAGAGTCTCATTACTCTTTGTTACGCCTGGCAATTTAATACTATTATTTATAGTACAACATCACCCCTCGAAACTGATCTGAAACTCTACTCTCTGTGCAAAATAATTAAAAACATAGTATTTTCATCATCATAGCCTCTACTTTCAGCTTATAGGTTAATGTTTTGTTTTTTATTGAATTTTAATGTGAATTTTTTTAAACAGGCACCAGTTCAGACAAGAGGAGAGTCAGAAGAAGAGACAGAAGAGGAGGAGGGAGCACAGCACAGAGGCATCAAAAAAAGCTAAATCTACAGAACAGCTGACAAATTTTGAGACTTAAGACTAAGTATGACTTGAGAATTCATGAGTGTGTAAATGTATATTGATTTTGGTATGTAAATAATGTTTTATAGAAATCTTTTGAAGAGTTTTCCTTTGTTACTTAATGCTTGGACTGACCAAACATTCTGCTGTTAGGAATACATTTTTATAAACTGAAACATTTCATTTGAAAGCTTTAAGTGTTCTGATAGCACAAACCTCTGCCAAGGCATTTCCAACATTGTTGGACGAGTTATTTTCAAAAATGTGGAAAACTGCACTGTCTCGCACTGTTAACAGATCCTTTAAAACATTCCTTGATCTGATTCATTAAATTTCATTCATTTCTCCGCCATAATCAGATCAATTCTTCAATGTGCCATGACCAGCACTTTCTGAAAATTTAATCAAATTCTGTTCTTAACTTTTTCAGTTATCCTGATAACAATCTGACAAACGGTGGCAGTAATAATTAGAAAATTCCACACTAAAGGTGTTAGCCTTTTAAAACATTTTCCTGTCAAACTGGAGGATTTTCCTGGTTCATGTTTTTGCACAAAGTCAAGGATTTAGATCAGAAAATTGCAGTTTACTCAACAGCTATTTTAGATCCCTGAGATAACGTGACTTTTCAGTAAGAAAACAGCAGAGGGCGCAGGCCACCCAATAAACAAATGAATATGTTGTTGTAAAACCCATCTGTTGATTTCAACTTTAAGATAACAAAATACTAAAAACTTCTTTAAAATCAGAAGTTTAAGTATAAATGTTTAATGATCCATCTGTAATATTATCAGTTTTAAACTAATACAGATATATTTTTTTGCCTTGAAACTACACTAACAAAAGAGCTGTCAATTCCCCTTTTCTGTGATATGTTGCTGGAAAGGTGTTCCACTTTGAGAAAAATTCTGTTTTGATACGCTGAATATCTGAAGATGTGAAAAAAACCCAATATGTTTTGCCTTTGCCGGCTCTGCTGTAGGATTTTTTTCACTACAACTTCTAAATGTTTAAATCCCTCATTATAGAAAGAAAGAAGCCTCTGTTCATGTGTGTTTTATGGTATGTGAGGATGCTAGAGCTGTGTATGTTTGGGTCTGCATTAGCTGCATTAAAGGTACCCTGGTAAGAAAGCAAATGGATTCAGACTTGAAATTATTTTTGAATCGATTTCATTGTGTGCTTAAACTGTGCATCAACCACACGGTCTCCATTATAAGAATTAGATTTTCTCCATTTGAAGGTCAGTGTAAAGAGCACTGGTTATAGTTGGTTTAGATTTTAATCTTGACAGGCATGACTCATTAACTCAAGAAAAATGTTTCTATTGATACAACAATAATAATAATCATAACAACAATAATAATAATAGTGATCTGTAAGTCGCCATTATTAGACAGAAACTCAGTACTTTGAGATGAGAAGTCAATTTTGAGAGAAAGACTTATATAAGGTCAATATTATGGTATAAAAAAGTCTATTAGATTATAATTTTATACTATGAGATAAATAGCAATATCATAAGGTAAAAAGTCATAATTATGGGAGTTTACCACTGAGTTCATTTTTTTTTTCTCTATGATTCATTTAATATTTCTGACTTATTTTTAAAGACTTGTTCTCATAAACTGAATTGCAGTTTCATTACTTGTCATCCCTTAATTGTCATTGCCTTTTAATATTTTTATTAATCATAATTATTAGTTTATATATACCTTTTACTTTTGCATTTCTTTTACTTTTATAATATTTATTAGACGTCAACTTGTGAATCTCATTTAAAAAAATTTAAATCTAATAATCACCTTTATCACCTTTTTTGTACTCTGAAGTTTTCATCCAACAATTTGATTTTTCATGTTTTTTTTCCCCCTTTGACGTCATTATCATGACTTTGTATTTAAACTGATGACTTGATCTCATGATCTGAACTTTTCATCTTACAACTATTACTTGTTATTTTCTAATTTTATCTTTCCGTCCTATGACTTTAGAATCAATGTTTAATTTCTCTTACGCAAAGCTTTCACATACACTGTAAGTTTTTGGCAGAATTAGGCTTCCTGTGCTTAAACAAGGACTTTTGCTGTCATGTATTGATGTATGATGCAAAATAAATGGAGCAGATAATAAAGTGCATAATGTGATTGTTTAGCTGATAACTGGTTTTAGGTTTATTGTTTTCTATGTTTTTGTGCCATAATTAATACAGTAAATGCAGCATCATAGCATTCCACCCCTTGAGCTTTCATTAAGTCTGTCTTTATCCAAGGTTGCCTATAAATGGGGATGAAGGGGAAAGCTTTCTGGGTCCAGAGATATGAGAATAGTAAAGACATATTTCATTCTAGACGTAGACCATGATTTCCTACTGTTTTAACTCTAAATACTCATCATGTCTTATTAAGGTAAAATATTTTTTTTCATTACCTGTTTAAAAGTATAAACCTCAAATCCTGAAATGTTACAATCCCTATTTTGTGATTTTTGTGTTGTGGATGGGACCATTAAATTTAACAGCACAATAATGTTTGGTGCATTCAGCCATGCTAAGACCTGCAACATTTTTTGTCAATCCCAACGCTGCACAGAGAGTGATTGTTCCCAGCACAAATCCTTCTTATCCAACACGCATCCTAATATTGTTGTCTGTTTTTACGCATTTATTTTATTTTTCAACTTTTTTTGCCTTGTTTTGAGTTACAGGACAGTGGATAGAGTTGAAAGTTGGGGAGCATTTGTGTGGAATGACATGGGGCAAAGGAGCCACACCATACCTGCAACTTCAAGGTCTACAGCCTATATATGAAGTGTGCAAATCAAGAGCGAGACTGCTGGCATGTCCTACACGCTGATATTATTATTAAATGTTATCTGTGGAGGGCTAATTTACTGGACCTTTCAGGGGACCAGTCATTTCTGTGGGCAGGCCTGCTTTTTATCTATCCAGGCCTCATCCTCTCCTCTGCCCTCTGTGTAATCCGGTCCCACCGTGCTCTTGTTGGCTGGGCGTGGAGCTGGGTGCAGCTACAAGGCAGTATGGGAATACAACGTGTGGCTGATCTATTCTTAGCTCTGTGACAACATGGCCAAAGCTGATTCAGTTCAAACGGAAGAAATGACAGGGGGTTGCCATTTATGCACACGAGTGCGAATTTCAAAGTTCCCCCTGATAGTCAGCACTTTTAGGGATTTTCTTTATCAGTGATAGAACCAAAAGTGGTTCCATGATTTCTTGGCGAGACCACTTAATGTCTTGTTTTGTATTTTTTAATGTCTTCTGCTGTAAACCGGAGCTTCAGCACAACGCCATCCTTTGCACCAAAGAATGGGAGGAGAGAAAAAGCACGTGGACTGGGAGTGTCTCTAGCTAATCCATCTTCCAATCACGGAGCTTGATTTTGAATAAATCTGCATGTTTTAAGGAAAAGGCGTAAGCCCCGAGTTGTGATTGGCCGCACGGAACAGAGGCGTCCAATCCGTTAAATGACAGGCGCTCAGCTGGCCGTTAAGCCCCACCCCCATATATAAATACTCGCAAACCCCGGAAACGCTGTCTTTTAAAGAGACAGGAGAAATTTCAGGCAAAAGGTTGAAACAACGAAAACAGCTGCGAGCACAAAAAAGACAAGCAGAGAGAGGAAGGGACGTAGTCAGCCAACAAGCGAGCTATGTGGTAAGAAAACAGAGTGGGAGGACGAGACTGAAACAAAACAACACCGAGTACTTTAATAAACCAACAAAGAGACTACCATGTCGCTTTGCTAGCTCCGGTTTTTGGCTTCGAAGGCGATTTTTTTTCTTAGCAACCTGGAATTCGACAACGCAGCAGTCAACACGGCAGAGATAACAAAAAGGCCAAACTAGCAGACGACAAGGACGCGTCAGTCCAAGCTGCCAGGCTCTATATCATCCCCTTTGAAAGGTGAGGGACATTTTGCTAGCTCCTGCTTAATCCTTTGCTATTGTATGTGTGTGTACTTAAAGGTCGCTGTATATGGAAACTATACAAAGGATCAGATTAGTCAGAGACATTAGGGGATTCCAGTTTAATATTTGTTTTCTGAATCCGAAGGAGGCAACGTCATTCAATCTATTAATGCATTAATCCATGAGTCTGAATAAGAAATGAGTGGAATCCAGCCCAGTCCAGTTGATGACCTGGCTGACAGTAGCTTGCAGGGTGTAGGGGGCGTTCCCCTGCTTTGTCTGCTCAACACACTCCTGCTTTATGTGACTGTATGTGTGAGTGCATGTTAAGGCTCAACGTGATAAAAGCCACAAGACTTAAGTGTCTCAGGTGCCCCATCTGAATGCATGCTTATTTTTACATTTACCATAAGTCTTGCACTCCTGTGTGATCATTTGTGATGTGCATGAAAAGGTGGGCCCTCACAGCTCAACCGTGCTTCTGACTGAGATAATGACTAGAGCTCAGGAATGATGATGATCACTGTAAAGGCTTGCAGGGGAGATAGGACAGCATTGGGTGAAGTGGGCGCATTGTTCCATCGGATTTCACATGGGAGTTGCATTGCATCATGCGGTGGGGACAGCACTGGGGGTAGGCACAGCTTTAGGCCTGGGCAGTATGGGCTAAAATCATATGCAGAGATTTCAGATTTGTAAAGACATAAAAAATAAACCATCCCTGATTGAATGCACAAATGACAATCAGGCAGCTTTAGGAACAGCCAGCTGCACATGTACATAAAAATTACAGAAGTATAAACTTCCCATTTGCGAGGAAAAATATAAATATAATTTAATGAAACACTTGTTCTTTACTAAACTTAAACCTTTCAAATAGTTTTTCTTTTTATTGATTACCATTGTGTGGTAAGTGAAACTCACTCATTTTTTTGTTCTCTGCAGGGGTTCAAAATCTTTTCAGCAAAATAGCAATAATCATGACTTGTAAACCCCACAGTATTGTTATGTTTTATTCATTTAATAGCGTCCTAAGCCAAGTGCAACAGAATTACCTTTTACTTTATACTGTTGGGTGTATAATTTGAATAACAATGAAGACATCTTGAATCTTGTATGCATCTTCAAGGATCGACAGACCCACCCTTTATTGGTGTCATGTGCAAACATTTCAGGACCTTTTTGATATAATTCCCTCATTTTAGCTTTTATCTCTCTAAACACTATAAATGATTTTATTTTAAATCTAACAAATGTTTGTATGTCTTGGTGTCTCACAACTGGCCCAGTATTTACTCATAACATGTGTGTATTATGCATTTACTGCAATAATTATGTATCTTGTCATTATGCTGGGAAAATACCACAAGCCCCTGGTATGTTTTTTAAGGCAATTATCCCTTACATCTTCACATTAGTGATGTTGTTCTTCTTATTTGTTTCATGTGTAAATAGTAATGCCTAATTTATTTGGCTTAACACAAGAGTTCAACTTTTTTTAATGCCAGTGACGAAGTATTAAAGGACAATTTAATTTAATTTTTACTAATATTTTTCTTATTAGTCCAACAGATAATCTCACTGTGAATTACATGTTTATTTTTTGCAAACAGCTAAACATATATAAATCAAAGATTAACACAGAAATAATTATATTTTTATGTTTTAATAACAGATTTTGTCTTATTTTCCACATATTTACAATCTATTGATATTGTTAATTGACAAATGGACAATATTGAATGTAAAAGAGGGTCACATTTTGCCCTCTGATCTAGTAAATGTAAATATAATTTAAATCAACATTAGCCTAAAATACATTGATATAAGCTGTATTTTGTTGGCCCATGTCAAATTCTGAAACACAGAGATATACCTTAAAAACTTGACATGTTATGCAGCCCTACATAACATATTAAGTCTTCTGAGTGTTTTAAGTACAGTCAGCTATTACAGTTTTGAATACCCAGCTGCCTCCCATTGTCCTGCCAAGCAGGGCATAATGGCATTGACATACACATTAGTCACACGTGTATGCAGTTGCACTCACTCTACATCAGCCATACAGCACACGTGCATATAGGATTTCACCAGCTGTCTCACATGTATGGAAATCATGTATTTCTACACACACATCTACACACTCTGCAGCCGCAAAATCCATCTGCAAGTCCACATTTTTCTCCCCTCTCTTACTTGTCCTTGCGTTGCTCTGACAGCCACCCCCCACCTCTCTGTCTGGGAGAAACCAGTGGGCTTTGTCCTCAGCTGAGTGTGACGTCATGCAGATCTTTGCAGTACCCAACCCTGAAGGCGAGGTGTATGCTGGCCTGGGTCCTTGGTCTGGGCTTGCCCAGTTACACATTCAGCCTTTAACTTTACGTCTAAAGTGAACTGAAAAGTGGGGATGATGAAAGAGTAGACATTTTATTAATTCTGCTCAGTTGAGACAAAGACACTTAAGAGAATCCTCTAATAACAGAGGGAAATAAAAGACAGAGAGGCATAAAAAGAATCAGCTGGGACATTTTATCATGAAAGAAAAACAACACTGGGAATCCCCTCTGACCACTGATCCGTCTCTTACTGCAGTGTTTTTAAATATTAATGCTGTCAAAATAACTGATTGATTCCAGATAATTAATCATAGAAAAAACACAGTTTGAAAGCTGTCTGTGGATTAATCCCATTCTGACATCATCACACAACGGATTTGTAAATTTGATAAAGACACATGCCAAATTTTCCCTGTGCTCTCAATTATAATTGATTTATCCATTCCAGAGATCATCACCATCTGAGATCATTTAATGAGTGAACAATCTGCCCTCAGTCTCTCATTCTCTTGCAAGAAAACACATGCACAAAAACCCATACACACAGAGAGACTGACGAAAAGCAACTTTATCAGATCTGTAGGTTTTAAGCCAACCTTGAAGTCAGCATTATGCAGGTTCCAGCAATGGAAAGCTTATGGGGGTTTTGGATTATTGCTGAAAATAAGCTCAGTGGCTAAAAAACATGTCAATAACATGTGCAGTTCACTCAGATTAAAAGCTTGAAAAATGAACCATTTTCCTTCTTTTGAGGTGTAAATAGTCAAAAGTAGCAAATTTAAGGAACTACACAAAGGTAATCTGACTTCAATGCCACCACTAATCTTCTAACTTCCAACTGTATCACCTGATCAAGGTAGTGGCTATGGCTTTGTCAACACAAGTCTGACAATGTTCTTTAAAGATAATCAAAATTCAGATAGGCAAATCGATGGCTAGATGGAAAGACAGATTGATGGATAGAATACTTAAAGATCCAGAAGGAAATTCAAGTTATGGCTGGCCTAGTTACGAAGCAAAAGGCAAGAGTTGAAACAATGAGGTAAGATGGCATCTAGTAAAACCTATGTAATGAGAGAGCAAAACTGAGCAAAGAGCATGTCCATACAGCAGGGTAAGTAGCAAAAAAGTACAGACAATCAAAATAATGAAGTAGATGAGTGAGCAAGAGTGTGCATAAACTTAAGGAGTGTTTAAATGAACAACAGAAGTGAATGAATAAACAAGTGTATGAATAAATGAAAAATTTTTTGTGTATGGACTTAAGTAATGTTGAAATGAACAGAGGTGAATGTGCCATGAGTATATGTGAGCATGGACTGACACTGTTTCTCCCAAGATCCCATGGACTGGTAGAAAATGGAGCAAGCTGTGCTAAAATGCAAATTTATCACTGCTTATTACTTCACACACTGCATTCATTCATGAAAGTTGTGAGCATCCAGAAACAAGGCAAACAGCAAGTCCACCTGTTATGCATCCCGTTTAACATCACTGATAAATGCAGTTAATTGCACTTAATTGATCACAAAGCCTGTACTTAAAAAAAAAAAAAAATCTAATTGATTTCAATGCTTTCTTCCTTAGCCAACAACTCAGTGTGGTCATGGGTGACAGCATGTTTTCATGGTCAGATATGGAACCATCAGTATCTTGTTAGACTATTTAGAGGGAGAGTGCACCATGTTCAACATAACATTAAAGCCGTAGGAGCCTAGTTTTACCTGATTATGCCTGACTAGATTAGGCCCAGACTAACAATGTTACAGCCTTGACAAACACAAGCCTGCCAGTATTCCCTCTTGCTCTCAGTTCACAGACTGTATACTGTTTTATGCACATGTAGTTCGGCTGATCAGTCCCTGATATTAAAAGGCCATAGGTTGAGATCATATAGTTGTCCCAGGTGCATCAAATTCTGTCTCCTATGTTTATGACTATATTACCAAATGGTTAAGGCTCATGGTTACAGCTCTCCGTCCCAGTGCCTGAACCTGCTGGTGCTCTGTGTGTGGAAGGTGGGGGTGGTTATTAAATGCTTTGAGCTGATGAAGGCTTGCTGTCAGCCCTCCAATGTGTCTCTGCAGGATTTGATGTCAGAGATTACACATGATTATGTGGGTTAGATCCAGCACTCAACACTGCTCTGGGGCTATATTGATCTCCGCAATGTGAATATGTGTGTGTGAGGGTGTGTATACGTGTGTGTGTTTGCATGAAATGCACTTGAATCCTTGTTAGAGTGAAATTACTTCAGTTAAATGAAGTGCTGTTTAGTTGTTATGAGTAAGATTAAAATGTAGCTGAAGGAGGGTTTATCACAGGGTCTTTGTGTGCTTGTATGTTTCATCTGTAAATGCTTTTCTGATTCATGGCCTCAAGTTATCAGCTAAAACTATTTCCAACTGATAGACTGACTGAAAAATTTAAATTGGAAATATATAAATCTACCAAAAATGCCTTAATGCTTCAATGATTTCTGTATGTAGAGGTAGACAGACACTTATTTCCATAAAACACTCTAAGTGGGATGGAGATCCTTAGGACAGGTGAATTTTGTCAACATTCAAATAGACACAAGTTATTTATTAAAAAAAACCTGAAACAGCAACACATACTGGAAAATAATACCAAAACCATGAACTAATATTGTTTTGTTCAAAGACTGCATTCATTTCAACCATGTATTGTTAACTGGTGCGCATTTTACGTAATGTATTATATACATTTAAACAGAAGCCAGGAAGTTGTTTATGAAGTGTTTGAAAAGTTGGTAGATGAACCATGAAGAGAGAAAATGTTAAAATATAACCCTCAATGGAAGCATGTCCTGGGAAACACAGACTATTTATTGGTAAATAAAAGTCATACTGGTATACACAAAATATCATGACATTTTTTATAAAGCCTAGACAGTATACATTAGAATATATAAAATGAATAAATAATTGAAATATATTTTTCCCCGTTTAATGGTTAAAGCAAAGCTCTCCCTATTCAACAGGGTCAAGTTTGTACATGCACAGATTTTATCACAAGCAAGTACACTAGGGCTGCTCAATGACTCATTTTTTTTTTTTAATTGGAGTATGAGCTGTAAATAATCAGGGGGGAGTGCAGGTCTAAACTGATTGCCACCAAATAAGGATTGTTATTTTCATGCCTACAAGCACAACACCTTTGCTCTGTAGGTGTGGGTCTTTCAAGCCCTCACGCCAATTTCATAACCTGACATGGCAAATGTACAGTTTCATGTAAAAGGATTACAGACACTGACATAGGTGGATCCAGCTGTGGTGCAATGTTACCATTTTCATGCAGTCAGATGAAACTTAAGCTCTCTATTGGAATGTTTTAGAGGGGGTTACAAGAAACATCTCAAACATCTTTAGCTAAAGTCAATGTGTATTCTTTCAACATGGTTATCCATCATGCTTCATGTCATGGACACAGTAGTGAAAACTGATTCTGTTATTTTTTTTTCCTCAAATAATGTGTCCCCAAGGCAAAAACAACTTGAAACTCAAAACAATCAAATCATGACTATATGGCTTAGATGCCAATTGCCCCTTTAAAATCTATAGAAACTGCATTCTTTTGGAACAATTTTTTTTCAAATACAGATATTTGTTTTGGATAGCAAATATATAGCAGTTTTTCTCTCCACTATTGTTCAGCCCCACATCTAAGGCAGAACGTGCAAGTGTACAAAGTCCAGTTAGCCTCTCCTGGGTGCCTGAGTTTAAAAATCACTACAACCAAGAGCCAATCAGTGTGACGTGGAAGGCTTGTTGATGCCTTGTGCAGCCAGGGGACAGAGCGAAGGTTGTACCAGATGAAAGATAAAGTTAACAAGAGGACAGGTTAGGGGGCAATATAAACATGTGGGCATGTGTTTGCTTGCATACTTACCCCTATAACTACCAAATGTCCTCACACTATTGACAGAGGTAGAGACTTTTTGGTGCAGAGCTCTCTTATGAGAAGATAAAGACATCATCATCAAAGACACATTCATGCTTTCTAAAGTCTGTGGTTTAAATCTGTTTTCTGTCTTTGCGAATACCAGTTTATTCCTCAAATAGCACCTTTACAGCTTTGACTGACAGCGCTATAACCCTGGAACTGTCACCCTGTCACCTTGGATCTGTAGACCCTCACACTAACTAAACTAAGTATCAGACTTAACATGAGAGGTCAGGTAGTCTACTTATCAGTCTGCCAATAACAGGAACTAGGTAGTCCTCTTACAAAGCTACGGTGTCAATATGTCAGTCAGAGCTACTCTGTGGTTCATAGGCTAATGGGTTTGTAGGGATTTGAAGGGAATTACAATATTGTACAGTGGGGGGTTTGAATAAGAGTGAATATAAAAGGTGGCTGAGCATGTTGGTCTATCGTCCATAAAGCCAACACAGCTGACTGACTGACCTTGACAACAGTGGAGTCTCATGCAGATAGAAAATAAATTAGTGCCTCAGCAAATTTTTCACCAGTGACTGTCACTGCATTTTTACAGAACCTGCAGAATTAGCCAAAAGCTTATGGTTAATGGACTGTTGGTAGTTTTCTAAGTCATCTGATTACACAAGGCACTTTACACACCACAGGTCACACCTACACATTCACACCAGATTCACACTCTGATGGTTAAGATTGCTTTGAAAGTTTGCAATCAGCAGCTGATCCCTTATGCACACTTTCATCAGGTTTTCCAGCAGTACTTTATAGTCAAGGCAGCCACCTTCACAAAAGGACACATACACCTTCACTTGAATTGCAAAAACAACAATAACAGCCAATCAACCAACATACAAAAGAAATACTCAAATGTTTATAACAGCAATGGAATTCTACAAACATCTCTAATTGGGGCCGAGAATTGGCCAGAGACGGCCTTGCTTTGTATTCAGACATATATGCACAGGAGTTGTGCCTGCAAAAGTGTGACACATTTCTTTGTATTGCTGTTGCTGTGTGCAGGGAGAAGTGCTTTATTGAAGGAGAGCTTAATGGAGCAGAACCCCTAGCCCCACCACCAGCACCTGAACTCATGATTTTCTTCAGAAAACACTGACTCTCACAAACAATTAGACTCTGTTGACACACCAAGAACAGCAATCTAGGGTTAAGTGCTTTGCACAAGGACACATCATCATGTATCAACATTAGACAGGATCAAACCTATGATCCCCTGGTTAAAAGCCAAACAACCACTGATCTACCATCACCCCTGCATAAAGACAACTGTAGCCCCGTCTATCGGCTACCATTGTTAAACACTAATGTACAAGTGGATAGAAAAATCTCAAAGAAAGTATGCACTTCTTTCAGTTTTTTTTTAATTCTTACTATGGTTTTATTTAGAGGGCAACCAGCATCACAAATTCTGACAGACAGTCTTGAACTTCTCTCCTGACCCTCTCAAAACACAGCTAACAAGTCCACAGTGAGAGGATGGCAGGGTGACAGAACCAACTGCTGAATAAATCAACATGGTTTGACATTACACCCTGAGAGGCAAAGCCCTGCAATATCCAGTTCTGTGTGCTGTGGGAGTTTTAGCTTTGGTTGTGCTGGTTTTGAACACGTGATGTGAACTCCCATTTTATCAGTTTTGATTTAGTCTATTTTTGTGAGAAATAGATTTTGCTGTCTATACCATTTCTACAGAATGGCCCAGTTGCTTTCAGCAATATGTAACTTTGGCAGTGGGCTACAGTCTAAGGCCCCGTTTACTCAACAACATTGTCACCAGAGGCGGAAAGGTTTTTCCTTTGCATTTTCAAAAGCACTCCGCATTCACACGGAGACACGAGAACCACTGAAAATGCTGTAGAGTGCGTGCCAGGCCAGTAATTGGTGATGTAGGTCTGTAGTGAAATAGCCGTGTTTACACGGAGATGGACACCAACACGTTTTCAAAATTTTCTCTTTGGACCCTGGTTTCAAAAGTCTGTTGATTCAGGCAAGCAAGGCACTGTTCTCGTGTAAACAAAAGGTGCAAATGCAATGAAAACTCTCAGTTTTCAGTCGTTTTCATTGTTGTGTAAAAGTGGGTCTAAAATGTGAAAGGGGACAATAATAATCAAAAGACACCCTGCAGTTGTCAATGCACAACTAGATTTGGCAATTGTGAAATTAATTTTTATAATCAGCTCTGTAGCATCTCTAAAGACAGGATTTGTCTTTTTTACAGGGGTCACTCATTTTGAATCTGGCCATTAAATGCAAATAAAGGCTGCTTGCTCATAATTACTCTCCTTTGCACCAATCCTGCAGCCGCATTTTCAGACACAACAACAGGAAATAATAAATCCTGTCACAAACCTATTTATATTTGTCACAAACCTATTTATATTCTTAGGGGACATCAATGTTTATTTCTGGCTGTCTCATAGCCAGTAAGAAAATTCCAAAAGAGCTTTAAATAGACTATCAATTAAGACTATCTAAGAGAAAAAAAAACTTTCTGATGGCTGTTCATCACACACCTTACAAAGAACACATTATCAGCCTTCTATTTGGGTCAAAAAATATACTGAATATAAATGTCTAGCGATGGGAAATGAGAACCAGTTACTGTTGAGAACCAGTTCCAAATAGTTGGAGGCATCAATATCATTTGCCTTTTTTCTGCCTTTTATTGCTTCATCATTGCCTTCCAGTTTTCTGTACTTGTCTTGGAAAAACAATGATGATGCGCTCTTGCAAGGGCCAGTCTTCATGAACAATAAAAACATCAGGAGAATTAGGGTAAGGTTGAAGCATTGAGGAGTTATCATGGCAGATAGAGGCAGAAGTGGTAAAAATAATATGTAGCTTTTGTTTTACTTAAATGAACCCAAACCCCAATGTGCAACAATGGTGAAAATACCACCAATATGCTGAAACTGGGGCTGCTTGATCAAGACAAAAATTAAAATCACAATTATAAAGATTGATATTGAGATCCCAATTATTAATCGTAATTACCTAATGATTTCCCACTTGTGCATCATGTGCATTTATTTTTTATTGGTATTTATTATTAACACTTTGAACATGTTTTCCCATGGGTCACTTAGATAAAAATGTAGAATTATATAAAAAAATAATGTGTAAAATTTATAGTTAAAGAAAGATAAATCAGACTTTTTTTTCAGTGATTGCTTTAAAAGTTGAGGAAGCAAAAATGGTAGTTGAAACAAAAACTTTATGAATTGTCCACTCCTAGCTGAAACATTTCTCAATGCAGCACAACGCTAAATATCAAGAGTGCAATGTTTGTTGACCCGAAAAACCTGTTGTTTTCCTCACAAAAACTCCACGGTATCTAATTATGAACTAGACTGATGAGCAGAATCGATAATGTCATTGGTATTAATTAAATGTTAGCAATTACACACCCTAATATTATTAGGTAAAAGTTGATAGGTAGTGCATCAGTGACCACTCTAATGTGCAATAATGAAAATAAAATATGTGAGTTGGCAAAAGAACAGTGGGTATATTGCATCCTCAGCCCAGGATCTATGGCCTGTTGACCATTTTTGTTTACACCTATTTTTAAAAGCTATGTTTTGATTTTTTAATTTGATTTTCATAAGAAAGGGTATTTTTAAGCACAAAAATCTTAATGGTCATATAGAATAAAACTATATAACCGATAAAATTATATGACCATACAGGGGGCTCAGCGTCACGCTTGCTCCTAGTGGAGATCTTCACGTTTGTACACTCTACTACACGTCATAAAAAATTCCATGTATGTGAGTCGGTGCCTCTGTTGAAAAGACTTCAGAATCAATGAGTAGATATTGGAGGACAGTCGTATCTCACTTCACTATATAGGTCAGGTCAGCACAGAGCTTATCAAGCTAAGACCTGTTCATTCTGTGCTCCTCTCCCTTTTGACCTTGTCTCCTTGGCTCTGTTCATTACTCTCTAGCAGGATGTCATTTGTCTCTTCACCCTCGACTCGCATCAAAGCTTACCCATCTATCTACTGCTGCATTTATTCACATCTCTCCATCTTGTGGAGCCTCGGAGTGAATGACATGCTGGGGACTTTGCATGCATTGTTTGTGTTTTGAGATGGCTCACATCAAAATTTGTTGAAAAGTCTCTGAAAAACTGTGATGCACGCTCATTAAAGATCAATATTGTGGATGTTTTTCTAACGATTTGCGTGTTTAAAGCAGAATCATTATCTTAAATTGCATTGAGGTTTGTAAAGTAATACCATAGCTGAATTATGTTGGAATGTGTTCAAACAGTCAGTTGCACAGTCATGTTTTCTGCAATATTAAAAGAATATACAATGGTGTATTTGCTGCAGGCCTGAAAGCATTTGTATGCCTCATGTCCTCCCAAAGAGCTTTAAAGCTGGAGTGTACAGAAATGCCTGCGAGGAGGCCAGGGTTGTGCATAAGTGTGTACATGTGTACATGTTTGTTTGCTTTTAGGGTTAATAAACCAAATGGAAGTGGGTGCTCATCACACAACATACAAAAAGAAGTACAGCTCTAGAGCTTTTTGTTTATCTTTGGGGCATTTCTGTTCCTTTATTTGTACACTTGCGCTTGTGTACTGTTGGTATAAATAGTTTGTGCGTGTGCCTGACTGACTGAAGTGCAGCAAGTTAAGTTATTAGAAAAAATGTTATGGCCAAAGAACCAGGAGATGTCACTGGTAAATATATACTATGAAGTATCCACTGTCAAGCTAACAAGATTACTCACACTGTGATCAATTTATAAGCCTCTGTCACTGTACTGTGTATAAGTGATTAAAAATGTTTTATGTTTTATTGATACTGTTTAGGTGTGGATATAAACTTCCTTTTACAAGTGACACAAAATAAAACCATAGTGGTGAGTTAAAAATAAGGGCTCAGGTGTTTTTGGTGTAACCAGTATTTTTTGTTTGGTTGTTGTTTTGTAACAAGGCTGTTCCACCTTTTGGATGGGACAATCCAGCGTGAGAGGCCGCTCTGTAAAAACACTGCATTAAGGATAGTTGTCACTGATAGGTCAAATGAAGAGAAATGTCCTACCCACTATATTTTGCTTATTTTGTATTTTATGATCTACTAGTTCAGGTAAACCTTACATCTCCATGGCACGACCAAACACAAACACAACTTAATTTGGCTTGCCTAGTTGCAAGGTTGGGTTTACCTTGGACTTTACACCATGACTTGAGATAGACCTTATACATAGCTAGTGCAACATGCTACAGGTCATAACAGACCAAAGCTTGATCCTAAAGGAACAACCTCATCCAAGTGCAGTTGCAGAGAAATGATTTTGTAGCTCAGGGGTTCCCAAACTTTTTCGACTCAGGACCCAAATGAGAAGTTTGCTCTTTCCCCGGGACCCAACCTTTAAAAACTACATTAAATTATCTAACCGTCAGATGCAATCATAATTCATTTCCCTCAAGGTAGGCCAAAGTATTTTATCATGAGTTTTTTGTTTCATTTTCTTTTTTAATCATAGGCATTTTTCATATGGAATACCCACTTATTAATTATCATTTACTGGTTGCTGTTGTTGGTTTTCACTGCAAATAATCATAATATTTTTTAAATGAAATAAAATCCTGGTGTGTGATTTTTGTTAAAAACATATTTTAAATATTAGTGTCACATTTACCCCTAATATACCATGTCGTGTACATTTCGTCATAAAAGCTGATTATTTTCCTTCTGTAAAATATACTTTATACCCGTTTTGAAATGTGAGAAATGTGAGTAATAGAGGGCGTTCCTTTATTTAGAGACGTAAGGTTATATGACAGTATGTTTATGATTGACCCAAAGTGCTGTTTCAGTTTATTTTCTATATTAAAGTGATTGAAATATTCTCAACCTCATGAGATGAAAGCACAGAAACAGCTTAATTTATTTGTGCGCTTATATGTTTCTAAAATCAAAAGTTGTAGATCAAAGTACCTGCAAGTTATAAGGAAGGATGTGCATAAGTGTTACATCTGTCCCTGGCTTCCCCTATTAACAGGAATTCCTGAATTCTCCTTAAGTAGAGACTGCAGATTAAAATGTTAGTGACATTATGATATTCCCGACAGTCTTTTTGTGGTTTCGATGAAGTTGTTAGAAGTTAACAATGTTCTCTGTCATTGCTGACGAGTCTCATCGAGCAATGTGCGTGATTTTGTGCACATGTGATTCAGGAAGTTAAAAATTTAAAATGTCATTCACAAACACAATGCATGCCTAAGGTTTGTTCCTTTTCTGCTGTCTACGAGCTGATTTTTTGTGTGCTCCTTCTTTACTCTAAATATTGTGGCTCTATTGATTCTGCAGATTCTTCATCTGTCTAATCTGTAAGGCTGAGCTTCATCTCCGCACACCTACTCTCTTAAAAATTGTGTAAACTCTCTGCTTCACCCAAAGAGCCTTTTAAAAAGTAATGTTCATGAAGCCATCTTTAGAATTTCACCTTGGCGTCATGGCCACAGCAGTCCTTATTGTCAGTTGAGTGCACGTACTGCTGTCTCGCACTGAGGGCCAGAGGACACGTAGAGATGTCAGTGAGCGGGGTCGAGTAATGAAGGAGGGGAAGAGCAGTCATTACAGTGATTTTAGTCTGACCCGATAAAAACGGTCTCGTGACCCATTTTGGGTCGGGACCAAAACTTTAGGAAAGCCTGCTGTAGCTTAATTAATGGGGTACGTTATGTTACTGCTCATCAGTGTTACTCTGTCAGTGTTTGCATTTAAGCTCATAGCATCACGGAGCTGTTGATGTTTAAGCAGCATAAAAGCTGGGCATTAGCCTAAGATCAGTTTAACACCCTAATGTGGCAAAAGATACACCTAGAGAGCCAGACATGACCTATAAATTGTGCATTTATGGGCTCATCAAAGTGTTGCCAGGATATTTGTGTTGCAACAAGGATATTAAACAGGAGCACAAGCACAGAGCAGCAGCTCTTGTAGGTCTCCCTGTTTCTGTTTGACTGACCTCAGGATTAACCCCTAACAGACCTCTCTCTGCCCTTCACCCTGTAAACCCCTCTGTTTACCCAAATAGATGAGCCGCTCTCACATTCATCAAAGAGCCAAGGCCTCACTGGGATTGAGATTTAGTTTGACACTTGTCCATAAACTAGGTGTAAAGTTGCCATTTGTGCCGTGTTTCCTAAGATTGTTTTCAGATGAATGGTCAGAAACTAATATAAAGTCAATTTAAATGTTTAGGAACTTAGAGTGACAACATCCCACAGTTATGGTTTAGAAAGTAATTGAAAAGATGGAGATTTCTTCTTTTTTTGTTTCACTGCCCAGATGGTTGGCAGGACTTCATTCAGCTGCCACCAGTCGGAGTGGCACACCACTACCATGTTGTGCAAGTTCCCCAAGCATGAAAGGAGGAAAAAAATAATTACTTCAAAACTATAGGAAAATGGAGAGAGAAGAATACAAAGGGGTTGGGAGAGAAAAGCGCGAGAAAAGTACAGAGACACAGAGTGTGAGGTGAAGAGACAGAGAGGTTAAAGACGGGTGGCTGAGATTTGGGTGAAGGAGAGGGGAGAGAGGGGAGGTGCAAAAAGAGGGAGAGAGAGAGCTTTATTTCCTGTCCTCCATGAATAGGCAGCATATTTCTCTGGAACATTCCATCCTCTGAGCTGGCCCGGCCTGTCACCAAGACTCAGGGTGCCATACTCCTCCCCATCCCTGCATTTCTTCCCATAAAGACTCTGTCATGCTCCTTTCTCCTCATTCATATCAATCATAACACTTGTCTGTTATTACCTCCGCCAAGGAGGTTATGTTTTTGCCGGCGTTTATCTGTCTGTCTGTTTGTTTGTTTGTGTTCAAAATAACTTGAAAAGTTCTGAACGGATTTGGATGACATTTTCAGGAATTGTTGGAAATGGGATGTGGAAGAACTGATTACATTTTGGGGGTGATCCGGATCACCGTCTGGATCCAGGAATTTTTTACAGGATTCTTTAACATTGCCAGATAGGGCCAGTTTCGCCATTGTGGACCGAAGCTGCTTGGCAGAGGTCTGCGCTCTCTGTGTGCTTTTCTAATTTACTTTGCCATCATTATCCATCAATCAACTTTAATTTATCATAAACCATACACATGCTACATTAAGACGCTTCACTAAAATAACATGTATTGTTATTACTTTTGTTATGTTCAGAAAGACCTAACTTTAACCCACCATGAGCGTTGCGCCATTTAAGATTTATTCCAGTTAAGGTCAAAGGGAAACCTCCTATTAACAAGCAGAGTCCTTGAGCAGCACCAGACTCTGTTGAATAGTTGTATTGAGGGTTGCAGGAGGAGTGATGGAGAGAATACAAAAGCAACAAATAATAAAAATGATGTATATAGATATACTGCTAGTCGTCATGGTAAATATGCTGATATTTAATGAAGACAATATAGTTAAATCAGAAATTTGACTACAATTAAAATATGTATGTAGGGGATAGGAATTGACATGATTTTATTGATACCAATGCCATTATCGATTCTGCTTATCAATCAGAATTTTTACAGATTCTTTTAGTTAGTTCCTCTGAATTTTCTGGTTGGACAAAAGTCGACCCCAAAGGTTTTTCAGTGGCAAAAATGTCAAACACATGGCACTCCCAAATTTCAGTGCCATGCTACATATAGATGAATGTCTCTGCGAGTCACAAGTGTTTCCACCCACTAAACCTTGTGCACTAAGTGTCTTTTGCCGAAAGTCAAGTCATAATTGGGACCACTACTGCCCCATTTGGCCATGATTACATTTTAGAATCCTTTGTTATCATTTCTGCTGACTGCCTCCAATGAGAGCGAGATGTCCATGATGTCCAAGGCATGCAAATCAAAGTGGACGGAATTAATAAGGGAATTGTTAAGCAAAAAGAATAATGATATCAGTTATTTGAGGGAGTTGTTATTGATTTTTAACTGAGGTGCTTTAACTTTGAACCATCTGTTGTTTAACTAACAAACTGTGCAATCGTTCTAGGTCTAAGAATTAGCCACCAGTTTAATGCAGGTGTTAATGCAGATAATTTAGTGAATTTGCTCATTACTCTGCCAGTGGTGGGTGAGTCAGAAATAACCTAACAGAGTGATTCTAGTGTTGCATTAATGCTCAGTGCAGGTTTTTCTTATGCCAGATGCATGCAATGGTTCTGTGGTTAGTGTTGGATAAACATTTTACTTGATAAAGGTATATTTTATTGATTGTCTCACCTTTTGAAGTTCACAGTATTACTGTGGCTGAGAAACTCCTACATTGAGCTACATGTAGGTGACTGTGGCACTCTGAGGTATTGGGATGGATGCTTTGTTGAAAGTCCTCACTTTAAAAATAATACTTTTAAGTGAAAACTACATATTTTAAAAGCCACACACTTTCTAAAAACAGTAAATATTGTTATTGTTTTCAGTATTACATACTACAGTCAAGTGCAGGAGTTCACACAAGTCTGACCTATTAACCAGTACGGATGGGAGTTGGTACTAATGTCAGTATTGATTTTACTTTTCAATTCAATTTCTTAAAGATTCTTATTGATTTACTCCTGATATTCAATGATGTGCTTTGTTGGCGCTTACACCAACCATACGCTGTGCAGAAAGCTTCTTCTTGACAAGAATTAAGCTACAGTTTTGACCACTTTTGTTTCCTGGCTGCCAGGATTACATTCTTGACTTCTTTGTTATTGTTTCTGCTGATTGATTCTAATGACAGTGTGATTTCTATGATTTACAAGGTATTCAGAACAAAGTGGAAGGGAATTGTGAAGCAAAAAGACAAATTATATCAGTTCTTTGAAGGAATTATTATTGATTCCTAGCTGGAATAGGTTTTTTGATTTCCATCCCTATTAACCAGTAAGATGCAGTGTCTCAAAGTATGATTTACCAGCTTTGTTTCAGGGTTATTGGGTGTACTCAAAAAGGGAAAGAGTTAAAAATGTAGCTTTAATTTTCACCCTCCATCTGAATGTAAATTTTGGACTTTATCTGTAGTCACTATAAAAAGCAGCCATCATGTCTGCCTTTTGTGCTGAATACTCAACAGCTAGTGTTACAGTAAAACCAGAAACGTTGCATCATGAAATGCAATGATTCTGAGTCAACACAGCCCTACATACCACAGACACACACTTCTCCAAGTATGTGCTACTGAAACAAATTTTTCAGACTGTACAGTAGACGTATAATCCAACGCACACATGTGTCTTTGCCTCTTTAAACATGTACAGAACACACAGTCCTACTTACACTCACTTTCCTCTCCCACCCTTCCTCCACCTCCCCTCCTTTTGTTCTCTTCCTCCCTGAAGAGTAGGGTGCAATGGAACTTGTTTTTGGAAACTGGTCATGTCAGTCTATATGACAAAGATATTTGGAGATAGCCAAGTCAAAAATCACAGGCTGTTTAGTCATTAAGGGCAGGACTGTGTTGCACTGGTGGGTGAAAATCATCCAGAAACACAGCTGGTGTTACTTTGAGAGGCCCAGAAAAATAAGCTTTTCATGTGTCAATGTATGTTTTGCAGACTCACACGTGCCACAGTTAGAATTCATCCCTAATATTGTCACTTAGACATCAAAACAAACAGAGTCATGCTCCCTGGCCAAGATTGCACTGGTGCATGTGTTTGATGGAATGTGAGTGTTTTCAATGCTTCTTTCTCCTCAGCTGCTCTCACACTGCCCTTGAGTGGAGGAGGGTCTGCCTACATTAGACACACCCCTTTCTGTCCATATATGGAAGGCGACATTGGCTCTTAAAGGAGCAGATATTCGGTGTGAATGTGTGTGTGTATGCTGGACCACAAGATGTTGAATAACAGCCCTGGTTTAGAGAAGAAAAGTGTCATTAATACTTTTTTACTGGCTCTGCTGTTACCTACAGTTGCAGGAGCTTTTTCCTAACAGACACCTCCTATCATCCAATCTTCAGTTGTCTCTGTGTCAGTCTGTCTCTCTCTTCCTGTCTCAGTCGTCTTTGCCTTCAACCCCTTCTTTACCCTCCCCAGTCTCCACATCTCTATATTTGGAGGTATGTAGTCGGCGCCGTGTCTTGTTTTTCAAATATTATCTCTGCTCAGTGTCCACAGATTTCATCAAAACAACTGTGACATATGTTCACACAAATCACACACTGTGCCCATTTGTGAGGAGCTGATATGATATGATTTGACTCAGTCTCATTTCATGCTGAAATGCCTCATCAGCAAGATTTTAAAATCTATTCGTTAAGCTGAATCATTTTATTATTTACTGTAGCTTATATTATAGGTGTAACAGTGGGACATTTTCACATGCTTTGTAGCCTGTTACATGTTTTTGTGAGATTTATTTTGTGCCTTTATTCATTAAGTTGGACGTGGGATAGTGTTGGAAAGGAGGGACGGATAATGGAGGAATGACATGCAGGGAAGGAGCAACATGCCAGATTTGAAATTGAGGATAAACGTCTAAGGTGTTCAAACATAACCATTGGGCTTTGGGCACCCAAACCTATTGCATGCTTAATAATTCTTCATTTCATAGAAAAATAAATAGTTATTTTAATGCATAACTGCATCTGGATAGTTTAGCAGAACTGTGCATAGCAGGAAAATCAGACCTTCTGTAATGCAATACCCCTGATAGAATAAGTTAAAGGTGGCCAGAAATAGGTAAAAAAAAAAAAGGCAGCTGTTAAAAGAGCAATATGATGTACTGAAATGGTTGACGTTTAATTGCACTTTCAAAAAAAAAAAAAGAAAATGCCGTCACACAAATAAATATAAACAATGTCTGAAATTAAGAAATTGATCACTTTTGGTCATGTGACCAGTGCAGAAGCCCCAAGGGCAAAAATAGTTTAGGGACGAAGCTGACACTTTTAAATGCAATGTGGAGCAGTGGGACTGGCATTTTTTTTTTTTTTTTTTTTTTTTTACATTTTTTTAGCTTCCATCTTTACAAAGTCACACGTTTTCATTATCCAGCCATTTCAGAAAATCTGAGATATTACTGTTTTTAATATGTTTTTGGCATCTTGAACCCTCATGGCTGATTTATTCCTATGCTGTACTGTAAACTTTTGCTCTATGTCAGCATAGCCCTGAACAGACGCCGAGTGCTGTGTGCATAACCTGAAGTGCGTATCCACAAAAATGAGACTATAAGTTGAAACAATGCATGCTGCAAGCCCTTTTAATGGGCCACTGCACAGGATCAAGTGAGTACATCTCGAACAGGATTTTTTATACTACGGCATAATGGGATATAATCACCACAGAGGGTAACACAACATGTTAAATATACTTACTGATGTATTAGAATTACCTACTCATTCATGCCTCACTCTGTGGCCAAATGAGTAAAAAAAAACAACCTCTTTATGACTCACTGATTAAAGCCGCGTAAAATTATTACTCTTCTCATGTCTCTTTTCTTTTTTACTGTTTTTGCATTGAAGTCAACTACTGTTCTTTATTTTTTGACTCTTTTCTCTGACTTTTTCAACCTTTCTCTGCCCTCAAGGTTTCTTGTACACAAACACACAAAAAATGTCCTGACCAGATGTCAGATCACACTGTCAACTAGTGTTTTACCAGAGTATTGCTGAGCAACATGTGCACCAGTGCATAAGTATAAATGCTCAAGATTGCGCGGGGCACCATTGCAAAGGTCATCGAGGCACCAAGTTTTATACAGCACCTTAGATGGTACTTAAATCCCTAAAAGAAGAGTAGTCCACACCAGAGCCCCACTTCAGTAATGTTTACAGATATTTGTCTTAAATTGCCTTAACTTTGTATAGCACTTTTCTAATCTTTCTGACTGTTCAAAGGACTTTTACGACACAGGTAACATCTACCCTTTCACACCCATTCACTCTCGCTTTCACTCACTGATGGCTCTGAGTTTCTCTGCGAGTTGTACATCATATTTGCTAACACATCCCTAGCATTTCATACCCATTGACACGTCAGCGATACAGCAGGGGCAGCAATTTGGGGTTAAGTGTCTTGCCCAAAGACACACTTGTAACAGCTGGAGCTGGGCTCGAACACTCAACCCTCCTATGATTGATAGAGTGTATTACCAGAATGAGCCACCAACCCCTCTGTCTGTAAGTTAACAAGATATTTAATAGCAAGATTAGGAGAAACCTGTTAAATGCTGCCATCAACTGTAACCTCCTGCAACACCTGCTCCTCTTTCATTTTTTTTCTCCAGACGAGGATCTGTGGAAGTCAAGTCTGGGCTTGTCACTTAAGTCTTCATTTTTGACCAAAAAAAATTCTCCTCTTGTAATCAGGTGCTAGGTGAACCAGCTTGTGAGCATTAACATAATAGATAAATATTAGCCATTGACATTTGTTCATGGTACATAAGTTGACAATGGGCTGATGTCTGTAAACTGGGGAAGTAATGTCCTGTCTTTAGCTTATACACTTTGGCACCTTATGTGAAAATACTTTAGTCCTAAATTAGAAAAAAAATTGCCGGCACCCTTCTACAATGATGTAAAATCCTCACTTGCACAGTTTGTAGAATCCAGATGTACACTTTTTAAGGTTTAGAATAACTCTTATCAGCTTCCCTTTTTATTAACTTAGTCAGTCTTACAACGTATGACCTACTTATATTAAAACTTTAATTTGATATGGGGAAAAAAATCCTTAAAATGCCCTCATGTCCCCTTCTCTCTTCTCTAAGACCGAGACAATGCAATAAAGAAACATTAACTAGGAACCATACTATTTCCATCTTGTTTTGGAAATGCTTGGTTGCTACAAAACACATAAAAAGTAGACATCGAGGAGAGAAAAGACCATGTCTTAAACACAAAAAGACGTAGAGCTATCAATACGATTATCTCACGTGTCAACAAGCACACATCAGATAACCTCGGTTTACTAAATAAGGAAAACGCATACCCTGGTAGGTGTGTTTTTATGTCTGCAACAACAAGGCTGGGCAAAGTTGTGGAAGAAATGTGTGTTCTTGACAGCTTCAAGCATGCATGCTGCCCTGACTCCCGCAATCTCTTCCCACAGTGTGTGTGTGTCAGTGTGCGAGTCTAGAGAGCAAATGTGCGGTGCACTTGCTGACACTGTGTGTACTTTAACCACACCACTCTGTTCGAAATAGTTCATGCCTAGTCAACATGAGGCTCCTTATTAGCTAACAGATGGCAAAATACACACAAACACACACACACATATAGCTGAGGGCAGCTCCTGCTTCTCAGCTGATAAACTTTTTCACGTGCACTTCATTCTTTATCTGTACTCCAGCAGCAGATAAGACCTCTGCGCTCATGTCTGTGCATGCTATAGGTGCTGTTCATGCTACTCAACAGCACGTCTTTGTGTGGGAAAATATATCAGCAAAAGATGGGGGAGGGTGGAATTTAATAGATGCAAATGTTTTTTTTTCTCAGAGGCTTTTGCTTGGGATGTGCATTTCAAGGAAAATACTTGAAGGAAGCCAATAGCAATTTAAGTGAAGAAACCAACAGACTGAAAACTCCTTTGTCCCTCAGACCATCAGACTGTACAACTCCTCACTGGGGGGAGGAGGGGTAACAGGTAGACAGTGGACGGGAAGGAGCAGTAGCCTGCCAGTAGCCATATATTTTTATTTTATTTTTATTTATATTTACTTACATTTTTGTTTAGATATGTCTTTTTAATCTGTAATTCTGAGCTGCTACTGAATCCCAATTTTCATGAGGAAGTTTTTCCAAGGGATTGATAAAGTACCATCTAATCTAATCTAATCTAATCTAATCTAATCTAGTAATATTTATTGTACACACTGATGAATTTTTAAGGCATGTATAGAGTTTCATTAAAATATCACTTTAAGTCCCTGTAAAAGGAAGTTAGTTTCTTAAAACCCCGACAATCAGTAACTACATAGCAACCTCCATTGTTAAAGAATGAAGCCAATGTGGAGATGCAAAACTTCAGTTCTTTAAGTGGCTGATGGCAGAAGCCTGGAAGCCACATACACACCCCATTTTAAATAGTTTTACAGTAGAAAACGATTGCTGTGAAGGCTGTTTAGGCCTGAGGAGAACAAGCTCCTCAAAAAGGAATTTTACTGTAAATCATCTATTTTCACATTGTTAAGAATCAAAACTTACATAGTTAGAGCCATTGCTGACATGACCAAATGACCAGGTGGTGTTGCCGGTGTTTGTCAAGAGGCTTATATCCCAGCTCAGCTGTTTCTTTATTTGTCACAAGGTTGACTAAAAGTTAGTTGGTGTATTCAAAATGGCAGCCACATAGATTGCCCTCAAAAAGTGGAATATTTCCATACCGTCTGATACAGGCATTTTGTGTTTCAAAGCCATATGACATCAGTCATTTGATTATAAAAGGAGGGTTTTGAAAATTGTTGAAGCATATCTGTGGACGCTGCCATAGTGTTGTCAGCCAAACTTTAGATCTACCCACTCACAGTTTGAGAGGCCATGCTGAGACAGGATGTAAGGCTGTCTTACCTATAGCAGCAACACAGGGACTTGTGTCCATGTCAGTTATGTCCTTAACTAGCCAAAACCAGAAATTCTTAGTGAAATAAAACAGGCGTGATATAAAAATATGAAGACAGAGGCATATCTAGACTTAAGCTGTTTGTTGAACCAACCTGTAAATATATTTATTCATTTTCATATACGCACACCCAAAACACAATCACATCATGTCTGGGTTTCCTGCAGACACTCAATAAGCTGCAGTTATTTTTCGCATCCACATTGGCTTCATTTTTCCACCCCAAAGGTCGCATCTTGGTAGGGTTTTATTGTGATTACATGTACCCACAGTTACAAGATGATTGTCCAACCCCGCATGGAGGATGAGAAGGAAAGAGTAAGCTGTACTTTGTTGTAGTTTGTGTCTGTAAAAGATGCAAAGAACATTTCCGTTTGTTGTAAAATTGTTTTTTAAACCTGTTGCAGATCAATATTTTGAATGTGGGTAAAGTAGTAAGTAACTTTAATGTAAAGTAATTAGTTACCTGTGATGGCTAAAATAAGTGAGGTTATTTATTACCTTTTTAAGGAGTGATAAGTAATTAGTTACAACTTTTTGTGTAACTTCTCCAACACTGGTTGTGTAATCTGTCATTACTACTCACTACTTCTTTTGTAGTGAATAAAAGGTAAATAAAGCATTCAGAAGTTTGAAAGCTATCTTTAATGGCTAGTATCATATGAACAACCAAGTGCTCTTAAAATAATATTAAATAATGTATTTTCATATCGAGATAATTGTCAGATATTTTACAAATTAATGGCTGTTCAATACACAAATAACAATAAAGACACATGTGGCTGACACATTATAAAGGGGGAGATTACTCAAGTTAAACCCTTCACTCAAAACATGCTTAAAAATGTCAAGGACACACATTCAGCACAGAAACGCACACTCACAGGTCGCTTTGGTTGTTTTACAGCAGAACAAGCTGAGCAGGAGCAGGTGGGCGGGGTTTCAACTCCTTTGGCCTCCCCCCACCCTCCACTCCCTGCTGTAGCCAATCAGGACCTCTGCCACTACAGCTGACCCCCCTTTTCTCCAGCCAATCAGTTGTCATCTTCACCCCCCCCCCCCCCCACCTTTCTTTCCTCTCTATGCCTTCACTGCTGAGTGAGCAAAGCATGCACAGCTCTATCAGCTGAGAGGAAACCAACAGAAAGAAAACACAGTGAGAGCGAGAGAGGGCGAGAGAGTTGAGAGGAGGGGCCTGAGAGTAGATAGAGGAAGAGTGGAGAGGGTGAGGTAGAGGAGGAATGGGAGGAGAGGGGAATGGGGGAACGCTAGCATGTGAAGTGGCTTTTGTATTTGGGATATTTTGGAGGGGCGCGAATGAGAGAAAGGAAGAAAGGGGGCAGGAGGGGGAGCCTGAGAGAGAGAGAGAGAGAGAAAGGAGAGGGAGGGAAAAACGGCAGAGATGGGTGGGGGGTTCGAGTTGTCGATGGGTTTCTGATGTGTGAGGGTAAAAAGAGGTGGACAGGAAGAAAACAAGAAGCAGAGAGAGACTGAGAGGTAGTGTGTGCCGTCAGACCTTCTGACAAAAACAATCACAGGGAGGCAGAGAGACTTGACTGTCTGTTTCAACACAACCTTTCTCAGAACGAAGAGGGACAACAAACCTGAGAGTTAAGAAGGAGTGAACACTGTGGAAACAGAAGCAAGCCTGAAAGAAGAGGCAGCAGTCACCTATCAAACCACCAGACAAAATAGAGGAAGGAAGAAGAGAGGCGAGACAGTGAGATAAAACCCCAGCTTTCTAAAGAGGGTGAGTGTCACAAGTTGTCCTGCTGTTGAGTCAAGTGTACTAATGCTCTTCCTGTCATATCATTGTCAGCTGTGCCGGGGGGGGGGGGGGGGGGGGGGGGGGTGGCTCAGTGTCTCCTAAAATGGCCACATGAAAGGCAGACGGACAGACGGGGCCGGCAGACGCACAGACAGACGAAGGGAGGGAGAGACAGAAAGGGACCCCGTGTCAAACAGCATTCTCAGCAACTATGTCACAGAGCCAGCTTAGTTTAGATAGCCACAGTCCTGTGTGTGCATTTGGTGTTACTCTGCCTGTTCAGAGGTTTAGTCTCTTTCTGTCACTTTTTGTCTGTCTCTGTCACATCCTGTCCCCCTGTCTTTGTCTGATTCTTATAATTGTTACAAACAGGGCTGCCTGTCATTCCATCTCCCCTGTGCACGACATCTTTAAATTTCCAAACTGTAGACCACTCCTGTAATCCAATCATCAGGTGGTTGTTTAGCCAAGCACTTAACTCTTTTGTGGAAGAAAATGTGTGTGTTTGTTTATCAGCTTCCAGGCACAGGACAGGCCTGGGAGTATCTCGGGCGGAGTGCTGCTTAGTGTTGATGAGACAATCGGGGCACTTGGGAGGCTGCTAACTTCATGCAGATGCAATCACACCTACAGGGTGGACTGAGGACATGCAGTAAACAGCTGAGCAGGGAGAGACGACAGTTTCTACAAAAGGCCCATTCAGAGTGATGTGTAGCCTGTGTCAGTAGTTAAAGTAAATCATTGAATATATAGCTTGGACTACGGTGGAGAAAAACCCTATTCAATGCTGAGATAGGTGTCCCTTTCATAAGAAAATAAATATATTGATAAGTTTATGTGCTTTACATAATACTTTGATGGCAAATTATTGAATATGCATTTAATCTGTCTCTTACCTATCTGTGCATCCTCTGAAATGTATTTTTAATACTCAGGCTGGCTACGTATTCAACGATTTTCTGTCAGATTTTGGGCCAGATTTACCTACCCTTCCAGAAAAACTAGGGCTGTTGCTTGAATTTAGACCAAAATAATCCTCAAGAATAGGGTGCTGATATTATTATCTCACTGCTTCCGCTCATGTTGGTGCCTACCCAAACATGTAGATATACAATACAAGGAAGGGCTGCCCTCTACAGAACACACCCAATTGCCAATGATGGCAAGGAGACCACCAATTGAAAGTTGGGTAGTTTTTCAGTTCTCAAACTTAAAACACAAGCGCCTTAAAGGAATGGGACTGACAGCTGACTGACAACGCTAATCATCCGCCATGTTTGATTTCATCTGTTCAGCCACAAAGGTTTCTGGGAACTCTTGTGTTTGTTGAAAATTTTGCAACAAGTGACACTTGTGTGCACTAAGTAGTTTATAATTTAATTTATAATTAATCATTTTAAAATTTGTCAAGCTATCCTTTTGTCCGTGTTCTCCATTGTGTGAAAATCAGTTTCGATTAGGTTAAGGATAAAAATAAAAGAAAAGGCAAACAAACTTGCTTTATGGATTACTGTGGCATTGCATCAGAGCTCAGTCTCCCTGCAGGCTGAATCTTCTGTCAAAAAAGATGAAAAGGGAATGTCAGGCTGTCCCACATAACTGTCCAAGGCATGCTAGCTTGTTGTTTGCATCTGAATAGTAAAAAAAATAATCATTCACATTCTTTACCCAATCATAAGTCTACCCTTAAGGGGTGGGAGAAAACATGTTAAAAATGCTTGGAACTTCCATTAGGAGTATCTTAGTTTCCTACTGTTTACTACCGCAGTCTTGATACTTGTTAAGCTTGCCAAAATATTTAATAAGCATATTGATACAGCCTGTCTTAAAACAACAAGTCTTGATTATTTTAACGAAATTAATTTCTGTGAAAATACCCAAGAACACTGCAGATTCTTGGTCATATTTTCAATCAAAAGGCTGCTGTGAGTAATGTATGCCCTTTCTTAATTGCACAGATTTGATGGTAATGTTTTGGTACTGAAACAGTGCTGTAGTATTGGCCTTGTGTAGGATTTTGCAAGCATTCCTCAGTAATTCATAGGAAAAATTGCCCAAATATTTGGTATGTGGGACTTGTGCGTTAGTTACATTGCCATAGTCAAAGCAGGTATTAATATCTTGTAATTTTTACTACAGCTGGAGAGGATTTAAATACTGGTAGTATGACAGCCGTTTGCCTGTATTGTTGAATAGTAGAAGAATATTTGTATCATAATAAAAGACAAGCATCTTCTATCTACAAAATTAGAACCAAAGTCCTTGTCAATACAAACAGCTGTGAAAAGAACAGCTGTTTTTCTCTCATAAAATTTTCTCAAAGGTGGAGTAAAGCAAAAGTATGCAGTAAGAAAAAATTTCAATAATGCAGTGGTGGCGTTTATGCATTTAAAGACAGAGAGAGTGGTGCAGTATGAGTGTTGTATACTTTTGTGTGTCTATGTCTGTGTGTTCACATGCTCTTAGCACAAGTGCTGTGATGAATGTGCACAGGTCATATGTCAGGGTATTTTCTGAGGATGGCTGCAGGCTCTGAACTCTGCCCCTGTCATGGCTATATGTTCTACTGAGAGCTGGCTTCTAGGTCAGGGCCTTTACCTTACTATGAAATGACATGTATTTGTAAACACCCGGTTGGTGTAAATGTTTCACTCCACTCATGGGCAACTTTTTAGAGTTTTCAGAGAACAGCAGTCAGGGTTTTAAGATCATATTTGGCTGTTTTGCAGATGTTTTTAACATGTTCCAGTTATCACTTTTTTCCCCTTTGAAACACAGTTCTGTGGAGACAGAAACTAAGTGTGATTGTAAATTAATTGCTATAGATTAACAGATCATTAGCATTTGTTTAGCCTTTAAAAAAACACTTTCTTCTTGATGATGAAATCAAGCACCCCTTGTTCTTCTGAAGACTCCTTTGACTCAGGACTCTTGGCCTTTGACATCTTGACCATGGTTTTCCCTGACCTCAAAGAACCCGCAGGCTTACACATATTGCAACACATCAGGAGCTAAATGTCTTCTCTGAAGAAAATGACCTCTCCCTGAGCAAAATGTTTCAATGGCATGCATGGGTAAAAGGTGAAATAAACCCTTTGACCTTAGCCTTTATACGTGACTTTGAGTTGGTTCTAGTGTTACATGATGGAGTTGGTTGGACATATTGCTGTGACTTTACCTTTGTTTTTAGTTTAAATTATAGAGTTCATTGAGTTAATAGATCAGAAAGAATTTGGACATAAATTTAATAAGCACGTAACGATGAACTTAGATTGCAAAGCTTTCTTTTGCTTTTGATTCCAGCCTCAAATATGACCAAGCTCAAGCTGCAACCTTCAGAGTTGAAGAATGGAAGTCAAAATAACCGCAAAAAATGAAAGCCCAGTTACAACCATACCGAGATGCCCACTTGTACAGCTGTAAATAACATGTTAAGGACTTGCTGCTACATGCCTTATGTACATCAAATGTACAAGTCCTCTATAATTAACACTGCAGATGTAAGGTATAGTGTACACTACAGATATAATCAGTACAGAGGGAGAAGGGATGTGACTCAGTCAAGCAGCAGTGGGAAAAAAAAATTAGGTTCAGTTTTAGATACAAACTGACAAATCCATTCTGTAATCCTACTAGACATGACATGTTTATCAAAGTGCTAGCTAACAGATTAATTCAGCCATAGAAGTCTGTGAAACTGATGGCCAAAGGTTTGTTGTAATTGATAAACCAGTTTCCATTTAAGCAGTTGAATTTTAGTCTAGTGTGTCTATGGCTTTTTTCTACATATTTCGTTTTTTGTTGAGTACTTATGAAATGAGGATACTTTTACATTATAATGAAAACTCTACATAGAGGTTCTCAAGAAGATACTATTGGTTCTCTGTAGATGCTGCAACCACAACACTTATTTGTGCAGCCTGCTAGAAGTCACCAGTTTTCACTGTCACCAATTTAAACTCAGCTCCAGTGCAAAGAGGGGAATAGTGTGCAGTCACTGCCGACGATGGGATCTGTCCATTGGTCCGCAGTGAACTATGCATACCAAATGATAATTATTAGTGATTTTTATTGTATTAGTTTTAAATCACAGAATTAATGCTGTTGTCACTATGTTTACAGTTTATCTCTCCCAAAACAGGTAGTAGTATACTTCTTGGGCTCTGTGGTGTGTCCTCTAATGGTATCTTCCTGTTTCACATGACATAAATAGGCCAGTGTATTCACCAGGACAAAAAAAAACTTGAGTCCAAGGATGGACAACAAGTATACTGTATCATCATCTGTGTGTTGCAGTACTGAAAACCAGACAGATATTTTCATTATTGGTCCACAGAGCTGCATAGGGAGTGGGTTTTGAGTTTTTGTACCCATCCATCTTAATTTAATTGTTGCTAAAAGTTATTTTTATTCTCTGTATTCAGGGGCATGGCTGAGTAGACTGACAGGTGGACATGTTGTAGCTGTTTGCGAGCTGTGCTCCTTCCAACCTGTTTCTAGATTTATAAAAACATAGGTTCGAAAGTATTTCCATCATGGCAACACCCTTTGTTTGGCTTCATATACTTCAGGAACAAGTGGATAATGTCTTTGAGATCACGCCCATGTTTCATTTGTGTGGGAGTTTATTCCAGACTCTAACATTCTGAGTCTTTCACTTGAGAGATTTTCTAAAATGTTTTATGTGACCACCAAATATTCAATTGTTTTCCAGGTAAAACTAAACCATCAAGGTCATTTTTTATTAAATAAAATATATGCAGAACATGTAGAGGTACTTGTGTTCAACTTGTGCCTGATCAATTGGTAGAATAATGCTTCCAGGTGCTGTTTTGTATATTTAGTTGTTTTCACAAATGTGCAAATTGAGTTTCCAATTAGTTCAGCTTAATTTCAAGGCTAGAAGATAATCAGTCCCAGAACAGCAGGTTTATGCACTGTAGCCATGAATACATTGTCGGCCCTCACACTGGGGAGTTGTACCTGCTCCTGCTGTATTTATACTCTCTTCAAGGTCTTTGGCTGGGCTGCAGTCTCTCTCTGTTCCCCTCATCTCCTCCTCTCTCTTTTTGTCTCCGTCTCAGTCTGGCAGCTTCCCTGTTGTTGGGCGTTCCTCATTCCTTTGTCTGTCATCTCATCATTTCTGCACTTGCTCTGCCTCCTTTTGAATGATTGCTCAGTTTGCTGTTCCACTTCCAGAGATGCAGCAGATGTTACATTAAGATTGCACCTTGCCTGCCAATGGTGTGTAACATATCATTCCTCATGTCTATAGCTTTCAATCAGTGATGTGGTATTAATTTTAGAATAATGCTTCCTTTGGAGCTATCATGCTATAATAATGTTCTTTTTTATAATAATCTTTCTCGTGATAGTATGATTTTCTTTTCTTGATATAGCCCACCAAATCACCCCTTTAACTTGTTTTTTAGGAAAAAACATAAACCTTCAAATATGCATAAAAATCCTGAAAATCTCCTTCACACGGGTAGAGTTTTTCCTCTAGACTTTACCCTGATATTACCTTGTTGACCCCTTGAGTTCCACTCCCTTGCCCCTTCTTTGAGTGAAGCTGCTTTCACACATGAAGCCCTACAAATGTTCTAGATAATTCCTGGGTAACTTACCCAGAAAACCCCCTAACTTGATTGGTCAGACTTGACCTTAGCAATTTGCCCCCAGAGACAATGGGTAGTTGGGTAGAGGGAAAAATAAAACAGGGAGCCAGCAGGGAAAATTAAGTAAAGTTGAGTTGAAAAACTATCCTGTATACCCAATCCACACTTCAAAGAAAAGCCCTGAAATTATCCTTTATTCATCCAGATGAGCTGCATATGTTAACTGTAGGGTTTTTTACTTAGTCTTATATACACAGCACTTTACCTGGTGCTTCCCTTGTATTTCCCCCTCCATTGACTGGCATGCAAACCGTAGAGAAACTTTCTGCTGTGAGGGCCACATGTGAACAAGCAGTTCAGGGAATCCTCTGGGTAGGTTACCCACTTGTTTTCTAAATTCTAGGGTTGCATGTGATTAAAGGGTTGTAGTGCTCGGACATGCAGCTCACCAACGTAAATTTTCAAGGTTTTCGTGCATGTGTGAATAGGGTTTAACATGCATACTGCTGCAAACCAACCTGAGGAGCTAATGAGGTGTTTTTCCTCAGTGGATTACCTTGAAATTTTTGCCAAAATGTAAGGGTTGCATGCGTAAGGGCTATTTTCTTTTGGCGCGGGAAGGATGCCTATATATTAACCCAACTGTAATTTTGGTATGAAAGCATATAATTCTTAAATCCAGAAACATTCAGCCTTTTTGTAGTAAAACCAGAGTCTCTTCTCATTCTGGATCAAACCTGAAAAGAGTTGGATGTTATTTTGTTAGTCTCTGGCTCAGCTAGCTCAGAATAAGGTCAGAAATCTAGTGGGATGAGGCAGGGACCTGTTAGGTACTCCCTGAGAGCTCTAATGTAGGCAAGGACTATAAATACTCAATGCTGACTACTCTATTATACTGTCCCCATACTCCACTCCCTGTTTTACAGCCCCTGGGCGCTCACCCTGGAGACCCGTCCTCAGGGGTGACGAATAGGTTAATTCCTCCTTGTGTTATGTTGTTAAAATACTCTTTTAGAGGTCATGCCTACCTTTTTGCCATTAGACTTGGTAATGATGTGAACTAGAAATCCCTGTTAGACAGGGACAGTTCTGAGTTTGGCTGTAGTGCCCCCATATCAGTAAAATATTTAAATATTAATTAATTCAAACCTGTTTTACAGCATTTTTTTTCCAAAGGTCTTGGCTGGGGCACACAGATTGTTTAACATTGCCTTGTCTTGTTATGTAAATGTAAATGTTCTTTGTTTATACAGCCCTTTACAACAACCCTTTTGGTGAACCAAAGTGCTGTGTGAGTGATATAGCTCACTAGAGTAAGCTGGTATTCAGTTTGACCACATCCTATAAGATTATTACCAATCACACCACCACAAACACTTGTTTTCATAACCTTTCATTGTACGTACACAGTGCAGCACTTGTATACCTCACATAAACATAAAAGAGGTAGTTAGTAGCTTTAGTTAATAGTTAAGCAATATCAGGTCTAAATGCATCTTGGAGGAAATTCCTTTTCCGTTTTTATGTCATCCTGCCTGTCTCTGTGACAGTTATGTCTCTCCATTTTATATTAAGAGTGCATCTCTTGGGCTGCGCACTGGTGCAGCAGGCAGTGCTGTCGCTTCACAGCAAGAAGGTTGCTGGATTTGCTCCTTGGTCAGGCACAGTTCCCCGTGAATGTGTTGGTATTTCTTAGAATTCCTGCCCTCACATAGACTCTTTAGTGACTCTAAATTGCTATTAGGCGTGAGTATGTGTGTGAAAGGTTGTCTTCAATATGTTAACCCTATGATTGGATGGCAAGCAGTCCAGTTTGTACCCCACCTATTGAGTGCCAAGATAGGCTCCAGCCCCCCAATCAACCCCAAAATGGATAAAACAGGATACATAATGAATGGCTGTAGTGTACTTTCCCAAATTAATAGGGAAGTTACAGACCAGAAACAAACAAACAAACAATTCTTGGCCATAAAAATACGTTTGTGTCAAGCAGGCACTTTTAATGCATGCAGAAGACACTCTGTATCACTATCCTAATTTAAATGTTGCATTTCTTTCTTTCCTTTTTTTTTTTTCACCAGTTTGAGGTTCTATTCACTATCGCTTATACTTTCAACAGTGGATGCATTTTAGGTGTGTTTCTGTCCAGCAGAAAAAGATAACAAACAAGTCATGGTAGAAACATTTCCTTTTTCTCATGAGTGCATTTCTTCCCCTTGCTAAGCTTTTGGAGAAGTGTCACCACTTGATTTCAATAGTTCTCTTTGTGTGCCAGCAAAGTTTTGTCATTATGTTTTTAAAGTAGATTTATCATGAGCAACATGTGTGTTTACGTGTGCCAACTGAGTGTTTTACTGATAAACTTTCAAGCCCTTTATGACAAATTCTCTGTCAAATTTGAAATGTTGATGTCTTGAATAAATTTGGTAACACTTCATTCAGATTATTTTGCCTGCCTAAAGTTAACAGTGCGAAGGCTTTTTATGTCGAACATTTCTGGCTGCCTGCACACACCTCTTGGAGTGTACCCATGCTTTTTGTGTTTGAAGTTATTTTGTTGGAGGAGCATCTTTGTAGGTCCGTCCCTGCCCCCCAACACCCCCCACTGTCTATCCTCTCTTCTCTTGCTCTGCTTCTCTTTTCTCACTCTTTGTGGACAAACACAAAGGAGCTGTTATCCTTGGGCAACTGGTTGCCATAACTACAGCCCACTGTGACCCCCCCCCCCAACATTTCCAAGTTCTGGTCCAAGTGGGTCGGTAAACGTCCTGTTTCTCTTGGCCTTGCAGCAGGCAAGTGCCAAGCTAGAACCTTGAATATCAACTCTCTGGGGACTCCCCGATGTTTGATCCACTTCAGCAATTGATCCACCACCAAATGCCTGTGTTTTTGCTCAAAGTGGGGCATTGGGTTGTGGGAAATAAATAAAAACAAGCCATATTTTTTATTTTCTTTCTTTTGCCCACTTTGTACAAATTGAATTGATTTGTCCAGCTTTTTGTCTTTTTACCTACCCAGTTTGATAGGGGACTTAAGTATGGAAATTATATCAGTGCAATATGTGCAGTTTTTTGTGATATATTGATATATTTTCAAAATGAAAGACATGGAAGGACAATAAAAGATTATACTATTATAATTTATTTAGCATTTTGTTTCAACTAACCACTGGCATTAGATAAGTATAATAGAACAACATTGGTGTAAACTTTGACCACATGATAATCAGTTTGAAATGCTTAGAACAAATGGGGAAACATGATTTTATGTTGTTTTATTTATTGCACAACACTTTGAATCAATACTGTAGTTTTTCAGTCTGTTTATTCACATGTTGACGTTGTGCTACTGACTGTTAAAATAAGTGCATGTGTGATGTTTGGTGTTTGGTACATGTGGATTTGACTTTAAAATTATTTCCTTTTTTGTTATTTTCTTACAGAAAATAAATATATCACATGTATTGCCATTTAGCTAAAGAGATACTTAGATATGAACTTTGATTGTTGTTGTTCAGCCCTGATTTAGATAATTTCTTAGACTATGCTTTATTTGGACAACTTTAATATGGTCAGCTACAGCAAGTGGAATTATGCATATAAGGGTGATATCTTTGTAGGCATCATCTATGTTTGTATTTATAAAAGTCACTGACTGACCACTGATCCATCTTGTTTCGTTGTCTGTCTCCTCAGGGATTCAGGGTGGAATGACTCTGTCATGACACCACAGTTGTGCCAAAACCTACGCCCAGGTGACCAAGGAGGGCGTGTCTGGTTATTATCAAATCAGAAATGGATCCTTAGTGGAGCTACCTCAGATTCTGGCTTAGAGACATTTCCTTTCAGCGACCTCCTTCGTCACTGACACTCCACCACTCAGGTGGGTTTCAGACTAAAGATTCTGCTTGCAGACTATCAGTCGTTAATATCCAAACTATAAATCAAATGCAAGACCTTTGTAGCATGGTTTTGTGCATGCCCTTGTAATTCTTTATGATCTACCAAATGAATTTTTGTGGAAAAAAGTTATTGTTTGAATGAGCTCAATCACAAACTTGAATGCTTTTCAGAGGTTATTTATTTTCTTTTAACCAGCAACCATTTTAACCCTATTTTGTTTCTTCACAGGTCGAAGCTGCTTAACTCCAGCTCCTCCTGGTCCTTATTGTTTCCATTTCCTATCTTGGGATGTTGGCGTGGCTTCATGGCAGCTGCCATGGAGATAGATTGGTTCCTTTAGTATGCTATTTTAGACACAACCTCCAGATGTTGGGCCAGATGCACGGCCTCCACACGGGCAGAATTAGACAAGGACAGGCACAGAGGTGAGATGCTGATCATTGAAACTGCCTTACATATGCTGCAATATTTAGTGAAACTTCTGACAAATATAGCTTTTGGCTCCCCTTCATTGCAGTCTTTAAAGTGGCTCCTTAGTGCCATTAAAGAGTTGTAATTATTTCCTGTTTGAAGCCTAAGGCCTAAATAGAGTTGAGATATTATCCTCATTCAAACTTTATTCTTGAGAACCCGATATCTCTTCTGCTTTTGGCAGCAGGGATACTTTCTGAAGTCAGAGAGGGTGCCCCACCTTGTTCACATACTGTGATTACATAGTGAGTTCATGACATCATAGTTGTTTTATTTGAAGTGTCAAGGCAGTATGCCAAAACCAGCATAGCATTTGTTACTGCCAAACAAAGGCTAACCAAATGTATTAAGCCTCCAAGTCTTGACTATTTTACACCACAATCTGTCACTTAACCAATATCTCCCCTGAGAAAAGATTCTGTTTTCCTTTCAGGTGCTGTGCGGCTCAGCTTCCTGGTTTCCACTGTTTGACATCATCACAGCAGGAACTATAGGACCTCTTATCCTGTGGATGATCTTGCTTTCTCCTGACACTTGTGAGGACCAACTTGACCCAGTTGCAAAAAAATCTCAGTCAGGACTTTAACCCAAAGCATAGGAACCATGCGGCACATCCACGTGGAGTTAGCCCACAAAAAGGCTCCACTAGAGCTTCCAACCCAGGAGGGGGACCTGCCTCCACCTACAGCCCCGTTACAAGGCCTGGATCCTGGAGTCAGACCAGGAGCTCCAAGGCACTATGGTCAGGAGGAGCTGCATCTCCAAAAGGTCTATCAGCTCTCCATTTTCTCCCAGCTGGGGGGATTTTCTACCTCCACAGACTCACACCCTGATGTCCAACAGAGACCAGTCCGGTTGGGGGTTAAAAGAGGGCTAGAGGAACCCCACTTGACTCACAAGCGTCCCCACCTGGGGGACTGCCCAGACAAGGATATATTGGAAGGAGGGGTGCTGTGTGGACCTGCTCCAGCTCAAGGAGTTGGAATGGGTTTAGTGACGGGCCCTTGTGTTCTTGGTCCTGTTTATTCTTGCACACAAATGGAGCACAGAGACTCTGAAGGAGGACTGTCACCCAGGTCTCCTTCCCTCTCCCCAATCCACAACCCCTCCCGACGTCCAACGCAGCACAATCATGACAGGCCAGTTCCTGATGTATTTGCTCCACTTTCCCCTAAACCCCCCCCAGTGTGTGACCCACATGGTCACCTCTCTGACCAGGGCTATTCCCTTGGGAGCGCAGCCAGGACTGAGACACCCAATGGGAGCCACACACCCACCTATTCAAACGAGAGCTGTAGTAACGGCTCATCTGGAGGCCAGCCTAGTCCCCACTTATATGATGTGTCCACCTATGAGACTCCCAACCCTGCCAGCCCCACCAGCCCACCAGGCCCCTTCTCTCCCCCGCATCACTCAGAGCTACAGGAGCCAGGGGAGGCCACTGAATGGGACGTTGGACTAGAATCCTCTCCACCTGAGCGAAGTGCCACCCAGACTGCATCATCTGCCTCTAACGGCCTGGCTTCTTGGGAGAAAACTCCTAACAGTAATAGCCACCGTCTCTCAGCAGGAGGCCACTGGCCTGCCAGGAAGAGGCTGCTGTCCCCGAGCGACACAGGGGAGTCATGTTCAGAAGATGAGGGTCCCTCCACATCAAAGAGAAGCAGGCTGTCACTGCTGGCTACAGGACTGGGCCCGGCTTCATGTCGCAGCACTGATGCTAAAGCGGCACCTTACTGGAACCATCTGCTGCCCTCTGCATGGGACCGGCCAAAGGTTAGCACATCCACATCCAGATAAACACAGACACACATCTCTATCAGAAATGTGTACAGAATAATAGCCACCATACAGAATACTGTTTTTCATTAAGATAGACATTAAAACATAATTACACCTGGTGTAAAGCTTAGCAAATTCACATGCTAGCATTGGGCAGGGGCCCAAAGATCAAACCCAAAAGGTTAAATGAAAAAATTATAAGCGGTCTGTAACTGACAGACTTTAGAAGACCTTTCACTCAGCACTGTTGGTTGTAGAAATGCTCTGAAAACATGTCTTAGCACACCAAATCTTTTTTTTTAGTAGTGTAGTTGTGTGTACTAGTATAAACCTCCCAGTAAAGCTAAGGCACTATCTGATGGCAGCTGATGTACTCATTCATTCACACCTTTGCTATGACTTTGGTTTAACAGTCAAGCACGTTACAAAAGATCTGAATTAGTGAAAGATAGTTACATTCATGTTGAGCATATTTATTTAAGGCTGAGAGAACAATCACAGAATGTTTTTGTGCCAGCAATGTGATTTTAGTTGTGCAGATTGGCATGAATGAATGCTAGTTTCAATATGATGGGAGCTGATGACTGAAAAAATATGCTTCAAAAAATGAAATGTGATCCTGCCTCCATCAAAAAACTGGAAATTACAAAAGAGCAATCAGGGAACTAAGGTTTACATGAAAACAAATTGTAATCAAGCAATACAACACAATAAAAATGTTGAAATATCTCAACGTTAGCTTGACGTGATTCGAACATGGTCACCATTGGAAAATGATCTTCTGTTTCATTGAACTCATTAAATGTATTGCAGAAAACTTGACATATGTGACCTATCTTAAAGAGACAAAATAGCAGTTAGGAGGAACCATTTTCTTTTCCCAAAACCCAGATGTCTCAGTCCTCTATCCCTAAATAACTACCTCCTGTGAAAGCTCTTGTTATTTTTATTGCTGCATACATTAAAACCAGTATGTGCACATTTGCATGCAAATACAGTGTACTTAGAGTGAAAAACACTGAGTCCGCTGTATGCTGAGCCCTCTTCAGCTTTGAATCCTGAAAAAAAGAATAGCTGTTCAAAGGCTGTTTGATGTTAAGACATTTGTTAGCCTTGATAGTCTCAGAAAAGAGGTTAAGATCTAAATAAAGAGAAACTTGAAGAATGAATAAAAGTGAAAGAATGAAGTGAAGGTCAGTTCATGATCACACCATGCTGGAAACAGGCAGAGTAGCTCCAGAATAAAGCCCATTGAGGGAGGGGCCATTGTTCCCAGCATGAGTGTGCTGTGTCTCTCACACGTATGTACACATACATACAAATACATCCTGTTAAAATAAATGTTTCTGGAAGGGAACTGGGCATTTTTGAACACTGGGAGGCCAGAAAGTGAGTTTGTTAACAATGGGGTTCTCTAGGTAGTTTCCACATAGCTGTGGGAATCATTGTGTCTACAGCTGGTTAGTGTGTGTGAGGGAAACACAGGGACAGATACGAGAGACTAAATTATTCAAATTAGGGACAAAGAGGTCAGAGGAGGCAAAATTTAAAAAGAGGGAGCAAGGCTTAATCGTCACCCAGGGTATCTGCGTAATAAATCAGATAAAGGTATTAAACTGAGAACTAGAGACAGGTGCGACAGGAGGATCATCTAAGATGCTGTCTGTGGTTTTGATTGATTGTGGACATGAAATGACCAGCTGACAAACAGCTAAGGCTAGAAAGCCAGAGTAATCAAAGGTTAGCTCCTACCAGTAAGCTAACTATGAGTGATAGCTTTGTTATTAGCAAATTGCTAGAAGGTAGCATAGGTTTGACTAGCGATGAGTCTGATGACAGCTGGTTGGGCTTAATGATGAGTGGTGGCCCGGAAATGGGGAATGCTTTTACCTCTGAAGCAACATCCAACAGTCAGTGCTCAGTAAGTAAGAGGACACCTGAAACGAACAATTAAACACACACATTTCTATCATGGAAACACATGAAGAGAAACTAGAGAGACATGATTCAAGGATCTTATTCCTCCTTTTGCTCATAGGGTATAGTATTTTCTAACATTTCAAATCATGGGCTTAATTATCCAAAGTCTAGTTCTGACTCACTGGATATAACAGGAGAATAACTCATGTTTTTTAATTATTTTTTATAGACTGCCACTGACTGCACAAGATCAGGGAGACGGTTAAAAAATGGACTCCGGCTGAAAAGGTAAGTGCTTCTGACAAGGCTATATCGAAGAAGACTGCACAGGAAGAGAGTTTCTGATATTTATGAGGTTGTAATTTTTGGGTTTGAGGGGTTTCAGGGGAACATCTGTACTTTAATATATCTGCAGGGGGCTGTTCCTCTTGATTAAGATTACCACAAATGGTGGTTTTACCATTAAGGGAAAATTTAGGGTTCGGTTTGGGGTAAGAGGAGAGGGTAAGGGTAAGGGTCATCAAATTACAGTCACTGTACTTTTAAGCATAGATTATTAGATACATGACTGTGTGCATATATATGATGATTAAAGAGTTTCTTAAGTGTACCCCAGTGTGTCTTATTGAAAAAATACACTGGCAGAGGTTGGATAAAGATTCGAGGTTTTTAGTACTTTTTCTACAATAAAATGATACTTGTTTTTCAAATTATTTGCTTTAGTTCTTAATTATTTTCCTTTTTTCTTAATTATTTTGCTTCAAGCTATTGTTGCCAACCTATGTGTGCAGTTAAGTCAGCAATCTCTTACTTCTGGCTAAAAAAAAAAAGAAAAAGTGGTGAAATTGAATAAATATAAAGTATAATAAATAAATATAATAAATAAAAAAATAGCAATAATGATCAGAAAGGAGTCTTTGAAAGAGACATAGCAATAAAGATTTTAACTCAAGCAGGTGTATTAGATAAGAGTTTGTGTGTTAGTGCATGCACACATCTGGATCATGTCAGTCAGGTTCACAGCACCAAAGTCAACACAGAAACAGAGGGTGGGAGTCAGCGTAGATTCTATGTTATTCCAAATTAAAGGGTGCTTTGTCTGGACTTGAATCCTTAAACACAATTAGTGTCATCTTAACCACTAACCACCAGTCTGTTTTGTGTGTGTTTGTGGTCATTTTCAGCCGTCAGCTACGCAGCGGGAGACACACACACACCGGCCACTCCACACGTTCCAGTTGGCCCTCATCGACCATCAGCAGAGCACTACTTGGCAACTTTGAGGTAATTATTGTAAAAGTTTATTTTGATAATATCTGGAGACACTGTACTGCATGCAAATTCAGTGCAGTCAGTGTAAACCACTGGGTGGAGGTGTGTGAGCCTGGGTTCTTTCTCGTTCCACAATGATAAAAGATGTCAGGAATGTGTGTCGATGTGTAAAGTATACCATGATTATTGAGGTCACAGTCTAGGGTGTTTTTGCATTTCAGGACCAGTGTTTGGTATTTCTTGTTTATTCTTCACATTAAGAAGTGAGATGAGCTGTAAGTTGTCAGTAACAAATCATTTGAAGAAATGCTAGTGGTGTGTACTATCATTTACCTCTCAGTGAAGCTGGATCACCTTGATTCAATGTCTGTAATCAGACGGATCCATCTAGCCACACTCCAATCTTCAATGATTGTGCTCTGCCTGAAGTGGCAATGCCCAATCAGCATCCTTTGGAGCAAGAAGAGTTGTGATCTATGAGCAAGACGACAGGAGGAAGTAACTGTTTGTACAAAGATTAGCATAGATGCTAACAGCTTCAGTAGCAGTTTTATCAGATCCAAACTGCATTCTTTCATTAAATGAAAAAAAAATAACAACATGACAAGCTATAAACAATAAAAGGGATATTTTCACTCCACCTCCAACATGTTTTGGCGAGAGTATGTTCTACGAATTGGCTCACATTCTGTAGTTTCACCTACGACATGTGCCCATGTTGTTATTTGTTTTGGGTGCTGAGATTTAACTCAGGGGTGCCTTGAATTTCCTAGTCTTACGTCTCAGACCAGCTAACACTGTTCTGAGTAACGGATGTCCACTTGCAGTTATTTTATCCCTGTTTTTGTTTGAATCAGATTAGATATTTTGGTTTATTTATACATTCCACAGTAGTTTTACATAAAAGCTGTATGTTTTAAATTCAGAGTAAACTCTTCTTGTATATTCGTAGCTGTAATT
Source organism: Cetoscarus ocellatus (assembly GCA_037902135.1). Taxonomy (NCBI): domain Eukaryota; kingdom Metazoa; phylum Chordata; class Actinopteri; order Labriformes; family Labridae; genus Cetoscarus; species Cetoscarus ocellatus. The sequence goes on from JBAMNC010000414.1 coordinate 291,922, forward strand.
TAATCTCTCCATCCACTCTTCTCTGTATTTACATGTTCCAGGAGTCCATACTGAAGGGACGATTCTCCCCATCTGGTCAGATTGAAGGCTTCACAGCAGAGATCGGTGCCAGCGGCTCCTATTGCCCACAGCACGTCACCCTGCCTGTGCAGGTTACATACTATGACATCTCTGAGCACAGTGCACCCTCACCCTTCTTGGTCAGTTTCTTTATGTGTGTGTTTATGTCTGTATATGTATAAACTACATCAAGAGCAAGCAACAAACTAAACAAAAAACACTGTTTATTGCACATGGGAGACTGTTTGTTTGCTTGAATGAACATAAAACGTTCAGTGAAAGGAAAACACAGATGTGCCAACAACCCCAAACAAAAATAGAATTGGTGTCAATTAGGTTGATGTTGGCAAGCGTCTTCAGAGCCAGATGTATGAAATAAATGGTGTGCATCTCTTTTATGTGTACATTACAAGGCCTTTTTTCCACAGCTGTCAACAACAGCAGAAAATACTTTTTAAGTTGATTGATTGAGGTCTATATTTAAAACATAAATTCCAAATAAAAGCCTTAAAAAAGGGAAAAAAAACAATGAACTGAAGAAAACAAAAGACAAAACTTATATGTTAAATCTGCAACACTCAAGCATCTTATTTTATATGTGCCATAAAGAGTAGGAGGGAGTATAGACTTATATAATCCTTACCCTTTATTTTTTAAATCACAGTTACTGGTAACTTTCTTACTAGAACAATACAATACTGACTATAATACTTTAGATTTATCATAGAGAACTTGTATTAAAAAACCTTTTGGTGTCCTGTGAGGGAGGACCAGCAGTAACCTGTGAACAGCTTTCATCTTTTATTTTAGAAATGTAAATCTGTGTCTCCTCTCACCCATTTGGATACCAGCTGTTTTCAGTTTCTTAGCTCTGTGTTGCATGTTGACTCTGAATTACTGCTTGTTAAAGTAGTAAATGTCAAGCCTTGTTCGATTCTGTTCTTTGAACTTTTAGTTGTCATCAAATGAAATATGGCACTTTGTGTAGCTGCTGTTGGGATTAAGGTGCAATATGTTAGCCAGCTCAAATTTACGAGGATTTTTTTATTTTTTAAGCATATTTCTTATTTTTTGGCTCCAGTTGTTTTGTCATAATCAATCAGTTTTAAACTTATGACCTGTCCAGACTTTTATAAAACATTAGCCATCAAAAATAGAATTTAATAACGGACATATTGCATTAATATATAATATAATTAAATATAATTAAAAATGGGGAAATGTAGGTTTACCTTTTGCAAACCAGACAAGATGAGACAAAAATGTCGGGGGTGGGCTATTTTTAGGAGACATGCTTGTCTCTCAAAAGTATAAAAACATATAAATACTAGAGTATTGATATCAATAAACACTCACCTACTGAGAAATTACTCCACTACATGCATAAGTCCTTTATAGGTTTGTTTGGGATTAATTAAAGTTCTGATAGTGCATTAACATGAATGAAATTCAAAAAAATAATTTTGCAATCTGGCAAATTAAGTTAGCATAAAGCATAAAACATTATTATAAAAATAATAAGCAATATGTAAGGGCTAAACTGAATTAAAATACTTTGAGTAATTGTGTTCCAATATGTGTCTATAAACTTTAACATTTATATCTAAGGAGTATTACTAAATAGCTGCCAGAATATAAATTGATCCAAATGTGTCAGAGATTTACTAGAATACTCCTCTCATGCTGCTGCATGTGAGTTTAAATTGAGCATGATTTTTTTACCATTTCTGATCGTGAAGGGAACATTTTCAGTCACTAAAATGAATCAAAGAATATCGGTACAGTCATTCAGTACATTTAATCAGTGTCATATACCTGTCACTCACAGGGGGTGATATCACTCGAGCCACTTGGGAAGAAAGGATATAGCATACCCAAAGCAGGGACCATACAAGTGGTGAGTTTGTCTTTCTTCGTAACATCATCTCGCTGTCTCAACTGGAACGATCAAGTTTCTAATGTGACTGGAAAAAAGATGTTTATTTGTTAAACTGGTGCTAACCCCGTGCTGTCATTAGTCAGTGTGGAAACATATGCACCTAGATATTTTGTTTCTGTTTTGGTCTTTTCATCACAAATATAAAGCTGTGTGGTATTTTTGATGGGTTCAAGGGAGAGGACATGTTGACGTTAGGGGTGGGACCGAATATCGATACCGCAAGATATCGTTTTCTTGCATGTGCAATACAGTTGTCCATTTGTTGGTCCAAGTATCAATATTTAAAGTGGTTTAATTTATTAAATATATATTTTAATTTATAGTGATATGTACACAGGCAAAATGAGAACATGGACATTATTTCATTGCAGTATGACAAATTCTGTGCAAATGACACAAAATAACTTTGTAAATTCTTAATTCCAATAATATACCTATTTAGAGTTGTTCTATGTTCCCTAGTTTATCAGTTATTGTGATATATGTAGTTGCATGTGATATATAATATATTATTGATATCATGGACCTTGTATTGCATTCAGCATGGTATTATATCAGGGGCTTTCCCTTGATTTCCAGCCCTTGGTGACATAGCTAAAAAAATTCCTCTTAATTTGTGGTTGAAATGCTGATGTGATGTGACATCTGTTCACAGACCTTATTTAATCCCAACAAAACTGTGGTGAAGATGTTCCTGGTGACCTACAACTTCGGTGACATGCCCGTTAATCACATGACCTTCCTGCGGCACCGAATCTTCCTGGTGCCTGTAGAGGAGGGGGTCGAGGGGAGAAGTGAGGCATCACCAGGGGGTGGAGCGCTAGACAGAAAGAAGGTTCTCTGCTACCTGATACATCTCAGGTCAGTCTGAGGTTTCAGCTGTTTGATTTGTCTTTTTAATACCTCGTTTAGTAGTAAAGTCAACCATGTTCCAGACAGAAGAGATTGGGGAGTTGACTCCAGCTCCTGCACTTACATGCTTGTCTTTACTTGAAAAAGACACTTGGCCTGAATTAATGTACTATATGTTCTTATGTCTGTAAATATAAGATTGTAATTATAACTTAAATGGCTTAATTAATAAGATCATTTAAGCAAGAGACTTACAAAGGGCTGTACATTCATTATGAATATGATGATTATGATTTCAACACTTGTAAGCACTGTTTTTCATTGAATTATTAGATATAAATGGAATTCAGTGTGCTATTATTTTCAATGTTGAGCTTTTTTAAAAGTGTTTGACCCACTCTCTCTTCCTTTACATTGTTCCTTTTAGATTCCAGAGCTCCAAATCTGGAAAGATCTACTTGCACAATGATATCCGGCTGCTATTCTCCCGCAAATCCATCGAAGTGGACACAGGGATCCCTTACGAGCTGAAATCTTTCACCGAGGTGCCAAGAAACCCTAAGTACTCCCCCCGCGTGTGACCCCAGTTTGACCCGTTTGACCCTCCCTGACATCAACGCAGCCCCTCCTGTGCTTCCTAAAAGAGGAGGAAGGGAAAACAGACAGACTGCAAGAATGATGGACGTAAAACTTGATGAAATTGATGAGACACACCACATGCACGTATCACACAGTTATTGTAAGAGTAAAGGTTCTGCTTTTGTGCATTTGTCACTTTAAACTAGAATTATATATTATACTCATCTAAACAGGGCATTCCTTGTATCTTCCAATGAGTGAAAAAAATAAATAAATATGAGACATAGCGCAGGAGTGTATATGCAGTCAAAGCAGGACTTTTACAACACCTTAATTTGTAGAAAAAAAAATTGCACAAACACAGACACAAACACAGACACACATCAAACAGACTGAAAAGACTCCAACTCACAGCACATACTTCACACTCGTGGTGGCGACTCTTCAGTGTTAACATGCATGCCTTGTGACTTAAACACAAAACTGAATTTTCCTCTAGTGCCGTTTCACACTGTCCTTCACTCTGCCTGCAGCTCCAACCGCCTCATTGGACCAATCATTGACACAACCTTGATTGACAAAAAGGCCACAAACTGTAAGCACACTGCTGACTCACTGTGGGGTGCATCAGTCGATTACCCCTCCTAAAATCTGATTTACTCACACTCACACCTTTTGACCAGCTGGGAGAGGGCAAAAAGCAAACAAACGGTCAAAGTGACTGCTGGAATGGAAGCAGCCACCTTGATTCAATGTTTTATAATTTGTAACAAAACTACAAAAATCATTTACATAATTCGACCAAACTCAGGACTTCTGTTGAATAGTATATTTATTATCTCATTCACAAACCATGATACATACCACTGTGCACACTTAGAGGCAAGAGGGTTGTACCATTACATGAATCCAGGGGGAACCAGTTCATATAATGTAGCCAGACTGAGGGACACTGTGCTGATTTCTTTTTTTAAAACTTTCTTTTTTAGATTCTTTTCAGAACAGACTGATGTTGAAACAGAAAATAAAAAAAAATAAGTAGTAGATTTTAATTTATGTTTTTTTTTTCTCTTCGCAAATGTCTTAAAAAGCAATATGCTGCACAAAGTAGAGTGTGTTTTTTCTGCCGGACGAGCTTTCTCTTTGGAGAGGGGAAATGGAGAAAGCGAAGAACTGAGCGCAAGGGAAGGAGTGAGAGGATGGGGAGGGAGGGAGGGGTGGCTGGGTATTTAATATGGGGGAAAAAGTCTATGTATATTTAAAATAATAAACTCTGCGACTGGCGAGTATCACCTGTGTTTGTTGTTGTTTGTGCTTTTTTTAAGAGCCAAATCAGAAGTTCTACCTAAAATCTTATGTTCAGAGGTCTTATTACATTTTTATGCTCCAATTATTATTGAAAAAATGGTGTGTGATTTTTAAAGATATTTTAGGCATTGTTAGTTGGGTTTGTGATTTTAGAGTACATTAAATTGGATTAGATTAGATACACTTTCATGTCCCAATTTGCCTTGACCAAAAGTGAAAGAAACACTCAGCTCTTTGCAGCAATGATACAATAAAGTAAACATTTCCTACAAAAGGCAGCCAAGCAATGCATTATATATATATATATATATATATATATATATATATATATATATATATATATATATATATGTATATATATATATTTATATTCAGACTTCAGTTCTTCCTCCTTGTCTTCCTCTTCAGCTGGGAATCGCTCAGTGGTTTAGAACAGACAGACTTTGGTTGTTCAGGGCACTTTTTGCAAATATTGATGTCAAGCTGAATGAATGTCAAGTGCTGCACTGCTGAAAAAAAGTTGATCCTCTGTAAATATTTCACTTCTAAAAATACAGAGGGAGAGCTCAGTGTATTTCTCTTTCACAAAAATAGTCCTTCTTAAAATACAGACTTAATAACGCCAAAAGTATTATCCTTCAAGTCACATTAGGTATGCATCTCTGTATGAATCTGTACTAAACTATGTATGTGTAACTGAAATAGCTGGATGACATTTTAATTTAAAAGTTGAACTTTTTTCAAGCAGTCTACTGTTCTTTCATGAAAAATTTGTTTGAATGCGCTTTGTCACTGATTTACTTCTAGCTTTCATCTAAAGCTCTTGTGGTTTTTCTTTTTGCCTCTAAAGCAACCCTCGAGCATTCGATACTGACAAATCTTTTTATCATTATTTGAGGAAACTAAAATAACATCACAGGGCAAGAGGATGAAATAAATATAAAATTAAGTGACTCAGACGACCAAGGCAAACAAACAAGTTAAGACAGTTTTTACTAACATTGATATGAAATATTAATTACTGTACATTATTTAAATGATATAATGGGGATACATTGTTACAACTGTATGAATATGAATAACAAACAATAACACATTATCAAATGCTCCTCCTAACCAGAGGATTGCTTAAGTTGGACTACAGCTCTTTCATTCTATATTTCTTTAGAAAAAGAAAAACATAGCCCTAATTTCTTGTTCTCATTTCTACTTGATTTTTTGTGTCTCATATGTTATTTGTTATATCCTTCTATTTGAATGAGACAAGTCATTCATCATTCATTCTCTCGAAATTAGTTTGACTTACATCTCCACTTTTCCTCAATTTTTTTTTGCAGAAGTACTTGTTATTTATTATTTATGTGAATACCAAAAATGTTTGAGGATTCACCTACGGGATTTCTCCAAAATCCACCTCTAAACAGGCATGACCTATCATGGCTTTAACTCTTACAGTGTTTGCAGCTTGAAAATATCTTGGAGCCAATCTTTTTAAGGAGCATAATGGTTAAAAATAAATGCACCCTTCCACCTCTCATCCACCAGCCCTAGCAGACTACACACTGATTTTCGTTTCCAGCTTATATGGGTGTGACTTACTCATTAAACTTTAACCAGGATAAAAGCAGCAAACCCAAAGAGACCTGTATCTATACCACAGTCTGAACAGGAAATGGGGACAAACTAGTTTTTCATTCTCTCTTTTCTTACCCTTCTTCACATTTTCAGTGTATGTATCTGTTAGAAAGTAGATCTGTATTATTAGCCAATTGATTAATTTGCATCTGAGAGTTAAAGTACTTTTTCGGGGGGCTGAACTGAATGCTGTCATTGAGTGAAGTTACAGAAACCCTTTAAAGCACAAAATGCTGACTCTGCCCACAGCGTTGTCTTACAGCGGTTTGTGACCCCTGGTGGAGACAGTGAGCACTGCAGCTCCTCATCCAGTCTGCCAGGGCAGCAGCTTCCAAAATAATGATTTTTTTTTTTATGCATCCTTGATATCAAAAGTCAAAAACACACATAAGTTCACAACTGAGCTGCAAAAACTCTGACATATTAACTAGTCAATCATGGATTAGGGTAACTAGTTAAATAGTGCATACAATTGCATAATACTAGTAACTAGTGAAGGCCAAAATGCTCACTAGTTAACTGGTTCAAACCTTTTTTTTGTCCTTTCTTGTGAACCAGATGGACCCAGCCAGAGCCTAGGATTCATGTAGGTACACTCTACTTGCCAGAGAAGGCAGGAGGCCCCTCACTTCTGAATATTTATTACTGTGTTTTATCTGAAATGGCTTAGATAACTCTGAATAAGGCTGTGATCAGCTTCAGCCAAAAATGCTTATTCAAGCATCAGAATTGTGGGAAATATGTTTAAGATTAGGAACTTATGGGTGACTAGGGGAAGAGATTAAGGAAATACACATTTCTAGATGGTAAAATATGAAAAGAAGTCTTTTTGTAAATGGAGAATATGCTAGAGAAGCCAGAGCTAAATTTATGAAATTTAAAATACTAAAAAAAAAAAAAAGACATGACAATAACCCATCTAGGCTAAATGATGTTTTTAATCCAGAGCAGTTTTTGGTAAAGTTTAAAACTGAAATTGACACATACACTCACCTGCCACTTCATTTGGTACATCCATTCAGCTGCTTGTTAACGTAAATACCAAATCACATGACAGCAGCTTAGTGCATTAAGGCATGTAGACATGTTCAAGATGACCTGCTTAAGTTTGAACCAAGTATCAGAGGTGAAAGGTGATTAAAGTGACTTAGGAGACGATGATTGTTGGTACTGGATGAACTGGCCTGAGCAATCAAGAAACTGTTGATCTACTAAGATTTCCATGCACAATTATTTCTGGGGTTTACAGAGAGTGGTCCTCAAAAAAAGAAAGTATCCAGTGAGCTGAAGTTCTTCTGGCAAAAATACCCTGATGATGCCAGAGGCCAGAAGAGAATGACCAGTACCATCTGTACTATGGGTTTGTGGTCATCACATGTTCCTGCACAGAATTTTCACATCATTGTGCTGCTTACAAGGGAAAGGTTTTTTTTTACTGATCTTGTAAACTTAAATTTTATTCCTCTAGATGTCATTAGAATGAAAAAGAATTCTGTTTATGGCCTTGACCAAGGACCTCTGAATCATAAACTCTGTAAATCTATATTGTAGCATTGTGCTGTAAAAGGTTCAGTCTGGTTTCCTCATTTACAGACAATCTGGTCACTTAAGGCCTTTCACAGATAAAATGACTTAATTGTACCATATTAGGTTTTACTCGTTCCTGGTCAAGGAAAAATGTCTTCTGTTTAAGGAGATACACAATGTAAAATGTGCTTTCAATGAATCATTATTTAGAAAAAAGTGGTATTTGTAGTGAGTACATAATAGTTTTATGGAAATATTCTACAATACTTGGCATTTCAATCACAGTCAAGTAAGGACATGCTTCAGACTTGTTGAAGGGATGCTTTTTGTCAATTTCCACAGTTTTGGACCAAGAGATCAATGAAAAAAAATACCACAACATCCTGATTTCGACCAAGAATAAAAAGCATGAAAATGGTTTAATAGATAAGTCTTTCATTTTAAGTACATTAAAAGATAAAGATACATGTTACATTTTTACATTTAGGTTGTTGAGTTGGTTCTATCATGCCTCTTGTAGCTATTTTTCATACTTCTCCCTGGCAGAGAATTCAGTCAGCTAAGAAAACATGGTTGTACCAAATGCAGCCAAGATTTTGATTCATCTTCAATGGAGTGTTTAAAAAATAGTAGCAATGATCATAATCAAAATATTTTACTAATATGACAAAGACAGAATGCATTGTTCAAGTGTTTGTGGAGAAGCTTTGACCATTAATCCATTAACAATTTAAATTATTGATTAAAAAGTCCCATCATCTGATCAACTCTAGCTGGCTGTGGGTTCTCAGTGTTTACAATAGAAGTCCCAGAGTATATAATTGGTTCATTTTCATTCTCTATATTACATCAGCTAGTAGGCTGGTGGCGCCATCAATGGCCTGGCTCAGGACTGACAGGTGGTAGTGCACTTTGTCCCAGTCGCTGTCTAGACCTGATGACTTAGCCTGGACAAAAGCATCAGACAAACCAGGGAAAGTTGCATGTCCTGAACTCCTTGAGGCCCAGATTACATGCCTGTGGATCACGCAGAAAAAGATAACAATTTATTGATAAAAGGCTGGCAAGACTTAGCATTCATACAAAAGCTCTAATGTTCTAATGACTTTCAGTCTGAATGCATTAACTTGCTGATTCATAACACCTCAAAACTGTGGGTCATTCTTGTTACAGGAAAACGTGCTGTGTTTTGGAAGTGAAATAGAAAAAAATAGAACTCTTATGTCATAGCATAAATGGCCATTGGCGCCCCTTGTGGTCATTATTGACACAAATCAATAACAATAAAAACTAAATAGGCCATGATCTTATGAAATCAGAATTATGTCCATGTCGACATCATATAGCCTACAGAAAGATTTCTCCATAATTTAATGAAGAGATACAATACATCATAAAAAAGTGTAACCAATCAAAATTTACAGTGTTTGGTGTGGAAATTAGTACCTTCAAACATAATTGCCAGAGAAACAGAGGATTTTATAGGATATAAACATCAAAAAATTGTTCAGCGGACATCAAATATATTTCTGGGTCCTTTGGGACCAATGTAAACTTGTTAAAAATGGATGACAACATGGAACCTTAAAAACTGTTGCATGTTACTACAGCTGTTAATGAATTTCATTTACACACAACATTCATCTGCTTCATAGGGAAATGCTCCATAACTGTCTTTGCATGCATTTACATCATTTTTGCAGGTAGCATCTTTGTATGTATTTACCTATAACAATTTAGCCTACAGGAACCTTAGTGAAATCTTTAATTGCCCCTAAATATCTTAAAGGTGCCATGTACCATGCGATGGCAGGAATATGTCTAGGCAGGTTTGTGTCACCACAGTAAACATAAGAGCAAAACCCTGGAAAGTTGTGGCCACATCCACCTCCCAAGAGTGGTATGGACAAACACACTTTATGAGGATTTACTCTAAAGCATCCTGTTCTAAGCTGGGCTGAAACAGAGGGCTCTGTGGAGATGCTAGAATAAAATAATTGAGTTATTTTGCGAGCAAGGAACTTCAAAAATATATTTTGGGAACGACTGAGACCAATGCTAACTTGCTGAAATGGATTGTAGTGTGGTGGCCTTAAAAGTGTGGTCTTCAATAGCATGATTGTTAATTGATTTCATTAATCTGCTTCATAGATACATGTGTTTCTACTTCCTGTTTAAACATTTACATTGTAGTTGACAAGAGCACAAAAAACTGCAGGTAGCATCTTACTTGTGCCAAAAGCATTAATCATCCTCTCACCTGTATGCATATTTATCTGGGAAAGCAAGAGGGTTCAAGAAAGCTCGGTCCAGCAGCATGAGTTGATCGTTGATCTGTCTGATATACAAAGGCCTAAAAACAAGTGAGATTCAGAGATAAATGTTTTGTTCACTGCATTACTTTCCAATATGAGCTGCAGGGGTGTTATTTATGTCATTTATGTGGACTGGTACTCTTACGTCTCATTTGCCAGGTCACCGCTTTGAATCAACTCATCCATCTCGGATGCTGCAATCTTAAAGTTTTCCACTGCAGTTTCCAGTGGTACTGAAACAAGGAACAGATAAGCCATGCAACCTTTCAGTCAAAGACTTCAACCTTTTTTTATATTTTGTGAACTTTTTTAAGAAACAAAGATGCTGTTGGGTTTTGTTCTTCTGTCCTTACCCATGGAAATACCCCTGGCATCCAGATCAGTTTTATATTGGCTCACTGCAAAATCCAAGTATTCCTTTAAACTCTCATGGTAGTCCAGGCAGCTGAAGGGCAACACCAGGCTGTCAGCAAGTCGGATCAGGATGTTTCCTGCTGTCCTTGCAACAGCCTGATGAGCGACAAACCCTGTGAGGAGAGAGTACTACAATGAGATCTTAGGTCAAATGCATGCAGACTGAGAACGAAAGGTTAGGCGAAAAGTACGAGGACTTTAGTTAAAATCAGCCTTTTTGATGAAATAATACAGTGCCATGACATAAAAATGTAAGACCTGATTATTTTTCGTAAGTGATGTTCAGCACAAAATGATTGAATATGTTTGAACATGAGAAAGTTCATTGCTCACCTGGATCAATGAACCTTGCAGCATAGTCAAAGGTGTCATATGCTGTGTGGTAAGCAGGATAAATCCGAGCAGTCGTTTCACTCTGTAAAAGAGAAAATATTCAGTATAATGGTCATATGACTAAGTAAACAAGTTTCATTATGAGAGGTAGTTACTCATATATCACTGGCAGTAAGGATGCCCTAATATATCAGCATTGGACTATTTTGGTTAAAGGAAAAAACCCTAAAAAACCCTCTGTTGTTAAAAAAAAAAAATGGCGTCAGTTAAATAACCTTGAATAAATAATGTTCAGCGGGGTGAAAACTGTTTTCTTGGCAAGTAGAAATAATTACATCAATGGCATAATGTAACTGAGTTAAAATTCATAAACTTTATTGATAACTATTTAAGTAAACATTTTGCACTGTTTTACTTGTTGGATTGAATTGATACTTTTAGCCAGTCCGTCAATAATTTTGTTAAATGACAAAAATAAGCACAAGTAATACATTAGTAATGTCATTGTGTTCTTTATTTGTCTATACTGTAGGATACTTTATTGCATTGTTCTATGAGATCTTTTTGTACTACTTTGTTGAGCAAACACTTAACCAGTTATCAAAACAAAACACAAAACATGATTGGTATTGGTATTGGCCTATCACACAAACAGGTGATTGGTGATCAGTATCGGCCAAGACAACCCTGATCAGGACATCCCTAATTGACAGTATGCAAGACATAAACTCTTTTTCTTGAATATGAGGCCACCGTGCAAAGCTCACAAACTGCAATCTGTCTGATGACCAGCAGGGAGAGACCCAATAGTAGCAAATGTTATGTCTGATCCTATGCAGACCTCTTAACAGTTTCAACAGATTAAAATCAAACACAGCAAGTAGAGGTGGCAGACTTCTTCCATACCGCGTCGTAATAGTATGACATGTCGATGGATGTGATTCCTAAGTAATGAACAAAAGCAGCATAGTCACTCCCTGCTCCTGTCAGGCGAAACAATCTGTCAAAATAGAGAGAAAGTCAGGAGACACTTTCAATAAAAGCACTGGTGTGATTTCTACTGAGACACATACAATAAATATAAATATGAAAGTGTTGCTTAGCTGACAACTGCACAGGAGGAACTACACAAAGGTGCGCTGACACATTAGCTATTACAACTATTTAACAATATCCAGGAGCAGCTTAATCTTAGAAAATCAGACTGAAATGTCCACAACTGAGAAAAAGAAATCATGAAAATCGAAATGTCATTTACCATCTGTGAAGTATAAGTAAGACATAAAGAGCATATCGGGCAAAGCTATTTCACTGTGCTCCTTTTGAAGCAGAATTTAAACTGTTATCAATATTTGTTCTGTTGCTTTACACACAATCACAAACCTATGTTACTCTAAAAGACAACTTATGATATGTATTAGGGTTTTCGGTGAAGATCAAATGGGCTGACCATCACTGCACAAAGTGGAAAGTTGTTATTCGTTACCTTGGTATGTGTCCGTGTTGTGGGCTTTCCCGGTTATAATATTTGATCCATTCATCGTACACAGATGTGGAGCCAGATCCAGGAGCACTGACCTGTGGAACAATCACAGCTTCAACTGAGTATCCTAAAGGTAAAGTACAATATTGTAGTTACATTTTTGGAGATCCACAGACATAAGTTGTTGAATTTTAAAGGCCATACCTGTTGAGCAGCCTTGAAAATGACACTGTCTAAGGAGGGCATGCTTGAGGCTCTGAGGGTAACATTGGCTAAAGGGGGGCAGAAAATGGGATTGTTTGATGAGCATGACAAAATAAATAGATTTTCAAAACAATTCTGACCTTCACCTAATAAGAGGAAATAAACCTGTTAATATCATGTTGGTCATGTTTTATTTCTTTTTTGCACATTCCTGTTTCTTGTCTTGTCCCTGTGGTTTTATTTTGAAGCTAACTTTTGTCCCTGTTTCAGGCTTATGTTTCTGTCTGCTCCTCCCCTGCCTCCCCACCTACATGCTGAGTGTTCTTCCCACCTGTTTCCAATCACCCCTCATTACCTCTTGTATTTAACCTCATGTCCCTCACTGTCTCGTCGGCAGATCGTCACACCTGCCTGCCTCTCTGTGTGAGACCTTGTCTGTTTTTTACCCAGATTTAGCCTCACGTTTTTTGATCCTGTTGCCTTTCTCTTTGACTGCCTACCTGTTATACAGTTATATCTGTTATTTCAGTGGTTCCCAACATTTTTTTCCTTTGAGCCCCCAAGTTGAGCCTAAAAAGAGTTGAGCGATCCCAGGAGGATTGAGTGACAAAACTGCTGGCCAAATTGACATCAATTTGATTGTTTATTATTAAAATCAAGACATAAATACACAAGCTCTAACAAAAATACCTTCGACAAAACTGTCAGTAAGAGTATTAGCATTTTATGTTATACAGTAAAATCCAAACAATGTATACATACAAGTTGTGGTAGCTAAAAGTCATCACAACTATCTTATTTAAAGGTTTTGAAAATGATGTGAACTTTAGCGATCTCTGAGTGGTGCTTTTTTTCAGTGGATGTAATGCACATTTCCCCAAACATTTTACAGACTTTTTAGTCAAGTGGCAGATACAAAGTTTCTTACCAAAGGTAGCAATATCCACATTGATGTAAGCCACTGCGCGCTCACTGAGCCTTGTGAAGTATTGCTGATAAAGAAAAGAAAAACAAGTCAACGGTAAACTTTATCCCACTATAAGTGTTTGAGAAACACTTAAAAAGTACAATGAAACTTGCTGTACAATTTAGTGTAGGTAAATTGGACATTATCTTTCTTTAAAGGCCCACAATGTTAGGAAACAGCTCACTAGAACGGGCAATCATCAAGCGCTATTATCATATTAGAACAAGAAAGGTTGAGGTAGTTTGGATACATTAAGGGCCTTATCTATGAAGATCCCAAATAACGAGCACTAAATTGCATTTGCAAACTAAAAAATTGCACGTGCTATTACTGGGCGTGTTGTGCGTGATCTACTATGATTGCATGCGCAATTGATAACAGGCGCAAAAGTGGTGCAGACTGCCCAATTTAAATGAGGATTTTGTGTGTGCTACAGGTTGTCACCATGGAGAGTTTGGGAGAGCAGAGTGGCTGTAAACAAAAAATAAAGTTTGAAGCCATGGATTTTGAGGCAAATAAACACACTGGTGAACTCCAGCAGAATCATCTTTGTGTTGCCAGAAGAAACACGATTTGGGAGGCCATCTGTGAAAAGCACACAGCTCAAAACTGGCATTGCTGGTTAGACGATATGTCTGTACTATTCTTATTTCTGACCAGAGGTTGTGGTACCCTTTTTTTGCTCTCTGCCATTTTGACGGACAAGGTCATCACTTTTCCATTATGCCATATTTTTATCCGTCATTTTTAATTTTCCTTTTCTGATTCCAAACAAACATAATCTAAATGACATCATTCACATAGTTACACAGCTTCATCACCAAAAACCTCTCAGGTAGGAGCAGTCTTACAGTTACACACACAGATTTAGCGTTTAACAACCTTTAACTGAAAACCCGCACAATCCCTTTATCAGCTCTGACTGACAAATGGAGTGACTCTCGCTATGAAGGGGATGTTTTTACATAGGTTAAATGACCTCCTCCATGATGTATTAAGAGCGGAAAACAGAGAGGGTTTACTTTACGTGTGTGTCTGCATGAGTATGATGGCACACTGGATTGTCACTCTTTTTCAAGTCCTTCTTAATGACAGACAGCCTCCAAATCTTTCTGTCATTCATCAAAAAAATTGGTAAATGATGGAAAAAATTTGGTTAATGCTGTTTATGACAGTCCAAACATGTGGACGCACATGTAAGATTCTCTCTCTCCGCTGTCAGCCCCCGTTGTGTAATGCTGTGTCAGTTTGTACCTGCATTTCAAATGTGCTAAATATAGATGCAAAAACACTAAGCGCTATCAGTTTTGGGTTTGATCAATCACATTGTGGGTGCTAAATGATTACATTTGCATCTCCTCCTCCCAGTATTTTGAGCATTCTGGTAATCTGCATATATTCTACATATTCATCAAGGCAAACACGGTAAATGGATTGTGCATGCTATTTTACTCATTTGACAGATGCAATCCTCGGTGCACCCAGTCAGTAGATCAGCTTTGCATGCTCTATCAAGTTTGCACGTGTTTTTGTACATGCAAACCTTTAGTAGATCAGGCCCAAAGTCTTTCAAAAAGAACAATCTGATGTTTTGTGGCTTTTAAATCAATTTTAGGTTTAACAGAAAAGCTAGCAAAAATATCTAAGACTTTCTTTCAAATTTTATTTTATTCAAACTTCTGTCTAATATTGCTGAATATTGATGGATCACCTCTGTGTATTCTGCAGACCCTATAAGGCCATGTTCCTCTGCTCCCCAGCTTCCAAAAATGATGGATCTGCGAGGTCTCCATTTTCCTGACAAAGAAAGCACGGAAATTAACTTCAAATCCATCACAGTCAAATAAACTAGTCACTCATTTAGCTATGACTTCACTTACCTTGCTTCACCATCTGCCCCAGCACTCTTGACAATTCTAGCATGGCCGATGTCCCACTGCTCGGGTCGATGGCACCATGAACCCAACTGTCCCTGTGGTTCCCGTAGATCGCATACCTGTCTAAACACAAACACAAAGCAGCCTCACAACCTGCAGAAACAAAAACAGCTGAAATCTAATAATGGACTTGGACGGTGTGCCTCCTGTCTTACCTGGCTCAACACTCCCTCTGATAATGCCCATCACATTAGCAGATGGCCTCACCTCAGCAAAGTTATAGATGTCCATTTTCACATCACTGGAATAGCAATTTAACATCACAGTTATGAAACACATGACACAGAGACAACTAGCTGTCCAGTTTGCAATCTGCTGCATATCCACCCAGAGGTTTCTGGACACTTGTAATCATATTTTTAGAACCTACAGTGAGACAGGAGTGCTGCTAACCTCTGCCTCTTACTTACGTTCAAGTTTTCAAACAATAAGCATAACACATGGCTTGTTTATACTACATTGCATCACCATCTCATTTTTATGACATCGTGAGGGAGAAAAGCTGTTAAAAAAGTGGTGACTGTCCCTGACTGCTTTGTCTGTACAACAGGGCAATCAAAGCAGGTTTTTGAGCAGTGAAGCAGCTGCTAACAACAAACAATAAATCAGAGTGAGTTTTCAATTGCATCAGGTTTTTTGCACTGTATGACTGTGGTGGAGGCTCTATTGGTCATGGCAGCATTTGCCTCAGAACTTTAAACTGGTATATTGTTTGTACTCATGTAATGGTTAATCGCCAGTATCTGTCCTTCCCATTTCATAATCTTTATAGTTTATGAAATCAATATTGGAACAATTTATCTGTCCAGGGTTGCTGCATCTGATAGCACATGTAATTCTATCGTTACAACCATAAAGAGGGAAACATGAAAAGGACAAATTCAAAGCTTCGGCAGCCATAAGTTTCACTGTTGGGGCTTTGTGCATTTTTCTCTCCCTGCCTCTTTCTCTACATCTGCCACTGTCCTATCACACCCCAACACAGTTTCAGCAGATGGCTGTTCATCTTGCTCTGATCAAGATGTCTACCTGTTAAAGTTTTTTTTTCTTGCCACTTTGACTTTGCAAAAGACTTCTAAGACTTCATGAAATATAAATAACAACAAAAAATGATATAACAAAATAAAAGAAGACTACAGACCTGCTCCTTTTAAAGTGTCTTGAGATATTGGATGTCATGAATTGTAGCTATGAAAATAAAGATTGATCGACTGATCATTTGATTACTGAGTCTTATAGAACCTCAAGAAAGTTGATTTGTTCTGACAAATATTTTTCCAACTGCAAATGCATCTTATGCCTGAGCTTGTCAGGTGCCTACCTGCCAGTGAAAGTAGATGCATCACTGAATCCTGGGCCTCCAAGGTTGTAGGTACAGCCGAGTCCTCCCCGCCATGCTTCTGGTGCTGCAACTCCACCCAGCGAACTGGAAAGACAAAATAGAAAAAAAGCTAAACTCTCAGGTTTTTTGGATACCATCACTCAACAACACAACTGTCACAAACCAGATCAGTGTTCTGGCATCCTCAAATCCGATTGGTTGAGTAGGAATGGGAGGAAGCCCTGGAATGTCCTCAGGCTTAATTCTGTAGGTATCCTCTGAAATCATTTAAAATACAATAAAATATGAATAATAATTGTCTGGATGAAAAAAGGACAAAACACCTTCTTCTATCTTCTGTCCTTTACCATTTTTACAGTAATTGCTAATACCTGATATAGCAGCCAGGTAAGGTGTGAGTGGGTCTCCATACTGAGTGCTATAGGAGCCTCTCTCCACGCCTGAAGGTGGCATGTACCAGGAGTTTGGATACGTCTCACTCTCAGATGCGTGACCGTCATTCATTTCCAGAGGATCTGTGTAGACGAGCACACCAACGACACCAAAGGGTGCTGCATTGATAGCCTGGGTGAGACACACATACCTTTATTGTTATGATTTCTTAAAAATATTTTAATAAAGTATTAATCATTTAAATATTTTTTTAGACTTAACTGTGTTAAAGCATAATTATTTTCATCTCATATAACCCCGGAGAACTCTGCATGCATATCTCAACTTCCTTGTGTGCTCCTTTGCATGCTCTTAAAGGTCACATATTTTGCTCCTTTCCAACATTTACACTGGACTCTGATGTCCTCAAATAACAATATGTTTTTCTAAGATAGTGAACTTTGGTAAGCATAAACTTTTCTGTTTCAGCCCTGCTCAGAACAGGCTGTTGTTGTGTAACCCCTCATGAGGTGTGTTCTTGCTGTTCTTGTGTTCTTGTGGTGTGATCTTGCACTTCCCAGTACTATGCTGTAACATTTAGAGCAGCAGCATGGACATTCATAAGTACATTGTTTTCATTGGAACTTTCTGTAGGTTGCAAAAATACCTCTCACACACACACACATATACATATATATATATATATATATATATTGCATAGGCTCTAATGAGGGCTATATCATAATTAATTTTTTAAACTTAAAGCAGCACTAAGTAAGATTTTTAGCTTTTTAGCTCTCTCGGGGCCTCTATGGTCGTTGAGTGTAACTGCACTGTCGTAAAACAGAGCGCCTCACACCAACGTGCATTTGCTGACATACAGAGGGAGGAGAAGCGAGCCGACAGGACGTCCTCAGAGACAAATAAACCATGTGGACTGATACCGGTACAGTCTGACCATGTTTCTATTTGAATAAATCATCATGTACTTACAGGTCCAATAGTAGCAGGGCTAAATTAGCATCGGTCGGACATCCTGCCTTGTCTTTGAGCTCACGCCAGCGAGTGAACACCGGGCCACTGTTCATCCCTGTCCGGGCACTTAGCTTGTTACTCTCCAGCTTTCTTTTTCATCTCGTCCGATAAACATTTCTTTTCTTCGGGTTTTTCGCTGCCTCCGCCATGATAACAACACTACATGTAGCTTTCTTCATCTTCTGCTTGTTTAATGGCAGTGGCGTCCAATGTCAGAGGAGCATTACCGCCACCTTCTATGCAGGAGTGTGAGCCAGAGGTCCCTATTTCCATTGGGAAAATAAGTGCATATTTACTTTAAACTAAATTCTGTTCATTAAATCTGTTTTAAAAATTCATAAACTACTTTATATTCTCCTTTTCCCAACGTTTAGCTTTCATCTCGAGGGGGAAGTGACGTATGCCGTAAAGCAGTCAAAGCAGCAAAAATTTGTAGTTTTTTAATGTGGAAGTGTTCCTACCATCCACATCGAAGTTACTTAGTGCCAGTGAAGGTGATACAGACCCCCGCAGACCATGACAGAGGTGTCATTCAACCTGTTGTAAGGCGATGTACCATCACAATGATTCTAGAAATATTATATTAGGGTGGAAAAACTACGTAGTGTTGGTTTAAGTTATCTGGCAGTAAGATAAACATTAACAAGTCCCTCTTCATAACCAGAGTTGCCCACCCTTGACTTAGAGGATCAAGAAGAAAGAAATTCTGTGTAAGATTTGCAAACATCTCTTTAAAATCCTCATAATTATGACTGACTAAGAGTTTTTGAGACTAAATTGTTAATCAATAATGAAAGGTTAAATTGTTTTAACACCGGCAGTATGATTTACAGAAGATAAGATTCAGATGATAAGATATAATGTGAGGTAAGATTTCTCATGTTTTATTGGCATGATTTAGTGTGCCTCTTTATTGTGGCAGATGGGAATCTTTAATTGAAGGTCCCACTTTGAAAACTGCAGTGATAATAAAATCTTGTCATTACTCCACTATCTAAGTTCCACTTCGCTAACTTTGACGACATTGTAATATTCTCCACACCTTTATGCACCAAATAAAAGATGACATTAAGTGAACAGTGATAATGACCTTGTCAATGACATTGCACTCAGATCTCAACTGTCATTTCTGACACGTTATAAACCATTTTTTAAAATTTAAAACATAATTAAACAGAAAAAGAAAAATGCAATAGACAGGAAGACTTGTTTACAGAAACTCACTTTAGCAGCTCTTCCTGCTCCGCCGTATCTAGTGATGGCAATAGTTCCCCTGAGGTCTAGTGTACTATTCAGATGCTGGTAGTCACTTACAGTACCCTGGTTGGCGAACACCAGTTTTCCCTTAAACAAACAAAAAACAGTCAACAAAGAGATAACAAAAGCCAAAGTGAAGGGATTACATTTTGAAAGGAAAGGTTAACTGTTCCCAGATATCTTGGCAGGGGCAAAAGAATTATGTACTGTATTGTATCATCATGTAATGTATCATATCATATCATATCATATCACATCATATCATATCATATCATATCATATCATATCATATCATACACTACATAGTGCTTTATTGTGTGGCATCCTGTTGAATTGTGTGTATTATTTTGTATCATGCTGGACTGTTTTGTATTGTACTATTTTCTGTTGTATCATATTTCATTCATCATATGAAATTATACTGTAACTTACTTTGTGTGGTTAAGTATCATAGTGCTTCCAGCAGCTGACTTGTGTTCTGCATATGTTAAAGGTAATCTTGATTTAACTTAAAGTTTCATCAGCCATCACAAGTCCTATTCTGCCCCTTCCACTCCTTGGATCTGATAGTTGTTTTATCGATGGCAGGCTTGTCAGCTAACTATAAAAGATAATCTTATCAGATAACAATTACATGCAAATCATTTTAGCCTTTTTGGCTCCATATCAGCACCAGCTATCAACAAGTATTATCATTTTTACAGGAACACCAATCAGAAAAAAAGATTATGACTTTTGATTTTGAACTTTACAACAGTGTAATTTTAAGAACATATTTTTTATTGACATCATGGTTCATGGAAAGGTTGCATAAAAATGTTGTTTTTTTTCTCCATAGGATTCTTAGATGGACAGCAGACAGGTTATTAAGGTTGGCTAAAATAAAGCAAAATATTTGAAAGTAAAGTGCTTTTCTGAATGGAGTTACATCCACAAATTAAACCTACAGTTGCAGTGTGCACAATATGAACCTTCTGTGTGGCTGATTATCTTACCAACAGAGCTCCTGTGTTGACCTTGGTGTCCAAGGGAACTTTTTACTTATCCAGAAGGGACCGTGAGGATAGTTTTAGATAGCTGACAAGGCATGACCCAGCAAATAAAATAGAGCCAGTGTCACAGAGATTTAGTGCTATCTGAAATGTCTGATAACAACAAGCCATCAAAACTAGTGCAAACACTCCTCTATCTTAAAAAACAACTGCTTACAAACAGCTTACTCATTCTGTCTGACCTGAGTAAGATTAAGGAATTTATTTGGCTGCCATTTCGAAAAAGCAGAGCTCCTGAGCCGAATACAGTCCAACTCAACAAAGGGTAACTTGCTTAAAAAGGCCAGGATGTCAGGATTTCAGAGGTTTTAGAAGAAAATTTTGTAGATTCATGATCACTACAGTGGATGAAACAAAGTGCTTGGTCCCAGAAGAATATAACAGGTCAGTGTGTCCTCTCTGTCCCTGTCAGACAGGGCGAGAAAGATGCCTTAAGGGCTATGACAGGTGAACTGTTGTGTGATGGAAATGTGAGATTTATGTGATTTTAGCGGTGTCGCTGACCCAATTTTCAAATATTGTATAAGCTTCATTTAATGGAAAGTCCCATAAACACAGTTTTCTTATCATTTTAATGCCCATTTACTTTTCCACTCTTTACTATAAAACACTGAAAGCTTCTGCTGTGATCAGATTGTGTTGTTTTGAATTTAGGACGCACAAATGTAAGTTGGTTTCAGATCAACTGCTGCAATCTTTCTTTTTGTTGCCAAAACCACCATAAAACTTGAACACAAAAACACCATAAACTCCAGCAGGTGTGTCTTTTATTGAGAGGTCTTTTAACTAGAGGTCTATGGCTCACGTTTAATAAACATTTAGCTCTGCACCCTCTGCGGTACTTATTGCAGGATTTTCCATTAAATGAATTTGATTTGAGAAATATCAGAAAATTGGGGAGTAATTTCAGGTCTGTTTGTATGCTGTTTTTTTTTTACCCTTGCACGTCCAGCAGGTGAGTATGCAGCAAATGGCTGAACCACGTCAGGATCGTTTTGTTCGTCAAAGTAGGCCTTCTCTGTTAGTCTGTTAGTGTGCAGCACAGTGTCAGAAGGATCCACTGAAATCAACAAAACATAGTCAATGTTCTGGGAGGAGTAAATGAAATGAGTTAAAACATCCTTAATGTTTGACATCTCCACAATAAGTTTCAGGGGGTTCATGAGTTGGATTAAAAACAACAAAAGAGGAAATAAAACTTCCTACAATAGTTGTATTAGATGGAGCAGGTTAAATCTAGATTTAACACTTCATAGGTGCTCTAAGGGAATGGCCCAACTGCAGTAATCCTACAGATGATTCAGATAAATTTTAACTTAATATTTGAAAAACTGCAATGATAAAACACATTTTATAACTTAACAGACAGGACAACAAGGGTGATAAGACACATTTTGTAATTACCATCCTGTTACCTATTTATTTGTTCTTCAGCTTCTCGATTCATTTAATCAAAATACACATAATAAACTGAGATAATGGGTGTAACTCACCCACAGTGACCATGTTTGGGTTGTTTGGGTCTGGGAACGACAGGTAGACCATGTAATCTTCTCTCCAGGCATCATCTAGACCAGTATCTGGATCCTTCCAATTATTTAGCACATACTCCACAGTCTGTTCATCTCCTGCTGAGGTGGCCATGTGTGGCACTTTGGTCAGCTCCCTGTTGGATGAAGAAGAGCATAAGAAGAGGTTTGAAGAAATTGTTTTGGTTAGAGACCAAAAGGAATGATGAGGAATCTACAGATGTGCCCAAAAATATTAAAAAAAAAAAAAGACAACCATTTAAGAGTCAGTGGCATTGTATTCTTTTTCAAACAGGGTTAAACTTTTTCAGACAATTAATTGAAAAAAAAATCAAACACAAAAGCTGCTGCTGCATAGGTTGTTAAAGAAAGCTGATGCCTGATGCCTCATGCTCTAATGACTGAAAAATAAAGTCTTTTTATATTTTAATGGACTGCATATTGTCTAAATTGTAAAAATGAGTTGACTTGTTTTACATTTTACTGAATTATCCTGCTTTAATTCAAACATTGCTGTCCCCTGTCCAATCCATGCAGGGCTGTCACTGAAGGTTAAGAATAGTGCTGGTAAATTCCAACATGCTGATTAAACTTCAAAAATGCTTTTGCAAAATTATTAAAATAAAGCAACAAGGGTATTTATATATTTAGTATATATTGTTAAAGAAAGTTCAGCATTTCATGACAGTTTATGGGGAAAATTGAACACAAAAGCTGCATTACAGGATATTTCACAATTATGCAAAAGAAGACATCGCCCAAGTTTCAGTGACCTTGAGATATAGTCCTCATGTTACAATATATTTGTATAGTATAATTTTAAAGATTAAGACTTGTATTTTACTACATTGCACACTTTCTTAATTATTAAAATATTTTGGCCTATTTTTTTTCTTTTTCTGTGTTATTTTTGCTTTAATATAACATTACCAGGGATTATTCTTGGATTATTCTTCAATCCAAGTAGTGCTCTCAATCTTGGGTCAAAATGCTGCTGGCAAACAGTTGAAACTGCACAATCACATCAGCAAAATAAGGAAAAGTAGGAACTATGTGCCAGTTTGACACACTTTTCCAAATGTTGCCAACAAAATTTTAAAAGCAATAAATAACTTTTTTCAACCTCAAATAAATTACATGATATTGTCCAAATTACAGTAACTTCCAATTGTTCAAATATTACCCACAGTTTTTTGCAATCTAGACAGTAAAAAATGTGACCAAAGGTTATCAGATTTCCACCAAATCAAGTTCATATTTAAAAAAAAATATAAGTAGTTCACAGTGAGATGAAGTTTTGCTATTTACAACAAAAATTGGGACAGAGGGTCCAACTGATTGTTATTTATATCATTAGGAAACTCACCAAAGATGGACCCCAATCCGCTCACTGTTCACCTCAGACATGAACTGTTCGATCATACTCTCATCCACATCCTGTGCCACATCTTTCACCCAGGATGGTCCAGAGTTTTCAATACCAAAGTGTCCGATGAGGATCCCAATAGTCAGAGCCACAGCACCGCACCCAACCCCGATCAGCAACGTCTTTATCATCCTCCTCTTTAGAATAAACCTCTTCTTTCCAAAGTTATCAGGTCAGCTGTCCCCCTCACCTGAATGTTCTACCTGACTGTGAGTGTTCTCTGATTTTTTTGGTGTTACTTATGCGAGAGACACATTAAGTGTCCCTACTGCTCCAAAGCATCTGCTGATGTGACCTCTCAGGAGAAAGAGACAGGGTTACCGGAGAGTTTACTCATTAATGTTTGAAGATGACATGGACTTTATCACTGTGTGAATGACTGAAGGGGAGGGCTTCAGTCAATCTGTTTTCAAAGATAGCACTCATGTCATCTGATAGTGCTCTTAATATTTGGACTTTACACTGAGATTATGATTCCAAAACAAAACTAATGTGTAAGATAACTCAGTGTGATCAAAAGTGATGTTGGGCAAAGGAGCAATGTTCCCCAGGGGGCGACATGTAATAACCATCATGGGTGAGTATCTATGGAGAATAAATCTTTCACTGATTAAAACATGTATTTTAAATGTTTTGCACTCTAACTATGCTGCACATCAATGATGGTACTTCAGAAAGTGTCAAATTTCTAAAAAAAAAAAAAAAAAAACAACTAAATTGAAATTTTGCAGATGATTTTGCTTTAATTTGAGATTACTAATCTGTCTGTACAGTTTAGCTACTCTTAGACTCTCTCTCCCTCTTTTGACTAAAATAACAAAATCCTATACATTGTCCGCTGGCAAAATAAGTTAAGAACACTTGGAAAAGTGGGTGATACGGTCAAAGACCAGTTCTACTAAACTAGTAGAATCTAGACTATCTAAACTACTAAAAGATCAAATACATTATAAAGCATGTCTTTTGAGGCTGTTTAAATTGCACAAAGGTGTTGGCAAAGTTTGGTCAAGTTGGTGAAATTGGTCATCATATTTTGGACATCTGGGGTCACTGCAACTAATGCTTAAAAAAACAAAATAAAAACACATCAGTTGTTTTTCTTGACACAACTGCACTGCAGTACAAACCACTAACTAAAGAGTGGTTTGTAGTGTTGTTATTAGTTTTTTCATTTTATAAACATGTCATCACTATCTGATTAAACTGCTACTGAAGCTGTTAGCGTCTATGCTAATCCCTGTACATGCAGTCACTTCCTGCTGTTGTCTCCCTCGTAGCTCCTTCCTCTTCCTGCTCCAAAGGACTCTGATTGGGAAACATACTGCTTGGGCAGCTCATAATCGTTGTGGATTGGAGCTTGGCAAGATCAATCTGCCTGATTGGAGACATTGAATGAGGTCCAGCTGCTGTGCACAGTTTTCTGAGCAATTAAAAGAAATGTGTGAACAATCATTTAAAAATACTTCTGTTATCATAGCCACATGTCGTCATTTAACTGCTGTTTATTGACATGGTGTCCAGCAAATGATGTGAGCTTCAAAGATAACTGGACATCTTTAAGAAAAAAAATTGCTTGTTTATTGCATTGAAATGTAGGTTAAATTGCTTTTATTCTGTATGCTGATTAAATAACACATTTAATTTAGCAATAGGCTTGTTAATAGGATCACTACCATAAAAGAACTTTATTTTTTCTTTCCGTTTAGAGATATGACATTAAAATTGCTTTGTCGAGAATAATCTATTGTTTTCTTTAATTTGTCTTTATTTTTCTAACAACATGTTCCTCTGTCAGAGCAAACAATCTTTATGTGGCTCTTAAGGCCAATAGTTTTCCTTGTCTAGAGAAGTTGCCCACGATGTGTTGACTGTAAACACAAAGTATGGAACAACAGCGACCTTCTGCAGTAAAGCATGTCACTGCAGTCCATTCCAAATGATATTTTATATTTAACATAAATTCGTACTTTGGACAAGTTAAACCCAGTTTAATGGCTGTTCAACTAGATGCTACTTTATTAATCAACATCATTCATCTCCAGTTTATAGTCATTATGGATGTTAATGTTAATACTAGAATGACCTCTCTATCCATGGTTGTTACTGATATGTTCGTAATAAATACCTTACAACCATATAAACTTGAAAAAGAGATGCTACATCTCAATGGGATTACCTCAAATAAATCTATATTCAGCAGAGAAAATATGATGAGGACATGACCTTGGTGTCCATGGGTTTGTTGCAATCATAAATTCTTATTTTTGTCCCTTTTTCTTTGCCTGGACTGACACATCTTTTGATCTATGTACATGTACATATGTATCTATAGAATGAGGAGCATGGCCTCTGCCTGTTCTCTTGTAAAGTGCCTTGAGATAACGCTTTTTATGAGTTGGAGCTTTCCTAACAAAGATTGGTTGATTGATTAAATGGTGTGACAAAGTCAAAACAGCTGGTAAGGTTATATTTATTTGTTCAGTAACCTGTAGAATACATCAAGTGACAGTCTTACACAGCCAGTATGTCCCCAAATAACCAGCTCAAACTTCTAAAACTTTCTGTATAATGCCTTTCATAAACTCTTAGAGTTTGTAAAGTACATTGAAATATATTAATTCTTCATTCAACAGTGAAGTTTTTTTCGCTTTTTTTTTTTTTTTTTTTAGATTTTCTTAACAAAGGGATACAAGAAAAGTGTAATGTGAAACAAAACAATATACAGGAGACAAGCAAACAACAGAACCAAAGAAAAGAGGAAAAGAAATATAATTTAAAAATATATTTCTTCTAATATGTATCAACATGTTTACCTTAATGCATGCATCATGCCTTAAATGCATAACATTTAGCAAAAAATGAAAAAATGCAACACTGGAAAATTACATGACAAGACATAGAGTCTAGAGAAATGAGGATGTATAAAATTAAACAAAATGTATTAGAGTATCCTAACTTTTCCAACACCATCCAGTACATTTTTTCTCTTTAAAGCTTTCCTTTACACTCTCTCTCTACATGGTTGTGCTGTATATACCAGAAGAGGTGGACTGGGTGAAGGCTAATGTGGGCACGAGTGGATACTACAGAATTCACTATGAAGGTGACGGCAGGAACTCTATCATCAAACTGCTGCAAATATGTATGCACATAAGGAAACAAAAAATCAATTGTGTTTCTATGCAGCTCTGACTGCCCCCGCCTCTAGGTCGATATTCATGATCTCAATGGGCCACAACCCTTAATTTTAAACTAAACTCATAACCCTTATCACTGCTAGCAATGTCAGATGCAAAATCTCAGCACTGCTGCCACAGACAGCCACAACGGCTCCCTCCGTTGGATTCAGGTCATAACACAGAGAAACAAAGATCAACTCTGGTCCCACACAGCTCGCTCTCTACTGCCTCTAGGTCCACAGACATGAACCAGCCAGCGGCCACGGGAAACACTAAAAAATAATTCAAAAGAGGCTTATCATTGACCTCTCCTACTCACACAGCTCAAACAGTCCTAGCATTAACAGCGTCAGTCTTGTCCAGATTCTAATGCAACATGCTAAGCTACAATCTAACGCCGCACAGCAGCCGGATCCACAGATTAAGTGTCTCAATCAGACATAACCATATCGCTGCCTCCCCACCCTTCCTTCCGTCGACCTTTTCTTCCCTTAACAAACATGACTGACAGAACCATCATCCAATCACTACCAGATCTGCTTTAAAGGTTCCTGAATATTCCCAGACACTTTCCATGGGCATTGCCCAAACTGACTACTGACATATATCAAACAAATGGCATTTCAGATTAACTACCATCAACCTCACCACCAGCCTCTCAAGCAGTGGCGGCTTGTCAATAGGGGGCGCTGGGGCGCCGCCCCCTCCAAAATTCAACAGAGAAAGTCCACTTAAACACAACATAATTTGTCTTTAAATGATAAAAAATAACGGATAAAAACATTTATTTTTACCACATAATAATAGTCTGTCAGCAGCACCTGTCAGCATTTAATAAAAGGGGCTTCACAATGTTTTTACGTTGTAACTCTATTGTGAATACATAGTTTACGTACAGAGGGGCGCCGGCCTAATGGGTGTCTATGCAAGTCCTTAAACTTTTGCTCAGCATGTGACCTGAGGCGTCTTTGGGATTGGCCGCTTCAACTTTGCCTGCAGGGCGCAGACCGGTGCGCCCCGCACACTCCCACTTGGACTGGCAGCAAATCAGTATTGTTCTGGTGTTTCTTATCCTCCTGTGACTGGACAACGAGCGCTGTCAATCACATCCATACGTCACCGCAGCAGATATGATTTACTCATGCGCAAGTATCTCACGTATCCTCACCCGTCCGACCGATGCTCCCATACACCGAGGAGGCATCGTCCAGAGATCCGTCAGAGGATCACAGAAGAGGTGAGATTGCATTGGAGAAGAAAATCAGTAAGAGGCTATGCTGCACTGAAGATTAGATTAGGATGTGTCTTTCCAAGTAGACATAACATAATTCAAGGGGCAAAGTTTTGCATTTTATGTCACACATGGCACTAAACCATAGACCAGGAGCCACAAAATGAGTTTGCCAAGAGGATATAAATGCTTTGTTCAGTAGAACATTATCCTTTTGCAGACTTAAGTTCTCAAAAATCTATATTTTTTTAATTCTTGCAAATTTTTACAAAAACAACATACTTTTAGGAGGAATTGGGGCTTTTATTGGGTGGGTAAGTTTGTTTTTACCCTACTAGAAATTCATTTTAAATTTAATTGACAAAATTGATGCATTATTTTGATTATAATATTATATTAAGGGACCTATAAAAATATATTTTAAAAAATCATGGCAAAGCAGGAACAAGATAGGAGAAATTGTAATACACAAGTGCATGCAGATTATTGCAGAGGTTTTATTGCAGTGCTCATTAAATATTACTGTTACATTGTGTGAAAGCCTTTGAAAAATTACAAAAAGAAGACTTGATAATGCTATCAAGTTACGTGTTGCAGTTTACTGGTGAAAACAGTGGGGTTTTATTAGTCCCAAAAGTGTAAACGTCACAAATTCTTTACCTCTTAGGTGTATGTCCATTACAGAATTATTTTTTAATCCACTGGAGCTTTTAGATTTGACACTTACCGTGTACCTTTCCAGCTTGTACCTCTGTGCACAGTTTAAAATCAATGAAAACAGCCCAACAAAATGTATATCTCGTCTTTAAATGTTGAAGTTTTATTATGGCACCTAAACATGTGATAAAAAATAATAAATATCAATATAAATATATATAGTATTGTCATTATATATAATTGTATACCATATGTTTAGTTGCTATAATAAAATGTTCTATTTGGATACAGAAATTATACATTCTGTTGGTGTTTCTTGCTGACTGAATACTGCACATAACGATACAAAGTAAAGGTATTCAAAAGCTCCAGCAGATGGAAACAGACTCCTGTAATGTAAAGTTTATTTTTTTTGACTTTTTAAAATTTGAAGTAGTTTTGATGAAAACTATAAATGTCATCCAAACACTGACAGCCTCTATTTCAGCTGTGAGAATCAGTCAGCTGGTGTGAGCCGTCTGCCCTTTGTGCTGCATGCTTGTATCTGATTTTTTTTTATTTGTTTTTTTTTTTCTTATTTGTTTTGTTTTGTTCATACTTTTTACAGTTCATCTATACCAAAACTGTATCACATAGTTTTACCCATAGTTTTAAAGCATCAGTTTAGTGGTACATAAGATTCTGTTTGTGTTTACAATCTTGAGCCATGAGACATCATGTATAAGATAAGACACTGTTCAGGTGACACAAGAAATGTTCATAAAATACTGACATAAATTATAGCTTTATTTTATGGGAGCAGGTTAAACTTTGGCTGTTTTATTGATTTTTTTCAGTAAATACTGATGTTAACTTTTGGTAATAAAATGTGTTTTTCTATGTATTTTTTAATGACAGATTCACACAGTACCACACCATGTTTCCTGAAGATTCTCTCAGCAGCACCTTGAAGGCCGACCCAGTGCTCAACTAAAGCAAACTAAAGACAGAGCTCAGTCTTAATCTACAGCAAGGAGGAGTTCAGGGCCTGCTGTGGAGCTGTGGATCTTATCCAGTTGTTGAGGGAAAATAATCTTGGAGAGGTATTTTCAGAGACTGTCACTCTGCTAAAGATCCTGATCACCACACCCATGACCACTGCAGAAGCTGAGCTGCTTCTCAGAACTTTCCTCAGAAACACCATGAACCAGGACAGGCTGAATGCACTGGCCATGCTGTCTATGGAAAAGAGACTGGTGACGGATATGATGGACTTCAGTCAGAGGGTCACTGAGAAATTTGCAGCCCCGAAGGAAAGGAGGGCAAAATTTCTGTTCAAATAGTGCATATTTCAAAGTAGGCTGTATTGTGATTATGTTTTGTCTTTAGTTTCTTTTCACTGTAGCATGGAGCGCTTCTTTGGTTTGTTTCCTCCAAAGCTGCGCCCCCCTTAAAATTTTTGGCACCAGCCGCCACTGCTCTCAAGTGACATTTCAAGAGTCCCCAAAGTCTCTCTCATCTGTCCAGACTTCCAGAGGTACTTAAGGGTGCATTGAAAGAGAGCTGTTACTTCACAGGCACCCCACTATAGGCTGCAGAAAAATTCACAGAACATCTCTGCTTCCCTGTCAGAGGCACTGTGCCAGATTTCATCAAATGATTACAAACTGTTGTACATATTGGTAACACTTCTTTGAAGGGGTAAACATAACACCGACGTTACACTGTCCCAATCACGACATGAAACCGTCAATAATGTGAATAAGACTTCATGAAGGTCATCATTAATTGCCATTCACTAAATTATGACACCTCGGTACTACGTTGACATTCTTTATAGAGGCATGTCTCCCAACTCCCCCACCTCCCTGTCCTCACTTCCCAATTTAGTCCACCAACCTTGCAAGCAAACAATGGCATACCTCTCTCTGAAGACAAAACATCAGGGCTTAGTACTTCCATAGAGTTCTCTGCATCATCTTAGACTCGAATACCTTTAGGCACCTTTGCCCAAAGTGAAGACACAATGCATCACTCTGTTGCTCTCCAGCTATCTCTTAAGCAGATAGAAGCTTCACATAACAGTTGCCAGCCCTTCTCGTTTACCTGAGCTATGCCCTTCAAATCACCCCTCAGGCAAAAATCTTTCTTTCAGCCTTAAACAATCTGCAGCCGTATCATCCATGCATAACGTTTACAGCAACATTTCCAGTCTTCCGGTGAATGAATTTCATTCCTATACAATAGTTATAACTCATCTGCTCACATTCAGCTCTGCACAGATGCTGCTGCCTCCATCAGTTTTTTTTTTTTTTTTTTTTTACAAAGGCAACAGTTGCCTTTACTTCATTACAGTCTAAATCCATTGACTCTGAATCCCAGTCTCCTTCATCTGCCCTTCACAAACTTTTCACATCATATAGGCCATCCTTTGTGGGCCAAAATGGTCAAGAAAGTCCATACTCATACAGTCCGACAACACAGCAGTGGTCAAGATTCTTAACAAGGACCAATACTTCCTCTGTCATCACGCAATCTTCAATGCTGAACTAGCTCCACAGCTACCGAACCGAACCTTTACCTCCCAGGAGGCAGTCCTCCACAGTCTTGCTCCAGCACACTCTTTGCTGAACCTGACAATCTCACATGCTCACATCATTCAAATCCAGATCATTCACCATTCAGTCCTACCTAGCTTACCTTTCGCACCAAACTCATCACAGGACTCTACTGCACTTCAGTCTTCCAAACTGGGAACCATGTCAATCCAAGCCTGAGGCAACAGGAACATATTGTTGCAAGTTCCTGCTTCTCACCTCTGATCTACTCAGCCTCTTATTTACTCTACTCATTTGGGCTTCTTATCTCTTCCAACAGATTTGACTCAGAATCCACATTCCCACTAGCCTCCTCATGCTCCTCAGATGTTCTGTCCCTGACTTAATAACATAATCTTTCCATCATTCTGAGCCATCTGACATCACTATACATACCTCAATTCCCTTGCACTCATGTTACAGGGAAGTAAAGCGAACAGCTTGTGGTCTCTTCAGATCCTCAAGTGTGGGACATTTCAAGCTTGCCACATATTCATAAGAAACAACTTAATGATCTGTATCAGTTCATTCTCAACTGATCTCCATCCAAATGTGACTCTTTTTGGGGGTTTAGATCAGCTTGGGCAGGATACGCCTGAGATGGAGCCCCCATCCTGAGTCTTCCTCTGCCAAGCTTCACAATGTCCTTCCAGACTGCCTAACTCACAACATATCTTACGTCACACATTTCTCACTCTTATTCCACATATTCCTGAATCTTCATTTTAATGTTCAAACACAAATTATTTGTGGTGTAGTCCTTGTTAGTGATTTGTAGTCATGCTTGCTCAGGGAAAAATGTGCTCTTTTCAAGAAAAAAAAATGTTTTCAATGAATCTTTATTGAGAAAAAGTATATTTTTATAATGAGAACAGAATGCTTTTCCACAAATATTCTGCAAAACTTAGTATTACTAGTTACAGAAAAAAAAAACATGCCTCAGCATTAATGACAGTTAGGACACACTTTTGCTGATTTAGATGTAGTGCCAATGTTGAAGGGATACTTGCTTTCAATTTCCACTGTTTTGGATTAATAGATAACAAAAATTTCTTGATTTGACCAGGAATCAAAAGTCTGTAAATGATTTACTAGATAAGTCTTTCCTTTAAAAATATATAACAAGATAAACATACATTTTACATTTTTACATTTATGCTGTTGAGCTGGTTGCATCATGCTTCTTGTAGCTGTTTTTCATACTTCTCCCTGGTAGAAAATTCAATCTGTTAAAAAAAACACTGTGGTACCAACTGTTTAAAAAAAAAAAAACAGTAATAATGATCATATTCAAAATGTTTTACTACTATGGCAGAATGCATTGCTCAAATGTTTGTGGAGAAGCTTTGACCATTAATCCATTAGCCACTTTAATTTATTAATTAAAAGGTCCCATGACCTGATCAATTCTCGCGGGCTGTAGTTCCCAGTGTTTTAAATAAAATAAGCCCTGAGTTATTGTCAGTTTATCCTCATCCCCATTCTCTATATGACATCAACTAGTAGGCTGGTGGCGCCATCAATGGCCTGGCTCAGGACTGACAGGTGGTAGTGCACTTTGTCCCAGTCGCTTTCTAGACCTGATGACGTAGCCTGGGCAAAAGCATCAGCCAAACCAGGGAAAGTTGCATCTCCTGAAGACCTTGAGGCCCAGATTACATGCCTGTGGATCACACAGAAAAAAAGGATTTATTGACAATAGGCTGCCAAGACCTAGCATTCATTAATACAATGTGTATCCTTATACTATCATCAGATAGTTTGTTCAGCTGTATATTAGCAGAGCACTTTGGACTAAAGGTTAATACCAGCAGGATAACATGCTAAAATTCATAGTCCATTTATGAGGATGTCCTTATGACCCCTGTATTCATCCTGTGCTGTGTAAGGGTGCTGAATATATCAACTTGCTGATTCATAACACCTCAAAATTATCAATCTCGTTACAGAAAAACATGCTGTGTTTTGGAATTGAATTAGAAAAATAAGTCTCTTGTAAATTTTTCCTTTAAAATGGTTCAAGATGTAGAAACAGGTCCTTACTAAAAGATATTTCACTCTAACTGACACACCAGATGGACCGTTCAACATCTTTCACTAGTCCATCTGGGAAAGAGTCTATAGAATGTGCTTGGGAATGGGCAGAACATTTCAAAGCATATCCAGAAGGTGACTGAACAATTGATTCATCAATCACATTCATTACAGGTGGGCGCTACTGCTACTGCTACTACCCCTCCCTTCTGCTGCTCCCTCACTGGAGTGAGGGGGTGTGTCCTCTGGCTGCAGCAGTTCTCTGCTGCTACTCACCTGGCCCTCATCTCCTCATCAACTTCCCCTACATAAGCCTCTAGAAGACTCATCACAGTGCCAGATTATTCCTGTTTCATAGGTGGTAAAATTCCCCCCCTTCTCGAGTGTTTTTGAGAACTCTGAGCTTGTGTTGTTTGCGGTTTTGGTCTAGTTTGTCTC
This sequence comes from Cetoscarus ocellatus, assembly GCA_037902135.1. Taxonomy (NCBI): domain Eukaryota; kingdom Metazoa; phylum Chordata; class Actinopteri; order Labriformes; family Labridae; genus Cetoscarus; species Cetoscarus ocellatus. The sequence continues at coordinate 325,603 of JBAMNC010000414.1, forward strand.
ATGACTAATTGTGCTTCTCCTCCTCTGTTTCAGTGGCTCCTCAAGCCCGGCTTCACAGCCACACTCTGTTGCCTCATCTTCCCCTACCCTTACCCCCCCTCCTCTACCCTTTCCCAGGTTCAATAAATCATTTGAGTTGCACCTTTATTGTCTTGTGATTTGCTTTTTGGGTCCAAACTTAATTTACGGTGGTCACACCGTCACATATCTGAGTAATTTTGTGAGCAAGAAACTTTGAAAATACATACAAAATACAGTGATCCGGTGCCAAATTCCTTGTATGTCTAACATACGTGGCCAGTAAAGCTGATTCTGATTCTGACATTTTGGGAACATCTGAGATGAATGCTAACTTGCTGAAATGGATTGTAGTGTGGAGGCTTTAAAAGTCTTCAATACCATGATTGTTAATTGATTTCATTAATCTGCATCACAGATACATGCATTTCTACTTTCTGTTTAATCATTTACATTGTAGTTGACAAGAGCACAAAAAACTGCAAGTAGCATCTTACTTGTGCCAAAAGCATTAATCATCCTCTCACCTGTATGCATATTTATCTGGGAAAGCAAGAGGGTTCAAGAAAGCTCGGTCCAGCAGCATGAGCTGATCGTTGATCCGTCTGATATACAAAGGCCTAAAAACAAGAGAGATTCAGAGATAAATGTTTTGTCCACTGCATTTCTTTCCAATATGAGCTGCAGGGGTGTTATTTATGTCATTTATGTAGACTGGTACTCTTACGTCTCATTTGCCAGGTCACCGCTTTGAATCAACTCATCCATCTCGGATGCTGCAATCTTAAAGTTTTCCACTGCAGTTTCCAGTGGTACTGAAAAAGGAACAGATAAGCCATGCAACCTTTCAGTCAAAGACTTCAACCTTTTTAATATTTTGTGAACTTTTTTAAGAAACAACGATGCTGTTGGGTTTTGTTCTTCTGTCCTTACCCATGGAAATACCCCTGGCATCCAGATCAGTTTTATATTGGCTCACTGCAAAATCCAAGTATTCCTTTAAACTCTCATGGTAGTCCAGGCAGCTGAAGGGCAACACCAGGCTGTCAGCGAATCGGATCAGGATGTTTCCTGCTGTCCTTGCTACAGCCTGATGAGCGACAAACCCTGTGAGGAGAGAGTACAACAGCGAGGTCTGAGTGCGTGTTCACACCGAACATGACTTGGGTGACTGAGATCTCGTCACCCACCCAAGTTGCGTCGCCTGTCCATAAATAGCTCATGTTGTCACAGTCATGTTGCTAAGTGACGTCACGCCTGCTCCAGTTTCACCACGGTCATCTCATATATATATATCATATATTGGTATGTATTAGCTGACGTTATTCCAACTGTTTCCTTTTCACTCATCTGCCCACCGTAACACAGTGCAGCTAATGCCAATTGAGCAAGGACAGAACCACAGAGAACCGCCACTTCTGTTGTATGAGGTGGAACTAATGTACTCACTAACTAATGTTTCCTCACGGACAGGTATTGTCACTCTGTGATCTGGAACAAAAACAGTTGTTGTAGGTGTCGTCACACACCCACACAATGCTGATTGGCTGTTGTGGCACAGCCCACATGCGATGTCGCCTGTAAAGTTCAAAGTTTTCAACTTTGGCGACCAAATAAAGCGATCTGGTTACGAGTCCAAAGCAACCCGGTAGAACGACCAAGTCGCCCAGATCGTGTCCATTGCATTGCAGGAGACCTGGTCACGCCTGGTTGCACCTGATCGCGGTTGAACATTGACTTTGCATGGAGATTGGTTGCGTCAGTTGTGTTCTTTGTGAACACACCTTTAGGTCAAAGGTACACAGACTGAAAACAAAAGTTTAGGCCAAGAAGTATGAGGATTTTAGTTAAAATCCACCTTTTTAATGAAATAATACAGTGCCATGACATAAAAATGTAAGACCTGATTTCTTTTGTAAGTGATGTTCAGCACAAAATGATTGAATATGTTTTGAACATGAGAGAGTTCATTGCTCACCTGGATCAATGAACCTTGCAGCATAGTCAAAGGTGTCATATGCTGTGTGGTAAGCAGGATAAATCCGAGCAGTCGTTTCACTCTGTAAAAGAGAAAATATTTACAGAAATATAATGGTCATATGACTAAGTAAACAAGTTTCATCATGAGTGATAGTTACTCATGCATCATTGGCAGTAAGGATCCCCGGATATATGTATCAGATTTGGACTTTTTTTGTTAAAAAACAATATCGGTTGACTGATTGGCCAGCCCATTTGTTTAGAAAAAAAGCGATCAGTTAAATAACCCTGAGTAAATAATGTTGAGTGGGACTGAAAATGGTTTTTATGGCAATGCCAAATAATAACATCAATTATGTCATGAATCTGAGTTAAAATTCATGAACTTTATCAATAACTACTTCATTAAACAATTTGCACTGTTTAATCTGATGGATTGAATTGATAGTTTTAGCCAGTCTGTCAATAATTTTGTTTAATGCCAAAAATAAGCAAAAGTAATACATTAGTAATTTTATTGTGAACTTCACTGTAAGATACTTTATTGCATTGTTCTCTGGGATCTTTACCTCTGCCAAGTAGGTTATGTTTTTGGTGACATATGTTTGTCTGTTTGTTTGCAAGATTAGACAAAAACTACTGGACAGATTTTGCTGAAATTTTCAGGACATGTTGGTAATGGCCCAACTAAAAAGTGATTCGATTTTGGTGGTGACCAAGTATTTGTTTGGATGCAAAAGATTCCCAAAGTTTCAAAAAGATCACATAGGTTAACATTGTGCCGAATTAAAAAAAAAAATTCATATCTCTGCCATTTCTCAACAGATTCACTTCCAATTTTACAGGATAATTTGGGGTCCAAGTCTCAAAATGATGATCCAGATTGACATCACAAAATAACATTCAACTTTATAATGGAAAATCCTGTTCATCTCTCCTTGGCTGCTGTGAGGGGTTCACCCCCTTGACTTCATTGTGGGAATTGTAGCATAATTGCAAACTGATGTTAATGTTTTTCAAGCTTATGTGTCTCCATTTCCAACTTCCCTTGCAATGCTGGCGAGGAGCTCCGCACATGCAGAGACATGAGCGGACACTTGGCCATCCAATCGAAACACGTGGTGATCCAGAATTGTATCTTTTAAAAGGGTTGTGCTAAAGCCACTGCCATAACTGAGCTGCTTGGCAGAGGTCTGCGCTCTCTGAGTGCTTTCCTAGTTTTGTACTGCTTTGTTGAGCAAACACTTAACCAGTTATCAAAACTAAACACGCAAAACATGATCGGTATTGGCCTATCTCACAAACAGGTGATTGGTTAAGATAAGGATAAACCTGATCAGGACATCCCTAATTGACAGTATATAAGACATAAACTCTTTTTCTTGAATATGAGGCCACCGTGCAAAGCTCACAAACTGCAATCTGTCTGATGACCAGCAGGGAGAGACCCAATAGTAGCAAATGTTATGTCAGACCTCTTAACAGTTTCAAAAGACAACAATCAAACACAGCAAGTAGAGGTGGCAGACTTCTTCCATACCGTGTTGTAATAGTATGACATGTCGATGGATGTGATTCCTAGGTAATGAACAAAAGGAGCATAGTCACTCCCTGCTCCTGTCAGGCGAAACAATCTGTCAAAATAGAGAGAAAGTCAGGAGACACTTTCAATAAAAGCACTGGTGTGATTTCTACTGAGACACATACAATAAATATAGATATGAAAGTGCTGCTTAGCTGACAACTGCACAGGAGGAACTTCACAAAGGTGCGCTGACACATTAGCTATTACAACTATTTAACAATATCCAGGAGCAGCTTAGTCTTAGAAAAATCAGACTGAAATGTCCACAACTGAGAAAAAGAAATCATGAAAATTGAAATATCATTTACCATCTGTGAAGTATAAGTAAGAAATAAAGAGCATATCGGGCAAAGCGATTTCACTGTGCTCCTTTTGAACCAGAATTTAAACTGTTATCAATATTTGTTCTGTTGCTTTACACACAATCACAAACCTATGTTACTCTAAAAGACAACTTATAATATGTATTAGGGTTTTTTGGTGAAGATCAAATGGGCTGACCATCACTGCACAAAGTGGAAAGTTGTAATTCATTACTTTGGTATGTGTCCGTGTTGTGGGCTTTCCCGGTTATAATATTTGATCCATTCATCGTACACAGATGTGGAGCCAGATCCAGGAGCACTGACCTGTGGAACATTCACAGTTTCATTTGAGTATCCTAAAGGTAAAGTACAATATTGTAGTTACATATTTGGAGATCCACAGACATAAGTTGTTGAATTTTAAAGGCCATACCTGTTGAGCAGCCTTGAAAATGACACTGTCTAAGGAGGGCATGCTTGAGGCTCTGAGGGTAACATTGGCTAAAGGGAGGAAGAAAATGAGATTGTTTGGTATGAGCATGACAAAATAAACTAGAAGGCACTCAGAGAGCACAAACCTCCATCAAGGTAGCTTACATATTTCTGTTACATCTATAAACAATAGTTCCACGATAAAGTTAATATGATTGATATGATTGACCCTGAAAACACACACCTGGTACTCAGAATCACGTTGATATCATTACTGGTCTCCCAGTTATTGAGCAAAAACCATTGTTTGCTAATGGCGGTTATCTGGATTACCACCAAAATCTAATCGTTGGGCCATTACCAACATCTCCTGAAAATTTCAGCAAAATCCGTCCAGTGGTTTTGTGTGATCTTGCTAACAAGCAAACAAACCAACAAACAGACAACATATGCCAGCAAAAGCACAGCCTCTTTGGCGGAGGTAACAAATAGATTTTCATAACAATGACTCTGACCTTCGCCTGATAAGAGGAAATGAACCTATTATATCTGTTATTTCAGTGGTTCCCAACATTTTGAGCTTGTTGAGTGATCACAGGAGGATCCAGTGACAAAACTGCTGGCCAAATTGACATCAGTTTTGATTGTTCTTATTAAAATCAATCAATAAATACATAAATAAACATGCTCTAACAAAAATACCTTTGGAAAAAAACTGTCAGCAAGTTTTTTAGCATTTTTCCCCCCAATTTTGACATTCTCAAGCCAGATGCAGTGAAGTGCCCCAGTATTTTCAGAATCCCCTATGGGACCTGGAACCTAGGGTGGTAGCCAAAGTATAATCTATCTAACTAAGATTATACAGTAAAATCCATCCACTTATATATTAGCTAAAAAATTGTTGTGGTGAAAAGTCACCACAACTATCTTTTTTAAAGGTCTTCTTAATGGTGTGAGCTTTTGTCACCTCTAAGTGTTTTGTCTTACTTAAAGTAAAAACATTTTACAGAATTTTTAATCAAGTACCAGATATAGACAAAGATTCTTACCGAAGGTAGCAATATCCACATTGATGTAAGCAATGGTGCGCTCGCTGAGCTTTGTGAAGTATTGCTGATAAAGTAAAGAAAAACAAGTTAGCTGTAATCTTTATCCCACTGTAATGTTTGAGAAACACTTTAAAAGGTACAATGAAACGTGCTGTACAGTTTAGTACAGGTAAATGAGACATTATCTTTCTTGATAGGCCCACTGTGTTACAAACAGCTCACTAGCATGAGCAACCATTAAGTGCCATTATCATTTCAGACCAAGAAAGGTTGGGGCAGTTTGGATATATACAGGGCCCGATCTACTAAGATCCAAAATAGCGGGTGCTAAATTGCGTGTGCAAACTAAAAAATTGAGTGAGTGACTGAGAGTTTAACATCCTTCAACTGAAAACCTGCACAATCCATTTATCAGCTCTGACTGACAAACAGAGTGACTCCGGCTATGAAGGAGATGTTTTTACATAGGCTAAATGACCTCCACGATGTATTAAGAGCGCAAAACAGAGGGTTCACTTTACGCGTGCGTCTGCATCAGTATGATGGCACACTGCATTGTCCCTGTTTTTACAGTCCATCATAATGACAGACAGCCTCCAAGTCTTTATGTTTTTCATCAAAAAATTCAGTCAGTGATGGAAAATATTCAGTTTTTTCGACCCCTGTTTCTTGCTACAATGACCGCAGCCCTCTGTTCGTAACGCTGTGCCTTTTTTGCATCTGCTTTTCAACAACTAAATTTAGACGCAAAAACACCACGCGCAATCAGTTGCATGTTTGATAAATCACATTGCAGGTGCTAAATGATCACATTTGCATCTCCTCCTAGTATTTTGCGCGTTCTGATCATCTGCATGTATTCTGCATTTTCATGAAGGCAAACACGCTAAATGGACTGCTATTTTGTGCTATTTCGCACATTTGACAGACGCAATCCTCGGTGCACCCTGTTAGTAGATCAGATTTGCGCGCACTATCAAGTTTGAATGTGTTTTTATACATGCAAACCTTTAGTAGATCAGGCCCACAGTGTTTTAAAAAGAATAATGGATGTTTTGTGACTTTTAAATCTATTTTAGGTGTAACAGAAAAGCTAAAAAATATATCTAAGAGTTTCTCTCACATGATTGAGTTATTTAAACTTCTATCTAATAATATCACTGACTCATTGAAAGATCACCTCTGTGTATTCATTTGACCCTATGAGGCCAAATTCCTCTGCTCCCCAGCTTCCAAAGATGATGGATCTGCGAGGTCTCCATTTTCCTGACACAGAAAGCACCAGAAATTAACTTGAAATCCATCACAGTCAAATAAACTAACAGGTCACTCATTTATGACTTCACTTACCTTGCTTCACCATCTGCCCCAGCACTCTTGACAATTCTAGCATGGCCGATGTCCCACTGCTCGGGTCGATGGCACCATGAACCCAACTGTCCCTGTGGTTCCCGTAGATCACATACCTGTCTGAACACAAACACAGAGCAGCCTCACAACCTGCAGAAACAAAAACAGCTGAAATATAATGATGGATTTGGACGATGTGTCTCCTGTCTTACCTGGCTCAGCACTCCCTCTGATAATGCCCATCACATTACCGGATCTCTTTACCTGACCAGAATTATAGATGTCTAATTTCACATCACTGAAACAGAGATTAAATATCAGTATGAAGCAGCAAGCCTTAAAAATACCTTAAAAATTGGAATATAAGCTACACTGATATATAAGCCACAGTGTATTATAGAGGCTCCCGGGGAGACAGGGTTTACAACTGTTTTCCTGTGAAATACAAGAGCAATCTCTCTGCACAGTGTTTTTGGTTCTTATACAGATTAATGGCCTTGGTAGCCATGAATTTATCTTGTTTTCATTTTTTTTCTTTCTATATACATGTCTACCCACTTCTCTTCCTTCTTCTTCTATCCTCCATCCCAGATGTCTGCCAGTTAAAGGGAAGGGTTTTCTTGCCACTGTGACTCCTCTAAATGCTTTGCTCATGGTGGGTTAATTTTCAGTCCATGGATTTATGTGTAACAAATCCCAATTTCAATGTAGCTGGGACATTGTGTAAAATGTTCATAAAAATAGAATACAATAATTAATTTTAATTAATAATAAATAATTTGCAACTCAATTTTCAATTGAATACACCACAAAGACAATATTCAATGTTCAAACTCAGAAACTTCATTTTTTTTCTTTTTTTTTTCAAATATTGATTGGTGCAACAAAAGACCGGGAAAGTTGAAGGAAGCTAAAAAAAAAACAAAAAACCCACATTTGGAGCAGTCCACAGGTGAACAGGTTAATATGAACTATGTGAGTGTCATGATTGGGTATAAAAGGAGTGTCCCTGAAAGGCTTTGTCCTTCACAAGCAAGGACAGAGCAAAGTTCACCACTTTGTTGAAATTCAGATTCTGACAACTATATTAATCCAAATAAGCCATTCAATTTTGCACTCTACCAGACCATCCATACATTTCAGCACACAGCAGTCAGGAGAAACAGAACAATAAAACACTGTAAACAGCATGTTGCAAGGGATGTTCATGGACTTTGGTGCACACCTGTGTCTCTTTCAAAAACAAAGCACACAAAGACTGTAAAGCCTCGGTAACCAGTTGAGAGATATCAATCAATCAATCAATATGATATAGCACTTTTCATAAATGTAGCACAAAGTGCTTCACAGACAGACAGATAAATTACAGAAGATAAAAGTTTTTAATGTGTAAACACTGGAGGTTAGGTTAAAATGTATAATTAAAAATATCATCAAACAGAATGAAAATTCCATCCTGTTCCATAGACAGGGGCTGTTTTAATAAAAAGATGCCTCACTGTAAGTTTTTGTTCCAACTTTGGGAACTGTTAACAGATAACTACCTGAAGACCTGAAGGCTCTACTGGGCTTATAGGGTAAAAGCAAATCAGATGAATAAGAAGGGGCAAGACCATTAAGCGCTTTCAAAAACAGTAAAATAATCGTCTGGTTGGGTAAATTAAGCCATCCAGTTCTCCCTATGATGCTGTCCCCCCTACCCTGTTTAAAGAGGTTTTTTCTAGTATAGGGCAGTCAGTTCTGGCTGTCATTAACAGCAGTCTGTCTTCTGGTGTTGTTCCCCTAAGTTTTAAACATGCAGTGGTGCAGCCTTTACTTAAGAAACCTGGCCTTGATCGCAGCATTCTGGCCAATTTTATGCCTATCTCCAGGCTCCCTTTTATCTCAAAAATTTTAGAGAAAGTTGTTCATGTCCAGTTGAAGTCGTTTCTGGATGAGCATGGTGTCCTGGAGGTTTTTCAGTTTGGTTTTAAAACATAATGACATCCTCCTGGCAAATGACGCTGGTGACCATGTAATTCTTTTTCTGTTGGACCTAACTGCAGCCTTTGATACTGTGGACCACAATACCCTAGTGGCTCGGCTACGTCACTTAGTAGGTATCCGTGGTACTGCACTGGAGTGGGTCAGTTCTTATCTGGCTGACCGAAGCATGAGTGTGAGCCTTGGAGATTCAGAATCCAGCTCTGCTCCACTGCTGTATGGGGTCCCACAAGGGTTGATTTTAGGGCCCCTACTTTTTTCCTTGTATTTACTGCCCCTGGGCTCCATCCTGAGAAAGCATGGCATCTCTTTTCACTGCTATGCTGTGAGAAAAAACAGAAGTGATGGTGTTTGGTCCCTTGTTTTGGCCCTTGTGAACCTCCTCCTGTTGACTTGGGTCCTTTAGCAGGTTATTTAAAACCAACAATCTCAAACTTGGGTTTTAAGATGGACAGTGATTTTAAATTGGATTGGCAAATTAGTTCTGTGGTGAGGTCCAGTTTCTTTCACATTAGGCAGCTGGCAAAGGTGAAGCCATTTCTTGCACAAAAGCACTTTGAAACAGTAATCCATGCCTTTATAACATCTCGGCTGGATTACTGTAATGCACTTTATTTTGGAGTAAACCAGCCCTCCCTCTCACGTCTCCAGTTGGTGCAAAATGCAGCCGCTTGCCTCTTAACTGGAGTACTTAAGAGGGAGCACATTACCCCCATCCTGGCCTCCTTCCACTGGCTGCCTGTGCACTTTAGAGTTCATTTTAAGATTCTTTTATTTGTTTTTAAATCTTTAAATGGTCTGGCCTCGCCTTACCTCTCTGAGCTCCTTCAGCTCTACACTCCTGCTCGGTGCCTCAGGTCAGCTGACATGCTGCTCCTGGAGGTACCGAGGTCAAAACGGAAGCTCAGAGGGGATCGAGCTTTTTCTGTGACTGCCCCTAACTTGTGGAACAAGCTTCCCCTCCACATTAGACTGGCCTCTTCACTGTCCGCTTTTAAAACTTGTCTTAAAACCCATTTTTATTTCTTGGCTTTTGACCTCGCATGAGACTCTGCTCCTGTTTTAGTGTTTTATGGTTTTGTTTTTAGTTATTTGTTTCCATTGTTTTTAAATTGTTTTTAAAAACAATGGAACAATTATTTTAGTGTTTATATCTGCTTCATCCATTGTTTTAATAGTTTTTATGTCTGCTTTGTTTTTTCTATTATGTACAGCACTTTGGTTCGGCTGCGGTTGATTTTAAAGTGCTTCATGAATAAAGTTGAGTTGAGTTGAGTTGAGTTGTTGTCCTGGATATGTGGCTCAAAACTGAGATCTGTGACAAATAAAACATCTAAAATTTTAGCCTGCCCACACGGATTAAAAGACTATGCTTGGAGTTTGCTGACCAATTTCTCTCTCTTGACCCCTGAACCAATAACTAAAACCTGAGTTTTGTCCTGGTTGAGCTGTAAAAAATTCTCTGTCATCCTTGATTTAATACCTAAAATACATTTAAAAACGGCATCAAGTGGTCCTGTGTCATCAGGAGACATGGCAACATAAAACTGAGTGTCGTCAGCATAGCTGTGGAAATTGATGCTGTACCTTCTGATGACATTCCCTAATGGAAGCATATAAAGACTAGGGTCTAAAATTGAACCTGGTGAAGACCACACACTATCGATAACATTTTGATGAGTGATCCCCAAGAATCACATAAAACTTTCTATCACTAAGATAAGAGTTAAGAGTCTCTCTGCACAGTGTTTTTGGTTCTTATACAGATTAATGGTCTTGGTAGCCATGAATTTATCTTGTTTTCATTTTTTTCTTTCTATATACATGTCTACCCACTTCTCTTCCTTCTTCTTCTATCCTCATCCCAGATGTCTGTCAGTTAAAGGGAAGGGTTTTCTTGCCACTGTGACTCCTCTAAATGCTTTGCTCATGGTGGGTTAATTTTCAGTCCATGGATTTATGTGTAACAAATCCCAATTCCAATGTAGCTGGAACATCTTGTAAAATGTAAATGTAAATGTTCTTTTTTTATACAGCCCTTTATAATAACCCTTTCGGTGAACCAAAGTGCTCTACAATAGATTTTAAATAAAAAGGAACAAATAAAAACATTAAAAAGCAATAAAAGCAATAGAAGCAATAAAAGCAATTAAAAAAAAACAATAAAAGCAATAAGATAGAAAAAAAAATACAGTACAATAAAATACAATAAAGTAAAGTAAAAGTGTCACCACTCTACTGGGTATTAAAAGCCACCCTACATAAATTAATTTTCAGTCCAGTTTTATAAAGGCCCAGGTGAGAAATAAGACGCATTTCAGCAGGGAGCTTGTTCCAGAGCCTGGGAGCAGCATCAGAAAAGGCTTGGTCACCCCAGTGTTTGTACTTTGACCTGGGCACTTCTGGCAAAGGTTGGTTGGACGACCTCAGAGCTCTACCAGGCTCCCGTACAGTTAAAAGCTCAGTTAAATGCACTGGGGCGAGACCATTAAGAGCTTTAAAAACAAACATAAAAAGTTTAAAATCAATCCTGTAATGGACAGGAAGCCAGTGAAGGGATTTCAGGACTGGAGTGATGTGCTCTTGTCTGTTAGTGCTGGTTAAAAGACGAGCTGCAGCATAGATATAAATATAAATATAATTTGAAATGTAAATAAAAACAGAATACAATAATTTGCAATTCCTTTTCAGCCTGTATTCAACTGAATACACCACGAAGAAAATATTTAATGTCCAAACTCATAAACTTCATTGTTTTTTTTGTTTTTTTTTCAAATATTGATTCATTTTGATTTTTGTGCTAGCAACATTTTCCAAAAAAGCTGGGACAGGTGTAACAAAAGACCAGGAACGCTGAAGAATGCTAACAAAAGCAAAAAAAAAAAAACACGTTTGGAGCAGTCCACAGGTGAACAGGTTAGTATGAACTAGGTGAGTGTCATGATTGGGTAAAATTCAGATTCTGACAACTATATTAATCTCAAAGGGCTATTCAATTTTACAGTCTACCAGACCATTTGTACATTTCAGTACACAGCAGTCAGGAGAAAAAGAACAATAAAACACTATAAACAGCATGTGGCAAGGGATGCTCATGGATGCCTCGCCATAAGTTTTTGTTCCAACTTTGGGAACTGTTAACAGATAACTACCTGAAGACCTGAGGGCTCTACTGGGCTCATAGGGTAAAAGCAAATCAGATGAATAAGAAGGGGCAAGACCATTAAGCGCTTTCAAAAACAGTAAAATAATCATAAAATATATTCTATTCGAAATGGGCAACCAATGCAGACACCTTAAAATTGGTGTAATATGGACTCTCTTTCTGGTCCTCATCAGCATCCGAGCAGCTGACTTCCATAGGAGCTGTAGATGGGAAATGTTCTTTTCAGGAAGACCAGAAAGAAGAGTGTTGCAATAATCTAGTCAACAGGTGATGAAAGCATGGATTAATGTCACTGCATTGACTTGAGAGAGAAGTCGCACTCGGGCAATGTTCTTTAAATGATAAAAAGCTTTTACGGTGGTTTCCCGAATATGTCGCTCAAAACTGAGATCTGTAACAAATAAAACACCTAAAATTTTAGCCTGCCCACATGGATTATAAGACTATGCTTGGAGTTTGCTGGCCATGTTATCTCTCTTGACCCCTGAACCAATGACTAAAACCTGAGTTTTGTCCTGGTTGAGCTGTAAAAAGTTCTTTGCCATCCTTGATTTAATACCTAAAATACATTTAAAAAGGGCATCAAGTGGTCCTGTGTCATCAGGAGACACGGCAACATAAAACTGAGTGTCATCAGCATAGCTGTGGAAATTGATGCTGTACCTTCTGATGACATTCCCTAATGGAAGCATATATAGATTAAAAAGAGTAGGGTCTAAAATTGAACCTTGGGAAAACCACACTTTATACCATAACATTTGATGAGTGATCCCCAAGAATCACATAAAACTTTCTACCACTAAGATAAGAGTTAAACCAGCTAAAAACAGTTGCAATAAAATGATGGAGTCCATTTAAAAGAATTTTGTGCTCAACTGTATCAAATGCGGAACTCAGGTCCAATAAAACTGAAGCAGAAGGTAACCTATTATCCATGTTGGACCTGAGGTCATTGACTATTGACTAGAGCAGTCTCTATACTGTGATTTTTCCTAAAACCAGATTAACAAATTTCATTAATATTTCAAAAATTAATAAAATCATTTAACTGGTTTAAAACAGTAATCTAAAATTTTACTTAAGAATGGATACAATGGGTATTAGTTAAAATGCCAACTAAATCTGCTGCCACTTCAGCAGTAAGATAACGCCTCTTGATATTAAAAACACAGAGAAATGGTCGGACAAGCCCATGTCCATAACAGAGATCATAGACGCTAATAGGCCATATGCAATGACTAGATATAAAATGTGGCCTCTCTTATGGGTTGACAGTGTTATATGGTGGATAAAATTCATACAATGGGCGGCCAAGTTGGAGTAGGGGACAACTGGGAGCGTTGAAAATTCATGTTCGTCCAAAATGCTGTACCTGTTTTCCAATTGAGGTGAGGAAGTCAGGGCAGGTGGAAGCTGTGAGGATGAAGATCCCTCCTGTGAAGACTCCGAGTGAGGGAGCCCACCGGAGCATCTGTTGACAGCCTCCATTAGCAGCCTGCAGCGCTGGGAGGAGGCAAGCCTCTCCTACTGTTTGCTCTGCTGTCCCTTGGTGGACCACACTACCATCCGGTCAGCAGCAGCATGATCAGTGGGTGCAGAGGAGACAGCAGCACCAGCGTCAGATGACTGTGACACAGGGGATGGAGTTGAAGCCACAGTGGGGGAGGAGAAGAGACACAGGCAGGTGTAGCCACTGCAGAGGTGGTGTAATGATTAGGCCTACTAAGGAGGTGCGGCAGGGGAGAATATGATTGTTTCCTCCTTTTTTGTCTCCTCGAACCACAACCTCCATCCAGGATCCCGGGGGAATTAGGCATTGAGCCAGAAGAAGGATGTGGGCTCACAGGATCCCACAGCAAGGTATCCAAGTTTTCAGTATAGATGGCCAGTAGCCTCTTGGACTCGGAAGCAGCCATGTCAATGCAGCTTGACAGCATGGTGTCCTTCCTCTGCAGCTCCTTGGAAGCCTCAGGATGTCCTCTCTAAGGCTAGTCACCTCTCTTTTCGTGCAAGAAAGTGATAAACAGCTGTCGCAGTGAACAGTCTCCATGTTGTGTGAGGTTAGACGCTATACCATTGCTGAGGTAAACAACACTGCGTGGCTGAAGGCAGTGAGCCTGCTCAGGGATTGAAAGTGTGAAAACTTACAACCCAGACAGAAATAAAAGCTACCGGTTTGGATTTAGGACTCAGTAGACATTAAGAATCTCTGGCAATTAATTATTAAAACAAGGGTGTGCTTAAAAACAGTACGAAAATAGTTTTAAAGTAGCACAATCCATACACAGCAAAAATCAGTGTCTGACGTCATCTGACTAATTTCCATCCTGATCAACACACAACTGCATGAGCAAATTGTCTAATGGCTTATAAACAAGGTTCCTTAGCCTTAACGTGCAAGGAAGTCTGGGATTTCATCATCTACAGTATATAATATTATTAAAACATTAAAAGTATCTGGAGAAATGTCTGCACTTAAGCAGCAAGACCAAAAACCAACACTGAATGCCTGTGCCCTTTGATGTCTCAGGCAGTACTGAATAAAAAAACAATATCATTCTGTAAAGGATTTTACCATGTGGACTCACAAATACTTCAGAAAACCTTTATCAGTTGACACAGTTTGTCATACAAATTAAAACTCTACCATGCAAAGCCAAAGCCATATATCAACAACACCCAGAAAAGCAGCTGGATTCTCTGGGTCCAAGCTCATCTGAGATAGATTTACACAAAGTGGAAAAGTGTGCTGTGGTGTGATGAGTCCATGGGCCCTAATTTCCTGGCGCAACTCAGGGTGGTGCAGCCTGGCGCGCCCCGCACATTGGTAATTTTGTCCGGCCCACCACCGTGCGCATCCAATTTGGCAATTTGGTAGACCGGCTGCGCCGAGATGGGTGTGACAGCGCACCAGGGGGAGGTGTTGACAGATTCAGCTTGGCGCAGTGACAATTTCGTGCCAAAAAAATGCACAGAAGGTGCGCTGAAAGCTCGCCAGCTCCAACCTGGTCTTTTCTTGGCGCAGGTGCACCCCATGCAGTGGTAATTTGGCTGACAGGCGCACAGTGCGCACACGTCACCAAAACCTCACAGGCAGGTGTCCACAGTGTCAGGCACATTTTAATGCAATAAACAATCACAGCAACCACTGTTTAATGTAACTGTCTGAACCAGCATATACATTTGTATTTATAATAATTGTCCCGTCACATTTGATGTCAGATCAGAGACGTTTGTCATAATGGAAACTCAACCTGATGGCAGCTGGAAGAGTGATGCAAACTAACGAGTTACCATCTCTCAGCCAACCACAGCAGCCGCATCATCTGATACAGAGTAGCCGGCTTCTCTCATCTCATGAAATTCAAAAGAAAAGAAGAAAGAGAGAAACGCTCGCTGAATAAATGTAAGTCACTCGGTGTCTTAAGGATTTACCTGTGATTGCCCATATTTCTCTGTTTTAATCTTTATTCTTAACGTGATCAGATTACATCTGTCCCACGAGGTGGTCCACACGGTGACGCGCATTGTGGCCTCCGATGCACGGCCCGGTGGCCCCTTTGCTCTCCCAGTTGCTGTAAAAGTGACAGTGGCTCTGACCTTCTTCGCCACCGAGGTGAAATTGTCACTGCGCCTCGCCCGCGGCGCATTTGGTGAAGATTACACTAGGCTGTGTTAAACCCACTCACACCTACTCTCCTCCCTCTCTGCCATTTGCGCTGGTAGGAGGGACAGAGGCGTGGGTGCACCTCCCTGCGCCAGACTGCACTGTGCATGAAACTTGCAAAATGCCCTGGACACACTCCGTTGGCGCGGTGCAGGGCAGGTGTGCCGCGCCTGCGCCCGGTCTATGAAATTAGAGCTCCATATTTCACATTGTTTTTGGAAATCATGGATGTTCTGCCCTCGAGGCTGAAGTGGAAAAGGACCATCCAGATTGTTGTCAGTGCAAAGTTCAAAAGCCAGCATCTGTGATGGTATGGGGGTGTGTTAGTGCCCATGACATGGGTAACTTGCACATCTGCAAAGGCATCATTAATGTTCAAAAGTACATACAGGTTTTGGAACAACATAAGCTAACATCTCAGGGACGTCCCTGCTTATTTCAGCATGATGCCATGCACTGTTTTACAACAGTGTGGCTTGCAGTCCAGACCTGTGTCCCATTGACACCCACTTATGAAGTGCAAAATACGACAAGGAGACTCTGCACTGTTGAGCAACTTAAGTTAAACAAGCAAGCAAGAATGGGAGAGATTTCCACCTACAAAGCTTCAACAATCAGTGTCCTCAGTTCCCAAATGTTTACTGAGTGATGCTTTAAGGAAAGGTGATAAAACACAATAGCAAATATGACCTTGTCTCAGCTTTGTTGAAAAATGTTGCAGGCATCAAATTCAAAATTAGTGAATGTCTACAAAAAAAAAAAAAAATCAAATTAATCAGTTTGAACATAGATATCTTGTCCTTGCAGTGTATTCAACTGAATATAGGTGGAAGAAGGATTTTTAATTCAGTGTATTCTGTTTTAATTTATGTTTTACACAATGTCCTAACTTAATTGGAATTTGGGTTTGTAAAATATGAATAATGATAAAAGTGTGAATGATAAAATAAAAAAAGAGTACAGTCTGGACCTGGCCATGTGTTCAGTGTCTTAAAGTAACTTTTTTTTTCATAAATAGCATCTAAAAAATCAATAATTGATTGATTGACTGATCAGTGGGAAAAAAATCCAACTTCATCAATAAAAAAAGTTACCAAAAGTACAGCATGCATAGATTTTTCTATGCATATGTATGTGCTCTCAATGTACACTCAATGTAAATTACATCAAATCAATTAAATTAATCAATCAATTGATTAATAAACAATTATAAAGTCCCCCTTTAAATAATAAGAGGGTTTTTTATTGTAATGTCATCATATCTGTTTTCCCTATTGTGCTGGGAAAAACAGACAAGTATTTGTTAGCAAGATCAATTTGAGTACTGAAATGATCAGATTTAGATGACATCTCCTGTCATGTGTATATTTTTGGGTTCTGAAGGACAAGATTATTAAAAAATGTGAGCAATATTTTCTCTGAATAGAAATTGTGCTTTTCTATGCCATTGTGTTAAACAATGAAAGTTTAAAGTGAGTTTGGGTATATTTGATAAAGGTTTCTCTGTAGGATAAATAACTTGTTTTTTATTCATTTCTTGATGAATATGCATCTAATGCCTAACTTTGTCTTGTAACTGCTTACCTGCCATTGAAAGTGGATGTATCTCTGAATCCTGGGCCTCCAAGGTTGTAGGTACAGTTAAATCCTCCCTTCCATGCCTCTGGTGCTGGTTCTCCACCCAGCGAGCTGGAAAGACAAAATGGAAAAACAAGGTGAGCTGTAATACAACAATGATGGATTACATCACTCACTAAGGCAATGTCCCCCATCACAAACCAGATCAGTACGTAGGCATCCTCAAATCCGATTGGTTGAGTAGGAATGGGAGAAAGTCCTTTAATTTCCTCAGGTTTAATTCTGTAGGTATCCTCTGAAATGTTTTTGAAGACAGGGAAATATGTAAGTTTGATGTTTGTAACATTGTTTTTATGGACACTGTGAGCCATAATTTCACAAATTAATGATTACCTTTAGGCAAGGCAAGGCAAGGCAAGTTTATTTGTACAGCACAATTCGTACACAAGGTAATTCAAAGTGCTTCACAGAACAAGAAAAATGCATTAAAATCACAATACAAATTAAAAACAAAAAAAAAAAATCATTTTAGAATGAACTTTAAAAGAAAGAGAAGAGTGCAGATAAGATCCTTTCAGTCATATGCACAGTTCAACAGAGCTGTTTTGAGCCTAGATTTGAACATTGTCAGATTACCTTTAGCAGCCAGGTAGGGTGTTAGCATGTCTCCAAACTGAGTTTTATAGGAGCCCCTCTCCACGCCTGAGGGTGGAAGATACCAGGAGTGTGGATACGTCTCATCAACATCAGATGTGAGACCGTCATTCATTTCCAGAGGGTCTGTGTAGACAAGCACACCGACAACACCAAAGGGTGCTGCATTGATGGCCTGGTTGAGACACACATACCATTGCAGTTAACATTCCATCGAAAAGCTCTTGTGATTTATTAATACTTATAACGGCCTTTTTAAGACTCAGATGTGTTACATTAAAACAGTTTCCATCTATTGGCCTATAACTGTACATTCTTTACTCAAGTTTCTTCTATATTCTTTACATGCTCTTAAAGGTCACATATTTTACTCCTGTTTAACAGTTATATTTGTTGTTAAAACCTGTTGTCATACCTGCTGTAGATCAGTTTTTGAAAAGGGACAATTTGTATGCAAAAAATAAGCTGCTGTTAATATTAAATAATAGGTTAAGCAGTTGTATTTAGTATGTAGTAACTAGTTACATATTTTTTAAATAACTTGCCCAACACTTATATTTTATTGAGGTTTTTTAGATTTCAGTCTAATGAGAACTATTCAATCCTTTTTTTAGTGAACCGCAATTTATTACCAGTGTGACTAAATGGATAAGAGTGTCCTTCAATCTGTAACAATTTGGCCCTTGAGCAGTTTCCCATCCTTCACTTTGAGAGTCAAGTAATAAGAAAATCATAAAAAAATAAAAAATATAACTGTTGTTAAAAACATTTCTTTTAATTAATTATATTTAAGGCTCAGATCTTTGGTGTATCAAATAGTGGCTGAATTGTTTCTTACACTCACTATAAGATTTATATGAGATATAGGACAGGATACAGAGGACATACGATAAGATATGATTAGATATATGATTGTTTATTGCATGATAAGTGTGTCTTTATTATGGTAGATGGGAATCTTAAAATGCCTGTACCACTTTGAAATCTGCAGTGATAGTAAAATCTTCTCGTTACTCAGCTATCTAAGTTCCACTGAGATAAGTATAAAGACAAGGTAACATTCTCCATACCCCTATGAACCCAATAAAAAGATGTCATAAAGAGACAAGTGACACAAACTTTGTTTATGACAGCACCCAAGCCTCAACTGCCACCTCTGACACATTTTATTTACAATATTTTTCTGAGAATGCTTGATCAGATATGAACAAAAATATACAACAAACAAGAGGATATTCGATTAAAAAAAAAAAAAAAAAAAAAAATCACCTTATTAACTCGTCCTACTCCACCATATCTGGTGATAGCGATGGTTCCCCTAAGGTCCAGTGTCTTGTTCAGCTCCTGATAGTCACTCACTGAGCCCTGGTTGGCGAACACCAGTTTTCCCTAAAATCAGTGAAAAAAGTTACCAAAGAAGCAACACAAGCCAAAGTGAAGCAATACAAAATGATATGAACTTCTATTCCAACAATTCAAGGGTCTCAAACTGGTTTAAATGGATAGGTAAGTGGGCACTTTTGCACAAATGTCTCAACAGGGGCAGAAAAGGGTATTTCATATAGTATCGTATCCTAGAAAATTTTGTCATATTGCATCATGTTGGGTATTGTATTGCATCATACTGTATATTGGATTGCAAAGTATTTAAAGCTGCATTTCACCATATTATACACTATTGTATTGTGCTATATTGCAACTTAAAGTAAAAAAAATAATTTCTTGTATTCAATTGAGTCATATAGTATATTATTTAAAATTACAAATTACAATTTAAAATCATAAAATATTTGATTACTTGTTGATTTATTTTCAAATTTGAAACAGATTTCCAAGTACAATGAAATGAAATTATTTGTTTTTATTTATCTCTGTTAATATTAGATAACAAATCTGTTTTTATAAAAATCTGACCCCTTTACATGCTGTGGTAAGGCTGCACTTTTTGGCTCCTGTTGCACTTTGATGTCATGTTAATAGGCAAGGATATTAGCCTTACTGCTAATTATTTGCATTGATATTTATTTGCATTATATGGGCAAAACTAAGTGTTCACATTGGGATTTTTTTTTTTTATTATCAAAATGGACTATTGAGGTAAATACATCAAGTCATGTGCTGTGGTTGTATGAGGGTCTTGAAGATTGTCAGGGCTTTAATTGGGCCACAGCATAAAAAAGTTTAGGAAAGACTCATGTGTCATGTACTGTGTTTTACTGTATCCCTTTGTGTCATGCCTGTACATCCAATTTTATGCTGTATCATATCGTACCCTCTGGAATTTGTTTGTGTTGGTGTTGGTATCAGTGCTGGATCCTATAGTAGGTATGTTAATTTATACACTTAGATAAAATTTTGTTCGAAAAAAAAAAAATATTTTTTATGATTTTCTAGATCTCTTCACAATGAAAACAAGATTATCAGACTACTGTCTTTCCTTTTTGTCACTGTAGTTTATTGATATGATTAAAGTATAAAGCTCAGCAATGTTCCAGAGCATCTAAACTCTGTCAAAGATTATCTTAGTTCTTACAAGTCCCATTCTTCTCCCCCTCCTAAATGTTACCTGATTGCTGCAGTAAAATGGTTATTTGTTATTTTATCACTTCAGCTCACAATCAAACTTAACCTTAGATGCTGACATGCAAACCATTTTGGTCTTACTGGCTCAATATCTGCATCAACTGCCAACATGTATTTTTAAAAAGGACATTATCAAGATAAAGAAAAAAAAAAAGATGATGCCTGTCAACTTTAAAGTTTATGACCTGTGTATCTTTATGGAGTAAAATGTTTATTGACTCTATAATTCATGGTAAGATTGCATTCAAGAATTGTTTTCTTCATTTGATTCTAAGAAGCACACAAGTTGTTGATAGTTTATACCCATAATACATTGCAAAATGTGTCCCTCCTCAATCAAATTCCTGTCACCTGTTAGATCATATTTTTCTTTTAAATTAGATTAAATTAATGTGTATTAAGAGTCCTTCTGTTGACTTCCTTGTAGCACCTCTGGTTGAGTGATGAATGTAAAATTGAATTTAATGTGTTGTTGAATTTTAGATCATATATGTTGTGACTGGATTTGTGCAGGGGCTTTTTTTCAAAGTGGTTATCCTGCATCACCTTTATGTGAGATCTACAGTTGCAAACTGGTGATTGCTAACCATTTTATCATTCTGTACAGTAGGTCATTGTTAATGCACATTTTCCCTTTCCAAATAAACAAACGAAACATAAAGTTAGAGCTAGTGATCACTGCAGAGTACATAACATAAAAGTATATTTTAAGGTGGCTAAATGTTTTGCGAATCAATAAAAACCCTGGAAGACAGGGTGAAGACAGGGCTTGGGGGGTTAAGACAGGTACATGGTGGTGTGATGCAAATACATGACATTAAGGTCATGATTATGGTGTCGCTGACCCACTTTTTTATACTGTGTGCTCTCTGTTTAAGTCCCATAAACAGTTTTCTTATCATTTTAATGTTCATTTACTTTTACACTTTACTGTAAAAAGGTTCTGCTGTGATCAAGTTTTGTTGTTTTGAATTTAGGATGCATGAATGCAACTTGGTTTTCAGATAACTTCTATTTTTTAAGCATAACCACAAAAAAAAGTAAATATATAAATTATAAAACAAAAAAACGGATGAAAAAACACATGAGTGCGCTGGGAAATTCTAAGGCTTCTTTAAAACAGTGGTTCTCAGCAAGTGGAACAGAAACACATCGTGGCTCACAAAGCCATATTCAGAAGGTCACAAATGTGTGCCTGGAAAAAATATTGCAAATGTCTATGACAAACCTTTTTTTCTTTTTAAATCTTGCTCTTTCCCCTCGAAGGTTCTTACAACAGCATTTTCCATTAAATGAATTGATTGAGAAATATCAGAAAATTGGGTAGTATTTGTTTAACAGTGTATCAGATCTGTTTGGATTCTGGTTTTTACCCTTGCATGTCCAGCAGGTGAATATGCACCAAATGGCTGTACCACGTCAGGATCGTTTTGTTCCTCAAAGTAGGCCTTCTCTGTTAGTCTGTTAGTGTGCAGCACAGTGTCAGAAGGATCCACTGAAATCAACAAAACATGGTCAATGTTCTGGGAGGAGTAAATGAAATGAGTTAAAACATCCTTTATTTTTTACATCTCCACAATAAGTTTCAGATGCTTCATGAGTTGGATTAAATACAAAGTGATGACTCAGCAAAACAGGAATAAAACTTCCCCCACAGTAGTTGTTTTAGATGGAGCCAGGTTAAAGGGTAAATCTAGATTTAACACTTCATAGGTGCTCTAAGGGAATGGCCCAACTGCAATAATCCTACAGATGACTCAGATTAATTTTAACTTAATATTTGAAATACCTCAATGATAAAACACATTTTATAACTTCACAGACAGGACATCAAGGGTGATATGATGCTGCATACATTTTGTAATTACCATCCTGATGCCTATTTGTTTCTTCTTCAGCTTCTCGATTCATTTAATCAAAATGCACATAATAAACTGAGATAATGGGTGTAACTCACCTACAGTGACCATGTTTGGGTTGTCGGGGTCTGGGAACGACAGGTAGACCATGTAATCTTCTCTCCAGGCATCATCTAGACCAGTATCTGGATCCTTCCAGTTATTTAGCACATACTCCACAGTCTGTTCATCTCCTACTGAGGTGGC
This sequence comes from Cetoscarus ocellatus, assembly GCA_037902135.1. Classification (NCBI taxonomy): domain Eukaryota; kingdom Metazoa; phylum Chordata; class Actinopteri; order Labriformes; family Labridae; genus Cetoscarus; species Cetoscarus ocellatus. Next base: position 348,058 of record JBAMNC010000414.1, read on the forward strand.
CATGTGTGGCACTTTGGTCAGCTCTCTGTTGGAAGAAGAAGAGCATAAGTTCGATGAAGTTGTCTTGGTATGAAGACCAAAAGGAATGATAAGGAATCTACAGATGTGCCCAAAAATAATAAAAAGATAACCATGGTATCAAGTCAATGGTATTGAATTATTTTTCTTTCTTCAAAGAAGATTAAACCTTTTAAGACAGTTAATTGAAAAAAAAAAAATCAAACACAAAAGCTGCTGCTGCATAGGTTGTTAAAGAAAGCTGATGCCTTAGGTCTCATGCTCCAATGACCATAAGATAAAGTCTTTCTATATTTTAATGTAATGCATATTGTCTAAACTGTAAAAATGTGTTGACTTGTTTTGCATTTTTCTGAATTTTCTAAATCTTTCTGCTTTAATTCAAATATCACTGCCCCCTGTATGCAATCCATGCAGGGCTCTCACTAAAGGTTAAGAATAGTGCTAGTGGTATTTACATACTGTATATTTTAATTTCAATTTTATTTATTTATTTATTTATTTATTGGATGATTGAAGAACTCACCGAAGATGGACCCCAATCTGGTCATTGTTCACCTCAGACATGAACTGTTCGATCATACTCTCATCCACATCCTGTGCCACATCTTTCACCCAGGATGGTCCGGAGCTTTTTTCAATACCAAAGTGTCCGATGAGGATCCCAATAGTCAGAGCCAAAGCACCGCACCCAACCCCGATCAGCAACGTCTTTATCATCCTCCTCTCTAGAATAAACCTCTTCTTTCCAAAGTTATCAGGTCAGCTGTCCCCCTCACCTGAATGTTCTACCTGACTGTGAGTGTTCTCTGATTTTTTTGGTGTTACTTATGCGAGAGACACATTAAGTGTCCCTACTGCTCCAAAGCATCTGCTGATGTGACCTCTCAGGAGAAAGAGACAGGGTTACCGGAGAGTTTACTCATTAATGTTTGCAGATGACATGGACTTTATCACTGTGTGAATGACTGAAGGGGAGGGCTTCAGTCAATCTGTTTTCAAAGATAGCACTCATGTCATCTGATAGTGCTCTTAATATTTGGACTTTACACTGAGATTATGATTCCAAAACAAAACTAATGTGTAAGATAACTCAGTGTGATCAAAAGTGATGTTGGGCAAAGGAGCAATGTTCCCCAGGGGGCAACATGTAATAACCATCATAGGTGAGTATCTATGGAGAATAAATCTTTCACTGATTAAAACATGTATTTTAAATGTTTTGCACTCTAACTATGCTGCACATCAATGATGGTACTTCAGAAAGTGTCAAATTTCTAAAAAAAACAAAAAAACAACTAAATTGAAATTTTGCAGATGATTTTGCTTTAATTTGAGATTACTAATCTGTCTGTACAGTTTAGCTACTCTTAGACTCTCTCTCCCTCTTTTGACTAAAATAACAAAATCCTGTACACTGTCCACTGGCAAAATAAGTTAACAACACTTGGAAAAGTGGGTGATACGGCCAAAGACCAGTTCTACTAAACTAGTAGAATCTAGACTATCTAAACTACTAAAAGATCAAATACATTATAAAGCATGTCTTTTGAGGCTGTTTAAATTGCACAAAGGTGTTGGCAAAGTTTGGTCAAGTGGGTGAAATTGGTCATCATATTTTGGACATCTGGGGTCACTGCAACCAATGCTAAAAAGACAAAATAAAAACACATCGGTTGTCCTTCTTGACACAACTGCACTGCAGTACAACCCACTAACTAAAGAGTGGTTTGTAGTGTTGTTATTAGTTTTTTCATTTTATAAACATGTCATCACTATCTGATAAAACTGCTACTGAAGCTGTTAGCATCTATGCTAATCCCTGTACATGCAGTCACTTCCCGCTGGTGTCTCCCTCGTAGCTCCTTCCTCTTCCTGCTCCAAAGGACTCTGATTGGGAAACATACTGCTTGGGCAGCTCATAATCGTTGTGGATTGGAGCTTGGCAAGATCGATCTGCCTGATTGGAGACATTGAATGCAGGTCCAGCTGCTGTGCATGGTTTTCTGAGCAATTAAAAGAAATGTGTGAACAATCACTTAAAAATACTTTCGTTATTATAGCCACATGTCGTCATTTAACTGCTGTTTATTGACATGGTGTCCAGCAAATGATGTGGGCTTCAAAGATAACTGGACATCTTTAAAAAAAAATAAAATTGCTTGTTTATTGCATTCAAATGTAGGTTACATTGCTTTTATTCTGTATGCTGATTAAATTACACATATAACTTAGCAATAGGCTTGTAAATAGGATCACTACAATAAAAGAACTTTATTTTGTCTTCCTGTTTTAGAGATATGACATTAAAATTGCTTTGTTGAGAATATTTTATTGTTTTCTTTAATTTGTCTTTATTTTTCTAACATGTTCCCCTGTCAGAGCAAACAATCTTTGTGGCTCTTATGGCCAAAAGTTTTCCTTGTCTAGAGAAGCTGCCCATGATGGGTTGACTGTAAACACAAAGTATGGAACAACAGCGACCTTCTGCAGTAAAGCATGTCACTGCAGTCCATTCCAAATGATATTTTATATTTAACATAAATTCGTACTTTACACAAGTTAAACCCAGTTTAATGGCAGTTCAACTAGGTACTCTTTATATATATATATATATATATATATATATATATATATATATATAACTCTTCACCCAGCCCCCTCTCCCTGGTGGGGTGGGTGGCTGTTCATCCTCTTCAGCTCGGGTCCTCTACCAGAGGCCTGGGAGCTTGAGGGTTGTGCGCAGTATCTTAGCTGTTCCTAGGACTGCACTCTTCTGGAGTGAGATGTCTGATGTTTCTCCAGGGATCTGTTGGAGCCACTTCTCCAGTGTGGGGGTCACTGCCCCGAGTGCCCCGATGACCACAGGCACTACTGTTGCCTTCACTTTCCAGTCTTTCTCTAGCTCTTCTTTGAGCCTTTGGTATTTCTCTGGTTTCTCGTGTTCCTTTTTCCTGATGTTGCTATCACTTGGGATGGCTACATCAATCACAACGGCTTTCCTCTGCTGCTTATCCACGATTACAATGTCCGGTTGGTTGGCCATTATCATTTTGTCGGTCTGTATCTGGAAGTCCCACAGGATCTTTGCTCGGCCATTCTCAATCACCTTGGGAGGTGCTTCCCATTTTGACCTTGGGGGCTCCAGTCCATATTCTGCACAGATGTTCCTGTACACTATACCGGCTACTTGGTTATGGCGTTCCATGTATGCTTTTCCTGCCAGCATCTTACACCCTGCTGTTAGGTGCTGGACTGTTTCAGGGCTCTCTTTGCACAGCCTGCACCTGGGATCTTGCCTGGTGTGGTAGATCTGGGCCTCTATTGACTATTGCCCTCCTCATTACATGAGTGCGTTAAAACAGAAAGTCACACCGGCTCAGACGTCGCCCCCTTCTTCTAACTAAACAGAAATAAAACAAACATTTTATGGGGATGATTGTACTCCTATTTTGACGGACTTTACATACAAATAGAAACATTATATCTTATATTCACCATTTCTGTTCAGCAAAATGCTGCCAAATTCTACACACTGCACCTTTAAATGCATAACATTTAGCAAAAAATAAAAAATAAAATGAAACACTGAAAAATAAAACATGACAAGACATAGAGTCTAGAGAAATGAAGATGTATAAAATTAAACAAAATGTATTAGAGTATCCCAACCTCTCAACAAGGGCCAATACTTCCTCTGTCATCACGCAATCTTCAATCTTGAACTAGCTCCACAGCTAATGCTCCAAACCTCACCCTTACCTCCAGGCAGTCCTCCACAGCCTTGCTCCAGCACACTCTTTGCTGAACTTGACAGTCTCAAGCTGCTCCCTGTCATCCCGCTCCAGAATAGCAGCTACCTTTTTTTTCTGAAAGTATGTCCACCTTTAATCCACTACACATGCTCACATCATTCAAATCCAGATCATCCACCATTCAGTCCTACCTAGCAGGAACTACCTTCCTCACCAAACTCATCACAGGACTCTACTGCACTTCAGTCTTCCAAACTGGGAACCATGTTGATCCAAGCCTAAGGCAACAGGAACCTGTTGTTACAAGTTCCTGCTTCTCACCTCTGATCTACTCAGCCTCGTATTCACTCTACTCATTTGGGCTTCTTATCTCTTCCAACAGATTTAACTCAGAATCCACATTCCCACTAGCCTCCTCGTGCTCCTCAGATGTTCTGTCCCTGACTTAATAACATAATCTTTCCATCATTCTGAGCCATCTGACATCACTATACATACCTCAATTCCCTTGCACTTATGTTACAGGGAAGTAAATCGAACAGCTTGTGGTCTCTTCAGATCCTCAAGTATCGGACATTTCAAGCTTGTCACACATTCATAAGAAACAACTTAATGATCTGTATCAGTTCATTCTCAACTGATCTCAACCCAAATGTGACTCTTTTTGGGGGTTTAGATCAGCTTGGGCAGGATACGCCTGAGACGGAGCCCCCATCCTGAGTCTTCCTCTGCCAAGCTTCACAATGTCCTTCCAGACTGCCTAACTCACAACATATCTTACATCAAACATTTATCACCCTTATTCCACATATTCCTGAATCTTCATTTTAATGTTAAAACACAAACTATTTGTGGTGGGGTCCTTGTTAGTGATTTGTAGTCATGCTTGCTCAGGTAAAAATGTGCTCTTTTCAAGAAAAAAAAAGTGTTTTCAATGAATCTTAATTGAGAAAAAGTGCATTTTTGTCATGAGAACAGAATGCTTTTCTACAAATATTCTGCAAAACTTAATATTTTAATTGTAGAAAAAAGACATGCCTCAGCATTAATGACAGTTAGGACACACTTTTGCTGATTTAGATGTAGTGCTTTCAATTTCCACTGTTTTGGATTAAGAGATCCCAAAACTTCTTGATTTGGCCAGGAATCAAAAGTCTGTAAATGATTTACTAGATAAGTCTGTCCTTTACAAGTATATTATAAGATTATTAAAAGATACATTTTAAATTTTTACACTTATGCTGTTGAGCTGGTTGCATCATACAACGGAGGATTAGGGGCACATAAAAAAAAAAACTATAGTTACGAGAATAAAGTCGGAAAGTTATGAGAATAATCTCATAAAGTCACAAGAATAAAGTTGAGAAGTTACGAGAATAATCTCATAAAGTTACAAGAATGAAGTTGAAAACTTACAAGAATAATCTCATAAAGTTGTGAGAAAAAGTTATGAGAGTAAAATTAATAAATCTATTTAAATTAGGCTAGAAAACAAACTTTATTCCGAAAGGTTGTACCAGAAGAGCAGCCATCTGCCTATGTAAAGAGGATGAAACAAGAGCGTCTTCTTGATTAGGGTGTGCTTATATGGATCTAAAGTTTTGACAATTAGCCTTCTAAATGACTTTATTGTTGTACATTTATGCTTTATTTTTGTAACTTTTATGAGATTACTCTCATAACTTTTCGACTTTATTCTTGTAACTTCTCCGCTCTATTCGTGTAACTTTATGAGATTATTCTCGTAACTTTCTGACTTTATTCTCTTAACTTTTTAAGATTATTCTCATAACTTTTGGAATTTATTCTTGTAAATTTCCTTTTTTTTTTTTTAACATGGTCCTAATCCTCCGTCGTAGTATCATGCTTCTTGTAGCTGTTTTTCATACGTCTCCCCTGTAGAAAATTCAATCTGTTAAAAATAAACAAACAAACCAAAAAAAAAAAACATGGTGGTACCAATTGTAGCCAAGATTTTTGATTCATCTTCAATGGAGAGTTTTAACAAAAAAAGTGATAATGATCATATTCAAAATGTTTTACCACTATGACAAAGACAGAATGCAATGTTCAAGTGTTTGTGGAGAAGCTTTGACCATTAATCCATTAACCACTTTAATTTACTGATTAAAAAGTCCCATGACTTGATCAGTTCTCGCTGGCTGTAGTTCCCAGTGTTTTAAATAAAATAAGACCTGAGTTATTGTCAGTTTATCCTCATCCCCATTCTCTATATGACATCAACTAGTAGGCTGGTGGCGCCATCAATGGCCTGGCTCAGAACTGACAGGTGGTAGTGCACTTTGTCCCAGTCGCTTTCTAGACCTGATGACGTAGCCTGGGCAAAAGCATCAGCCAAACCAGGGAAAGTTGCCTGTCCCGAAGACTTTGAGGCCCAGATTACATGCCTTTGGATCACACAGAAAAAAAGGATTTATTGACAATAGGCTGCCAAGACCTAGCATTCATCAATACAATGTGTATCCTTATACTATCATCAGATAGTTTGTTCAGCTGTATATTAGCAGAGCACTTTGGACTAAAGGTTAATACCAGCAGGATAACATGCTAACATTCATAGTCCATTTATGAGGATGTCCTTATGACCCCTGTATTCATCCTGTGCTGTGTAAGGGTGCTGAATATATCAACTTGCTGATTCATAACACCTCGAAATTATCAATCTCGTTACAGAAAAACATGCTGTGTTTTGGAATTGAATTAGAAAAATAAGTCTCTTGTAAATTTTTCCTTTAAAATGGTCCAAGATGTAGAAACAGGTCCTTACTAAAAGATATTTCACTCTAACTGACACACCAGATGGACCGTTCAACATCTTTCACTAGTCCATCTGGGAAAGAGTCTATAGAATGTGCTTGGGAATGGGCAGAACATTTCAAAGCATATCCAGGTGACTGAACAATTGATTCATCAATCACATTCATTACAGGTGGGCGCTACTGCATTGGTGTAAAGGACAGAGCATGAGCCACTTAGTAAAACCAACTCTTGGCAAAACACGTTGGATGTGGAGCGAGAATATCCTTTCCATAAAAAGTGTGTATTGTTGATATTAGTTTTTCATTTAACAAAGAAATGTGGTCCAGATTAGATAAAACATTTACTGAATAGCTGCCAGCATCTATTCTAACCTTGGTACAAGCAGTCACTTCCTGCTGTTGTCTTGCTCATACTGTAGCTTCCACCTCTTCATGCTCTAAAGGACGTTGATTTGGCCACCCCGCTTCAGGCTGCTCTTAATCATAGATTGTATAAACTTATTTCAGCTTTTAAGTGTTGGTTACAAATTACTGACAATCAGAAGATGTATCTGCCTTATTACAGACATTGAATCAAGCTGATCAATATTCACTGCAAGGTTAATTTTGCTCTACGTCCCTCTACAAAAGTCATTTTCTCTATGCCAAGTTGAAAGTAGAAGCTAAAATGCTATTACTGTCCTTACAGTGTTTTAGTCTGTGGACATCCTGCAAACATGACTGGCCATCTGAGCCCCTCAATGTTATTACTGCAGGAATCAGTAACAATGAATTCTGATAACGGCATTATCCTAAAGAATAAGATTTATGCCACAGTCGAGTTGATAAAGCATCCAGCAAGATCTCTTAGTATTTTAATGGGAAAATCATGGACTTTTAAAAAATATCCCAAAGTTTAACCAAACAAAGCTCACAGTGTTTGGTATGGGTAAAATGCATTCTCAAAACATAATTCCCTTTAACAATTTAGCACACAGGAACCTTAGTATTTCTAAGCCCCTACATATCTTCAAGTAGCCATAAACCATGCAATGTCAGGAATATGTCTAGGCAGGTTTGTGTCACCACAGTAAACATAAGAGCAAAACCCTGGAAAGTTGTTGCCACATCCACCTCCCAAGAGGGGTATGGACAAACACACTTTATGAGGATTTACTCTAAAGCATGCTGTTCTACGCCAGGCTGAAACAGAGGGTTTTGTGGAGATGCTCAAATAAAATATCTGAGTTATTTTGTTAAGAAGAAACTTTGAAAATACATTTTGGGAAAATCTAAGACCAATGCTAACTTGCTGAAATGGATTATAGTGTGAAGGCTGTAAAAGTCTTCAATAGCATGATTGTTAATTGATTTCATTAATCTGCATCACAGAATCATGTGTTTCTACTTTCTGTTTAATCATTTACAATGTAGTTGACAAGAGCACAAAAAACTGCAAGTAGCATCTTACTTTTGCCAAAAGCATAAATCATCCTCTCACCTGTATGCATATTTATCTGGGAAAGCAAGAGGGTTCAAGAAAGCTCGGTCCAGCAGCATGAGCTGATCGTTGATCCGTCTGATATACAAAGGCCTAAAAACAAGTGGGATTCAGAGATAAATGTTCGTTCACTGTTTTTTTTTCCAATATGAGCTGCAGGGGTGTCATTTATGTCATTTATGTAGACTGGTACTCTTACGTCTCGTTTGCCAGGTCAGAGCTTTGAATCAACTCATCCATCACGGATGCTGCAATCCTAAAGTTTTCCACTGCAGTTTCCAGTGGTACTGAAACAAGGAACAGATAAGCCATGCAACCTTTCAGTCAAAGACTTCAACCTTTTTAATATTTTGTGAACTTTTTTAAGAAACAAAGATGCTGTTGAGTTTTGTTCTTCTGTCCTTACCCATGGAAATTTCCTTGGCTTCCAGCTGAGATTTATATAGGCTCACTGCCAAATCCAAGTATTCCTTTAAACTCTCATGGTAGTCCAGGCAGCTGAAGGGCAACACCAGGCTGTCAGCGAATCGGATCAGGATGTTTCCTGCTGTCCTTGCTACAGCCTGATGAGCGACAAACCCTGTGAGGAGAGAGTACAACAGTGAGGTCAGAGTGTGCATTCACATTGAACACAACGTGCGTGACCAAGATCTCATCGCCCACGCAACTCGTGTCGCCTGTCCATAAATAGCGCATTTTGTCACAGTCATGTTGCTAAGCGATGTCACGCCTGCTCGAGTTTCACCACGGTCACCTCATATATATATCATATATTTGTATGAATTAGCTGACGTTATTCCAACTGTTTCCTTTTCACTCATCTGCCAACCGAAAAACACTGCAGCTGATGCAAATGAGCAAGGACAGAACCACAGAGAACCGCCACTTCTGTTGTATGAGGTGGAACTAATGTGCTCACTAACTAATGTTTCCTCACGGACAGGTATTGTCACTCTGTGACCTGGAACAAAATCAGTTGTTGTGGGTGTCGTCACATACCCACACAATGCTGATTGGCTGTTGTGGCACAGCCACACGCAATGTTGCCTGAAAAGTTCAAATTTTTCAACTTTGGCAACCAAGTAACACGATCTGGTAGCGCGTCCAATGCGACCCGGTAGAGTGACAAAGTCACCCAGATTGCATCCATTGCATGGCAGGAGGCCTGGTCACGCCTGGTCACACCTAATCGCGGTTGAACATTGACTTTGCATGGAGATCAGTCGCGTCAGTTGCATTCGGTGTGAACGCACCTTTAGGTCAAAGGTACACAGACTGAAAACAAAAGTTTAGGCCAAGAAGTATGAGGATTTTAGTTAAAATCAACCTTTTTAATGAAGTAATACAGTGCCATGACATGAAAATGTAAGGTCTGATTTCTTTTGTAAGTGATGTTCAGCACAAAATGATTGAATATGTTTGAACATGAGAGAGTTCATTGCTCACCTGGATCAATGAACCTGTCGACATAGTCAAAGGTGTCATATGCTGTGTGGTAAACAGGATAAGTCCGAGCAGTTGTTTTACTCTGTAAAGGAGAAAATATTCAGTAGGACTGAGTAAACAAGTTTCATCATGAGTGATAGCTACTAATGTATCATTGGCAGTAAGGATCCCCTGATATATGTATCAGCATTGGACTTTGTTGTTAAAAAACATTATTGGTACCCCAAATTGCCCTTAGGTGTGAGCATGAATGGTTGTCTGTCTCTCTATGTGGCCCTGTGATCAGCTGGCAACCGGTTCAGAGTGTACCCCGCCTCTCGCCCAATGACATCTGGCATAGGTTCTAGCCCCCCTTCGACCCCAAAAGGGATAAGCAGTATAGAAAATGAATGAATGAATGAATGAACATTATTGGTTGACTGGTCAATCTTTGTTAAACAAAGATCAGCCAACCCATTTGTTTAACAAAAAAAAAAAGTGATCAGTTAAATAACCTTGAGTAAATAATTTTGAGTGAGACTGAAAATGGTTTTTATGGCAATGCCAAATAATTACATCAATTATGTCATGAATCTGAGTTAAAATTCATAAACTTTATCAATAACTACTCCATTAAACAATTTGCACTGTTTAACCTGATGGATTGAATTGATAGTTTTAGCCAGTTGTCAATAATTTTGTTTAATGACAAAAATAAGCACAAATAATAAATTAGTAATTTTATTGTGAACTTCATATGTCTTCACTGTAGGATACTTTATTGCATTGTTTTCTGGGATCTTACCTCTGCCAAGGAGGTTATGTTTTTGGTGACATATGTTTGTCTGTTTGTTTGCAAGATTAGACAAAAACTACTGGACAGATTTTGGTGAAATTTTCAGGACATGCTGGTAATGGCCCAACTAAAAAATGATTCGATTTTGGTGGAGTATTTGTTTGGATGCAAAAAATTCCCAAAGTTTCAAAAAGATCACATAGGTTAACATTGTGCCGAATTTTAAAAAATCATATCTCTGCCATTTCTCAACAGATTCACTTCCAATTTTACAGGATAATTTGGGGTCCATGTCTCTCATCAAGGTAAATTTAATCTGGATCGGATCCAGATTGACGTCACAAAACAACATTCAAGTTTATAATGGAAAATCCTGTTCATCTCTCCTTGGCTGCTGTGAGGGATTCACCCCCTTGACTTCATTGTGGGAATTGTAGTTTATTTGCAAACTGATGTTAATGTTTTTCAAGCTTGTGACTCCATTTCCAACTTCCCTTGCAATGCCGGAGAGGAGCTCCCCACGTGCAGAGACATGAGCAGAGACTTGGCCGTCCAATCAGAGCACATGGTGATCCAGAATTGTATCTTTTAAAAGGGTTGTGCTAAAGCCACTGCCATAACTGAGCTGCTTGGCAGAGGTCTGTGCTCTCTGAGTGCTTTCCTAGTTTTGTACTGCTTTGTTGAGAAAACACTTAACCAGTTATCAAAACTAAACACGCAAAACATGATCGGTATTGGCCTATCTCGCAAACAGGTGATTGGTGATCAGTATTGGCCAAGACAAACCTGATCAGGACATCCCTAATTGACAGTATGTAAGACATAAACTCTTTTTCTTGAATATGAGGCCACCGTGCAAAGCTCATAAACTGCAATCTGTCTGATGACCAGCAGGGAGAGACCCAATAGTAGCAAATGTTATGTCTGATCCTATGCAGACCTCTTAACAGTTTCAACAGATTAAAATCAAACACAGCAAGTAGAGGTGGCAGACTTCTTCCATACCGCGTCGTAATAGTATGACATGTCGATGGATGTGATTCCTAGGTAATGAACAAAAGGAGCATAGTCACTCCCTGCTCCTGTCAGGCGAAACAATCTGTCAAAATAGAGAGAAAGTCAGAAGACACTTTTAATAAAAGCATTGGTGCGATTTCTATTGAGACACATACAATAAATATAGATATGAAAGTGCTGCTTAGCTGACAACTGCACAGGAGGAACTTCACAAAGGTGCGCTGACACATGAGCTATTACAACTATTTAACAATATCCAGGAGCAGCTTAGTCTTAGAAAAATCAGACTGAAATGTCCACAACTGAGAAAAAGAAATCATGAAAATCGGAATGTCATTTACCATCTGTGAAGTGTAAGTAAGACATAAAGAGCATATCGGGCAAAGCTATTTCACTGTGTTCCTTTTGAACCAGAATTTAAACTGTTATCAATATTTGTTCTGTTGCTTTACACACAATCACAAACCTATGCTATTCCAACGACAACTTATGATATGTATTGGGTTTTTTGGTGAAGATCAAATGGGCTGACCATCAATGCACAAAGAGGAAAGTTGTAATTCATTACTTTGGTATGTGTCCGTGTTGTGGGCTTTCCCGGTTATAATATTTGATCCATTCATCGTACACAGATGTGGAGCCAGATCCAGGTGCACTGACCTGTGGAAAAATCACAGCTTCATTTGAGTATCCTAAAGGTAAAGTACAATATTGTAGTTATATTTTTGGAGATCCACAGACATAAGTTGTTGAATTTTAAAGGCCATACCTGTTGAGCAGCCTTGAATATGACACTGTCTAATGAGGGCATGCTTGAGGCTCTGAGGGTAACATTGGCTGAATAGGGCAGAAAATGAGATTGTTTGGTATGAGCATGACAAAATAAACTAGGAAGCACTCAGAGAGCACAAATCTCCACCAAGGTAGCTCACATATTGCTGTTACATCTATAAACAATAGTTCCACGACAAATTTAGCATCATAATATGATTGACCCTGAAAACACACACCTGGTACTCAGAATCATGTTGATATCATTATTGGTCTCCCAGTTATTGAGCAAAAACCATTGTTTGCTAATGGCGGTTATCTGGATTACCACCAAAATCTATTCATCAATCATTGGGCCATTACGAACATCTCCTGAAAATTTCAGCAAAATCTGTCCAGTAATTTTTGCGTAATCTTGAGCCAAGCAAACAACCCGACAAACAGACAACATATGCCGGCAAAAATATAACCTCCTTGGCAGAGGTAACATAAGATTTTCATAACAATGACTCTGACCTTCACCTGATAAGAGAAGATAAACCTGTCATATCTGTTATTTCAGTGGATCCCAACCTTTTGAGCTTGTTGAGCAATCCCAGGGGGGTCCAGTGACAAAACTGCTGGCCAAACTGACATCAGTTTTGATTGTTGTTATTATTAAAATCCATCAATAAATAGAATAAATCCACAAGCTCTAACAAAAATACCTTTGGAAAAAAACTGTCAGCAAGTATGTTAGCATTTCCCCACCCCAATTTTGACATTCTCAAAGCTGATGCAGTCAAGAGCCCCAGTATTTCTGGCATCCCCTATGGGGACCTGGAACCCAGGATGGTAGCCAAGGTATAATCTATCTAACTAAGACTATACAGTAAAATCCAACCACTCATATTTTAGCTAAAAAATTTTGGTGGTTAAAAGTCACCACAAAATCTTTTTTAAAGGTCTTCTTAATGGTGTATTTTGTCCTGCTTAAAGTAAAAACATTTTACTGAATTTCTAATCAAGTGGCAGATTTAGACAAAGTTTTTTACCATAGGTAGCAATATCCACATTGATGTAAGCAATGGTGCGCTCGCTGAGCTTTGTGAAGTATTGCTGATAAAGAAAAGAAAAACAAGTTAGCTGTAAACTTTATCCCACTGTAATGGTTGAGAAACACTTTAAAAGGTACAATGAATCGTGTTGTACAGTTGCAGGTAAATGAGACATTATCTTTCTTGATAGGCACACTGTGTTACAAACAGCTCACTAGCATGAGCAACCATTAAGTGCCATTATCATTTCAGACCAAGAAAGGTTGGGGCAGTTTGGATACATAAAGTGTTTTTCAAAGAACAATTGGATGTTTAATGGCTCTTAAATCAATGTTTAGGTGTAACAGAAGAGCTAGCAAAATGTCTCAGAACTTCTTTCACATTATTGAGTAATTTAAACTTCTGTCTAATAATGTCACTGACTCATTGAAAGATCACCTCAGTGTATTCATTTGACCCTATGAGGCCAAATTCCTCTGCTCCCCAGCTTCCAAAGATGATGGATCTGCGAGGTCTCCATTTTCCTGACACAGAAAGCACCAGAAATTAACTTGAAATCCATCACAGTCAAATAAACTAACAGGTCACTCATTTATGACTTCACTTACCTTGCTTCACCATCTGCCCCAGCACTCTTGACAATTCCAGCATGGTCGATGTCCCACTGCTCGGGTCGATGGCACCATGAACCCAACTGTCCCTGTGGTTCCCGTAGATCACATACCTGTCTGAACACAAACACAGAGCAGCCTCACAACCTGCAGAAACAAAAACAGCTGAAATCTAATGATGGATTTGGACGATGTGCCTCCTGTCTTACCTGGCTCAACACTCCCTCTAATAATGCCCATCACATTACCGGATCTCTTTACCTGACCAGAATTATAGATGTCCAATTTCACATCACTGAAACAGAGATTAAATATCAGAAGTATAATGCAGCAAGCCTTAAAAATACCTTAAAAATTGGAATATAAGCTACACTGATATATAAGCCACAGTGTATTATAGAGGCTCCCGGGGAGACAGGGTTTACAACTGTTTTCCTGTGAAATACAAGAGCAATCTCTCTGCACAGTATTTTTGGTTCTTATACAGATTAACGGCCTTGGTAGCCATGAATTTATCTTGTTTTCATTTTTTTCTTTCTATATACATGTCTATCCACTTCTCTTCCTTCTTCTTCTATCCTCCATCCCAGATGTCTGTCAGTTAAAGGGAAGGGTTTTCTTGCCACTGTGACTCCTCTAAATGCTTTGCTCATGGTGGGTTAATTTTCAGTCCATGGATTTATGTGTAACAAATCCCAATTTCAATGTAGCTGGGACATAAAAAATGTAAAATGTAAATGTAAATGTTCTTATTTTATACAGCCCTTTACAATAACCCTTTCGGTGAACCAAAGTGCTCTACAATAGATTTTAAATAAAAAGGAACAAATAAAAACATTAAAAAGCAATAAAAGCAATAAAAAAACAATAAAAGCAATAAAATAGAAAAAAATATTTAGTACAATAAAATACAATAAAGTAAAGTAAAAGTGTCACCACTCTACTGGGTATTAAAAGCCATCCCTACATAAATTAATTTTCAGTCCAGTTTTATAAAGGCCCAGGTGAGAAATAAGACGCATTTCAGCAGGGAGCTTGTTCCAGAGCCTGGGAGCAGCATCAGAAAAGGCTTGGTCACCCCAGTGTTTGTACTTTGACCTGGGCACTTCTGGCAAAGGTTGGTTGGACGACCTCAGAGCTCTACCAGGCTCCCGTACAGTTAAAAGCTCAGTTAAATGCACTGGGGCGAGACCATTAAGAGCTTTAAAAACAAACATAAAAAGTTTAAAATCAATCCTGTAATGGACAGGAAGCCAGTGAAGGGATTTCAGGACTGGAGTGATGTGCTCTTGTCTGTTAGTGCTGGTTAAAAGACGAGCTGCAGCATAGATATAAATATAAATATAATTTGAAATGTAAATAAAAACAGAATACAATAATTTGCAATTCCTTTTCAGCCTGTATTCAACTGAATACACCACGAAGACAGTATTTAATGTCCAAACTCATAAACTTCATTGTTTTTTTGTTTTTTTTCAAATATTGATTCATTTTGATTTTTGTGCTAGCAACATTTTCCAAAAAAGCTGGGACAGGTGCAACAAAAGACCAGGAACGCTGAAGAATGCTAACAAAAGCAAAAAAAAAACACACGTTTGGAGCAGTCCACAGGTGAACAGGTTAGTATGAACTAGGTGAGTGTCATGATTGGGTAAAATTCAGATTCTGACAACTATATTTGTTTGTTTATTGGTTTATTTAAAAGTATATTAATCTCAAAGGGCTATTCAATTTTGCAGTCTACCAGACCATTCGTACATTTCAGTACACAGCAGTCAGGAGAAAAAGAACAATAAAACACTATAAACAACATGTGGCAAGGGATGCTCATGGATGCCTCGCCATAAGTTTTTGTTCCAACTTTGGGAACTGTTAACAGATAACTACCTGAAGACCTGAGGGCTCTACTGGGCTCATAGGGTAAAAGCAAATCAGATGAATAAGAAGGGGCAAGACCATTAAGCGCTTTCAAAAACAGTAAAACAATCGTAAAATATATTCTATTCGAAATGGGCAACCAATGCAGACACCTTAAAATTGGTGTAATATGGACTCTCCTTCTGGTCCTCATCAGCATCCGAGCAGCTGACTTCCATAGGAGCTGTAGATGGGAAATGTTCTTTTCAGGAAGACCAGAAAGAAGAGTGTTGCAATAATCTATTCTACAGGTGATGAAAGCATGGATTAATGTCACTGCATTGACTTGAGAGAGAAGTCGCACTCGGGCAATGTTCTTTAAATGATAAAAAGCTTTTACGGTGGTTTCCCGAATATGTGGCTCAAAACTGAGATCTGTAACAAATAAAACACCTAAAATTTTAGCCTGCCCACATGGATTAAAAGACTATGCTTGGAGTTTGCTGGCCATGTTATCTCTCTTGACCCCTGAACCAATGACTAAAACCTGAGTTTTGTCCTGGTTGAGCTGTAAAAAGTTCTTTGCCATCCTTGATTTGATACCTAAAATACATTTAAAAAGGGCATCAAGTGGTCCTGTGTCATCAGGAGACACGGCAACATAAAACTGAGTGTCGTCAGCATAGCTGTGGAAATTGATGCTGTACCTACTGATGACATTCCCTAATGGAAGCATATATAGATTAAAAAGAGTAGGGTCTAAAATTGAACCTTGGGAAAACCACACTTTATACCATAACATTTGATGAGTGATCCCCAAGAATCACATAAAACTTTCTACCACTAAGATAAGAGTTAAACCAGCTAAAAAAAGTTGCAATAAAATGACGGAGTCTATTTAAAAGAATTTTGGGCTCAACTGTATCAAATGCGGAACTCAGGTCCAATAAAACTAAAGCAGAAGGTAACCTATTATCCATGTTGGACCTGAGGTCATTGACTATTGACTAGAGCAGTCTCTATACTGTGATGTTTCCTAAAACCAGATTAACAAATTTCATTAATATTTCAAAAATTAATAAAATCATTTAACTGGTTTAAACAATACTTTCTAAACTTTTACTTAAGAATGGATGCAGGTCTGCAATTATCAGCTACTGCTGTATCCAATGGCCCTTTTCCACCAGCCCGCCTTGGCCCTACTCTACTCTACTCTACTCGGCTCTACCCGGTTTGCGTTGCGTTTCCACCGGCACAGTAGCTCCTAAAACAAACCAGTTTTAGTACCTACTCTGCTCTGGTTCTAAGCGAGCTGAGTCGACACTAAAAGGTGACGTCGACCGTCTGTCGGCCGCTGGGTAGGGGACCGGACTGGTGGAAAAGCAGGCCAAAGTGACTGGAGTAGAGCTGGGTAGAGTCGGGGAAAGCCGAGCCGAGTAGAGTAGGGCTAATGGAAAAGGGCCACAAGTTGCTTCTCTTCAGAAGGGGTTTTATAATTGAAGTTCAGTTAAAATGTCAATTAAATCTGCAGCGTCTTCAGCAGTATGATAACACCTCCTGATAGTACGCACTGGGATTTCCTGTCTCTTAAAATCATTCACTGATATTAAAAACACAGAGAAATGGTCAGACGAACCCACGTCCATAACAGAGATCATAGACACTGATAGGCCATCGGCAATGACAAGATCTAAAATGTGACCCCTGTTATGGGTTGACTGTGTTACATGGTGGATAAATTCATACAATTAGGAAGGTTTAAAAGTTCGGAGCTAAAAGATTCTGATTGATTGTTGACATGCAGATTAAAATCACCTAAAATAATAATTCTGTCATACATTGAAAAGGATAAAAGAGAACAATTCTGAAAATTCAGTCAATGAAAGAGTCCTGACGTCCCAACGATATTTCAAAGAGAAATACTCATCAAATAAAAAGTCTTCAAAGCCATGATTTGCTAAAAAGAATTGTGTCTGTCCCCCCGCCTCTTTTTCTTTGCCTAAAAGAATAAGAGACCAGTAATTAGGGGGAGACGCTCCAATAAGACTTACAGGTGCATTAGTACTTAGCCAAGTTTGCTGATGTCAGGGATTTTCTCCGTTAAGTCCATGACAGTGGCATTCGTGAATGACAGCGTGACTGCCCCCTCATGCGTACGTTCCTTATGATGGGGTCCCCGATGAAGATGATTGTTGGTAGAGCCATCTGATGGAGAGGACGCTGGTGTGAGGCAAGATCCCCAGCGAGGAGTTTGATTTAAACAGGCCCTGAAGGGCTTTTCTCTGTGCTCCTATGGCGCTGTGCTGGCAGGCCAAGTTGGAGTAGGCTACCTGCAGTGTCGGCGTTTAGTCCAGCTTCACTCGGATCTCTCCAGGCACCATCCTTCAGTGCCATCCAACAATTAGGCCTAATGAGGAGGTGCAGCAGGGGAGAATATGATTATTTCCTCCTTTTTTGTCTCCTCAAACCACAACCTCCATCCAGGATTCCGGGGGATTAGGTGTTGAGCCAGAGGAAGGATGTGGGCGCACAGGATCCCACAGCAAGGTATCTGAGATTTCAGTATAGATGGCCAGTAGTCTCTTGGACTCGGAAGCAGCCATGTAAATGCAGCTTGACAGCATGGTGTCCTTCCTCTGCAGCTCCTTGGAAAGTCTCTGGATGTCCTCTCTAAGGCTAGTCACCTCTCTTTTTGTGTGAGAAAGTGATAAACAGCCGTCGTAGTGAACAGTCTTCATGTTGTGTGAGGCAGATGCTATACAATTGCTGAGGTAAACAACATTGTGTGGCTGAAGGCGGTGAGCCTGCTCAGGGATTCAAAGTGTAAAAACTTACAACCCAGACAGAAATTAAATCTACCAGTTTGGATTTAGGACTCGGAAGACATTAAGAGTCTCTGGTAATTAATTATCAAAACAAGGGTGTGCTTAAAAACAGTACGAAAATAGTTTTAAAGCAGCAAAATCCATCCGTAATTTCCACCCTGATCAACACACAATTGCATGAGCAAATTGTCTAATGGCTTATGAACAAGGTTTCTTAGCCTAAAAGTGCAAGGAAGTTTGGGATTTCATCATCTAAAGTCCATAATATCATTAAAACATTAAAAGAATATGGAGAAATTTCTGCACTTAAGCAGCAAGGCCAGAAACCAACACTGAATGCCTGTGACGTTTGATGCTCAGACAGTACTGCTTAAAAAAACAATATCATTCTGTAAAAGATTTTACCATGTGAACTCACAAATACTTCAAATAACCTTTATCAGTTGACACAGTTTGTTTCTACATACAAGTTAAAACTCTATTATGCAAAGCCAATCCCATATATCAACAACACCCAGAAAAGCAGCTGGCTTCTCTGGGTCCAAGCTCATCTGAGATCGATTTATACAAAGTGGAAAAGTGTGCTGTGGTGTGATGAGTCCATATTTCAAATTGTTTGGAAATCATGGATGTTCTGCCCTCGAGGCTGAAGTGGAAAAGGACCATCCAGATTGTTGTCAGTGCAAAGTTCAAAAGCCAGCATCTGTGATGGTGTGGGGGTGTGTTAATGTCCATGACATGGGTAACTTGCACATCTGCGAAGGCATCATTAATGTTCAAATGTACATACAGGTTTTGAAACAACATAAGCTCACATCTCAGGAACATCCCTGCTTATTTCAGCATGATGCCAAGCCACATTCTGCACGTTTTACAACAGTGTGGCTTGCAGTCCAGACCTGTTTCCCATTTAAAATGTGTGGTGCATTATGAAGCGCAAAATACGACAATGGAGACTCTGCACTGTTGAGCAACTTAAGTCAAACAAGCAAGCAAGAATGGGAGAGATTTCCACTTTCAAAGCTTCAACAATCAGTGTCCTCAGTTCCCAAATGTTTATTAAAAGAAACAGTGATAAAACACAATAGCAAATATGACCTTGTCTCAGCTTTGTTGAAACATGTTACAGGCATCTAATTCAAAATTAGTGAATGTCTACAAAAAAAAGAAAAACCAATTTGTCAGTTTGAACATAGATATCTTGTTCTTGCAGTGTATTCAATTGAGTACAGGTGGAAGAAGGATTTTTAGTTCAGTGTATTCAGTTTTAATTTATGTTTTACACAGTGCCCCAACTTCATTTGAATTGGGGTTTGTAAAATATGAGTAATGATAAAAATATTAATGATAAAATAAGTAAAGAGTACAGTCCGGACCTGGCCATGCGTTCAGTGTCTTGAAGTAACATTTTTTATAAATAGCTTCTAAGTAAGCTTCAGTTGATTGATTGACTGATCAGCGGGATCATACATATGTATGTGCTCTCAGTGTACACTCAATGTAAATTACATTAAATTAATTTAATTAATCAATCAATTGATTAATAAACAATTATAAAGTCCCTTTTAAAATAGTAAGATATTTTCTTTAATGTAATGTCGTCATATCTGTTTTCCCTTTTGTGCTGGGAAAAACAGACAAGTATTTGTTAGCAAGATCAATTTGAGTACTGAAATGATCAGATTTAGATGACATCTCCTGTCATGTGTATATTTTTGGGTTCTGAGGGACAAGATTATTAAAAAATGTGAGCAATGTTTTCTCTGAATAGAAATTGTGCTTTTCTATGCAATTTTGTTAAACAATGAAAGTTTAAAATGAGTTTGGGTATATTTGATAAAGGCTTCTCTAGAGGATACATAACTTGTTTTTTATTCATTTCTTGATGAATATGCATCTAATGCCTAACTTTGTCTTGTAGCTGCCTACCTGCCACTGAAAGTAGATGTATCTCTGAATCCTGGGCCTCCAAGGTTGTAGGTACAATTAAATCCTCCCTTCCATGCCTCTGGTGCTGGTTCTCCACCCAGCGAACTGGAAAGACAAAATGGAAAAACAAGGTGAGCTGTAATACAACAATGATGGATTACATCACTCACTAAGGCAATGTCCCCCATCACAAACCAGATCAGTACGTAGGCATCCTCAAATCCGATTGGTTGAGTAGGAATGGGAGAAAGTCCTTTAATTTCCTCAGGTTTAATTCTGTAGGTATCCTCTGAAATGTTTTTGAAGACAGTGAAATATGTAAGTTGATGTTATTTGATAGCCTCTGTTGTTTGTAACATTGTTTTATGGACACTGTGGGCCATATTTTCACAAATCAATGATTACCTTTAGCAGCCAGGTAGGGTGTTAGCATGTCTCCAAACTGAGTTTTGTAGGAGCCCCTCTCCACGCCTGAGGGTGGAAGATACCAGGAGTGTGGATACGTCTCATCAACATCAGATGTGAGACCGTCATTCATTTCCAGAGGGTCTGTGTAGACAAGCACACCGACAACACCAAAGGGTGCTGCATTGATGGCCTGGTTGAGACACACATACCATTGCAGTTAACATTCCATCAAAAAGCCCTTGTGATTTATTAATACTTATAACGGCCTTTTTAAGACTCAGATGTGTTACATTAAAACAGTTTCCATATATATTAATTGTACATTCTTTACATGCTCTTAAAGGTCATATAGTTTACTCCTGTTTAACAGTTACACTTGTTCCAAATGTCCCCAGAAAACATTGTTGAAGTTTCTTGCATAACAGTCCACTCAGATAGTGAATTTTGCCATGGACAGGGAGTTATCTGATATTTTCCTCCAGCTAGAGAAACAGCCTTTAAGGTCACAGAAGCTTGTAATACCCTGAGTGTCCACTTGAGGCTGATTGCAGAAAACTGACACCCTAATGATTGTGTGTGGGGGTATATGTTTTTAATGCAACTTAACAGCCTGATTCAAAATATGGCTTCAATTTAAAGTTATAAAACATTTATGTACCGTCTTTGTATGGGAGGTGAATTTGTCTATATAGAGGAGTAACAGTTTTAAAAACACAGCATCGCTATTGGTCAGATGGCCCATCAAATGGCTGATGTCACGTGGCTTCGACAAATACTTTTACAGTCCGCATTAGTGACACTATTTTTTTGTCTTGAAAGTATAAATTTAACCATTCAAGCACCAGCAGAGTTATAAAAAAACAGAGAAAAAAAGTCCCAGTCATAGTTTTAAATAATGAATTTTTATCAGTTTGATTGATGTGGCATCGCAGCCTAAATCAGAATGATATGTGAGCTGTCATTTCAAGAACTCAAGTACTTTCTTTACGTTGAGTCTATGTGCCTGAAGGTGTGCACAACACTGCAGCCTGTTGCAAACCTGTTGTCATACCTGCTGTAGATCAGTTTTTGAAAAGGGACAATTTGTATGTAAAAAATAAGCTGCTGTTAATATTAAGTAATAGGTTAAGCAATTGTATTTAGTACATAGTAACTAATTACATATTTTTAGATAACTTGCCCAACACTTTCACTTTACTGATGCTATTTACATTTGAGTCTAATGAGGACTATTCAATCCTTTCTTTAGTGAACCGTAGCTTGTTACCAGTGTGACTAAATGGATAAGAGTGTCCTTCAATCTGTAACAATTTGGCCCTCGAGCAGTTTCCCATCCTTGACTTAGAGAGTCATGTAGTAAAAAAAATCTGTGCAAAATATATAACTGTCTTTGAAAAAATTTCTTATAATTCATTTTAAGTAAGGCTCAGATCTTTAGTGTAGTAAATAGTGGCCAAAAATAGTGGACATATGATAAGATATAATAAGATTTATGATTGTTTATTGCATGATGAAGTGTGTCTTTATTGTGGTAGATGGGAATTGTAAAATACCAGTACCACTTTGAAATCTGCAATGATAATACAATCTTCTCGTTACTCAGCTATCTAAGTTTCTGAGATAACTATAAAGACAAGGTAACATTCTCTGCACCCTTATGAACCCAATAAAAAGATGTCATTAAGAGATAAATGATAGTGATTTTGTTTATGACAGCACTCAAGTCTCAACTGCCACCTCTGACTCATTTGATTCAAAATATTTTTCTAAGGATGCACGATCAGATATGAACAAAAATACACAACAAACAAGAGGATATTTAATTAAAAAAACAAAAAACAAAAATCACCTTATTAACTCGTCCTACTCCACCGTATCTGGTGATAGCGATGGTTCCCCTAAGGTCCAGTGTCTTGTTCAGCTCCTGATAGTCACTCACTGAACCCTGGTTGGCAAACACCAGTTTTCCCTAAAACCAGTGAAAAAAGTTACCAAAGAAGCAACACAAGCCGAAGTGAAGCAATACAAAATGATATGAACCTCTATTCCAACAATTCAAGAGTCTCAAACTGGTTTAAATGGAATCTGACCCCTTTACATGCTGTGGTGAGGCTGCACTTTTTGGCTCCTGTTGCTCTTTGATGTCATGTTAATAGGCAAGGATATTAGCCTTACTGCTAATTATTTGCACTGATATTTATTTGCATTGTATGGGCAAAACTAAGTGTTCACATTGGGATTTTCTGTTTATTAAAATGGATTATTGAGGTAAATACATCAAGTCATGTGCTGTGGTTGTATGAGGGTCTTGAAGATTGTCAAGGCTTTAATTGGGCCACAGCATAAAAAAGTTTAGGAAAGACTCATGTGTCATGTACTGTGTTTTACTGTATCCCTTTGTGTCATGCCTGTACATCCAATTTTATGCTGTATCATATCGTACCCTCTGGAATTTGTTTGTGTTGGTGTTGGTATCAGTGCTGGATCCTATAGTAGGTATGTTAATTTATACACTTAGATAAAATTTTGTTCGAAAAAAATATATATTTTTTATGATTTTCTAGATCTCTTCACATGAAAACAAGATTATCAGACTACTGTCTTTCCTTTTTGTCACTGTAGTTTATTGATATGATTAAAGTATAAAGCTCAGCAATGTTCCAGAGCATCTAAACTCTGTCAAAGATTATCTTAGTTCTTACAAGTCCCATTCTTCTCCCCCTCTTAAATGTTACCTGATTGCTGCAGTAAAATGGTTATTTGTTATTTTATCACTTTAGCTCACAATCAAACTTAACCTTAGATGCTGACATGCAAACCATTTTGGTCTTACTGGCTCAATATCTGCATCAACTGCCAACATGTATTTTTAAAAAGGACATTATCAAGATAAAGAAAAAAAAAAGATGATGCCTGTCAACTTTAAAGTTTATGACCTGTGTATCTTTATGGACTAAAATGTTTATTGACTCTATAATTCATGGTAAGATTGCATTCAAGAATTGTTTTCTTCATTTGATTCTAAGAAGCACACAAGATGTTGATAGTTTATACCCATAATACATTGCAAAATGTGTCCCTCCTCAATCAAATTCCTGTCACCTGTTAGATCATATTTTTCTTTTAAATTAGATTAAATTAATGTGTATTAAGAGTCCTTCTGTTGACTTCCTTGTAGCACCTCTGGTTGAGTGATGAATGTAAAATTGAATTTAATGTGTTGTTGAATTTTAGATCATATATGTTGTGACTGGATTTGTGCAGGGGCTTTTT
Organism: Cetoscarus ocellatus; assembly: GCA_037902135.1. Lineage (NCBI taxonomy): Eukaryota > Metazoa > Chordata > Actinopteri > Labriformes > Labridae > Cetoscarus > Cetoscarus ocellatus. The sequence continues at coordinate 372,040 of JBAMNC010000414.1, forward strand.
TTCAAAGTGGTTATCCTGCATCACCTTTATGTGAGATCTACAGTTGCAAACTGGTGGTTGCTAACCATTTTATCATTTTGTACAGTAGGTTATTGTTAATGCACATTTTCCCTTCCCAAATAAACAAACTAAACATGAAGTTAGAAATAGTGATCACTGCAGAGTACGTAAGGTAAAAGTATACTTTAAGGTGGCTAAATGTTTTGCGAATCAATAAAAACCCTGGAAGACAGGATGAAGACAGGTTAATGGTGGTGTGACACTAATACATGACATTAAGGTCATGATTATGGTGTCGCTGACCCACTTTTTGTATACTGTGTGCTCTCTGTTTAAGTCCCATAAACAGTTTTCTTATCATTTTAATGTTCATTTACTTTTACACTTTACTGTAAAAACTAAAAGCTTCTGCTGTGATCAAGTTTTGTTGTTTTGAATTTAGGATGCATGAATGTAACTTGGTTTTCAGATAACTTCCATTTTTTTTTAGCAAAACCACCAAAAAAAAAAAAAAAAGCAGATGAAAAAACACATGAGCGTGCTGGGCAATTTTAAGGTTTCATTAAAACAATAGTTCTCAGCTAGTGGAACAGAAACATAATGGGTCACAGAGCCATATTCAGAGTAGGCCTGTGCTCAAAATATCGATACAGCAAAATATCTTCATGCACTCTTTGCCAGTACGTGTATTGATACTGATTCTACAAAATCGATACGGCCTCAAATGCTGTGACAGCTGTTGTCGACACACTTTGGGTGATGTTATCAATGGCACAGTTGAAAGTCGAAGCCAAACTTCATGAATGAAGCACAAGTTAAAAATTTTAACATAGGTCTAAAATCTTTGAGGACCTAAATTTAAAGTGTCTAGAATTGTAGAACAATTTTTTTTCTTTTTGCAATGAAAAATACAAATTTAAAGTTCTCAGGAATTCTGATAATAAATACCCATAATTTACGCTTAATGGGATACATATTGTTTTGTAGCCTCAGTATCGGGATACGTATTGTATCGTGAGGTTACATGAAATACCCAGGCCTAATTCTAAGGGTCACAAATGTGTGCCTGGAAAAAATATTGCAAATGTCTATGACAAACCTTTTGTTTACACATCTTGCTCTTTCCCCTCTAAGGTACATACAACAGCATTTTCCATTAAATGAATCGATTGAGAAATATCAGAAAATTGGGTAGTATTTGTTTAACACTGTATCAGATCTGTTTGGATTCTGGTTTTTACCCTTGCATGTCCAGCAGGTGAGAATGCACCAAATGGCTGTACCACGTCAGGATCGTTTTGTTCCTCAAAGTAGGCCTTCTCTGTTCGTCTGTTAGTGTGCAGCACAGTGTCAGAAGGATCCACTGAAATCAACAAAACATAGTCAATGTTCTGGGAGGAGTAAATGAAATGAGTTAAAACATCCTTAATGTTTGACATCTCCACAATATGTTTCGGGTGTTTTATGAGTTGGATTAAATACAAAGTGATGACTCAGCAAAACAGGGAATAAAACTTCCCCCACAGTAGTTGTTTTAGATGGAGCCAGGTTAAAGGGTAAATCTAGATTTAACACTTCATAGGTGCTCTAAGGGAATGGCCCAACTGCAATAATCCTACAGATGACTCAGATTAATTTTATCTTAATATTTGAAATACCTCAATGATAAAACACATTTTATAACTTAACAGATAGGACATCAAGGGTGATATGATGCTGCATACATTTTGTAATTACCATCCTGATGCCTATTTGTTTCTGCTTCAGCTTCTCGATTCATTTAATCAAAATGCACATAATAAACTGAGATAATGGGTGTTACTCACCTACAGTGACCATGTTTGGGTTGTCGGGGTCTGGGAACGACAGGTAGACCATGTAATCTTCTCTCCAGGCATCATCTAGACCAGTATCTGGATCCTTCCAGTTATTTAGCACATACTCCACAGTCTGTTCATCTCCTGCTGAGGTGGCCATGTGTGGCACTTTGGTCAGCTCTCTGTTGGAAGAAGAAGAGCATAAGTTTGATGAAGTTGTCTTGGTATGAAGACCAAAAGGAATGATAAGGAATCTACAGATGTGCCCAAAAATAATAAAAAGACAACCATGGTATCAAGCCAAGGGTACTGAATTCTTTTTTCTTTCTTCTTATAAGATTAAACCTTTTAAGACAGTTAATTGAAAAAAAAAATCAAACACAAAAGCTGCTGCTGCATAGGTTGAAAGCTGATGCCTAAGATCTCATGCTCCAATGACCATAAGATAAAGTCTTTCTATATTTTAATGTACTGCATATTGTCTGAACTGCAAAATAGTGTTGACTTGTTTTGCATTTTTCTGAATTTTCTAAATCTTTCTGCTTTAATTTAAATATTATTGACCCCTGTATGCAATCCATGCAGGGCTCTCACTAAAGGCTAGGAGTGGTGGTGTATATATACATACATTTATATGTAAATACATATATATATATATACATATCAAATTGAATTTTATATTTTTTTATTATTATTATTATTATTTTTTTTTTTTTTTAGATGATTGAAGAACTCACCGGAGATGGTCCCCAATCTGGTCATTGTTCACCTCAGACATGAACTGTTCGATCATACTCTCATCCACATCCTGTCCCAAATCTTTCACCCAGGATGGTCCGGAGCTTTTTTCAATACCAAAGTGTCCGATGAGGATCCCAATAGTCAGAGCCACAGCACCGCACCCAAGCCCAATCAGCACCGTCTTTTTCATCCTCCTCTCTAGAATAAACCTCTTCTTTCCAAAGTTATCAGGTCAGCTGTCCCCCTCACCTGAATGTTCTACCTGACTGTGAGTGTTCTCTGATTTTTTTGGTGTTACTTACGCGAGAGACACATTAATGGTCCCTACTGCTCCAAAGCATCTGCTGATGTGACCTCTCAGGAGAAAGAGACAGGGTTACCGGAGAGTTTACTTATTATTGCTCATATTGAGATGAACTTCACCACTGTGTGCATGATTGAAGGGGAGGGGCTTCAGTCAATCTGTTTTCAAAGTCAGCACCCATGTCATCTGATAGTGTTGTAAATATGTGGACTACATTTGATATTCAGTCTTTTTAAATGACTTTTTCAAAATTATTTTTTTTTAGTTTAAAATTGGAAACCTGTTTGTGCAGTTCAGGCACTCTTTAGACTCTCTCTTCCACATTACAGGCAAAGTCCTGTAAACTGTCCACCATTCAAAATTAGTCTGCAACACTTGGAAAAGTGGTTGGAGATGTCACTGTTTAAATTGTATTGCTTGTATTTGTGTTTGTATGGGGCCTCCAAATGACTAAAACTGCCGTTCAGAGAAATCAAATACTATATACAGTGGTAAAAAAGAATTAAATTGTTTTAGACAAATGCTAAGTATTTTCAGGAAATCAAATGTCTGTTATTGGACTGTAGAGCCACAAGAAAACCTCAGTTCACGATGATTATGACTTCATATTTTGAATGAAACTAATATGTAATCTGTTTTATGTACATGGAGTAAAAGTTAACTAAAATGCATCAAAGCCAATCTGGTCTGAGTTTTACAGTCAGTAATGTGTGTGTGTGGGTGTGTATGCGTGTGTGTGTGTGTGTGTGTGTGTGAGTGAATGTGAGAGGGCATATATGAGCTCTTCTCATGGCTGCAGGTACCTCCAGTGTGAGGAGGTGTAAGCAAAAGTGAATATGAAAACAAGAGACTGAATATATACATTTATATACATATACACCCCCCCACACACACACATATATACATATATATATACACATATACGTATATATACACACACATGTATATATATATATATATATATATATATATATATATATACACACACACATATACATATATATACACACACACATATATATATACACATATACGTATATATACACACACACGTATATATATATATATATATATACACACATATATATATATTTATATATATATACATACATATATATATTTATACACACACACATATATATATATATATATATATATATATATATAGAGAGAGAGAGAGAGAGAGAGAGAGAGAGAGAGACACACACAGAGAGAGAGGTCTTTGCTAACCATTTATGAGTCCCTCCGAGACACTGGGCAGCCTTGGTCATGGGTAGAATGCCAAGGTCACTGGGTCTGATGTTCATTCTTAGCTTTTAAGCAAGATATTGCTAAAATGCCTTGAGGACTCTTCTTAAAAATTAATACAAATATCCACTCTGACTAAAGAATTAACTGATTTGATTTTGGAGGTCAAAGGTCATCATGACCACATCTTGGGAGCATAAAATTTCAAAATCCCACTGAAGGATCTTGTCACGTTTGGCAAAACACTACACTTGGACTTAGAAATGAACTGATCATATTTTTGACATCCAGTGTCACTGCAACTTATTGCTAAAAAATATATTGTTGTATGTGTGTCTGCTGTTACTATTATTTATACAGTTACAGGCAGTTTATTTATATTTATTTTAAGATTGTACACATTTGTACAAATGCATTATATCAACCTGCCAGGGGCAACAGATGGAAATGAGCATGTGACTAAAATCTGGCACAACTGGTAGTGCAATATAATGCTTAAAAATAACAATAACAACTGTTAGTGCAATAACTACTGGTGCAATATTAACTGTTATTAAATAGTCTCAGGTGTAAAATATTCTTAAATGTCGTGCAACAACTGAAGAGCAAAAAGCCTCAGGAAAATTTATTAAATTCATTTTAATTTTTTACTTATTCCCCCTTTATATTTAAGTGAGAGAAGTATCTTGCACATTTCTTTAAGTTTTTTTGTACTGTGAACATTTGATGTATATTTCTAAAGGTACAGTTTAAGTTATCTTATAGCTATACGTTGTGTTTTAACTCTACATTTTATTCATGCTTTTTTAGTCTTGTAGAGCTGGCTGGGGAGTAATGCTCTAAGAATTTACTGTTTCTAATGTCTTGCAGCTGTGAAAATGGCAATAAACATCTATTCTGTTTTATTCTATATATTTCCCTCTTCTGTCAGAGTTATGGTATATCAAATTTTCTTTTATTTTTATTGATTTTTTTTTTTTTTTTTTTTAATAATGTGCCCTTCGTCACTGAGAATAATCTTTACGTGGTCCTTATGGCCAAAAGTTGGGCTTGACAGGAAACAGAAGGTGCGGAGCGACGGCGACATCTTGTGGTAAAACACGTCATTGCAGCGCATTCTCACACGGAACTTCCTGTAAGCAGGTCTATTTCCGACTTAAGCATGGCAGCCTTTACACAATCCTTTAACCACTAACAGAGAGTGAAGTTAATATTATAATGAATGTTACGTTGGTTGCGGACCTCTCACGGAACTCTTATATACACCGTTGTTTGTCGGAACTAAATACATGACCACATGCCCTGAAAAGGTATCAAATATTTAGCTTACAGTCATGGCTCCATAGCTGTAAGTATCAAATGTGGCTTAAAAAACCTCCAGGTCACATCCGGTCACACCTGACGTTTCTGACGTTTTCCGTCGCATCTCCCGAGCATGCAACTACTGTTTCACTTTCATTTTTGCCTCACTTTTGCTGAAACGACGACAGGGTAGGTAAATGTGACAGTATTTGTCCAGTAAAGTGTTTGTGGAAAAGGAATGTAAGGTTACCAACGTTTATTGGATTAATCTTTTATGAAGTATCATCTTTGAGAAGGAACCCCGACCTCAAATTCATGAAAGTTTGTATCGAAAGTGTTGCACTTACTACTTGCATTGAGTACTGCAGTGTCATTGTGTCAGATTCTTTGACTGTGTGCGTTTTTTTCAGTAAACTGGAAAATGAAGCAAGTGACTTACGTACTTTGATTGCACCCTTACGCTTATTAAACAAAGTATCCGTTATGTATGTGTTTGCTTTTGTTCAACATTCTCGTAACGTAGAGATACAATAAAATGTCATGTGAGACGAAACTACATAGGAGACAAGCAAACAATAGAAAAATACTTTTCAGAAAAAAAGAAAAGGGGGGGACGATCGATCATTTATTCATATATTTCATTTCAGTTCTTAAATGCATCAACATGTCTACCTGAGAGAATCAACATGACTAAAATACGTAACATTAACCAAAACATAAAACATATCAGGATCTACAATCAAAAGGTATGGTGAAACCTACATAAAAATCCAAAATTATATTAGGGTATCCCTTAATAGGGCACTTAATAAAATTGACTGACTGCTTGTTATAATGATATTTAAAATAGTTTAAACAGATTTTGGATTTAATTAATGAAAATGTTTTAAAGACTGATGTGCAGCAGGTAGTGCACCAGCTTCACAGCAAGAAGTTTGCTGGCTTCGATCCCCAGGTTGGGCAGGGCCTTTCTGTGTGGAGTTTGCATGTTCTTCCTGTGCATGCGTGGGTTCTCTCCTGGCACTCCGGCGTCTTCCCCCAGACCAAAAACATGCCCATTAGGTTGATTTGTGACTCCAAATTGCCCTTAGGTATGAGTGTGAGAGTTAATGGTTGTCTCTCTTTCTATGTGGCCCTGCGACTGGCTGGTGCATTTTGGAATATAATCATTTGTTCATTTTTTTTGTGTGTGTTTCCTAGGGTAAGAGTGGACCTGCTTCTTTTCTCCTCATCATGTTTGCAGCTCCTCTCTTCTTGCTGCTGCTCCTCCTTCCTTTGCCCTCCTCATTGGCAGCCCAGCTACCCAACCAAAACCCACCTAAGGATGTCCCTCTGGCCACCAATGGACAACCCTTCCCTTGGGACCGCATGAGGCTCCCTCAAACTGTCTATCCCCTCCACTACGACCTGACCATCCACCCCAACCTCACCACCCTGGACTTCACTGGCCTCGTCCGCATCCAGTTGGACGTTCGTGAAGACACCGATGTAATTGTGCTCCATGCCAAGCAGATGCAGATATCCAACGTGCTGCTCCTCGCACCTGAAGGCGTGAGGCCTCTGCAGGTGTTAGAGTATCCTGGTTTCCACCAGCTTGCCCTGCTGTCAGACTCAGTGCTGACCAAGGGGAGGAGGTATGAGGTTCAGCTGGAGTTCGCTGCCAACTTATCTGACAGCTTTCATGGTTTCTACAAGAGCAGCTACCGCACCAGCAGTGGGGAAGTCCGGTAAGAGCATGAATAATGTATTATTTACGTACTATTTTTTATTTCTTTAAAGTCCGTAATATTTCAAAACTTCTGCAAAATAGCCCCAAATTTTTTAGTCGTTCACTGATGGCACTATTTAAATAACAGCACTAGAGACTGAGGACCCCCACTGTCCCTGGATGTTGTTGAAACTTATGATGTTAAATACACAACAGCCCAAAAAATACACACTATTTTACAGACTAATAATAATTCCATGTAGTATTCTCTTCATGTTTTTACAATACAGGGTAAAATTTACAATTTGAAATTATTTCCCATTTCCATTTAATTTGTTATTTTGGAAGGCATCACACAGTCCCCTTCATAGTGTTTTGAAATATCCCAGTCCTAACCAACTTTGGGAATCACTGTCCTAGTGGTTATATCTGTGCACCCAACAAACAGAGGCTGTTGTCCCATAGGCAGGTGACCTGGGTTGATAACATGAAACAAGTCATGTGTGCTAATGATAATTATGCAACAAAAGTAGATTTCTCTTAATATTTGTCAAATGTAGCAGCTGTAGTTATCCTTTGAGTCAGTAACTTATATTCTACTGTTACTCTTTTTCATTTTTAGAGTTATGGCTTCCACACAGTTTGAAGCCACCTTTGCTCGTGGAGCGTTCCCGTGTTTTGATGAGCCTGCTTTCAAAGCCAGTTACACCATACAGATCATAAGAGAGCCTCGGCACATAGCCATATCCAACATGCCAAAGGTAACAATGGATAAGGCAAATATTGTATGTTTATGTTATTATAAATGAGAAGGGATTGAGTGTTTCTTTGCTCATAAACTTTGATCAATTAATTGAAGTACCGGATTTGACAGTTGTACATTTACCCATCATTATGTATAGTGTTTCCTTGTTTTCATTCAGCAGAACATAAGCATCTTCTGACATGTTTTACTGTCAATTTCAGTTTAATAATATATATATTTCTGCAATGCTTGTACAGTTAGCATCTGATTTGGCTGGCTGCATAAAAAACAGACCCCTCCCTCTTACCACCACCCTTGATCATTTTAGTAGAAACACTGATTTAGTTAACCTCTAACCCTTCTTTTCGCCATTGTATCAATACACACTTGTATGTTTCAGGTTAAGACAGTGGAGTTGTCTGGTGGTTTGCTCGAGGATCACTTTGACACCTCGGTAAAAATGAGCACTTACCTGGTGGCCTATATTGTGTCTGACTTTCTGTCTGTGAGCAAAACCACACAGCATGGGGTCAAGGTGAGGAGGAAAACCATTATGTAGTTTTTTTCACCTGGAATATTGTTCTTTTAAGTTTTTAAGTCTTCTCTCTTGTATTCTTTCCTATTGTTTCCATCAGATTTCAGTCTATGCTGTTCCTGAGAAGATTGACCAGACAGCCTTCGCTCTGGATGCTGCTGTTAAGCTGTTGGACTTCTATGACGACTATTATGACATTCCTTACCCTCTTCCAAAACAAGGTCAGTGCAAGTACAACTTTTTTATACTTATGCTCCAAGGCATCATGATAATTCTTGCTAATACTTGGAAAATATATTGTAGCATTTTGTTGCCATTCGCAGCTATCACCATTGGATACATAAATGTAGGGGCAGTTAGCAGAAATTAATAACAGATAAATATGATAGTTTGTTATTTTTCATTAGTCGCATTACTGGTATAAAATGTGACCAAAATTATACGACTGATCACTCAAAACAGGCCCAACACAGCTGCATTAAGTAGTTAACACAATTGAGTCAATAAAGACTAAGTCACCCATCATAGCAAATAGAAAATGAAGAAGTTTGTTTACTGTGTCTTTTAAGGTATTTTTCTTTTAATTAATTCTAAAAAATGTCCGTGCAAAAAGTTAGTTTAATCTTAGGAGAAAAGCAAAAGGAGCTTGCAGAGTTTAACAACTGATTACAACACTGCAATATGACTATCACAGTTTTAACTCTTATTGAAGAAAACACTTGAGTTACTAATTAAATTACAAGACTGTAACTGTTAAAGTGATTTGATTTTGAGTTTTAAGTTTAATCAGAAAGTTTTTCTTCCACATTTTAACTTCTGTTTTAACTCACTCTTTCCTTTTATTTTTTGCTGTGTCATTGATTCTTTTGATAAATGTTTTTTTTCCGATAGGTTTTATTGTGTTCTGATGTTTTGTTTGAAGTACTTTAAATTGCCTTGTTGCTTAAAGGGGCTATAAAAATAAACTTGCCTTGCCTTACTGACTTGGTATGTTTTATTATTATTTAATTGGAACTAATGAAGTGCTACAAATAAAGTGCCTTTACTTTTGTATAGAAAACACACAATATTACTTCAAGTTAAGGTCTGAAACAGAGATCTCTAGACTTCACAACTTTTTTTGTCAATAACAGAAGGAAGAGAAAAGCAGATGAAAGATAACAGAAATTTAACAAAGACTGAAGATAAAGGAATACTTAAGTTGACTGTCGAAAAACTGACATTTCAACTACCTAGTGAAGAAAATGCACCATGTTTGCCAAATTAGTTTGCTTACTGTTAGTTTTTCTTTACAGATCTAGCCGCCATCCCTGACTTCCAGTCTGGTGCGATGGAGAACTGGGGTCTGACCACCTACAGAGAGACAGGCCTCCTCTTTGACCCTGAAAGGTCCTCAGCTTCAGACAAACTGGCCATCGTCAAAGTTATTGCCCATGAGCTTGCACACCAGGTAGTTTACCCATATCTGTTCAAGATTCAAACAAGAGTAGTCCTGAACAATATGTTATTATATCAGCACAACTTCAATGATGGCAAGCGTCATAGTCACAAAGCTGGATGTGGGATAACAGTCACATGACTCAAAACCCATCATCTTGCTATCTGTGTCCTCAAATGAAGCCAAAACAAAACATTTTTCCTGCTATCTTGGCTGTCTACTATAAAAGTCCATGTGATGTCACCATCAGTGGGCTTACCAAGAGAATGCACTACAGTGCATACAGTTTTTGTGTGTTACCTGAATCATATTGTGCAAGCAGCTTCTTGTCACAGATACAGTAGTGTTACTGTTCAAAATGTGACCATATTAAATAGAGACTTTCAGCTGATTTTCTTTTGTCTTAAGCCATCTTTTATTTGTACTTGTAAAAATATACATTGGATTGCCTGTTTTTCCCCATCTAAGGTTAGCGAAGATACAACATGAACAGCCCTGAATCCACCGACCAATAGGGAGCTGAGGAAGCACACCCTTCTCCATCAATTTGTCACAAAGAATTTGTTTTATTTCTGCCTTCCGAGCGCTATAAGGTATTTGGACATCATAGAAATTAGCAATGATGAACAAATCAGCCTCTATTGTTTTTTGTCCCAAGAAGGATTGGTCACAAAGCTGTCCAATAAAAACTCCATCTCCTCTGAATTTCAAATTTCTCTCACACACACAAATGATTCCACACACACCAAACTGCCAACCAAAACTTCGTTTTGCTCAGCACGACGTCAGGAAACAACAGGCGAGCCCCCATTTCATGTTATGCCTCACTTAGGGGTGACCAAGACACAGCATGAACTAGACTCAAATTCCCCGAATCCTAGGCTGCCACTGGAGTCAACTTAAAGTTTTAACTGGTGATTTGGTACGCTTTATTACAGTTTAACTATTTAATAACAAGTAAAAAAAACAATAAACTGTACTCCACTAATTCACCGCTACTTTACCATTTAAGCACAACAATTGAATAACACCCCAAAAGTCATGCTGCAAAAGCAAGCTGATGTGAGCTGGGGATTTCCTCCTGCCTACGGTAATGTCAGAGACCCGTTTACATGGGGCCTCTCCCTCAACCTCATTTCTAAGTTCATGAGGAAATGTGTTGCTTTAACCTCATCCCTTTATGTGTTTGTATCCCAGTCACAATACTGTATTGTTCTGTCTTGCATAGACGGCACTTATGTGAAAAGACACATTATATATATTGCAGGAGGATTGTAGAGGGTAAGCCAGTGCTTGAAGCCCCTGAGGTGCTTCACCGAGGTTTAACTAATTGACGTGCTGACAAACTTTACCATATCTGATAAAGAGAGTCCCAGACAATAGCGTGCGTTGCAATAATCTGTGCACTTATTGCTCCAAAAGCTTCTTTGTGCTGATACAAACAGTTATAATCTAACATTCCTCCAACACGAATAAACAATTCACCATACCAGCTTCTTCAGCGGTCAAAAACTGTGTTTACTTCCGGGTGGAAAACCTGCCCGGACAAAGATTGGTTCCTATTTATAAAGTAATGCCCATTGGCTCCTTCAAGGATATATTTTCCTAATATTGTTCAGCCTCAAACAAGAGCATGTTTTTCCAATATAACTGAACTTTCTTGATGAATTTGATTTTGCAAATAAATAATACTTAATTGTTCTTCTTCCTGTCCAGTGGTTTGGGAACCTGGTGACAATGGAGTGGTGGAATGACCTGTGGCTCAATGAGGGTTTTGCAAAGTTCATGGAGTTTATTTCTCTCGACATCACCTACCCAGAGCTGCAAGTGGTGAGAGCTGAATATTAAACCTGATTCTAAAATTTATACTTAATCCATTTATTTGTATCTTCAAGTTAGTTTTTTTAGTTATTTGTAGAAATTGGTGTGAAAATGTTATATAATAATAATAATAATACATTTTGTCTATAAGCACCTTTCTTGGTACTTAAGGACACTGCACAGCAAACAACAATCAATATAATATGAAAGTATTAGCACCACATTACTACATATGCAAAATAAAAGTGATTGTAAATTGCCCTTAAACAATACCTTGGGTTATTCTAACCTATCAGAATGTGTGTTTCTTTAAACTTCTCTCTCCCAGGATGACTTCTTTTTGGGGAAATGCTTTGAGGCCATGGAGGTAGACTCTCTCAGCTCTTCCCACCCAGTCTCCACCCATGTGGAAAACCCCACACAGATCCAGGAGATGTTTGACGATGTGTCATATGACAAGGTCAGCTTTATTAATAACGCAGAGGTCTAGAGTTTGGATCCAGAAAAAGCTGTTAACGCTAATCAGCTGCATGGAATTATTTTAATGCATTTCTCCTGTCAAGACCTGTTGTAGCACAGTTGTTCTTCTGCAGTACTAATGGCACTTAAACTTTGAACATTTGATTTAGAGTAGTATTCCATATATCATATTTTTGTTAGATTAGTTGTTCCCAAATCTTACTTTATCTGTGAAGTTATAAAAGGAAAGAAATAGATAATTGTCTTTATATAATTTTGTCAGGGAGCCTGTATTCTGAATATGCTACGGGACTTCCTTACACCTGATGCCTTTGAGATTGGCATCATCCGATACCTGAAGCGCTACAGTTACCAAAACACTGTCAACAGCCACCTGTGGGAGAGCCTGACTAATGTAAGTTTTTGTATGGTAGAGATTTGCTTGGTAACATTTTAATTAACAATGATGACTTCACTTTTTCCATACTTAAAGTATGGACAATGCGTCCTGGTGTTGTTATCTGATAAGTGATTGTGCTATTTAGTGACTTTTTTTATCTATTAAGAATGGCTTGTCACTATGACTTTCATGTTGATTACATTTAAAATAAGATTCATTTTCTGGAGATTTTACAAAATTGTGCTGAAAACCTTTATATGATTGCCTAAATGTTTACCCTCAGAATGTGGCAATGAGTGCGTAGTGTTTGTTATCTAGTTAAAAATTCACAAAGGCATCACTGCTTTTATCACTACTTGCATTACAAATATTTTGGTGTAAAGAGTCATATTGCATTTTCCTTCTGATTTAAAACATAAAATATTTGCACAGTAGTCTTACTAAGTAAAACAGTGAACAGTGGTTGAGACTAAGGGCTAAATTAGTTGACTAATGTCAGCTATGTGATTCGTTGTTCAACCTCCCCACCAGATTTGCAGTACAGATGATCTGTATGAAGGAGGAAAGAAACACAAAGAATTTTGCTCCAAGCGCAGCCTTCAGTCTGGATCCACGGTAAGTTTTCATGCTCCATACCTACCAGGTGAATCAAGATAAGTTGTCACAGTAAACAGGGTCAAGGACATTTTAAGTCTTACATGAGTATACCATTAGTCTGGGTTTTAGTTATCACATATTGATGTTATCATTTAAGCCAAACGTTTGTTGATTTAATTTTTCCATGTCGAGATTCTTCTTCTTTTGTACATGAATGTTAAGTAAAAGCATCCGTAATAAACCAGTACTAGTTATGCTACTGATGGTTAAATCATTATTGTGTATCAACCCTAGAAATGGTTCTCTGGTGATGAGCTGGATGTCAGGGCCATCATGGACACCTGGACACTGCAGGAAGGTTTTCCACTGGTTACTGTGGAGGTCAGAGGTCGGGAGGTCAGGCTCAGCCAGGAACGTTACCTGAAGACAGACGACCCCTCCCTCACAGAAGGGTAAAATGTTTTAAGTACAGTTTGAGTTATTCTAGAAGTCTTTTTTTGTTATAAGAAGTCAACCAACTACAAAATCATTGGAACAAAATTTCTCAGAGTGTCTTGTTCATGTACAAACCCCCAGAGAACAAAATCCTGGAGTGTTAATAGTATTTATAGACAAATACCAAACAATATAGGTCTAGAAGATAACAGAATACTGTCTCATTTCAGTGCAAAAATCTGGTTTCTGTATTCTGTAGTTTCTTTTTAAGTTGGCATTAGGGCTAACTGAAGTGTAAAATTAGCTCACTGATTAAACTACCAATTTGAATCTTATAAAATGAAGACTTTATTTTCAAAGCATTATGAAATTTCTCATAATTTAACAAATGTCTTTTTAAATTGCACAACTCATTGATATTACAAAAGTACATTTGAAAATGTAGGGTCTCATTCCTTTAATATTACTATGATTTTTTTAGTAGTTGGTTTTTCTTTAATGTAGCCCCAGTGCTCTGCTGTATAGTTTCAGCTTATAAGTTCATGTATTAATGTATAGCCTTCATCATTAGTGCATTCTTTCTTGTAGTCAAGAGAAACTATTTAGGTGTTTTACTAGGATATACTAAGTACTGTAAGTACTTTATTACTCAAAGTCTGTCATCTTCAGTCATTTAATATTCACTTTTAATTTCAAAAAATTTGTTTTCACCTGATGATCAGTCTTTTACCTAAGATAATACATTATTGGATAATTAAAGTTTTATAGTTAATTTTATTTATGTATCGTAGATTCCTCTGGCAGATCCCTCTGACCTACATGACAAGTGCCTCCAACACCATCCAACGCTTCCTGCTGAGGACAAAAACAGGTAAGTGTGAGACAGAGTTTTACATTTTACTAACCAGACCCTGTGTTTACATATTTTCAACACAGGTATAGTCACTTTAAAGTCTGCCGTCACACTTTCTCCACACAGATGTGCTGTATCTACCAGAAGAGGTGGACTGGGTGAAGTTTAATGTGGACATGAGTGGATACTACATGGTTCACTACGCAGGTGACGGCTGGAACTCCATCATCAAACTGCTGCAACACAACCACACAGCACTGAGCGGAAATGACCGTGCAAGCATCATCCAAAACATCTTTCAGCTGGTCAGGTCTGTGACCCGGTCTGATGTCATCTTTGAGCACACTCACAGTTACCATAAAAATATATTTTCTTTACTATTATGTTGTCTCTTATTTCTTTGTGTTTTATTATTTACTTTTTTGTGGATTTGGAATTTATTTAATCTTTTTCTTTTCCTCTCTTTAAAGTATTATTAAAGTAAATAAAACAAGCATTCATGACCTTTTTATTCTTTTTCTTTCTTTTTTACAGCAGTCATTTTCACAGTTTACCTGTATTGTCTATTCGTCTAGCTTTTTCTGTGTCCTTTTTGTAAGGGTTTCTCTCAAAATATGGTGTGTGATATTGTTTCATTGTTAAGATGGCCATTTTGAAGTTACCTATCACTGTGTGATGTCCATAGTGGAAGAAGCTGAGGCATGTACTTGATTGCAGCCTTTTTGTTTCTGTTGCAGTATCGGGAAGGTGAGGCTGGACACGGCTCTGGAGCTGTCTCTGTACTTGTCCAAAGAGACGAAGATCATGGCTGTGACTCAGGGCTTTGGAGAACTCGTTCCTCTCTACAAACTGATGGAGAAGAGAGACAGCCTGGCTGCCCTGGAGAACCAGATGAAGGTTAGTAAAGGCAATTTATACCTTTAAGACATGACACCAAACAGACAGTATCACAGGCGTGTCAATAAAAGGTTCAAGTTGTTTGTGACAATCAAGGCCCTAAAAAAATGTGATAAGTTCATTGTTTTACTTTTAATCACCTTGAGAGCATAAGTGTTAAACTTGGATATTTACACAAGTTGTAGTTTAACGTGTCACGATACATGAGGAGTCTCAGGTTTCTAGTTCATGATAATAATCTTTATATTTTTCTTTTCAAAAAATTAAGTTTATTCTTGATGTCCAGTGTCACATAACCAGTGCTTTACTGAATTTCTCCTTGGGGATTAATAAAGTATTTCTGATTTCTGATTCTGATAATTTCCTTTGCTGGGAAAATATCTTTTTATTAGATCTTATGAAAGATAACATACAGATAATGAAACCTATAGTCTGGCAAAATCACATCCCTGTTACTGTTCTCTTCATTTCTGAGGAGAATTGTGGGACTTTTTGATACTGTAAATCAAGTTGAACCTTTTTATAAACATGCTTGAGATAAACATAGCACTGCATTATTATTATAATTTGGTTGAAAACTGGTGAAAAAGAGAGCGACTGATTACATGAGAGCCACAGAAGGACTGAAAATGGAAATGATGTTAAACAATTATTATTTTTATTAAATTGAAAAATTAACTGCGTTTCTAGTGCAAAGTCCAAATGTGCAACTAAAGCGTGATAACAGACTGCAAAGTCATGTTTTCATATCACTTGTTTGGTCCTACCATGTAGTTCAAAGCTCCAGAGAGGAAGCAACTGGTTATGAAACAGTATAAAATTGATAATGTAGACTCTTTATGGCCCATATAAGCAAACAAGACCATCAGAGAGAATATAATGAAATTGTTATTATTGTCCTGTAGCTGCTGTCAGACAGAAGGATATGCTGAAAAACAGCCTCTGTCTGAAATTTTACACCACAAACTCTAAAACACAACACCTTAAAAAAGATAATGTATTTATGTGATTTTATTTCCACTTTGTGATTGAGGTTAATTGGCTGCAGACCTTATTAAATGTTCAGTAAATTAATTAATATCCAGTCTCCAGGTATTTTAAAATTATGTTGAAATCAAACTTTGACTGTTTGAATTCTTCAAAAATTATATTTTTTGTCGATAAAAATATATTTAGTATTTCTAGTTTACCACAATTATTTAATATGCTATTTCAAACAATGGCTTCCTGTATTTCTCAGAGTTATATAGTGGAGTTGTTCCGGGGGCTGGTTGACCGTCAGGAGTGGGCCGACTCTGGTTTCGTGTCTGAGCGAGTGCTGAGAAGCTACCTGCTGATGTTCGCCTGCGTCAGGAATTACACTCCATGTGTGACCAAAGCCACACGTTTATTTAACCAGTGGAAGGATTCGGATGGAAATATGAAGTGAGGAATCTAACTGGCATTTCATAAGACACTTGTAGGTATAGCTGAAATTTTTGTTTATGTTTAGTATGTCAAGGTTAATCATTCATTCTTGTTTCCCTTGTGTTAAGCCTCCCTGTTGACGTCACCATGGCAGTGTTTATGATTGGAGCTCGAACACCAGAGGGGTGGGACTTTCTCTTCAAAAAATACAGCAGCTCTCTGCAGATGTCTGTGAGGAGCCGCATGAAGGCGGCCATGGCGTATACTCCACTGAAGGACAAGCTTCAGTGGTGGGTTCATTTACGATCACTTTCTTTTAATGCACATTCAGACCAGTGTCAGTTGCCCTACATGTTGCTGTTGTCCCCCTCCCCAGTCTCTCTCTGGCCTGCACTCTCATTGCTCCAGTCACAAACTGGGCCTGAGCACATTTCCTCCCTTGTATATACGACGTTTTCAAGACACATTAACACGCCCTCATGGCTTTATGTAATCTCTGAGTATTCTTAAGTTTACAAGAGGTGCGGTGTCTGAGTTAGCATGATGCAGAGCAGTAAGAGAACATGACAGCAGCTCTACTGACTAAAGACTTATTAATGCATTTGGGTTAGAGGTGCAAAGTGATTGATAACATTCCCAGTTACTGCAATTGAGTAGCTCTTTGTGCACCAGTACTTTTTTAAGGAGCTTTTATTAGCAGTATTTTATTTCTTCTTGAGCAATTTCTGTCTCGTGCATCACCACATTTCACATTAGATCTGAGTACTGAGGTTGACAAAAGAAGTAAAATGATCAAACATTTTAGTACCAAGTGTTGTCCTAATGCCAAAACTGTATCTCTGATTGGTTAATCAAGTTTAGTATATTTTCACTGGATACCAGAATGATACTGGTTTGTTAATCAATACCTCCTGGTTCAGAAACAGGATGCCATCAAGGGTTGGTCACATTTTGAAATATGCATTTTTTTTTTACAGTCCTCAGCATCAAATAGTCTTTTACAATCAAATGTCAGTGATATTAATTTATTTGCCATTCTCTATTGTTCAGTCAGATGCACCATACTATAAGATTATGACTCATGCAGCGTACAAAGTTCATTTACACTGATATCTACAGTATATGATTTCATGGGCAAGACTGTGGTTCCATTATGTAATCTGTGTAAAATTTCATGCATAATGTATGATTACAAAACAAATAACTGGTTGACTCAGCACGCTCCACCTACTGTTCTTTATGCACAAACTAAATACTACAGAACAGTGGGCCAAATGTTACGATATAGGAAGAAGGTGTGCAAAAACTGGACCCTGGTGCAGAGATAAAGTATTTATTAAACAAAACAACAAGAAACAAAACTACTCCTTAACAGAAAGACACAAGGAATCGGAGGACATGGCAGGGAAGGAACCACAAGGAGCTACAGGAAACATGCAGGTTACACACAGGACAAACTGGCACTGAAGAGCAAACACACAGACACTTTATACTAACAGGGTAATCAGACGCAGCTGACACTGATGCTGGTGAACTCAGTCAGGGTAACATGGAAATGAAACACAAATGAAACATGAGGAAACATGACAAGAACAAGGGGTCAAACCACACTAAAAACAAAACCAACTAAACTCATGACACTTTAAACAGTTTTTACCTTGTGAACTTTTTTGTAAAAATGCTAAATGTTGTTTTACTTCATTGCATTAATAGAGTGCTACTTTTACTAGTATCAATCAAATGATCAATCAATGCATCTTTAATTGTATTGTGCCAAATCCTAGCAAATGTTATCTAACTTTGACGAAAGAGCAGGTCGAACCCAAACTCTTCATTTATACATGTGTAAAAATATACATATACATACAGTATTTATACATATACAGAGATACTTTCAAACCCAACATGAATCCAACATTTAGCACTGTATCACAACCTGTAACAGATACAGTGGCATAAAACACCTCTATTAAGCAGCAGACAGACTCATGTTGAACAGCCACCCTCCTAAAACCATGTTGGTGGGGAAGTGGGCAGAGACAAAGGGATTATAATAAGAGTTCTTGATAGTGACAAATCCGTTAATGCCTGGCTCATATCTCTATTGAATTGAAATTTATTCGAGGTTAGCCCCTTGAGATGTGGCATCTTTTTTTCAAGAGGGTCCCCCTCTCTATATGGTTGTGAAGGTAATTGTTATGTTGGTATAATCAGTAACAACCATGGATAGAGCTATTGTTTTTAGTACTTCAGTAACACTTTATAGAAGTAATTAACATTACTTGAGTGCAGTATTTTCAAATTCTTGATTCAGCAAGATGATGTTTTATTGTCCTTTATTATATCCAAGATAATGCTTGTGCATGAGCATTCACTGTGCCACAGCACACCTCATCCAATTGTGCCACACCTGAGTATGATACAGAGCTCAACACTCTTCAAGCAAACTGGACTTTGGGGTTCAAAGAGCACAGAGTAGATTACTTTATGTGACTGCACCCTAAATCAACCATCACAGCTCTGCTCTAATGTTCTCTCACAGATTTTTACTTCTTTAATTTCATTGCCATTCCATTTTTTTCTTATTATTTACTGCATCTTGCTCTGCCATCTCCTTTT
This sequence comes from Cetoscarus ocellatus, assembly GCA_037902135.1. Lineage (NCBI taxonomy): Eukaryota > Metazoa > Chordata > Actinopteri > Labriformes > Labridae > Cetoscarus > Cetoscarus ocellatus. The sequence continues at coordinate 391,366 of JBAMNC010000414.1, forward strand.
TGTGCATTCCCTATGTGCAGGATGATGGAGCAGAGCCTTCTTGGTGAACTGATGAAGACTCAGGACCTCCCTGACGTGGTCTACTCTATCAGCAAGAACCCTCATGGCTACAAACTGGCCTGGGACTTCCTCCGAGCAAACTGGGACACCATGATCAAGAAGTAAGTCAGCCCTAGTATGCATGTAAGATACATTTTTTCCTATTTTTTTTCCATCAATTAGAAGTCTGGGTAAGCAAAGAAGAGCAATGAATCTGGAAAAACATTTAGTTAAGCTTATTTTGACTGTTTTTGTATTTAGTATGCTTACTAACATTAGCCTTTGGCAGCTTAGGTGGGGGTAATGTAACACACACCAGCACTGTCCATGAGCACATATAGAAAATATTGATCCTGTTTTTTTTAACCTTCAGTTAGTGCTCATTTCCTATGGTAAACCAATTAGTGTTCAGCATAAGAAGCACCTAAATTAACTTAAGTCCTTATAACACATTTTTTTGCTATAAGAAAGTATAATAGATAATAAATCAAACTTTATCAGAAACAGTTAAATGGATTAAGATTCAAACACAAGATCATATGTACCACCAATAACTGCACTACATGCAGGTATCCACAAAATGCATTTTCATATCTGCCAAATACATAAAAAAGAAATCATACACTTAATTTTCAGACAAAGAAATCAGTTCTGTTATATATTTTATTATTACTTTTTATCAACATTTGAAAATTGGTTATTTCATTAAAAACCACAATGCTTAGAAAAACATGTATGCCATTCTCAAATATGTTTTTTTTTCTCAACGGTACAGCGAAGTGCATGAGGTGAACACAAATGTAACAATTTTATAAAACACGTATTTTAGGAGAACTTTGATCAAATGCTGACAAGAGACGAACCAAAGACTTGACCACAGAGACTGTCTCTCACAACGGACATCCTACAAAGTTTGAGTCAAGATATTTGTCTGCATGTCACTTTTCTAAAAGAAAGTTATACTGTTGGATATAAATTTAATTAAAAGGGTTTTAACTGGTAATTCTTAAGAAACATACTTTACACAAAAATGTGAGGAAACTGTAAAAACTGGGATATTGACATGTTGATGAAACAGTTTATTTGGGGTCATTTTCAAGCAGAAGACTTTGAATAAACCATAAATCCAGTAAAACGACAAACAAACAAAAAAAATTACATTTCTGATGTGTAACATACATAAATATTCAGCTCAGAATTATTATGTTTGACATCCTTTCAGCAACATTCAACATTTATTAATATATTCCTGTCTTATGTGGACCACCTCTGGGATGCTGGAATAGGGGAGACCTGAACCTGAAGTCATTCCAGTCTTAAAATATCAGAGAACATAAAATAATAAAATCAGTTCAGCAGTCCTAATGTTCACAAAATGACTAATACTTTATTATTTACAATCATGTGGTCTATTTATCAGACTCTCATCTGAAAACAACAAATGATAAAATATTAAAACCATAAAGAACTGAAAAATCTTTTCTCACCTGTCCCTGTCCTGTCCTGTCAGGTGGTTCTGGAGCAGAACACCTGGACCACTGCTCCCTCCACTCTGTGCTGTTTAAAAGAGAAAACAGTAAAACTTCAGCCTCATGGAAACTTTGACCATTCACTTCTTAGATCAGTGATTCCTATACAAACTGCTGATCAAATAAATCTCTGTTAATAAATCAATGGTGGGGACCTGTAGAGACCTGTTTACATAAACAGGATTGGCTGCACCTCGGACCTCCCAGTTCCCCAGTGAGCTTGTCTCTATGTTTATCACCACAAGATGCACGAGAGCGCCAACCACCGTGTATCGGTGAAATCACAGATTGTCAAATGCCCTTAATGACGGCAAAGAATTTGTTCAAAATGATGGTAATACTTGTCAATAGTGGGTAAAAGCTCACAAAAAAAGTCTGGAGCTGCACCCCTAAAGGTGTAAATGTGTTAGTCTATCTTGAACATATGTCCACTATTGGCAACAACTTGCATGTAAATAGTGTTGTAGGTTTATGTCTCCAAATGGAGCCATCACTGTAAACAGAGAACAGGAGCACTCTCATGCTAGCCTCAGCTAATCCAGAATAAGTTAACAGTCTTCTGAGTAAAGCCTAAAATGTTTGTTTTTCCAATAGATGTGAGCAGAGTTGCATTTGTCTCACTTTCTGAGTTGTGTCTCTGTTTTGTTGCTATAGATTTGATCTGGGCTCTAACACCATATCACACTTGGTGGTCGGGGTAACAAATCAGTACTCTACCAAGGAGATGTTAGATGAGGTAAGTAAGGCTACAATTAAGCACTGTACTTATAGCTTCTGTAAATGGGCCTGAACTTAACCATGTCATCATTTATCATTGCGAAGAGGTGCAAGTCCTCACTTTGACTTAGTTCTCACCTGTTTAGATTGAGCTGCATGTATAAATGTATTCCGTCATACATTTTACTTGTTTAACATAATTTACACAGACAGAATAATCTTTTTGCAGAGAAAAATGAGCCGCTGAAAACTTTAGAAAACTGACTTTGACTTCAAATTGTTTGCTGTGCTTGTAAGTCTTTAGCCTTTGACCTTATGTGTTTGTTCAGGTAAGAAGCTTCTTTGGCTCCCTGACTGAGGAGACAGGCTCAGAGATGAGGTGCATCCAGCAGGCCTATGAGATCATTGAAGAAAACATCCGCTGGATGGACACCAACGTCCCTCTGCTGCAGGCCTGGCTGGACAAACACAACCACAAAAATGTGCATGTAGATTTATAGCTTTTCTTAAAACAAATTGTTAAAGTCTGACAGTTTTGACACTGTTGAAAAGCAAAGCACTGTTAAAGAGTGATGTGTCTCAGGTTTTCAGAGATCTAGGATGTCTTTATGGTAAATGTTTGTTTCCCACGATGTGGTTAAAAAATCTTTGCACTCTACTCTCTACAACAGTCATGACACTTCAGGATCTGAAGTGTCTGGATTTTTGTACTGTTGGATGAATTGTGTACTTTTATAAAGAAGCTGTTTCTTTTGTGAATGTTTGTTAGTGTTATTGTCTTTTGTACAAAGCTGATGCTGATTCTCAAAACAACATCAGCTTTGTTCAGTTTTATTGAAATTGTCAACTAAAGACGTAAGAGAATAACATTTGATGTTTTATTTTTGGTTATATTTTGATAGAACAGTCTGAACAAGAAAGGCTGATAATTCTTTTTATACAAATGAAACTGAAAGCCTCCAGGCTTTTGTAAAACTGCTGAAATGTGGTACTGCTAAAAACAGCTACAAAACTTTGAATCCTTTTTTGCTTTGTGTTTGCTTTCGTTTGCCATACTGATGATTTGAACATGACATTTCAGATCCCTGGTTCTACTTTCTAGCTGTTTAATTCAAATGAAATTTCCTTTCATATGGTCAATTGTGCACCACAAGTGAAGTTTTTCTTACATAATGACTTTCATAGGTCTTTTTTTTATGCCACTATAAAATCCTCCTTTGTTGAAGAAGAGTCAATTTTGCAGGACTGTATGTTTTCGGAAGAAAATAAATTTTGAAACAAAAAGACCAAATTTTGATGATGGAAAAATGTTGTTTTTTTATTTTCTGTTGTTTTTGTGGTTGTATGTTTTTGAGTCTTAATTTCAAGTCCCCTCACTTAAAAGTTCACCATAGTATTTTTAGTACTTCCTTTCCTCTATGTTCAGCAGGTTGTTTTCAGATTTGACTCAACAGTCATTTTATTCACCTTTTTTTTCTCTGTTGGTCACACAGACACACAGTGACAACCAAAGTATGAAACACCTGTGCTGTTAACACTTTTTTTCTTATTTTTATGTCAAGAGGAGTGCTTTTCCGCATGTGTGGGTGATTGTGAAATGTCCTGCTGTGGAGTCTGTTGTAACCACTGATGATGTCATTGTGGTGTCATCAGGTGTTATCTCTGCTCCGGTTTGAATATTATACATTTTTAATGGGACTGTTACTCAACGGCTCATCTAGCAGAGGTGGATGTTGTGCTTGTAAACATAAAAGGTGAGTTAGCTCATTCTTAGTGGCAATGTGTATATGGAGTCATAAAATACACAAGTTAAACTTTTATCTAATGCACGCCCAGATATGTTGATTCACGATTTAAAACCCTGTTCCAGCAGCAATGAAACCAAAGGGGGGAAAACCTGGCTGAGTCATTTAAAATTCCCATATTTATGCTCTGACCCAAGCAAACTGAGTGGCTTTGTGTGTTATTATGTACACTGACATTTTTTTTTCCAGGATTTTAGGCTGATGGAAAATATGCTGTGTCAGTACTTACCGTTTTGACCAAAGCACTGCTCATGTCAGCACCAAGGGACCATAAGGAAAAGGCACTTTGGACTCAGTGAGAATATCTGGTAGGATTAGTTTTCCACAGTTTCCCCTTTGTTAGTGTCAAAGTTTATTTCACTGTTTCTTCTACAACTGCTTTTGTTTTCCTTGTTCAAGGGTCACCTTGTCTTTATAAACTAATAAAATGTTATCTAAAACTAGTGCACTTTAGGGAAACAATACCAAACTAAAAATGTATTGGATCAACAAAAAACTTGACAATGACAGATACCATAGTACTGATTATCTTGATAGATACTCAGATGGCAATAATAACACACAATAACTCACAGATTTTTACACCCACATGCAATCATTGAATTTAATTGCTTCAGCATTATCATTCTTAACAATAAAATACAAGATATAAAAAATTTTGAAAGAAAATACTTTAATGACAGATGAAAAAGAGTATTCTTTGAAATCTTGATTATTCTGTTTTTATAATTTCTGGAGGCAGAATTTGTAATAGAAAAAGACATTTATGTAATTTCCCAGCTCTAGATAAAAAGTCCTGAAATTTTATCTTGGATTCCCAATATGCCAAGGGCCATTTGTCCTAACCTCCAAATTTGTCTCAGGCAGGTCACTTTCTGTTTACTCGCTTGCTGACGAAATAAGTTCATAAAACATCTTTGTCTCTCTATACCTCTGTTTTGACAACAGTCATCTCCAGAGGCATTTAGTTTTTAGGTTGTCTCTCTGTACATCCATCCAAATGTCAGTTTGTCCTGATTCTTGGCTGCAACCAGTCAGGTGTGTCCCCTGGCCCTCCCTCAATTTCAGCTGGGATAGGCTCCCACCTCCTGTGACTCCAAAAGTAGAGGTAATGGATGGATAGATGGAGTTCTAATATGAATGCTATTGCAAATCCAATGCATATGGAAGGTTCTGTGCAAAAAATACACCACAAAGCTTATGTCCCTGTTCCACACCAAGACAAACACAATGTTAGAAGAGAAATGTATCCATGACAAGCAATATCCTACCTGATGTCAACATGTAGGGGGGAAAATAATCAGCCTTGAATTTTCATTGACAAATATCTATCTTGCAACTGCATTACACTGTAATACTAGTATTAAATCTCACAGTCAGATTCATGGTAGTTTAAAACAGTTTTTACATTCGACACGATTTCATTTCTTGAAATTATGTTTACAATTTTTATTTATTTTAAATGGCCTCTCATAGCCAACTTGCAGTACCTCTTTGGCCCACTAGAGGGGTGGAGACCATACTTTGGGAAACACCGGTGCTTTTCCTTACACTTGCAGAAATATCCACTCCCTCTCGAGGATAAACTTAAAAGATGGGAGGGTCAAGGTCAAACACCTGGGGCTTCTTGATCACCCCTTGCTGTTAACGTATCTTAGGAAGTCCTTTAAAGATTTCTGTCAAACTTTGCAAACATGCCCACTCTGACTCAAGGATGAACTGATTAGATTTTGGAGGTTACAGTTCTTAGGCCAAGGTGATGGGGTCTCATGTTCATCCATTGCTTGTGAATGCACTTTCTCAGCAATGCTTGTGGGATTTTGTACAAAGTTTGCACAAATGTCTTCTGGAGCTGGACAATTCGAGTTTTAATCTCAATTACAATTACTGCCTTCCACAATTATGAAAACTGAGAAAGTGAGATTAAAGGACTACTGGGCCATGTGACATGTTGAACTTTTATTTCTTTTTTTCCATTTTATTGAATTTGCATAATTTTCTTGTATTTGTATTTTTACTTGTATATTTATATGCATGGTCCATTCTATACTGTTCAAAATGTTAGATCCAGAAACATACAAGATCAGTGGAAAAATTTGGTGCTCGTTTTGAATTCAGTGAGCTATCCCATTTGATAATTGTGATCTCAGTATCTTTTGATTGCAATTATGATTTCTGCCATAATCAAGCTGCCCTAATGTCTTCTCATTTGGAGTTTGTTTGAATTTGAGGACGAATTGTTTGGATTTTGGATGTTAAAGGTCAAGGTCTTTTAATAAGAATCCTATTAATCACACCACCACAAAAACCGCCTCATAATATCTTTTCAGTTAACCACAACTTTTATTGTTTGTTATGTATAACTTTCAGCAGCCTAAAAGCACTAGGTGATTATTTTACAGGGCATTTTGAAGGAAGTTGCTTGAGACTCTTCATTTAATCATTGCCTCTGGAAAATGAAAATAGAAAGTCAAAATTAAATAAAATACATATCAACAAAATATCCAAATCATTCTAAACTTACCTTGTCCACCTCCCATCTGTAGCCTTTTGACGGTACCTGTCACTTTAAATCTTGTGATGCTGCCATAAATTCTCAGATGGACCTTTAGCACATGATAATAAAACACACCATGGTCAAGCTGTTGAAACACTCACAAATCTGTCTGTTTATTTGACTTTATTTTCTATATATGTATATGTGTATCCCAAACTAAAACACACTGCTCACATGACAAAGGCAATTCAATTTTCTTTAGGTGTTCCTGAGGCTGCTGTGCATGCTGGGCTCTGCACTTTCCACCATGAGTGTGCACACCCACACAAAGGACACACACAGACCTCCCCCTCGTCAGCGCACCCACAAGAGAAACTGTACTCTGCTCCCATGAGTTTCCCTCTCAGTTGAACACCTGAGGAGAAAAAAATTCTGGACTGAAGGTAGGAGACGGCTGTTTGGATTATGTTTTCGTTTGCCTTAAATTATTGTCATGATGAAGTTTTTTAAATTAAACAAGTCAGGAATGTTTGCCCGGTCAATATTTACTCACTGGGGCCAGGCTCAGGTGAGCTCACTGGTCATATGCTGTGATTTTTGACCTCATCTCTCGTGATTTTTGTGAGAGCTAATTATAAGTTTAAACACTGTGATACTAAAGGAACACCTGTAAATGTATGTGGAGTTTTAGTTTTTCAGTTTAAGCAAAGTAAAATATTTTGTTCATGGACAAACAAGGGAAAACTGTCGTGGAGAAAGTGATAAAACTGCATGAAGTAAAACCAAAGTGTAATACATAGTTATGTATGTTGACTGACAATTCAGTGCACATAGCCATTGTGTTCATTTTGTAAAAAAGGATAAAAAAAAGTTAGTCAACTCCTTTTCTGACAAAAAAGGAGACAAAAATAAATAGAAAAAATCAGAACTTTAAATCAGGCAAAATAAAACTTAAATGTTAGGGATAATAATAGAAAAAATAGAATAATATGAAAGTACTGACAGTGGTATCAATAAAGATTTATTCATTAAGAAACAAATTCTGGAATATGAGTAGTGATTTTCAGAGAAACCAACCCCTGAGAAAATTCACCATCACAGGTCAGACAACTCATTAAGTATTTTTATCACTTTAGTTTAAATCTGCTAAATTATTTGTGGTGCCTTTAGGAGAAATACATTCACCATTTTACTATTATTTATTAGTCAATTTAAACAGAGAACTAAAATGTGAGGACTTTTTATTGTCTGAAGTAAACTAGAACATTTTGAATTATTTGTCGCCTTGAACTTGAAAACTTAAAAAGTCAAATCTGTTTAAATGTAGTTAATAATTGATAAACATTTTCATATAAAGACTAAGACTGACACTGTATAACATTAATAACACCTTTCTTCAAGTCATTAAATGTGTTCTGTTCCGCCTCCTGATGGATATGGACACATATGAAGTATAACAAGACCTTGTTTTTCAACATCTTGTTGTTTTTAACATTCCCATTTGTCTTGTGGGTAGCATGGTTGCACACCAGGTAATGTGCATGCACAACATGCATAACAGCAAGAAGGTTGCTGGTTCAAATCCCTTGTTGGTCAGGGGCCTTTCTGTGTGGAGTTTGCATGTTCTCCCCATGCATGCATGGGTTCTCTCCGGGCTCTCTGGCTTCCTCCCAAAAACCAAAAACATGTTTATAAGGTTAACTGGTGACTCCAAATTGCCCTTAGTTATTAGCAGGGTCCTCAGGGCTGCAGCCTATTCCAGCTGACAGAGGCAGGGTACACCCTGAACCAGTGGCCAGCCAATTGCAGGGCCACATAGAGAAACCATTCACACACTCAGCCAAACAAAGGGCAGTTTGGAGTCACCAGTTGCCTGGAGAGAAGCTGTGCATGCACGGGGAGAGCACACAAACTCCACACAGAAAGGCCCTGTCCAACAAGGGATTTGAACCAGCAGCCATCTTTCTGTGAGGCCTGCACACTACCTGCTGCGCCGCTGTGCCGCCCATATAAAAGCATATGAACACAAAATAAGAAGAAACAAATCAGTGATCTAATCTGGCTTATATAGCCTTCTTTTGATACAGCCCTGAACAAAAAGGAGTTCTCTGAACTTGGTCTGATAAATTATAATTTTTCAGACATATTTATGTGTTACAAGATAAAATCTATAAACCTTATTTACCTTGTCCAACATATAAACTCTGACTCTAACTGATATGTTATGCTAAAGAGAAAACATAGATCTAAATGTACTTTATTTACAGCTTACGGACACAAATTGACATAAAGAGTGCATGTTATGTAGTTTGTCCAATATGATAATATGTGTCATTTTATAGTTGATCAATTGTTTCTTTGATTAGTTAAAACACAGTGCCTGACAATAAAAATGAGGAAACATAAATATTTTAGAAATCTTTCAAAAACTTGTTTAAAACAGAAAATGTTATTGGACATACATTTTGATCATGAATGAGGAATTACAAACTCAATTCACCTTTTTATGCACAAGTTTTAGCCGGCTCACTGGGCCACTCTGAGGAGTCAGAAATTAATCAATCATAACATTCAACCACTGAAACTAATTTTTCTGTTCAGGAATGCAAGTGAATAACTATAATTTGATACCTTAAACAAACAAAAAAAATGTGCTTTACTATTTTTTCTGTTTTGTGTAAAACAGTAAATTGAAATTTACAGATAACAATAGCAATTATAATCTAGCATTAAAATCATAATTTTGCTCAAAGAGTTTCTACATACTGGTATATTATCCATTATGGAAACGTAAAAATTGTTTTGGTAATTAAAAATGCGGTGACTTTAGGGCAGCTGTGGCATAAACCTTACATTGGGGGGTGGTCTAATAGTTTTTTTAAGCACTGCATATGTTTGATATTACATCATTGTGTTTAGATTATACTGAGTAATACTTACCTTATACTTAATGTGATTTTTGATGGAAACCTCAGGTAATTTTTTAGCTTTGTTCCTGGATTTCTTTCCAGACTCCAAGAGCTTGTGCCTTTCCTTTTTCTTGTAACTGTTGGGCTGTCTTAACCTGGTGTCCCTGGGAATAAAGAGTCCCTAATCTTAAGGGACTTCCTGCTTAGATAAAAAAAAAGTTTCAATACAAGGATGTGATTATTCCTAGCAACACACAGGCAATCTCGCAAAAACGTACTCTCAAATTTGTATTTTCAAAGCTTTTTTGTTATCATCAGTTTATGTGCCAAACCTCAAGCAGGTTAGTAGTTTTGATTTTTAAGTGTTGGGGACTGCACTACAGTGTATGTTTCTTCACACACCAAGTAAAAGCCTGAGGAGACTACATACCACTGATTTTTGACTTTTGACTGTCAAGTTTGTTGATGTAATGCCCTGTACAATTAAACATCCAAAACCTTAACTTCTATGAACTAAAGGATGCACTTTTTAGCTGCATGACAATGTATATTATTTAAAGATTTTTTAATATTTTCATGAGCGGTTTTATTCGCCAAAGTAATGGGAGAAATCAAAACCCTTAATGTCTCTAGTCGTGTCAGGCTTTCTTATCGATGCCTCTGACCTTTTCTTACAATCATCTTAATATTATTGATAATCTTCTGTGTCAAAGCACAGTGGTTTAATTTAATCATGAAATCATTGCATAATGTCCATAAATGCTGCAATATTACTTACAAGGCTATTAATACTAGGTTACCGGACAGTTTGTTCCACAGCATAAGAGGAGCTAAGGTGCGTATGTTTTGTCTCCTTCTACGTGTATGGCTGGGCAATAAAATTATCCTGGACTTTGGTGTCTTGTACAAAACATTTATGAGTGTCATGTAGGTCTGAAAGTTACTGGAAAACTATGACTTGCATTATCTTTTGATGAGATACACATTGTAACACAAAAAAACAGCAAGTTTTTCTAAATAAAAGTAGTAAGTTGATGGAAGCTTAAATGTAGATGATTTAACATTTGAACCAAACCATCATAATTAAGATTTTACGACTAACTGTTCTTTTTTTATTTATCTTAGGCCTGTCCAGTATTGACATAATATAGACATTGTGTTAATTTTCTTTTCTTCGTGTTTGTCCTTCTTTCCCATTCTTGTTCTTATGAGAAGCTTTAAGCTAAACATTTGTGTTTTGGGGCTGTAATCACTGCTGTTACTTCTATGTGTGCACCTGAAGGGGGGGTCTTTTTGTTGAAAGATACACTTTCTCTGTAAACTTGTAAAAGATCAATATTAAGTGATACCTTGCTGCCTGGTAATGTACTAGCCTGGTTTATACTAAACGTGTTTAATATGTTATTGCCATTTTAATGCATTTAGCTTGTATCGACCAAGAGTGTATAAATTATGCATACACTGCTGTACCTATTTTCTTGTTACTGAGCTGCTTGATAGTATTTTGTTCAGTTTGATGAAAATACACACTTGATCATATATAAATGTCAGCCTCAGTTTGTGTTGTGTTTTATATAAATATGTCCAAAGAGCAGTTAAACAGCAAGTTCATCTGGTCTGATCTTGTTGATCTTATATTGTTGCCTGATGATAATCATCATTAAATTGACTTTGGCTTTGATTATTATATTGATGTATGTTGTGAAGCCCTCCAAATGGCCTTGTTGTTGAAAGGTTTTATTCAAATTACCTTGCCTTGCTTTAGAGCACCCCCTGTTGTGCAGACCTCTTCTCTCTTTTTGCAATTGTTGTTTTTGTGTCTAGCATCACTATTTAGGGTGTCTCGATGTGCAAGCGTTTTTATTTAACGCATCTACCAGGTTACCTCATCTTCATCTGACTCAAAATGCTATGAGAGCATCTGTTCGGTGAAAAAGTCTTGCTAGTTTTCATCAAATAATCTTATTTACTGTGATTAATTTGGACTTTTGCTATGTTTTTTTTTTTTATCTTTATGATACTGGTGATGGTACTGCTTTCAAAACTTTTAGATAATTCTGAACTGTTCCTGAATCTGTACTTTCAGGCGTAAAAAATAGCATTAATGTAATGTAATGTTGTACAATATATACATGATGTGACAGATGATTAAAATAGTATACACTCATTACATTTCAGATGCCTGCTTACTGTTCTTCAATATGCATTAATGCACCAATTTACGCATCAGATTAATATGTTTAAAGTAACTTGTGTGCTGATGTTGTTTCTGTGGAGTTGCCTTTATTCTAAAGTCCACTGAATTGTTTTTCAAACATGAATAATGTTTGTTGTCACAGCTATGTGTTAATACTACAGTTGCCTTTTATGTCCTTTTCTTTAGACAGAAGGCAATACATGACAGCTTATTGAGCAGAGAGGGTAGAGAAGGTTCATCATCTTTGGCTCAGATATTCAGTAGATCATACCAAATGGAGCACATATCATCTCTGTGTCATGATTTGGATTGGCAGGAATAAAACATGTTGATGTGAGTACCGCATTGTTCCTGTAGAGTTTGTTGGTACAGACAAGGTTGTTCGATGCTATTCAGCCAAGCCTGTGAGCACGAGCGAAGGGCAACACACCACAGCCTGTATGCAAAGACGTGTTCACATTTGCAGATCTATTGCATATCACATGTAAGAGGACGGCCAATCAGGAGGCTCTCTTTGGTTGAAACAGATTAATTGTGTGTATTTTCATGAAAGTAAAAGGATAGAACAGTACTTTTGTAATGGAGTTGTATGAGGACCATTTACATTAGTAAATACATTACCTGCAACAATTCTTGTCAGTTGCGCCCTACTAAGGACGGAACGGACACACACGGACATTCATGCAAATGTAGCCAACAGCACAACATAATCTGCTGAATTTAGGTGGTAGCAAACTGATGAACAGTGCTGGGCTGCTTGTTCATGGAACTGAACCCATTTACTGCGCCTTACTTTCAAGCCGCTTTGGTTTGTCTGTACTTCACCCCAGGCAGAAGAACATGTTGGACATGCACTTTGCTGAAATGGTATCTAGGAGGCTTGCTAGCCAAAAGATTAAAGCATTGAAACTGTGCTTAGTACAGTGAGGAATCACTCCGGTGCTATTTCTTTAGTTTGTTTCCGCATAAAACGAATTGAATTTCACTGAGCTTGTGATCCCATCTACAGCAGTGTGTACCCTAGCTTAAGAGCCAGCTCTTTCCTCATAGAGAAAGAGCTGATCAAATAGGCACAATTAAATATTGACAAAATATCCTGCTGCAAAATATTGAAATATTCTGGTGTGTCAGTATTTTCTTACGTCCCTAGTCTTAACTAAAATGATCAACCCTTATGATACTGAGCTATCGCTTTAACTCTTCTCAGTAAATATATAGGTGCTCATTTGCATATTATTGTGCAAATTTTCAGATCTCTGCTTGCATTTGCAAATCTTTTTCACACGTTTGCAGATTTGTGCAGACATTTGTTGATCTGTGTAGACAGACCTATTTATATGTATTTTCAAATAGTTTTACGTATATACTGCTTTGTAAAATGTTCCTCGGAAATGACTGCAAAATTGATTTTAACCATTATGTCTTTTTTCTCCTCCAGGTCTGACAACAACTTCTTTTTGTCACATCAAGAGTTTCTCCACAAAGCTTTGGGATGGAATACTTAGAGTAAGGGCTTTTCTTTCTTTTCGTCTCTCAACAACATGATCTGTAAAATGTTCAGAAAACTGATCAATTGAATACAAATTTGACCTTTTTTTGTTATTTATGTGTATTTTGTTGTGGAGCACTTTCATCACCTTTGATTTTCACATTTGTAACAGGCTGTGTCTTCATGGCAGACACATTGTATTTATCTTTTGCTGTGAAAACGAGTAATATTACGTAAAAGACTTCAGCACAAGCAGGCAGGGCCTGCTACGTTGTTCTGCTGTTCTGTTTCTGTATCTCATTCATATGTTGTACTGCTCACCACCAAATGGACCACCATTATTCTCTGGCTGCTACATGGTTTATCAACAAAACTTTCCCTGCACTTTGTATCTCCATCCCCCCGACCCCCTTATTAGAACGGCCTGTCTACACATTTTCAAGTTGCATAAGGATCCGCTGTCTCTGTTAACTGCCTTCACTGTTTTTCCTCTCTTAAATTGAGGACTCTGGTCCACAAAATCTACATGTCATGAGGTGTTTTCACTTAATGGCAATCCAACGTTTATGTTTCATGGATGAATTTCACACAATGGGAGAAAAAGAGCTCATACAAGTCAAATTGCTTATTAATGCTACAAGCAACCCCGGAATGCTTTGTGAAAAGCTTACATACCTAAACAGAAAGTCCTTTTTTAAGGTCTGCTCTCTCATTATGTGGAATTTATTCACAAAACCGAAAGTCAATTTTGCACTATTTTCTACCTTTTTTATACTTTATTTTACTTCTCCTTCTCCTTATTTTTATTTTTATTCTAATGACATGTTGATCATTTTTGCACCAATTTACCAAGTTAGATTCTTGTATGTGCAAATGATGAATGTAGCCAGATTTTAACATCTTGTTTTTTAAATTGGGGAGCTCTGTGGTTAAGTGGTTAGCACTGTCGCCTCACTGCAGGACAGTGCACTGCTTTCTGTACAAATATGGACTCTCCTGAAGTACCCTGGCTTCCTTCCACAGTCTAAAGTCATGCCTATGTTAACTCGTAACTCCAAAATTGGCCACTGGTGTAAATATATATGTTTATTTGTCCATACATGTCAGGTGGCATATTTCAGATGTGCCCCACCTCTAACCCAGTCATAGCTGGAGTTGGCCTCAGGCCTTATGACCCAGGAGATGCTAACCTGTTTGAATAATACGAACAGCTTAAATTCAACAGTTTGTTTTGTGGACATCGACACTACGTTATTCTACAAACTTGTTAATGGTGCCTGTGCATATTGTTTAGGATCCACTAACATTATATTGTACACCTCACATTACGTTTAAGAAATCAATAATTTATCAATGCAAATTCTTTCTTTTTTGAACAGGTTCAAACATCAAGATGCTGGCACAAGCTATGCTGCACAATCGATTTGGGAATAAACAGCACATTGAGCTGAATCATTTATGAGATTTTAGAGAAAATTGCTTTATACAGTTTCTCTAATTTTCAAGAATGGGGTTAAAAATCTCCTGCTTCAAATCTCTATCTTACCCTCTCTTGTTCTCTGTCATCCACATCTGCTCTTCACCTTCATACCATTTGAAATGCTGTCTACCGCCCTTTGTGTTACACAGGTTTGTCTTCTCATCTATCTCTCACCAGTTTTCCTCCCTCTGTTTCTCTTCAAGGATATTCCTGGGCATTCTGGGCCTTGGCCTCACCATCGTCTTCTGCACCGCCTTCTGCAGGGCGTGCGTCCGCATAAGGGAGCATCAGATAGACATGGAGGTGCGGAGATGCAATGAAAGGGACGGATACCCTCGTTCCGTATATGTCATCCCCTTCCCCAGAAGCCTGTCGCAACAGGACAGTGAAGACCAAATGAGGGTACCTCGATACAGCCAGGAGGTCCAAACACCGCCACCGTTCAGCACATCTAGATACAGTATGCCACCGCCTGCATATAATGAGGTAAAATACAAAATCAGTGGTTGAAAGATGAATTACGAGTCAGAGATGGATGCACTCGCTAAGAAATAATGCACATCTGCCTAAATCCCTATTTCCTGATTTAAACTCACACTCTGTTGTATTTTCTGTGATTTGCAGCTGGACTTCAAGCCAGAGGATCTCCCTCCTGCTTACAATGAGTACAGCACTCCTGTGTATCCCATCACACCCCCACCACAAATAAACACGAATCAACCCCAAACACCGTCACAGTAGTAAGCCAGGACCCTTCCACTGTGCCTGTGTTCAGGTTATCACCAGTCTTGATCCCTGAACTATGTCATGAACTGAATTGAGCTTGCACTTTTTATTGTTTGAACTGTTCTTTTTATTCTTTACATATTTTTTGTACTAAAGATTAATGTGATGTAACAGAGGGGGGGAAGAGCTAAAGGGATGTCCTCAGGTATTAAGGACAGCACAATGGTTATACGGCACATTACCTGAGCCAATAAAACACTCAAGACACAGAAATAGATTTAAGCTTCACAAATGACAGTTGGGATGGTAACTGTGTCATAAATGCCTATTTGAAATGGCTCTAGTTGTTTGAATTTTCAGTTTTACAACAAGAAGCTGTCTCAAAAACCCAAACCATGCAAAGACATTGATGATTTAATTTTCAAAACATAGACAGCTCATAATCATTTTGACGTCTAGAACGTTGTCAAAAGTTCTTGGTGCACATCAGTTTGCAAGACTTTATACGTTTTTTCCTACACGGTGCACAGTCCAGACACAAAGCCATGGATGGATCATAGGTGTGTTTTGGGCATAGCATGAATCAAACAAATCAGTATCAGTCTCATTCCCTTGAAAAGTGGTGCATGAGCTGTAATTTCAAGGAAGGCAGCATTGCAGTGAAAACTTTAAAAAATTAGTTTTGACAAGTCAAGCGGCAAACCTCGGATGCTTGTCACACATACTAAAAAAGTTATTACTGCTGCTAACACACTGCCTTATCTGGAATGGGAAGGGAATTATCCCAATATCTGGAATAGGAGCAGGGTGGGATGGGATTACCTTTTGTGGGACAGTAAGGGAACAGGTGTGAAAAACAACTCCATGCTCCCTCACCTGCATACAGCCCTCAATATTTATGCTGCAGTAGAAAGAGGTGGTGGGTTAACTAACTCCTAACTGGGCTTTTTTAAACAACCAGACTCCAAGCATTTTTTTTTCTTTGCCTTTTGGTGAGCAACGTCCTGCTTAACTACATCTACATCCTGTTTAATCTTCTGTGTTATCATGAAAGCAAAATTTGAAAAACAAAACATTATATTTACAAACACAACTTAAGTTCAGATCAAAACAAAGTCTTAGAAAGTGCTCTCATTGAATCGAGTGAAAATAATGCTTATTTTTGCAGCCTATAAAGTTGCCCCCTGCTGGCCAGCAGAGAGAGTGCAAGTTTGAGGGGTTTAAGACAGTGACTAAAGGCTACATCCACACATCTCCTCCAGGCTGTGGCTTAAATTGAATGTTAATGTAAATCCAGTGGTGCCACCATGTGGCATCTATAATGTTTTGTAGTTTTGCTCTGGTTTAGTGTCTAAACTCCTTTTCTTCTTTAAGATATTGTAGATACTGCAAACGTCTTCTGATGAAACGTTTCCTTCTCTGTTCTGACAGTTTTTGCATTCTCAAACAATCTAAAGATAACAAGCTAAACAACTATTGCATGGTGTTAGCTTTGGAACAGTTTATCAGTTTACAGAACCAGAATAATAAAACAGATTATTATATTCCTTGCAAAAACTTCTTTATCATGCAATTTTTGTATGCAGTTTTTTTTATTTTTATCACAATGAACGGTTAACAAGAAGTCCTTCATCTTTGGGGGACACACGCTCTGTACAGTTCATATTTTGTTTAAAATGTAATTTTGAATTTGTTCTGATCATTTAATTCACATAGCCATGGTTCTATATAAAAACACCTGTTTTGTGTTTTTGTTAACTGAATGTAATATTATTGTTGCATTTAATCAAAGAGGAACAACTTTCAGGAAAACCTGGTGGTTTTAAAATCATAGTCACAAGGAGTGAAAATTGACAGTAATTGTTTGTCTGACTTGTCTTTATTGTTATTTTGTTGATGTTATTTTCATTTGAGTTTTGTCTCTTCTTATTCCAAGTGGCCCAAAGTACTCCGCTGCAAGCACTCAGCAGTATTTTATATCAACCTATGAAAATAAGAAAACATTTTGCACAGTTTACTTTGATGACATGTGACTTGTCTTATTCTTGGACAAATGTGTGATAATTGTAAAGTAGCAGGTCTACAAACAGACCTCTGAGTGGAACACCAAAACTGTGTCACTCCAAAGTCCATGTAACCAAAGTTTTACTGAATAGAGCTAAAAAAAGAAAGAATGACTTTAATGTTATACAATTTTGTGTAATATCTTTGTGTCAATAGATGATGTACACTTTCAGAAAATAAAGTTAGCTCTGTAACTGAAATGCTGCATCAATATTTTAATACAAGTCGCATTATAACCTCGACAGATTTGTTCTATTTTGCTTTTCCTTTTTCCAAAGTTCACAAATAGTGCTGATGTTAACATATTGTTCCAAACTTCTGGGCAGGTATGAAACATTTTGTAAAGTAAGAATGTTTTCACAAGTAGGAGTCTTAATATTTGATTTTTTATTAATGAATAGATGAAAAATAAATGTATAGAAGAGGAATGAAAACTTAAATTAATACTCAGTGTGATCATCCTTTGCCTTCAAAATGCCATCAATCCTTCTGGTTACACTTGCAGACAGTTTTTGGAAGAACACGGCAGGAAGGTCATTCCAGTCACCTCGAGAAACAGATTTTGTTTGGGTGTAGGCTGGCTCACATCGCTCTGTCTCTTCATGTAATTGCAGACACACTTAGAGATGTTAAGATCAGGATACATTTGGACATCTGCTGGACATCTTCAGGTTTCGAAGGAAGTCAAGCATGATGTGTCTGTCATCAAGTCTCCTTTGTCCATCAGTGTGTCTATGGTCCTGAGTTTTGCTCATGCCTTTTTCCTTCTTCAAAGAGCTTAAACAGCACATGTTGAACCCCAGTCTTTTTTGAAATCTTTGCCTGGGTGAGATCTTGATATTGTAGTATAATTACCTTGAGGCTTGTTGCTGTGCACAGTTTTATCACTGGGGTGTGTGACCTTTGACATGAAACTGTCTAACACAACCTTGTAGCAGAGTTTGACTGTCCTTTACCTAGGTTTACATCCCTCACTGAGCTTTTTCTGTTTCAGTTAATGACTGTTTAAACCTACACACATAAATGATGATGGGTAGCACCTGTTTGTTATGATTAGTCAATACCTCATATGCACACTGACAACCCAGCAATAGGTTTTGACCCTCACTTTGAAAACTCTAAGAGTATTAAGAACTACTACTGGATCTGCTATTACTAACACTACTACTACTACTGTTAGCTACCACTGTGTCAACACAGTTTAACAAATGTGGTGTGTTCAGAATGACATGAAGCCACACATGGTCCCCCACGTGCCTTCCTGTATGTCCACACATGACGTGAAATCCTATATATGTCAAAAGGTCGAGGACATGTCATTTCTCTCTGTCTGAAGGCAACTGGGTCCAGTATCATCTGCCAGCTTCTGCAGAGGAAGTCCTCTCCTCTTACAGATGTCTTCACTTCCACAGAGCAGAGCGGTATGTAGCCTGTGTGTGTTACGCATGTGTGAGAGTGAGTGTCTATGTATCTATGAACATGAGCTTAAATCGGAGAGCATCCTTCCTCTTTTTAGTCAGAGAGTAACTTAATGACATATGCAGCTGTTGTCATGAGACCAAACTCCAAGACAGCGAGGCGCTGACTTTATACATATGTTATTAGCAAGAGATTTGTTTTGTACAAGTCTTGAAGAAAACAGCAAAAGACAGAGCAGGGCAGTAGTTGCCCCTTTAAACTGCAGGAACAAATAATAACCTTCATATAGTCATCTTTTGCTTTGCTTTCACATCTTCATTTTATCTGTCGGCAAATTTGTTTTGCAGTCAGCAAGTTGGCAACAACTATTTTGTCAGACAGTTTACAAGCATATTTAGTAAAATCTGACTTAATAAAGAAGAGAATAAACCACAAAAGCCTTGTTAATATGACAAAAGTCTTCAAAATGATAAAAATGGTAAAAGCAAACAAAATAGCCAAAACATAAAAGTTTCCAAAATGATATGCCATATACTATAACCATGATAAGGAATTAAATACCTCAAAAATAAAGCTGATAGAAACAACAAGCTATACACATTGTAAAAGTCATAACTAATGTGATCAGCCAATGTGCTTTAATCATGATAAACTATAATAAATGCAAAAAAAAAAAAAAAAGATTAAAAAACAGTAGTTGAAACAATTCACCATTTAAAGGAAAATATGCTAAACTGAAATAATGGTTAAAAACAGAATTAGCATCTCAAAATGATGAAATTATTTTTAAAATGTTAACTCTAAATACAATAGAATATGTTTGCATAAAATGATGAAGAACCATGAACAATTAAGAGTGAAGACATTATCTAAGTCCCAAAAATAACAACCATGATAATGAGTTATTATGGTTTAAGTCCCCAAAAGTGAAGAATCAGAAAATAAATAAATAAATAAATATGAAGAAACAAACATAAACGCTTGAATAAATAACAGTGAACAGGATGAAACATTACGGGAGTCCAAATATGATGAAAGTAATCAATTATGAACATTATAAACCTGAAAAAGTTTCAAAATGATAACAATGTTAAAGACAATGTATTTAAATCATGACTGAACATGACAAAAGTCAAATAAAATGTATTGTCAGTTTTTTTTGTTTTTTCTTGCCAATCCCTTATGTAACACTTATGTAAATGGAAAAAACAGAAACATGAAAAAAAAATTAAGGTGCAAATATATACAACACATATACAAAAAAGATAATTAATAGAATGTGCAAAGTAAAAAAAAGAAAGATAAAAGAAAAATGACATTATTAGTAGATAAATGGACTGTGGACATTGGTTGAGATATAAATAAATAAAAAGGCAGTGCTTGAACTTAGTAAGAGAAAAAAGTCCCCAAAATGGTCAAAGGGATGTGGTTCAAATCCCTTGTTGATAAAAAATGGTTAAAAGCAGTGGAAATTAAACCTGATTGAAATTATCAAAAATGATGAATGGTGACAGTTCTTAAATGTTAAAAAAGGAAGAACTACTAAACAATAAATGTAAAAAAATGAAGAAAGACCCCAAAATGATTTTTACAAAATTAAGAAGATTCACTTTAAACTTGATGAACATGGTCAACGCTAATTTTTATCTTCTGTTTAGAAAATGAACCTAAAATCTGGAAACAGACGTACAATCATTTGTTTGTTTAGTAGATTGAAGGCTGCTGAAACTAAACCACTAGAGGGTAGTGTGAAGGTGCGTGAAGCTGCCCTAACTGACGGCACAAGTGAAATACATACTCTTGTGTTTACAGGGAGAGGGGGTTCAAGGTTCGGCAGACATGTCTAGAAAACCTGTTTTTGAAAACATTTCTGTCTGTCCACAACAGAAACCAAGAAGGATTTGATTTAATGGCAGAATGAAACTCGAGAGCCTTTCTGGCCTTTTGTTTATTGTTTTTATCTTTTTCAGGCCATTTCTGTATTTAGTCTGAGATAATTTGCCAACGTGAGCTGAGATAAATTTTCAACCTTTTATCTATTTTATTTTAATGGGTTGTTTTTGGACTGGTATCACAAGGGTAGCAGAGTGGCCTTGCCTATAAAGACAGTTTTAATTTTATTGATTCAAAAGTCATAGTAATGGTAGCCTAAGCAACACCAGCCAGGAGGGCATTTGTGAAGTCTGGGGGCAAAGGTCAGGGGTTCACCAACCCCCTATAGGTCTATCTATGCACGTGCCTTCAGAACAATAACCTCTGAAACCCATGTGCACCATGTGCTCCGTCTAACCTGTGTGTTTCTGCCCTGTCGTCTACCTTCATGCCTCTTTTCTTAATCTTTATCATTCTATTCCCTTTTCCCAAGGCCTCATGTTTTATGTTGGTTGTTTTCTGTCAAGCTCTTGACAGCTTGCTATCTTTTTTCCTCCTCTCTTTCCTCCTGACTATGAACCCTTCCCCTCCTCCCTTCTCCTTCCTCATTCCCCTCTAAGGACCCCCTGAAGACTGAAAAAGCACAAAGAATGAACTCTTTGCCCGTAATGGTCTCCTTAAACATTTGAGAGTCTGCCACAGCAACTTTATTTCATTCAGACCTTGCTCCTTGCTCTAAGTTGCTGGAGTTTGTTACAAAGACACTTCATGTTAAATTGCAGGTGCAACAACAGTTTTACTGAAATACAACATTTAGTCTGAGAGGATTTATTTAGTGGTGCTGTCCTGTGTGAAGAATGGGAGAGGAGAACTCCTGTGTGTGGTGTTATCTGAGTTTCTTCTTGTTTGCCATCATGCTCGTCCTCTTTCTTCTTCTTCTTCTTCTTCTTCTTCTTCTTCTTCTTCTTCTTCTTCTTCTTCTTCTTCTCCTTTGTGTTAGCCGCTCTATTCAGACCCATGTGCACGTGAGGCGCTCCCCACAGCTATGAAGAGACAAAGGACCATGCAGACACAGAACAGAAAAAGCAAGATGGCAGAAAGTAGCACAAGGCCTTCAGTCAATAGTGATCCAGTTTGAGTTATTTAAGTATCAGGAGGCCCAAATTTTGTAGGATAGTTTACAATTAAAACTTCAAATACAGAGCAAATTATACGGAGAAAAATGTTATGTTTGGTTGTTTCTAATGTTCATGTGTGTCCAATTTCAACCATCAGTGGACTTTTTGTGAAGCACTTTTCATACAAAACAATGTTGCACAAAGTGCTTTACATTAAAACACAAACAGATAAGTGAAAGGAGATACACACAAAAAAACACACACAGAGGAAATGGTATTTTGAATTGAAAATGGGGAAACAGGGAGCTTAAACTAAAATGATGAAAATCAAGATAATAAATAAGACAGTATCTAGAAGTTCCACAAGAGCACAAACCTCTGCTAAGGCATGTCCAAAACTGTCAGGCCAAGAATTATGAAAAATACATTAAACTGCCTGATCTCGCAATGTTAATTAATCCTCTAGAAAATTAATGGATTTGTATCCGGATTTGGATCACCAACAAAATAGAATCATTTTTTCCCTGTGCCATGACTAACCTTACCCTGAAACCTTTTGAGTTATCCTGTTCACATTTTTCAAAGCCATAACAGAGATTTGGCTCTTTCGTTTGCTTTTAAAATATGAAAATGAGGTGCTACCCTTTTATATAACAGTTTGTTTGTATGCTTTATAATGTGATTTGACATTCTAGCCTCATACAATTTTTGCTTGCAAACAGGTTTTTTTGGGTTAAATTTATGAATATATGTTTTAATTGTACATTAAAAGATAAACTTCTTGTTCTGCTAGATACAAGAAGCAAAAAGGAACCGTAATGGGACAAGGTTTTAATTTGATTGTCAAGGGTCTTGAAATGAGATAAGGGTATTTTATTTGTTATTTAATTCCATTTGAAGACTCTTGAAAGTCGAAAATGCTTGTTCCATTGGCAGATGTTTCCCTAATTACTATTTAATCAGTCCTTTATTTGATTCTATACTTTGAATAAGATGCTAAGCAGAATTTCTGAGGTCAATGTGACTTATAAAACTTGTATCTCCAAATCAATATTTTTCAGGGGATTGAAATAAATAAATACAAATAAAATATATGTAATTATTTTCGCCCCACTTCTGACATGTTTTGCCAAGAGCTTAATTTACAAAGTTGCTAACGTTCTGTCCTTCAGATATTGGCAGGAGCACCCGACGACTACATTGAAATAATGTAGTAGCCCGTAATGAATGTGATTGACAGAATGATCTTCCAATCACCTGCTGGATATGCTTTTTAAAGGTTCTGCCTATTCCCAAACACTTTCTATGAGCTCTCTCCCAGATGAACTCCTGAAATATACTGACCGGTCCATGGTGTATTAGG
Source organism: Cetoscarus ocellatus (assembly GCA_037902135.1). Lineage (NCBI taxonomy): Eukaryota > Metazoa > Chordata > Actinopteri > Labriformes > Labridae > Cetoscarus > Cetoscarus ocellatus. The sequence continues at coordinate 414,590 of JBAMNC010000414.1, forward strand.
TTACCATTGATCTCCAAAATCTAATCAGTTTATCCGTGACCGATATATACATATTAAAAATGAAGAGAATTCCTTTATTGCTCCAGGGCAGGGATGTCCAAACTTTTCACATCAAGGGCCACATAAAGAGGAATACATGGACGGCTGAGCCACTTGCTGCACCTCACTTTTAGTGTATTTAACTTAAAGATTTTGGGTTTAGGGGTGGGTTATCATCTGTCAAGGGCTATCACTTGATTCACACATAGTCAGTGCGAGAATGACCCTCTGAGCAGCAGAGATGGTGACACTGATGGCTTATCTTCACTGTCAGACACAAAACAAGAGTAAACTGCAAGAATGTTGGTGCTTGAAGATGAATATTGCAATATACTTTGTAAATGAGACCTTGTGGCAAAGTAAATACAACAGAAAATGTGCATGATTTGTGGTATGTGCTGCTGCAATCGAAATGTCTTTATTCATTCAACTGTTTCAGGGGCCAATTCAAAATGGGCAGCGGGCCGTATTTGGCCCCCGGGCCATAGTTTGGACACCCCTGCTCTAGGGATATTGTTTTACCAAGTTTGCATTTGAAAGAAAAGGATAACGTGAGGCCCTGTGACCTTGACCTTTGACCTCAAACCTTCAAAATGTGACAGTTCATCCTTGTATTTGAGTGGTCTTTGGAGGTAAGTTTGAAGAAACTCTCTCAAAGCATTTTTAAGATACTGTAGCGCACAAAATGGGCAGTCATAGTAAAAGACAATCTTGACATCATAAGAAGTGCTTCCAAAAAAATCATCTAATAACCATAAAGACACATTTTCCTGGACTTTGGTGTCAGTTGTTATAATGCGACTGACAAATCATTTGTCAGAATATCTCTTCTCACTTTCTTGATGAATAGATTTTGTTGTCTCTCTTGAACTCTGGCCAGTTCTATAATTCTACACATTGTTCTGTGTTTGAACGATGCATGTCCTCCATAAGAGCCTGTGAGCAGATATTGACCCACATGTGAGCAGTTTAGGAGGTCAGTGTGTCCACATCCAGCCACAAAGACGTCTGTTTATTAGTGTTTCAGAGATCCTGCTGGAAGACAAACAAGCTGAGCTACAGGGCTGAAAACAAACCGAAAGTGAGACTGTAGAGGTCATAACTTTGAGTCATTTCTGGCTTTACGGCATAAGGTAACAGATTTCTCCAGTGATCTGTTGTCTCTGGGTCCATATCCTGCAGCTCTGGTGGAGACATGGGATCCTGGAATAGATTCAGACAGTGAACCTCCTGAGGGCTGCAGAGACAGAGAGAGGCACTTATAATATAAAAAGGAATGGATGGGATGTTTTTATGCCTGAGCATGCGAGCGTGTCCGTTAAATAAAAGAGTGTCAGAGCGACAGAGCTGCTGGAGGTATGCTGGGAATGTTTGCCGGCCTGTGTTTGTGTAAGTCAGCCCTCTGTTGAATGATAACTCTGCACAGTTGTTTCTATTATGGCAGGGGGACCAGTCTGTCTCCTAACACCTTTCCCTCTGTCCTTTCCTCTACACTTTTCTGTCATATGAACGCACACTGAAGAAGTCCCTGGCACAGCGTTGTGATGACCTTTAGGCTGAGTCTTCCCGAACACTGAGATCTTTGTCTGGACTTCATCAGCAGCAACAATAAGGCTATGGCTATTTATGTGTGCACACTAAGTTATAAATGCATGTGTTGATGCACAATTTGTAAGTGTGCATCTTCAGTCACTTACACTGATTCATGCTAATGTACAATGTGTTGAATTACAGGAGTTGACGAAATACGTGTGACTTTTGCAACTGACATTTTTTTCAAGATGTTTTTTAGCAGCTAAATAAAGACATTTTGTCCATCAACTGTGTTGGGGAGCATGTCTTTGACAATATCTTAAATCACTGCCTTGGTGATTCACTCCACTTCACTTTCACGAGGCACAATTTGGGATAATGAGAGTGCATTGTTTTGGTGCAGGGGGCTGCGAAGACTCCAAATTTTGGGTCGAAGCAAAGCTCCTCACACACTATGCTGCACTCTGTGGCGCTGCTTTAAATGATGGAAGGATTCGTCATGCACAAAACTTTAGATGCAACATGTTTCCAGCACTCTCTTCAATGAAATATTAATCTGCAGCTAAAGTCTTAAACCAAACCACCTCTTCAGCAAACTCCTCTTCAGAGGCATTACCCTGGTTGTTTGCGGCCTCCATGTTAGGAGTCAGGGCCACCATTGTTGTGAGTGGGGAGGGGGAGTGTCAGAGGGGGAGGGAGGTGGGGGAGGTCAAAGAGCAACACAGAGTCAGAAAATTAGGCAAAATAGCAGATCACTGTGAATTATTCTAATGTTGAACAGCATATATCCATAGATTAGATACTATCCGAATCCATGTCTCATTTAAAAGTAAATTGATGCATATATTAAAAAAAAACATCATGCATGTCGTGCAGCCCTAGATGGAGGTAATAAAATAAAAATGGACCACCTACACAGTGTGTTATCATTACTGAACCATGTAGTAAACATGTTTATTTTTTCAGGTAGGGATTCTGATTAACTTTACAAATACCATTGGTGATTCACTGCTATTTCTCACTGCATAACAGAAATATATCATCCAAAAATAAACTACTACAGAATACTTCAAAGGCATCTCTGGAAGTTTCATAAACAGTATCATGCTATAAGATTCTATGAATGTATGAGTTTCTTTTTAATGAATGATGCAGTAGGACTGACCTGTTGCAGATCGTTTGGTGTTTCCTGTAACCAAAGAGACTAAATGTTTTCTATTCAATGCAATGCGTTAAGGGATGACACAGGTTTGCTTATAGGATTAGAGTGTTGTAAGGGGAAGAAATTAAAATTCAAAAGCATGTCATGTCATGAACTTTAACACACACAACACGACTCAAATGCAGACTCCAGCAACAGGCAAAAGTTTAGAAAAACACATTTCATCATCAGGCAGGGTTTGGTACACAGGCAGACAATCAGCACACGCAAAGGTATATGTAATAGGAGGTCAGAGGCAAGGTCAGAGGCAAAACAGGGTTCAGAGTGTTACAAGAGCTTAGGACAAGGATGACTGTGAGGTACCATGAACTGGCTACGAGACGGTGAGACATTAGGTAATCACACACAAAAACCATGAATTACAAAACATGAAACATGAGGAGGAAATATTGATAGCTTAACAGACATGACAAGACCAGCATCATTCATATCAGTGTCGTTTTATTTATTTACCTATTCTGTAACAACAAACTCAAAATTTAACAAACAGTACCCACAAACCTCTTCTATTTTGGACAAGATGATATGAATTAGTAAAATAAAAAATTAAATAAAAAATAGATGTAACCAGTCATTTTGGTTTAAATCTGATATCTGGTCATTAAAAATCAGAGCGACATTGTCTGTGTGAATTCAAGACACAAACTATTGTATTGTAAGCAGTTTATTTGTCAGCTGCCTTCTACGTTTCTAAGAGTCAGAAATAACTGCATTTGGAGAGATAAATGAAGAGATTGGCTGGAAGTTGACAAACTTTTTTGTTTACACTCTTAATCCTGAGGGAAACTGACCTTTACACTCTGTCATTGTGAGACACGTGCAAACATAAGCCTGTAGGGGTTTTTTTTTCAACATTTGGTTAGTTATTAAATATTACTATATGATAACAATTATTATTAATAATGAAAGTTATTGACCACATTAGATCACCTCGGGATACCTGACAAGAAATAGGCAATAATAACAAAGTTTGTATTTTAATAAGTCTCATAAAATGAAATATGAATATAAAAATAATTCTGTCATCTGTCATCAATACCAGTAAACCTCTTGTGGTCACAGGGGAGCCAATTGCAGCTGATATTAGCTGAGAGGCGGGGTACATCCTCGACCGGTCGCCAGCCAATTACAGGGCCAGAAAGAGATATGTATAATCATTCACACCCACACCTAATGGAAATTTAGAGTCAACAATTAACCTAACAATCATGATTTTCAGTCTAGGAGGAAGTCAAAGTGCCCAGAGAGAATATGTAAAGTCTACACAGAAAGGCCCTGACCGACACGAGGATCCAACCAGCACAGTACCTGCTGCGCCACCGTGCTGTCCAATATTATTCATGTTTAATAAAATTAATATGTGAATGAAAAAGGAAGGTGTGAAGTTGTGCACTGACCCTCGTGATAATGAACAATAATCAGAAAGTAAGATGACCCAAACTCTAACTCTAACCAGCCTGAGGACTTATTTAATTCTGGGACTTAATTGTTCTACTAGTCAACCAAGTAGAGAGCCTCCCCTCATAGCAACCCTCTCTGGGCTCAGGGAACTTTGTCTTCAAAATCTTTTCAATACATTGTGGTAAAATAATTGCCAAGCATTTGTTACTACAAACTACAATATTCAAAAATAAGAGAAATCATTTTAATACAGACAAAATTTGGTGGTGCAATAATGTTTTGTGGTATATATGAATGCATTTTGTCAACATGTACAGCTCATGTCAGACTGCAGTGCAGTACTAAGATTATACATCAGTGATATATTATTTTTACTGTTTTTTTCTCTAAGATTTTGAGTTATATTCAAACACCTTTATGTATTTTTTGTATTCACTCTTTCAATAGAGCCACATTTAAAAGAGGATCAAAATAACTTACCATGAAAAAAGTTTGTCCATAAAGCAAGTTTCTTTCATTTGTTTCAGATAGGAATGAGGCCAGACACAACAGATTTTACCCAACCTGGTCACAGATACCAACGAGGGAGGGCTTGAAAGGGGATTACCTTACCAGGGCTTGAAGTTAGTCTGTATCATCTTCAGAGCTGGCATTCAGTCCCTGTAACATAAAGAGATTATATTTGCTTTATATCTGATCAAGGTTGTTTGACAAAAATAAAAGGGCATCTGCAGGAAGACAAAAACAGTTAAGTCCATCTAGAGAAGCAATGTCATTTGCCTTGTACAAGAAATAAACCCACCAAGTCCCAACACCACAGGCATGACCAAAAGGGCTATTTCAGTGACTAAAGTATATATGCACAAGACAATTTGAGGTCCCATTTTGTCCACCCACATGCTCATTTCAGCAGTGTGGCACACTCTACAGCCTGTCAAAACTGATTATTTGTCCCAAAACACCTCAATTGTGTGGTGTCAATATGATTACTTCACTCCTCCAAATCAAGTCAAAGCTCATTTTACTTTTCAAATATAAAAATTTGGTGGTACTGCAAAAAGACTTTGTGTGTCTTTCTTTTTATGTAAGCATTACACATTTGTTATTGACAGTTATCAAAAGTATTATACCTATACTCTTGCAAAATTGACCTAATGTTAGGCAGAAACTTTGTTACCTCCGCCAAGGAGGTTATGTTTTTGCCGGCATTGGTTAGTCTGTCTGTCTGTCTGTCTGTCTGTTTGTGTTCAAGATAACTTGAAAAGTTATGGACGGATTTGGATGAAATTTTCAGGAAATGTGTGGAATGGGATAAGGAGGAAATTTTTAGATTTTGGGACTATCCGGATCACCATCCGGTTACAGAAATTTTTTTAAGGATTCTGTAACATTGCCAGAGAGGACCAAAGAGGACTGAAGCTCCATGTCGGAGGTCTGCGCTCTCTTAGTGCTTTTCTAGTTACTTGTAATATACTGCTGTTATAATATCACCTTTTCGAGTAACCACTTAGATTAAGGGTCATAAATCTAAAAAAAAAGCAACAATTTTTTAAAATTGCTAATCAAAGTAACTTTTTATTCTTAGTAACTTTTTGCTCTTGGCGGGCTCCCATTATGTGCATGCAGTGACAATTGCTTAAAAGTTCAATACATCCTCAAGGATTAGAGGGAAGAGTGATCCAGTATTAAAGTATTATCTTCATTTCAAGTTAGTGCCTAATGAGTTTCAAGTAATCTGGAAAATGCAAAGTAGACACACACATCCCTAGGTGGGAGCTGGACCCAAAAATCTCATGAAAAAGCGCAAACAGATCGGCACACCAAAAAGTTTCTCCCTTCGGGTTTTTTTTTATATGAAAATCAGTGATGTTTCAAGCACTTATTCAGATTTAAAGTAGTTTGTGATTTTTATTTTCTTTTAATTAGATTGTGATGGGTTTCAGATGGGTTGGATCACATTCGTTTCTGTATATGATGAAACTGGCAACTTTGAATTTGATTTCGTCACTGCTGGACGCTGCTGATTGACAAAATGATTAAATCCATATGTCTGAGACTTCTTTTTGGTATTTTTCAGGGGAATAGAAAAATAATTTCCTTCAAGAGCGTGAAAGTCTTCACCATGCATTAACAACAAGTTTGTAATATGATACCCCCACCCCCACACACACACAAAAGGCGAAATACAAAAAATGTATAACCTAAAAAACCAGACAGATTTGTCCAAGCCAACATACAAGCTGTAATTCTGCTCTCGAGTTTTTGTTGTTTTTGTGTTTGTTTTTGTTTTCCTCAACATGGGGCCTCGTGGGGAATGACTCTGTGTTTCTTCGTCTGTTTGCTGACTGCAACCATCCTAAAAACCTGACAGAGGCTAACCTTGTCCTTTAAACTTTTCCTTTCCAGCTCTTCTTGTTCTTGCAGTTGATGACTGCCTTTATTTAAATGTTCTTGATTTTAGATAACAAAACTGAGAATTCAACAGGATGATCTTAAAAAAATCAATGACAACAGTCAGACTTTGGTTTAAGGTGACACTTGTGACTTGAAAACAAAAACAATGGCACCTTTTTCGTCTTACCACATGCATGTGGAAAACTTGCTGAGGGTGGGCTGCTCGATGTGGAATTCAAGAGGGTCAGAGGTCACAGGAGGAGATGGGGGTGGGCGGCTTAAGAAAGAAAGAGGTTAAAGGTTGGATAGCGGAGGATATCATGTTTCATCTGAAACCAGTTTGACGCTGAGTTAGCTTTCAGAAAATGAGCTGAGTTACTATTGCACACATTGGCTATACAGTTGGCATGCTAAGATAAATAAAGTAAGAATTACAGTCAGAGTAGGAAAAAAAAGGTCAAACTTGTGTTTAAAAAGAAGATCAGTTTGAAGAAAGGGATGTCTCTTTTTTAACCATAGTGTTAAAGGTATTTAAAAAAACAACCATGCAATTGCACATCATGTAAAGATGTCTAGAAATGTGATCAAATTAACTACATTACCATAAAGAGCAGCATGAATGAAGCAGGACAGGATTCTGTGACGATTTGAGTCTCATTTCAGAGTCCGTCTGCTTCTGAGGAAGAGTTCCAAAACTTTGCAATGCCAAGGATCATTTCTTGGATTAGATGGAGCATACAGTGATAAATCATTCATCATACTTCTCCTTTGTTTCCAAATATATATGAAAAATATGATATTGATATGGTTATTTAAATCATTGGTATACGCTTTTCTGTGTATTTATGGGTTGTTTGTGTCATATCATAAAATATTGTTTCCAATCCTATTCTATCATATTGTGTACTTTAAGTTTTACCCTCTGATCATAAACTAATATCATATTGTCTCATATCATATCATCTTATATGCTGTTCTTTAATATGGTACATATTGCTTTGCCTTATCAAGTTTAATGTCTTTTTATCACATCATATTGTATTTTATGTAAGATATCTATTTTGTAAATAGACTTTATTGTCTCTGTATTTAGATTAACCAGCAGTAATAAAAACAGAACAGATTTTTTTTCTTCTCATTTTTCATCAACTCCATTCACACTTGCAAACCCTGAAATTGTCCTTTTTCACCTAGACTTTACCTTGGTAACTTTCTTGGGCCCCCTTCGTGTTTTTTCTGGGTGAGCTGAAATGTGAACGCAGCAGTAATTGATCAGGGTAACTCACCAAGGCCAGTGGAGAGGGCTGTTGACATCATCCTGTGCGACCAACAGGCACAAAACCGGTAAAGCAAGACTTGACAGGATGGATAAAAACAACTGCGATTGGGAGAGAAGTTTATTTGATTGCAAGGAGAAGCTCAAACTAAAATGTGCGTCTGGACATTTGAAAGTGTTGTTCCCACTGCACACATCAAAGCTCTACAGTACATCTGCTCTAAAATGATTATCACCGGGTCTCTCACACATCCAAATAGCCATCTCTCGCTGCTGTTTTATACAGAGCTAAAACACTGCAGCTTCTTACTCCAGTGTTATCATCATGCACATAGTGACGCTGCTTCATAATGACTCCTGTGCTTCAGTGCTCCTCTCAACTCTTTCATTGATGCTGTTGATACGTTTTTACGCATGTATCAATGAAGTAAGGATGTAAACTGTAATATAGCATCAAGCTCTGCTGCTTTGTCTGCTATGTTAATTACACTGACCCATATTTTTTGACGTTGTGTCGTGGCTATCAGCAGTTTCTCCCACATCTTGCTGAATGGGAGGAGTAAGTGTGATTTTGATACAATTTTCATAGAATGTTGTTCATGGTGAGAGGAAGTTGGATTTTGACAGTGATCTGAACACAAATGCAGATCCAGACATTTTTGTAATGATTTGTTTACATCCCACAATATGGTAGTTTTCAACATCTTTGATTACGATGTCAGAAATGCCTTGGTTGAGGTTTGAGCTCTATGATCACTCTTGTTTTTTCTGCTACATTTCCTCCCTCCCCCCCCCAAAGTTTTAATACCACCCAGAGCCCCCTTGCAACCTTTTAAGGGGTCAGTTCCCCCACTTTGAGAATCACTGGACTAGAATGACGTGTTTGCTGTCTCTATGCAGTAAAGCTGCTTGTAGGATGCATATAGAGAGTTTTAAATGTTTTCTGTCCAGGGGGAAGTTAGTCATAATGTTTTCTGCCTCAGTAAAGGTTTGTAAGAAAGCCAAAGGAAGCAGGGTTGGAAAATTTTCTCCTCGAAGTACTTTAGTTTACCTGCTTTGGTTAGCTTGCTTACAGGTTTGCTGATGATGTTGACCCAACATTGCAATGCTGATTTTCAACAGTATGTACTGACTGGTGTCCTCCAGAAATGACATCTGAGACATGAAAACACAGTTTACCATAAAAAGTAGGAATGAATGAAGAGTGGCCATCTGAATCAGTGCAGAGCAAAGAGAGCACTTTTAACCATATATGTCCATGGCTAACTTTAGTGATATAAATAATTTAAACTTTTGAACAAAACACAATCAGTATTAAATGATATGAGTTTGGCTGTTTAAAAAACCTAACCCACTTTGTCCCGTGAGTGTGTATGTCATATGAACTTGTGTGTCAGTGTGCATTGTTAGGACAGGAGAGGTAACTATGGGGCTGACCTGGGGAGGGGTGTTTGTTGACCATCGACATTCCAGTGTGTGCCTGTTGTGTGCTGTGCATGTGTATGCATGTGTATGTCAGCACAGGTAAACATATGTCTTTTCAAACCCAAACATTATTATAGAAAAAATTCACACACCTGTTGATGAATAATATTTCATCTGTTTTATGGGAGTGATTCTGGCTCTTATCCAGCTGTTTAATGCATCCTCAGCAACTGATGAAAACTGTCAGTTGTCCACCATCACCATCAGCGATCCATGCCTGTGGGTATTTATCACACACACAAGTGAACAGGCTGTGTTAAGTTTTACCAGCAGTTCCCACTAAGCACACACCTCTGTTGCATCTGCTGGGCTGCAGGCCGTTTTGTCTTTAATTCATTTTCCAGGACTCCACACTGTAAAAAGCATGTATAAAGCTGCTGCACAAAAATTCCATAGATACATGGTAAAGAATGAGTATATTACAGTTAAACAGGTAACAAATAAGTTTGTAACTTAACCAACTTAACCCGGGGAAGCTACTTATTAACAAATAGGAAACTAACCAGTGATTACTTATTAAGCTATTTAAAAACTGACAGTCACAAGGGAACAAATGAGCTATAAACTGCTTTAATCAGGAAAAAAAAAAAACTGAACGCTTATTAAGATGTGAAAAACAAAATTGGCGTGATCACTTGGTAATGAATAAGTAACAAACTGTTTGTTACCTTGTGAACAAATAAATCATTAGAACAGCCAATTAACCAAAAGAAAATATCTGACATAGTTGCTAGAGAACTAATACATAAGTAACTGATGGGAATGAGTGAACAACATTTCATCAATCTTTAAAAAATGTTCTGGATAATAAATGAGTAACTAACCATGCATTGATCTGCAAAGTTAAAAGGGTACAAATGAGTAACTATTTTATAGCTCACTAGAAAGTGATAACCAAAAAACTGGCATTTAACCCAAGACAAAATATTAGTATAGTTACTTGGAAAGAAATGAGTGACAATCATCTGATTATCAAGAACACAAATGACATATTTTTTTTGCAAATTGATCTACACAAACAATGACATACCTGCTATGTAAAGAGAAAGGAAGTAACTTTAAGTTAATCAAAAATACCAAGTAAATGTCTTATTTTTGTGGCACAGGCTTTTGATTAGCATTTGGTAGTTTCATGATTTTTTTCTATAAAACAAAGTAAATCTCCTGAACACTGAGCATTCTCTGCTCATATTGGAGTTTTCCTCATGTCTAGGACAACATATCAGTTACATTTGTGACCGAGTAACACAAGAGAGAAGGAAAAGAGCTGTTGGTTAAGATAAACAAAGACAACAATGTCCTATGGTCAAAATAGTCTCTTACTTGAGCATGTTCAGGGGGAGTGGCTTCAAAAGAGGCCTGAAGGTATGACTCTCCAAAAACAAGCTTTCTCATGCTATTTTTGCTAAACTGGCCTACCCCAGTTTTCACCCTTCAGCTAAATGACCTGACAAACCTGACGAGCTAACACTGAAAATTCTTCTGTGACACAAGAACACACATGTATAGTGTATGGAGAGATCAGTGAGCTGACATACTTGGTGTTGAAGTTGGACCTGAACATAGCTGCACAAAAAGAAAGAAAGAAAACAACAAGAAAAGAAAAACAACAGTTCAGTGCTTGCTTTTCCTAACTGAATTATTCATTACATTTTTATGGCCCAATTAGTTGTTTATTAACCTTTAAAAATCACTTTTAGATGGGGATAAAAAAAAAAAAGTGTTACAATAATATTTTGGTTAAGAGTCATATCCTGGTTTTGAACACAACTCACTGGCATTTACATCAAGTGCCAAATTTTGTTATTCCTGATTATTCTTCTTCATGCATACATGATAAATACTATATTCTTGTTACTGACTTATATCTTCTTGGCATAGGCAACAGTGATGTTAACCTCTTACAACATAAACTGCACCAACATGGAATGCAGAGAGAAATGTAGCTGTGGCTATGCAGGCTTTGCAAATGCTGCATTTCAGACATGGTTTATTCACCTCATTTCCAGCAGCTGGAGAGAAGAACGCCTGGCTATGTACAGACTTGATAAGTCATCCATCTAATATCTATACTGCTTATTCCTTTTGGGATCACAGGGGGCTGGAGCCCTGACCCAGACATTGGGCAGGAGGTGAGACTAGACGCCAGCCAATCGCTGGGCCACATAGAGAGACAGACAACCATTCACAGACCAACCCATGCCTAAGGGCAACTCAGAGTCACCAGTTAATCTGTGGGAGGAAGTCGAAGTGCTCAGAGAGAACCCCACACATGCAAACTCCAAACAGAAAGGCCGTCACAGGGTTCACATCAGAAACCTACCTGAAAATAAATAGTATTTACCCAAAAGTCAAACAGCATGTTAAGACTTAGGGCTATAGCAAAAAAGTCGGAGGTTAGGGCATTTGTTAATCATAGGCAGAAGTTGTGTTTATGTCCTCTTTTAGGCATAACAATAGGCCAAATCTATATCCTTCATTTAACAAAAAGTAAGGCAAAGAGTTTGAATGAAATGTGCAGGACTGTATTCACTCATATTTACAACATACAGCCTGTAAGATGTTTGCAAACTTGACAACTGGTCAACAGGAGGACGGTCCTTACAATCTAAAATGTAATAGCTATTCTTACTTAAATTACATTTGTGCACTTTACTTAAATCTTAATAACCTGTTGATTGAACTCAATCAATATGAGTAAGAAACGCATTTAGCTTGAGAAAATTATACAACTTAATTCCTGTGTGTAAGCTGGACTCGAAACTTTTTATCATGGTGATTGAACACTGAGTTTAGGATTGCACATGTGCGGTAAAGCCAGGAGGGAGACTACTCTGCAGATTGATTTCGATGTTGGGGCACGCAGAATTTCTCTTAGTCTCCAGGTGAGTTATTTAACGCATCTGCATTAAGCTGCAACACGGAAGTGAAACGCCAATTTGTTTAACTACTAAACATCCTTTGTTGTGCTTGCTTGTATGTGAGGTGTTGGTGGCTCAGTTGGATAGTGCACTTAGTCAGTAATCAAGAGGTTGCAAGTTCCGAATCCAGCTCCGAGCAACAAATGGTGAAAAGTTCTTGGGCGAGACACTTAACCCCAAGTTTCTGGTGTGTAAATAAAAGAGTGTGAATGTGTGAGTTGATACTGGTGGATAACTAACTTAGGAAGTTGACATAACTTTCTTAATCCAAGTTAAAATAACTCAATAAAATTAAGGAAATACAACAGGGTTCAGAGTACACAAAACAAGTAAATATAAAGTAAATGTAATCTAAGACTATTAATCATATTTACTTAACTTTTTTAAGGCAATTGGTTTCCAAAATTTTTTTAAGTAATGCCAACTTGTTGGATTTTAGAGTGTAGTAACTAGCAAAAATGGATACATATCACCCCCACTGTAGTGGAGGCAGACATGTTTCTGTAAGAACGGTTTGCAGTAGTGCATGTGTACAAGAACAAGGACAGTATTTAATTGCCTTATTAAATACCATAATGACTCAACAGTGCATGTAAACCTACAGACTTAGTCCAGCTCATTACGCTAAGAGTCAAAGCAACATTAGTGGGTCTAGGTATTTCACAAAACCTAGATAATGGATTGAGCCGTGATTTTTCAGTTATCCTGGATGAATTTAGCTATGATTTGGTTTCACGAAAGTGAAGGCACATAAGATACCATGGAGATTTATTCTGTGCAGCTAGCCTGCTCCAGACCAGGCTAACAGGAAGGCTTAATTAATCCTGCTGTTCAGAAAGCTACTCTCTCATCTGAAAACAGCATGGTACCTCGATTATTATAACGATAATGATTATAAGAAATACCCCCGTAGTCTAGGGATGTGTCTGTGTTTTGTTTTTCTTTACGAACAAAAGAAAGTTTGAGTTTTTCTCCTGTGTAAAGACATCCAGTTATTGACAGAATAATATAAACCAGTTTATTTTTCTGACATCATGTTGAGGTGCATGTCAATGTGTCGAAATGGATTATTACTATTAAGTGATTATTCTCAGTCATCAGATATATGTGATCATGTAAATGTACTCATTGAACTAATCAAATCACCCTGAAAGATGATAGCCACTCAAGAAATTCCACACTGAAGTGAGCTGTATAGATGGGTGGGACCGTGTGTTGGAGGAGGAGAGCTGCATACAATGCAATATGATTATGTAAGAGGTATTTCAGATACTTCTCTCATACGCTTTATGTTCCATGTTTAGAGATGATGACAAGGTGGAGTGAAAGTAGGTTTATGAGGATGTCAAAGTGATACTTATCTCCCTTAAATGTTATTTTAACTGTGTTGTTCGGTCAGAGGGTTAACACTGTTTGTCTTTAACACTCACTCCAGTCTGATTGATCAAATACGTCAGCTGAAAACTGATCTCAATTAAATGCATCCTAACAAAGAGTGATCAATCATTGAATGTTTTCATAAGATGAACAATAGTGAGTGAAAATGAGCTGTTTTTGTGCTGTGAGTTCTGCAAAGATTTATACTGTTTGCATTGTTTCAGCAAAGCAGTTAAGCATATTCAAGTATGTTTTTTTTTTCAGGGTGAGCAACTGGTGGCCTGAGGAACTTCATGTGGCACCTCCTAGGCCCTAAAATGAAATGAACAACAATGATTAAATATATCTTTACTTTTCAGTGTAATAGTCCTTAAAATGTTAGGAATTTCCCAAAAATCTAAAAGCACTTGCCAAATGCAATACTAACATTTCTTCTCACCACATATCCCAAACACTGGACCTCATGTTGGGTCACCCCCATGGGATTTTTGTCAGGTCTTTGTATGATACATGTCAGGATTTACTTTAAAGTGCACAAAATGAGGACCCAAGTTGGAGGTAAAAACTAAAGATCTTTATTGAATTGAAATGCTCAAAAAACAAAAAATATGTCTTCTTAAACACATTCAAAATCAAACTAAACTATCCATAAAGAAAAACACTGAACAAGAAAAGGACACTGGGAATCCTGCAGGGAAGGCCTATGAACAGACAAAGACGAGAGGAACACGGAGACAAAACACTAGGGATAAGAAGGCACAGGTGAGACAATCGCACAGGTGAACTTGTCAGGACAGACAAGACAGGAAGTAAATCAGGAAATGACCCACAAAGGACATGCTACAAAATAAAACAGGAAACATCAAGGACTAAACAAAAAACAATGTAGAAACACATTAGGGTAAAAAAGACACAAGGCAAGAAAGAATATATGAAATTAAAGAAATAAGACTAAGATAAAATAAAACAAAGACACTCATGACAATACATGCCCCTACCAAGTTTCATTAGCACTGTGTGACTATTGGGGCTAAATTTTCGAAAATGGGCACCACTGGCATCATGGCTCCAGGAAAAGAGCTTCATGGGGCACATCATGATGGAGGGGCCCATGGTAGTTTAGTTACCTCCATCAAGGAGGTTATGTCTTTGCTGGCGTGTTTATTTATTTGTCCGTTTGTTTGTTTGTTTGTTGGCAAGATTATCCAAAACCACTGGACCGATTTTGCTGAAATTTTCAGGAGATGTTGGTAATGGCCCAGCTTAAGAATGATTAGATTTTGGTGGTGATCCAGATAACCACCATTAGCGAACAATTGTTTTTGCTCAATATCTGTCTGACTAGAAATGATATCAACATGATTCTGAGTGCTAGATGTGGGTTTTCAGGGTCAAGGAATCTTGTTATGATGGTAACTTTATCATGGAACTATTGTTTCTAGATGTAACAGCAATATGTGAGCTACCTTGGCGGAGGTTTGCGCTCTCAGAGTGCTTTCTAGTTAGACATGGTCCACTCTAAATTACACACTTAAAACCTATGATTTTGAACCTCAGTGCTGACCATTACTTTAGAAGCAACAAAATGTCACCTGTTTCAAAATGTAAACTCACTCCAAGGACAATGCTCGAGCCTTTGTTGAATATTACAAAGACAGAAAGTGGCAGAGAAACAGGGGGAGTGCTGCTCTGAGTCATTCTTGGCTCACTCTGCCGAAACCTGTGATATTTTCTAATGAGATGAACAAGTGGCAACCTTGTGGCTGAAAAATGAAGCCAATGTAGAAGTGCCAAAAATTGCAGTTTCTCAGTTGTCTCCTTGAGACTGGCTGCAGGAAACTCCCTAGTGATATGATTTGGATGGTTTTTACAACTTAAAGTGTCCCTCAGATTAATGAATCAGAAACATAAAAGTCAGCCTTTCCACAAGTGCTCTGACCAGCAAAACTTTTAGAGGTAAAATGTTCAACACGTTACACTACATTGGACCAAGGTCAACAGAAGTATCTTACTTAATGCAACAAAAACAAGTGCTAAAAGGCAAAATTGAAAACGTGTCCAACCAAATGGATAAAATGGGTGCTGTAGGCTATCCTGCAAGGCTAATGTGAATAAAGAGAGGAAAACATTAAATAATCATGACAATTATAAAATAAATTTCTGGATTATCAGTGCTTTTATAATGACATATCTATTGTTATATTATACAACTGATGCTCAGAAAAAAACACAAAAAATTATGCTCTTTAAATCAGGGGTTTCCAAACTATGGCCTGGGGTCCAACTGCTGCCTGTGGTGCACTTTTAGTTGCCCCACAGCAACTTAGATAAAATAAAGGAATCTTTGCCCACATTATTACTTTTGTTATTGCTTATATTTGAGTTAAGAATAGAGACAATCTGATTACAATATTTTATAGCAGGATTAATAACCCTATTTTTGTTGTATCTCGTCCATCTCAAGATCTTATTTCCAAATATTTTTGTGCTAATCAGCATCAAGAATCAACATTTCTACAGAGTTTGGCTATTTTGTGCAGTTTTGAAGCTGAAAAAGGTCTGGACACCCCTGCTTTAAATAAAGTAAGTGTGGATTGGTCAACACAACAATGCTGAGGTCAGCAGTTATGAATTAACTATGCCATACAGGTCCGCCTGATTCAATGTCTGTAATTAGCCAGATCCATCTTGCAAAGCTCAAATCTACAACTGTGAGCAGCCCAAATTTACACGATCCAGCCAGAGCTCTTTAGAGCAGGAAGAAGGGAGAGCTACAAGTGAGATGACAGCAAGAGATGACTGCTCGCACAGGTATTAGCATAGATGCTAACAGCTTCAGTAGCAATTTTATCAGATCTAGATCGCATTCTTTATTAAATGAAACCAAATAACAACACTACAAACTTCTTTACAGAAAAGATAGTTTTGCTCTGCATCCAACATGTTTTAGCAAGTGTTTGTTTGACAAAGTGGCACATATTCTGTCCTTTAGACCCTGTCAGTAGCCCCTGCCTAACACATTATCTGATTGGCCCATAATAAAAAGTGATTGACTGAAGGATCGTCCAATCACCTGCCAGGTATGCTTTGAAAGATTCTGCTCTCCCCAAACACTTTCTATGGGATTTTTCACGGATGGACTGGTGAAATATGTTATATATAACAATCCATCTGTGTCAGGTTAGTTATGAATACCAAGAATGGTTTAAATAAACTGTGAATATATATATGTATATTCTTGTTTAATTATAACTCTAACTGTGAACCCCCTAGCACAACTGTTTGGGAGGGATCATTAGTATGATAAATATTTTGTTTGTCACAAAAACAAATATTTATTTTAGCTATGAGTGCCCTAAGGGCAAAAAAACAAAATCCATAGCTTAACTGTGATGTAGAATCAAAGTGTTGTAAAGATATCAGTAGAAATCCAGAGATTTGTTATATGTACTGTATTTTATGTTATGTTACGTCATGTTAAATAATCCATTTCAGACCTTTTCTTTGTGCTGAAAACCCTCTGAAATTCATCACAACACCCCTACAGTCACAGTCTGAAGAGCACATTTTCCAACAGAATATGGAATTTTGGCAGAAACTTTGCAAATATTTTAACTTATTTCTCAGCATTTTGGGTCAACTGCAGTTATAGCCAGTGAAACTGTTTTGTCAAACTTATTCCTCTTGGTATGCCACATGTACCAACTGAAAAGAACTCAGATAATAGAGTACTTTTAGAAAAACAGCATATTTCATCCATAAAATCCCATTCACACATGTAGAAAAACCCTGAAACTTTCTTGAAATTACTTGGGTAAGCTGCATGTTCGATTTATTTATCGACTGATATTGCAGTGAAACTGTATGCTGTGAGGGCCAAGTGGGAACAAGAAGGTCAGGGATTATCCGAGTGGGCTACCCATGTATTTTCTAGGAAGTATCAGGGTTGTACAAGGGCTTAGGTTTCTTAAAAACTGTTTTTTTTGTCAAGCCTATCCTACAACATTATTGCTAATATTTTTTGGTTATCAATAAAGTCTCTTGAATAGAAAATATTTCTCTGATTTCATTTTGTATGGTTTGTATATTTGTCTAGCTCCTTGTCTGTATTGTCTGTCTACTGTCTAATTATTGAAGAGAAAATCATACTGTTTGAACATTTTTAATCATATTTCAATAACTTTTTATATGGCTTGGGTTTATTAATTCAGATTATATTTGCTTTGTCTTCCATTTCTTGCCTCTTATTTTTGTTATCATTCTGCATTGCTTTATTTTTCTTATATTGCATTCATATCTGTGTGCATGAGTCTCTAAATACCTTTGAAAGCAGTCTTTTTGTCCATCACTTATTAACTCTCTTGTAATTTATCTTGATCTGCAACTGAGTAAATCTGAAATTTGTAACTTGATTGACATATGACTGATACTTATTTTTTAATGGTTGCTCCTGTCTTAAATTTAAAGCATCCATCCTTTCATCTATCTATCCATCCAGTCATTGTCTTCCAAGATTCTGTGACCCAACCCTGGGTTAAAGTAATGTCACTTGGCAAAGTTGTTGGTTTTATCAAGAATTTAAAACACAATATGACGATAGGTCTCTGTATCCTCCCTAGATACAACTCTACTCATGTTACAAAACATGTAGCCTGGTGGTTTTGACCAAGAAGGAGCAATCCTCTCACCTAAATCAAATCAGTCTATCCTCTTAAAAGCCATCCTTTTAGTGCATGACTCACTCAGCTCTACCCTTATATCTGTCAGCTGATCTCTTTGAGTCTGATGCACACACATACACATATAAAGATTTATCACCTGAGACACTTAATCATTGTAGACATAAGCTTGTCTACTGTAGATAACATAACTATATTTTAATGAGAAAATAACATAAAGAACAATTAGAAAAAATATAACAGTTAAAATAACAACAATAGAGCTCTATAGTATTATCACACAATCCATACAGCCCAAAGAAACATCAGACAACAACAGATTTGACCTCTTTGCACCATTGAAGTTGGTTTACCAGATTTGTTTACATTGATTTTAATCATTCAACAATCCTCGAAAAGAAAATTACAGTAAACAAATGGATAAACATGACTTGTAGGTTGTCTAGATGTTGTAAGTTGTTGGCCATTGCTCTTCATGTTTATTTTTCAGTACACTTCTTTCCATTGGCAATGTTTGCTTATACAAGTTAGATTTTTAAATATCGCAATGCCATTTTCTAGCTTTATTTTGTTAATTTACTTTCTGTAAAGTTAAAACTTGCTTCACATAAAAATGGGAGTTGTATTTCTTGATAAGGACTTGTGAATTTTTTGATCTGGTTGTCATTGCAGGGGATTTTAGTCACAGTATATCAGATTGTACCACTGTCACTCAGAGTCACACACCACATACTCTAGATGACTCTGCCTGCTTGATTCATGGTTTGAATTTTGCAGTCATGTGCAGATTTTGCATAACATGTGTTGCTGCATACTTCAGAGCTGCTGCCAGGACTTGAATCTCTGCTCAGAGTCAGAGCGTCAGGTATGACACCTGAAAAGCTTTGAAGAGTTTGGTGATTAAAAACACATTAATCTCATTAACCTCTTTTGTATTAAAATGGAGTCAAGGTTGTTGTTTGATTGGATTAGAGTAGAGAGGATTTGATTCAGCTTTAATTATATTCCCAAAATACAGCTACTGAAATTTAACAATGCAATGTGCTATAGTCAGTACAGTTGGAAGAAACTTGCAATGATATCAGCAATAAAACCAGATTGAATCAGGGACAAGAAACTCTGGTTATAGAGTGGGCTACCTGAATTTTACCCTCACTGCATGAAGACCAGTTTTATATTAACTCTTGTATTTGCACAATTCAGTTGTTGATATAACTTGTAATCTGTTGGAGTTGAAATGTGCCGCTATCAATGGAACTTCTTATTGCATTTTTTACAAACTATGATATAAATTTACTATGTGTAAAGTGTTTAATCATAAATATAAAATGGTTTAACACAAATATCAAGAGTCAATAATTGTTCCACTGTCTTGCTAGGAACGAAAGATGTAATGACAAGTAAAGCAACGATCTCACAAGATTGACAAATTCTTCAAAAAATTTCTGGATCTGCATCCAGATTCAGATCGCTATTAAAACATAATCACTGCTTCATTGTGTGATGACAAACAATCCATGAAAATATCATCAGAATCCAAGGAGAACTGATTGAGTAATCTTGTTCCCAAACTAACAAACAAACTAATCAACAAATGCCAGCAAAATCATAACCTCCTGTTATGTTCTTGGACACAGCCATATTTTACAAAACATCCACCTGAACTTTAGATCAAACTACTACAAAGAGGGCTGTTGAGGTGGGACATAATGCCATCTGGCCAGTACTGACACCGAGAGTTTATTATATAAAAATTCTCCCCTGTACAGTGAGAGCATTAAGTTACATTACATATATTTGTTGAAAAATGCTGTAAATATGTTTGTTTAATGGCCTCTCACTCTCTGAAAAAAGTGACAACTGGTTTTTTTCCCCCCCAGCATTACATACCACTGTCAAATAAGAGAAAATGTCTGATCAGATTTGGAAAAGTTCAACAGATGAATTAATGAGATTCAGCAGCTCAAAGTTTGCTTGACAGCATGTCAGGGTTAAAATGTTTTCTTTAATGGAATCAAAGTAATATGTTCATCATTTCACATCATATTTCTGTCTACAGTCTTGTATTTAAAGGTTATAATAGTGACGCTCGTCCTGACCCTGCAGCAGCTTTATGTTCGGCTGATATTCTCTGCAGCCACAGTGGTTTTTATAGAATGATGACCATATCATTTTGCACATGCTGCTGACATGTATCTGTGCTGTACGCCCGTTATCCATCTGCACTCTGTACACTGTGTAGTAGTAAATCTAAGTTGTGTAACATCAGCTCAGTCTGCATGTAAAAGCACTCACTCCCTTAACAAAAAAAAAGAATTACACCTACATCTCTCACTCAAAGTTATATATTCAATGTGTTTACAAAATTTCTGTGACCGTATTTTGTTGGTAGTATGAAATAACAGAATGAAGCCTGTATTTCTTTGCCTTAATTACATGCATGAGCTGGAGACAAAGGGAGCTCACAGCAGATGCAGTGCAGGGGGTGGTGGGCGTAAACACATTTACAGGCTTTCTTTCTCTGTAAGTGCCATGCACAATGACAGCTATTCTCTGGCTTCATGATTTTTATGAATTCTAAAGAGTTGGCATGAAGGCACACTTTGTTTTGAGTGCTCTTTGTTTGGTTTCTCTCAAGACATTTGTTCTTTTTCATGAATTTGCAAATTTGCAGCTTTTTTTTTTGTTTTTCTCTGTGTTGCCAAAATAATTGGACAACACTTAATAAAGAAAATTAAACAGAATAAATGGTGAAAATCCATTTGAGAGCACGTGGTGTTGTCGCCATGTGTTGGAGTCAAAAACTATTCCCAACCGCTCCAGAAAGAAAGGGGGCGTGGCACCCTTCGAGCCCACGGTCCACTCTCTTTCTCCCTCTCTTTGCTGTGATGGACTGGTTACATAACATCATCCCCCATCCAGCCAATAGGTAGCCCAACTCTGACACAATCATCTCACTGAGCTATAGTGCACGTGCGTGTGTTTTAGGTGGGGGGGGGGAGGTCTGCATGCGTGTCTCTCTCTTCGTGTTTCTCCACGCCCCCCTTCTTTCATACCGGTGCTCCCATAGGTTCGGTTCAAAGGTAACACAGAGACTGGGGGCTCTATAAAGATCCACTTTGTTCCCTCTGCCTCTTTGCTCACTCCATTTCTTCGCTTCTGTGTCGTCTCCATCAGCGCGCTCCAAAATGCCCAGCAAGAGGAAGAAGAACAAGCGCCGCATGAGAAGGGTGGTAAGTGGCGGCGGACGCGTTTTGTTCGACACCATCATTACCACAATAACTCGGATTTACCAGTAAAGAACAAGGATTTTATTTGTGGAGACGTTTTTAGTGTCCACGTGCGTAAAATCCGCAGAAAATGACCTTTTGGACATGTTGGGGTAAAAGTGGTGGTTGAAATTAAGGGCACCTTTCCACCGTTTTATTTCTTCAATTAATGCACAGCTGTGCGTAGGCAATAAAATGACTCCCAATCGTGCGTGCAATTAGCGCATAGTAGGTGCTTGGATTAAATTAAGCATCTTTACGCGCATCCAAAATTAAATTTTACATCATTATTTTTTTAATGCGACTAATTGAAAGGATACTTTGTTTTTGTACCGATTTTTGTTCATTATCTGTTGCTCATAATCGACCATTTTGCACACGCTCCTTATGTTGGACACAAAGCCCCAAAGGTGCGCTCCATGCTCTGTGCGTAAAACCTCCAAAAGAAACCAAACTGTGCCAAGAAAACAACAACGACAGCAATAGCAAACCTAATGCAACACAAAGTGATGCTGTCGAAATCATTTTATCAATTGCTGTAGTGAAAGCATTCCACGTGCTTCTGGCTGTACTCCAAGATCAGCGAGACAAATTGGCACAAGTCCCATGCGCCTCGTGCGTATGGTGCGCGTTCGGCGATGGAGATTACCGTTCATGTCTCTGTTTATGCCTTTCATTCAACTAGAAACTAACCCCATGTATTACAAATACTTAAATTTTATGACGTATTTTTGTTTAATGTTGATATTTTCATGATGATTGACAAGTGTTGGACCCCTGCCCCCTCCTCACTTCTCTTAGGTAACTCCAAGACATTTTCCTCACTGAACATTCAGTGCCCAGAGAGAAACAGTGGGTGTGTCTAAGAGGGGAGGGGTCTATCCCAAGTCAGAAAGTCACAGAAGCCCCCACTTTTCAGGGAGCAAAGGTCACAACATCACTAATCACTGTCTTTATTTATTTATTGTTTATATACTTATTCTTCAAATCATGCTTTAAAAATTCCACCTGAGGTCTCACTTGAAGCCCATTCCTCAAACTTTTGAAGGACTTTTAGATGAGTTTTTTGCATTCTTCCTCAACCACCTCATCCTCTTTTTAAAGCCTCTGCTTCCTAACTCAGCCCCACATGGCTGTATTTGGTAGTGTGTTGACTTGAGGAATTCTGCCAGATTGAGTCTGCACAAGCTCCCTGATTTTCCGAGTCTGCCTTGGAGAGATAAGAGTTGCTTACAGATTTCTGTTATCGCCAAGTCCCTGAAAGGTATCAGCTTGTCAGATACTCAAAGATATCAAGTGTGTGTGTTTCTCCTCTGCAACGTGAGCACCTCCAACTTTGATTGGAAAAGAAAACATTAATTGACACATGTAAATTAAATTGTTTTACTAGACAGGGATTTATTTGTGAACAAAAGGAGGGGTTGTTTTGACAGCGACTAACTGGATGGGCATTGACACATACACACATGCCTCGTCGGCTTACAGCACAGTGAATGCCTAACTGGCTGCCAGCCTAACAAAAGCATTTTCAGGGAGTGATTGTAACCTGATTATAACCTGATTATAATGTGATTAGGTCCACTGTCTGGCCCGCGGGGCACCCAGCAGTGCTGCTGACTCGTACGGTTTCTGTTCCCGCTTCAACAGACCTGTCAGGATCGTTCTGATTCAACTAATTAGCTCCCATTATCTAACTAGTTTTTTGCTTGGCCTGCTCCGTTAGCCAGCCCCCCCCTCTGTCCCACCCCAGCAGTTTGTACTCCTAAAACACCTCAATCGAAAGCCAGAGGGTTTTGTCCAGAACTGAAAAACATGTTGCATTGGGCTGTAGTGACATATGTGGTATTCCTGCAGACAGGTGCGAGATTGAACCATGGACAGAAAACATGTATAGAGCTATTAAAAGTCCAAAGTCCCTTGCTATTTCTGAATAAACTTCACCTTTGGTGGTCTACTTTAATACAAAGACACTAATGCTGGATGGCATACATAGTTGTCCGGTTACAATCCGGTTTACTTCAGCGCAGTTGGGTTCCGTTTATGATTGCAACCCTTTCCTCACTTACTTTTTCACTGCCAACTGTAAAGCTACTTTACTCTAGCCCAGTTATTTATGCAATAACGTGATGTCTTTGCAGTGTGACACAGGAGTTGCACATCACGCAAAACAGTTATGCAGTTATCCAAACTGAAGTGAACCAATCTGCCTTCTAAAACAGTGTGACTACTCCATAAATGTTGGGTCAGGCAATAGAATCAAGTTTTGTCTGTTGCAGCTGTAAAACTTTGAGAGGATCGTCATTTCCTGTCAAAATAAGGAATAGGTATCAAAATCTGAAGTACCAGTACCAATTTGCTGGATACTTACTGAACCAACACATGACGAAATTGGGATGCTTCCTTTTGAGCTGTTCACTATAATACAATTCTAAAGAGGCTGTACCTTCTCTGCTGTCCCTGCCCACTCAACTGTCCAAAATTGTCCTTAAGCCAAGGAAGTGGACATTTCCAGACAATAATGCGTGAGCGTAGTAAGCTAACTTTTTGTGCAGCATAAATAGTTATTAGTTGTATATGGAGAACTAATGCATGAAAGAAACCCGAGCAGTGCCCCTCACAATACGAATAAGACAACATTCATTAATCCCAAACATTTTGTGCTTTGTCCCTCTGCAGCAGGCCCAGAGGAGAGCCCTCGAAGAGCAACATGCAGCCAACCCGCCAGCCAAAGCGAGCCCAGGGATTGCAGTGTGTGCACCCCCTGCAGGAGCCCTGAAGAAAGTAGCTCCAGCCCCAGCTCCAGCCTCAGCTCCAGCTCCAGCCCCAGCACCTGTAAAGATCCCAGATCCTGTTCCTGTTGCTGTCCCTATTGTGGAGACGCCCAAGGAGGAACCAAAACCTGTCGTGGTAGAACCCATTGTAGAGCCTGTCCCGGTCGAGGTTGCGGCACCAGAACCAGAGCCTGAGCCTGTGGTCGTGGAAGAGACTCCTGTGGAAGTCGTGGAGGAAGAGGTTGAAGTTCCAGCACCAGTCATTGAAGAAACGCCAGTTGTTGAGACTCCAGCAGAACCAGAACCAGAACTGGAGGAGCCCACTGTTGTCGAAGCTGAGATCGTACCCGAGGCTGAACCTATCATTCCTGAAACAGAACCAGCGGCTGAGGTAAGGAGACCCTTTATTTGGTGGTAAAAAGTGGTTGTGTTGTCTTTGTGAGCAAAATGTCAAATTAAGCAAGCAGTGTCCTGATACATCAACAGAGGTAATCACTGAGCACATGGAGCAAACCCCATTATGTGTTTTTTAGAAGATCAGACTGTTCCTATTTAGGTATAGGAATTATTTTTGGAAGCATTTCCTGAAGCATACTTCCAGGGATGTCCTCAGACTTGGTTTTATGGCCCTTGATGTTTTAGGAAAGCTCATAAAGATGACTCCTTCTAGGAAAATGGCTGCTCATGCTTTGCATACACAATCCTTAAAATCCATGCACTTGCAGGCACAGGTTGCTTTTTCCTTGGTTATATGTTAATTTCTTGATTGGATTTTCATTTTGCATAACTTCTGCAGGGAAATCCATGCTTTTGAGTGATGTTTCTTGTAAAAGGCTGGACTTTGTATGAGGTTTTCATGGATGCTGATTGGTGAAATGGCACATGTGCTGTAGCTGGGTCCTTATGGAAGAAGGAAGGCAGACATGGTGGGGGGTGGGAGGCACAGGGAACAACATGTTCCATTTAGCAAAGAGGTGGGTAGGAGAGAGTGTGGAATATATTATTGGGAGTGTGCAAATGTTTCTGGCATGCATTTTTGCCATCTTTATCAATGTGCTGCAATAGTGGCATAGCCAAGATAGTGATGCTTTATCATCTTTGTGCCTTATCTAAACATATGCTACAAAGTTTTGAGTCGATAAATAGAAAAATGAGTTAGAATTCATCTTAAATACATGAATGTAAGCTCCACTCTGCATAATTCTAACTTTTTGCATGATTTGGCCTCTTGATTTTTATTAACACTGAGCTGTTTCCAAACAAATATTTCTTATCATATTGTTAAATATGAAAAAATACTTTTTTTTGATTGCCAAAAAGCTATATGCTTTGTTCTTGATTCATGCATGGTGTTGGGAACAGAATGTTCTGTTCCAGGCAGACCATGTGCACACATACACACACACACACACTTACACACATGCTGCACTCCACATACATGTGTGCCTGTGTGTTAACACTCGTTGAACATACACTTGGATCTGTAGGAACACACCCATGCGGACACCACGACCAAAATTCATGGCCTTTGCACACAGTTGCTGAAAGATGACCACATGTATGTTTGTCACATGTATGCAGTGTGTAAGAGGGGTCATGTTTTCATCTGTGTGGACATTTTGGGAGAACTTTTCACCCTCACCTTTTTGAATTATCTCATCGTGCTCTCAGGTATGATTAGTTTGTGGTTGGAGTTGTAACCTTTTTAGTGGTTGAGCTATAGGGGATCAGTCGATACGTGTCCATTAGGGATTGACTGCCTATCATTGTGTGGTTGAGGAGCTGTAGCAGTATCCACCCCCTCCATCTCTCCTTTTTGTCCATTACTCCCACCTTAGCTCCCTCCCTCTCTTCAATCCTCTCCCTCACTCCCTCGCTGCAGCCACACCACCTTTCATTTTTCCTCCCATCTTTGCCTTGCTTCTTCTGCTCCTTCCTTGCAGATGTGCCAGATTCAGCTCAGATGCTCATAAACATAGATGCCCCCTTTTTTCCCTTTTTGCAAATTTAGCCAGCATTGGACATAGCTGCAAACAGATGCAGTAGAAGCAGAAGTGACTTTTCTCAACTTCAGCTTCAGAAAATTTGCACACCGAGTTAGAGTTCTCTGCCACATGTCAGGCTAGAGTTAGATTTGGATGTCACTCTGTTAGTTTTAGTGATAGTCAGTAGCTGAAAATGGGACTTGTGTTCAGTTGGATTTGGGGCCAAAAAGAAGCGGCCCCTCCGCTTCTGGCTGTCACCACGGACACGCAGGTGAGTGCGCGCAAAACCCACCAACCAAAAATCCTCCCAAACTGGTTTCAGTGTGCATGGTGTTTCTGTGGCGGTGGGTGTGTCTGAACATTTTGTACCAGCTTGCTCTGGCTGCCCTTCACCCCTCTCCCCTCCCTCTTTTCATTCCTCCATCCATCTTTCTCTCTTGCTCTGGCTGCCCTTCACCCCTCTCCCCTCCCTCTTTTCATTCCTCCATCCATCTTTCTCTCTTCTACC
The DNA here is from genome assembly GCA_037902135.1 of Cetoscarus ocellatus. Lineage (NCBI taxonomy): Eukaryota > Metazoa > Chordata > Actinopteri > Labriformes > Labridae > Cetoscarus > Cetoscarus ocellatus. The sequence continues at coordinate 441,450 of JBAMNC010000414.1, forward strand.
CCCCCCCCCCCCCCCCCCCCCCCACCTCCACTTGTTCACATCCTTTCTCTCCCTCCTCCTCCTTTCTCCTCCTATCCTATGGCTTCAATGTCTTCTTTGCACGTGCGGTCGCTCGCTCATTCATCTCTGGGTGTTTGCTGGGAGTACTGGGAGCAGACAGAGGGGGGATGTATTGAGATACTGAGCTCTATGTTTAGATATGGGGGGGAGGGGGGGAGGGGGTTACATGTGCCAGTTGTAGTGCGTATCTGTGTGCAGCTTAGCCTTTGGTATTTGCTGTGTTGAAAGGGGGCTTACCAACAGCTGCCATAACCTTTTAAAAGCTGGTGACAAACTTCTATTGAAGTCATGATGATGGCAGCATGTCCTCTAAGCCAGTTAACAAAGAAGTTGATTACCAATGACTGGTGATATTTTCTTTGACTGTATTTGAGGTATAAGTGATAGGAAGTGGAAAGTTAGTGGGAGCCAGTGTGAAAAACTTTGTTTGACCTGTTCAGAGCTTTTCATTAAAGTGGCAAAGCATTCGGACACCCCATCCCCCTTCCCCAAGTGTTCCTTCCTCCACATTCATGCACACACATGCACCCCCCCCCCCCCCCCCCCCCCCCCCCCCACGTTTCCTGCTGCTTCTTAACAGGACCATTTCTTGACATACTTTGCCCACTTTTGCACCAATTACTACCTCCTTTTTTCCCATATAAATATCACAACATTTATCTTTCAATATTCAATTTTGGAAAATTTTTGCTATATTGAGTGGTATAGGTAGGGGTACTCTAATCCATCCAGTACTACCAAACCAAAACAGATTTCAATGCTTTACCGACCAGAGAATGTCCGAGCCAACCATACTGAACATTCTCTGCCTTTAGTTGGTGATCTGTCCAAAGAGGCAGAGGCATTAGCACATGAAGAGTTAATGTTATTGATGCCCTTTTTCCTCCCAAAGGTACCAACTAAGGAGGTGTTATGGCACCAGAACTACTCTAAATTTATTGATTTTTAGCAGCAACATGGAAAAATTAAACAATTTTATATTACAGTGCTTAAGTAAAGTAGGTGCACAAATAGTCCTACATCAACACTTCAGAGAAATGGAGCATTAATAAAATTAACTCTCGTCATGGCCCATGTGACAATTCATCTGATGTCTTTGTTTAGCCCGAGCAATACAGGATGGCTCACAGCAGATATGGCAGGGAAGGGTTAGCATCGCTGATTCTGATATTTACTGTGGGGCCAAAATGAAGTACCAGAATCTGGGCTGATATCTGGTCCAGTTGTTTATTGGACATGTTGGAATGTGAGCCACGTTGGTTATGTCTGCTTTGTCTTAAACAGAGATCATTGCACTGCTTGTATTCTGCACTCAACAGTGAATATTTAAGTAGTGGTTCATTTTCTGGCAATTTGCAATTATATCAGCAAATGTGTTTTGATCAAGCCTGGTCTGTAGCCCTAAGCTCTGAATAGGGGTCTTAAAAATTTAATCATGACTTTGTGTTGGCTGGAACAGTGAGATAATTGTACCTTTCTCGGTGAGGCAGTGTTTTAATGAAATATATTCCCTGGACTCAATTTGCAGATATAATGGCAAATATAATCTAATTTATCTTGGATAGATGGAAAATCCGTAGTCCCAAGCAATTAATTCCTTCAGAGGACTTGGGTAAATGAATAATTACTTATTGTTATCCATGGCTGCATTACTTGGACTGCATGTTCAGTGCCACTGGCCTTTCTCGCAAGTATGAAGTGATTTAATGAAAACGTTAGACTATGATTTAATTTGTGTTTTATATCACCAACTGTTATTTCAAATTAAAATAGGATTAATTTGTTGCCCTGGGCTCTAAATTCAATGTCAGAAGTCTTAAATTGTTTTACCTCAAAAGGAGATGATTGCATCACTTTGTACACAATGTCCCTTTCCATATGTCTGTGAAAACATAAGCTGTTCCTGGATCAGTTTTGGTCTGTGCTGAATTTGTCTCTTGGTGTGCCTGTTATAGTTGGATCAGCCCGTAGATCAGTTTTGTACACAGTGTTCTGCTGGGACACACGGGGGGGGGGGGGGGGGGCGTGTATGCTTAATGTACACGTGTAAATGTGTGTGAGCGTATGTATTTCTTCCTGTAAACCAAAGGAAGACCTATAGTGTACCTCCCCTCCCTTTTTCACCCTCCTCCCCCTCCTCTCTCCCTCCCTATACAACCCTCCTCCCTCCTTCAGGCTATAGCTGGTGTATATGTTTACCCTTCTCAGCCATACGTGCATTTCTGCCAGCCTGGCTTTTGTTCAAAAGTCAGTAAACTCCCAGAGGACATGATTTCATACTTCAGCACTGAATAGCATCTAGACAAAGATGGAGCTGGTCTAGTTGATGGAGTGTAAACATGAGAAGTGTCCTATTATTAAAGTTTGCTTCTGTATTTAAATGGGCTTAAGTTCATGCCTGATTCCAAACTAACAGCATGCCCCAGACTTGTCCCATATTTAGATGGCTTTGAATAATTCACTGTCAGACTGTGATCTACAATATTTATGTGCTACACCCTGTATTGCCTCTTTGGCTTGACACACTTGGGTGCTGCTAGTGGCCATTTAGGACAAATGTTCAGAAAATTGAAGGCAAAGATACAGGTTTCCAATATGCAGTATTTTTTTTTGGCTCAGTACAACCCTTAAACACTTAAAGTTTTGGACATTTACAGATGCAAGAAATTACTTAATATTTGGTACAAAACGACCAACATAAGATAAGAACAAGAGACTATAAAACGGCATGAAAATAACATGAGTTAGATTTAAAGGTAAACAAATACTCATTGTGTAAGATTTAAGCTGAAATGAAAGTGGTGTTAAAATATATTGATCATTGATATGAGGCAATAAATCTAATTTAATCTTCTAAATATCAATATGGTTTAAGTTTTAAAGTGGTTTAAACAAAGAAAATAAATGCTCAGTAAAACCATATTTTTGTTTTTATTCTGAAGGGGACACTACACATCCACAAGCTTCAAAGAGACTGTGTGCAAATGTGACTGTTTTTGGAGTCAGAGTGAATTATGATCCAGCCACTTTAGCAACTTTGCCTTTTTTGGACTCTTACTTGGTTCTCAAACTCCCTGAGGTCATCCCAGCTCAGGTTTGGTCTACAAAGTAATGTGTAGATCTTGACCTGGTTAGGTTTAAATGAGTAGTGTAAGATTTTACCTCTCCCTGAGGGTGACTTTTAAAGCAGGACAATAGCAGCAGTGCTACTTTAGGCAAATGCTTTAATTGACTTTGTGCGCCCTGATTTGTGGAAGTTTTAATGGGTGCTTAATTGACAAAGTTCTGTCCTCTCCTCTCTGTTTTGTTCCTTCACATGAAATGCATACATATTTTTGGATGTCAGATTATTTTACTCGCCTAACAAACTCTTTGTTCTTCACAGCTCACACCCCCAGCTGAAGCTCTCATCGAGGCTCCTGTTGAGCAAGAGGTAAATAATGAATCAACAAACAACTGCATTTTAATTTCATGCACACACTTAACATTTTTTCTTTTCTCAAAACCAGAGTAGCACCATTTAGCTAAAATAACTGACTAAAAAATATGAATATTTAAATATGAGCATGTATCCCAATTTAGCTGGGAAACACAGTACTAACTAAAATAAACTATCTTTGTGTAACACTATCCTGCCAAAGAAATGGTATCCTGTATAACTATTTAAGCAAAATGCTGACTAGGGAGTAACTTTAAATCTTTACTATGCAATAGTATTCAGAATATTGTTACTACATATGTCCATGTTACTAAAAATATGAACATTTTAGTCTAGACTTTCCAGACTTTTTTTTTTTTTTTTTTTTTTAATCAAAACTCCTGCAGGCAGTTTGAGGCCAGAGTTTGACTGTCACACAGATTAAAGTTTCAGAGAAATAAAACTCAAGATGGAGACAGTTATGTAAAACAAGTTTTTGTTTTGAACAGTTAACTATTAAAGACAAAAATGCCTGAAAAGTAGCTGCTGCAGACTCCTTCATGTAGAGAAAGAAATCTGTTTAAGGAAGAATAAAAATTCCCTCTTAATTTACACAAACCAGTGTTATGGTGATTTTAATGCTTCGATAATCAATTGCACAACAGTGCAGATGTGTCCATTAAACTTTTCACATAGTGGTTATATAAAGCATAGAACAGCCCATGCATTGATTCCACACTAATGTTACAGTGACACCAGAGTAAGTCAGAGTTTCCCCTACACTCTGAGTTTATAGCAGCAGAAAGTGGACAAAGAACAATAATCTCGACAGAGAAGTGTTCCTGAAAGTTTGTTACCGGCCTCACAGCTTACAAATAACAGCCACACTCAGCCTCAGGCCTCTTTCCTCTTGTACAACACAGGTCTCACCTCACAGCTAGCTCACCAACTCAAAGTGTCTCCAGGAGAGGAAGGAGAGGAACGGAGGAGGCTGTTAAAGTTCATAGTTTCTATATTAATGGTTTCAATGGCATGCAAAAAAGTCATCATATAAATTATCCTATTTTTGTAAGTGAGTGATGCTCTGTAGAAGAGTAAAAGGATCTAAAAGCGCGGAAATGACTCGGACCCTTTCAGGGAAAATCATTCTAAAATCACATCTGATGCTTAAAAGGTTCTTGGTATTGAATGAATTATTTCATGATTTTGGTGAGCTGAATTCAAATGAATGAAGAGGGGAAATGTCAAACCTCTTCTCTTTTGCAATCACAGTGAGCCAGTCTCAATATTTATTGCACAAACTGATTTCTGCATTTCAAGCCAAATATTGAATCTTGTGAAATGTCACTTTGTATCTCATTTAGTGAAGTTATTTGATTTTTGTGCCTCCTGAAGTCAAAATACATGGTGTGAAGTCCTCCTATGAGCCATTATGTGTTCTTCAAAAAAAATCTGTACCGAGATCGGGATGATACAAACTACTTTTTCAAATAAGTCTTAGCTGTTCTGAGTGATCTGCAAGGGAAAATGAAAGTTTCTTATTGAAAAACAATGTTCATTAAAGTCTTGTTTTATGTCTCACTATTTAGATCTTGACGGAGGAGACACCAATCCTCACCACAGAGACTGAACAGGTAAGATTGATCTCATCAGTGACAACATGGTCCAACATCATACATTGTCATTATCAGTCCAAATGTCACCATCACAATTAAGTCTACATTTTACTTCATTCCCATTGTCTGTAGTTACATTTACATTCAATCATATGGACAAATTATTGCCTGTTTGACTGGCGCGGAGGTTGGCTTATAAAATTGTCGTTTGATCCCAGCATTAAGTTAACTTAAGAAACTGCTCATGAACTTGGCCAACACATCCGGAAATCTTAATTACTCCCTGAATTTCAGCACCAACCTCAAATCCAAATATTAGTCAGGCTTTGATTTGTCCGGTCGCTGCATGTTGCATGGTGTTTTTAATGTGTGCCGTGTTGGTTTTTGCATGTGCAGACGTTTATTGTCTGCGAGACAGAGACTGAAGTTGTGGCTGAGGCCTTGGCAGAAGAGGCCGCAACCATTGAAGCTGAGGTGGAGGAAGCCATCACAGAAGAAATCAGCGCACCAGAGCCTGTGATCGAAGTGACTGAAGAAGTGGTGGTGGTGGAGGAGCCAGAACCCACCGCGGAGGAGGAGGAGGAGCAGCAGGAGCTGACAGAAACAGTGCAGGAGATCATTGAGGTGATCCCTGAGGTTCCAGAGGTGGCTGTCTGTTTAGCACCAGCGCCTGAGGATGAGGCTGAAGAAGTAGAGGTGCTGGCTGAAGAAGAAGAGGAGAAGGAGGAAGAAGAACCTGAGGTCACCATTGAGCCTGAAACGATAACAGAGGTGCAACATTAGCAATACTCTTCTTCTGTTTCTTGAACTCTTTTTGAGGTCTTGTCAAGATGGCAAATGAAGCTGTCCAATTTTAAAATTTAAGTTTTGTGTGAATTTTTTGTTTTTCATCATGAAGTCATTGTGTGTTCTCATCTTTCATTTTTCATTCACCTGTGTTGCTAAAAATCTCTTCTTAATATCCTAGGATGCATGTTGTTTTCTTTTTCTGTTTGTAAAAGCTAACAGCTCAAGAAGTTATTCTTTCTGCGTAAAAAGTAATCAAGCATGAGGCCAAAAATGGAACTTGAACAATGGCCACATTTTTTTTTTTTTTTTTTCATTTTTCTTTAGTAAACAAGTCTTTACCAAAAACTTATGACAAACACTCTTGCTTTGCTTCAGGACGTTCCTGCTCCACCCGTGGAAATCACAGAGGTCAGTAACATTCACTGTTTTCTTCTCTGAACGAACACATAATTTATATCATTTTAAATATTACAGAATTTACTTACCTCAGCTTTGATTTTAAAAAAGCATTATAATGCCACATATATCAGAAACGTAGAGTATGATTTATTCCCAAATGGGGACATATTTGGATACACTTTCAAGTTAGAGTTGGTAAAGAACAATTGTTGGAGAAAAAAAACAAATACTGATTGGTACAATACCAAAAGACAAAATACAATATAGGATGATACAATCTTAAAGAAAACTTTATTGTGATGTTATTTGATATGACGACAGAAGAGATGTTTCAGTGTGTCATGGATACCATAGGATATAATTGAATACAATATGATCCCAAAAGAAAAATATCTGAAACAATGCACCATTACTGGTAGCAAATAAGTCTCTGCATATAATGTCCTGAAGAATGACAGGATCACTTTTTCTGTCTCACCAGGCACCAGTCACCCTCCCCGAGGCTCCAGTCGAAGAAGTGGAAGCCCCCGTACCAGAAGTCCTAGAGGTAAAAAGCCAAAACTTGAATTACATTTACAATCCCGCTCCAAGTGAAAATCTTTACAGACATTTGTCTTTACTGTGTGCAGACAGTGTGCAGGAGTTTACCTGCATTAGTTTTATCACTGAAACAATAAATTGTCTAGAATTGTTCTTGAAAGAATCAATTTGATTGAGATGGTTTCGACCAGTATATTTGTATTTTACACCATAGTAACAAAATGCTTCCTGTATGGGGGGGGATGGGAACGGGAACGGATATTGCTCACCTTTTCTGCTGTCTGGATGTGTGGGCTGTGTTGAAGAAAATCCTAAATCTCTCATTCTCTCTCTGCAGGCTCCTCCTGCCACCCAGGAAATCACTGAGGCTTTGACTGACGACTTTGTTGTAACAGAATCTGCTTCAGCAGTGGAAGTCGCCATCGCTGAGTCTGCTGCTGTTGAACAGGTGAGAAACCCATTAGAGAAATTAATCAGACAAAAATAACGTTAAAATTAAAATTCAGGTCAAATCATCTGTCACCCAGCTTCCCTGATCCAGCATGTCTGATTTAAACTGCACAAGAAATTTCAATTCAGGCTCAGTCGCCACCAAACACTTATTTTTTTTTAATATGCAAGATATTGTTAAACCTGAAATTCTTGATCAGGTTGAGACATTTCCAAATTCAAAACACTTTGCTTGTTAAAATCATTTGATACAAATGTTGTCAGTTTTTAACAGCGGCCTCTCTGTTTTCTATATTTAGGAAATTGTGGAAGTGGTTGACACCATTACCCAGTCAGAAACTCTAGAGGTGAAGCCTGCAGAGCCTGAGCCCATTGAGGCCCCTGAGGAGGAAATGATCATTGTGAGTCACTGTTATATCTCCTCTTTGTTTCATTAAGAAGCTAACTCTCTAAAACGCATGTCCCATTCAGTCAACAAATTATCACACATTACACCCTTGATGTTACACCAAACATTAATTTTGTAGATTTTTAAGGGTAATTCTGGTTCTAAAGTCCGTTTTCCCTTACCTGTTCTCTGTAGGATGCCACCCCTGCACAGACGCATCTGGATGTGATGACAGAAGAGTTTAAGACAGAAATCTGCGAGATGCCTTGTCAGATGCAGCTCGCTGTTGAGTCCGCGCAGCTCAGCTCATCGGTAAGGGAAACGCTGTGAAAACTTAATCCAGGAAAATAGAGAAACGTCTTCATTTGGAGTAGGAATTTAATATAAAGGGGTTGTTTTTGAGATGTTAAAAAATCTGAAAATGCTCAGTATGCAAACTCGGCCTCCAGAGGATTCATAATCAAAGCAGTTACAAAAGATGACATGTAGGGGCACTACTCCTCTCCTCCAAACTTCAGTCTACTTGTTGAACTGAATTTAGGACTGTTCAATATAAAGTAGCCATTAGGAAGTGTATTTTCAAAATAGCAATCACTGTTTTTGTTTGACATTGATAAATTTTATACCTGCCCAAAAGGGGGGGAAAAAAGGTCTTCTCTGGTAAGCACCACAAGCTACTTGCAAAGCATTCTGGGATCCCTTGTAGTGCAAACCAGTGAGTCCACCTGTAACAGCTTTATATCTCGATCCTGAGAAATTCATCCATGACACAAAAACTACATTTGTTTAATAAATTCACCTTATGGTGGGGGAAAAGGGAAACAAACGAATAACCAGCTGAGCAGGGTGGAGCAGTGCAGCATGTTTTTCCCTAAACCTGGAATTTTAGAAATGTCTGGTTCGCAAATCTGTTTTGAAGGTCGGGTCACAAAAGAACACTGCAATGCATCTCAGTGAAAATCCTCGCCCACTGACACTCTCTCTCTCTTCACTGTCAAAACAGTCTAACTCTGTATCATAAAAAAGGGGGGTTTCTTAAATGGAAATTGGATAACAGTGTTAAAGTGATTTTTAAGGATCTTTTCTGCCTACAGAAGTAAATAATTGGATAAAAACTGGCTTAAGCATGCAGCTTAGTGCAGAACACAGTATTATCCAGCAAACTAGAATAAGACTCATCAGTGTCTGCAGGTAGACAGAAGGTGCATAGTATGCTAAATGTTTCTGAGAAAAACTTGTGATTTAAAGTGGTCTAACTTGGTCTTACATCTTTTTCCTCTGCTCAGGAGATGAAAGTGGAGCCAACAATAAATGGACACATTGTTCCAGAGGTTTCCATTGAGGGCTAAAATATCAAACAGCTTGGAGGATCTTCTTTCGTCTTTGTAAGTTAATCATCATAGTTCTTTGCAGATTTGATCAATGTATTTATTTTTTTTATAACTACAAAGGTGTACATGTACACGTGTAAGCTCACATGACTATCTGCAACCACTGAGTATCTCCTTCTTTATCTCTGCCAGATTCCCCTTTGGTCGTCCGGAGGACTCGAAGCTTAACAGGGAGTCGCCAGCAGACCTCTTTTTAATGTTTTTTTGTAGAGCTTATGACAGAACTGCCAGGAAATTGAAGGGACATCCACACTATGAAGTGCCTTTCCGGCCCTTGTTCCTGTCAAAACACCAAAACCAGATGTCAAAATGCCAAGAGGACAGCAGAACAGACTGTTGTCATTGGTGTGCGGAAGTGAAAACGAACATTTTTGGACTCAATTTTTTTCTGTATTTCTCCCCAAACGCACGCACAGTGAATGTGCATTGGGAGTGGAAGCAGGCGAGCTTGAGAGATGAGGAATCCTAAAATCAAGATAAAGGGCAGTGCCTGATCATTCTGGAAGTGTCCGATCTCTCCAGAACGTCTGCCTCCACTCTGCAGACACTCACTGCATGTGAAAACTGTAGATCTGCTGAATGTGGCTTTTTTTTTTTTTTTTTTTTTCCTTTTTTTCTACCTGAGCCTTGGTTCATAAAGGCAAGAGGGAACACTTGTCCTGTTTTGTCCCACATCTCAAACTCTCAGATCTCACTCAAAGGGCCTTTTTCACCCTCAAAGAGACATCTGCAAACTTTCTCCTTTGTCTTCATGTCTGTCCCCCCTCCTCTGTCCTCCAGTTCTGCTCACTGCCTCCATGAAGTGCTGATTCTCAGCTGAACATGGTGCTAACAAACACATCCTGGAGCATTGGAGTTGTCCATCTCATGGCCATCGGTCCTGGAGGATGGCTGAGTTTCAGGGGACGAGCTGAAGGCTTGTTTTTCTGTTCCTTTTGTCTCACTTTCTCCTTTTTTTTAATTTGTTTTGTATAGACCATATGATGTGATACAGTTTAATGTTCAAAGTTTGTGCTATGGAGGGGAAATGTTATGTGATCTGGTAAGGAGTATCACTGTTGGGCAGGGCTGTTCATGGGCTGATTTGATCCACTTTTGAAATAAAGCTGTAACTCATCATGATAAAGGAGTGCTTGTTTTACTTTTTATAACTATAATATAGAGCTCTGGACCATAAACTTTTTTTGATATAATGTATTTCCATAATTTTAGTCTACACAGGATGTCTTAAAACCATGTTTTGTCTATAGCTTTCAAAAAGTAAAGTTTTTATTTGATTAACAAATTAGATGGTCTAATTCTTGATTTTCTTTGGAACAAGAAGAATCCTAAGTTGCAATGCCAGATTTTTTTAGAGGCCAAATGCACAAGGTAGAATTGCACTACTTACAGTTTTTCTCCTTTGGTTTGGCTGATTTCTTGAAACTGAAATTACATTCTCAAATCTCAAAGATCATTTGGCAAAACAGTCTTACAGTTCAGCTCAATGCAATAGCTCACTTCTCGTATTTCTCCCAAAAGAGTTCACTCATGTTTCAAAAGTAAATTTCTTTCTCGTATCATTAGTCATTGCCATCAAAATGCAAAGATCCTTCTCAATTGCTTTTGCTCATTTCTTGAAACAGACCGGACGCTCTCAACACTCTTGTTGCTTTTGCCAAAATAACCTGGATGGTTCAGCACAACACCATGGTTCATCTGCAAAAGCTCATTTCTCTTCCAAAACAGTTCACTAGTGTCAAAACTAAACTCCTTTCCCATATAGTCAGTGCCCCCAAAATGCATTGTCCCTTTGGCATTGTGTAAGCACTGCAAGTCAAAATGTTTAGATGTTTTGTCACTATGGCAGAGGACCATTGAATAATCCACCTCTCAGTCTTAGCCCAGTCCTTCATTGACAGTGATTACTGTACTTGTTTTTGTTTTTTTTTGTCTGGCTAACAATACAATTGTATGAAACTGGAGGAAAAGATTTTACAGTAAGAGTAGCCTCCAAGGCTTGACATCACACATTGCACTCATACTGCCAAGGAAATTGAAACTTTTATTACAGTTTATCCAATTGCTAAAACACAATTTTGCAAACTAGGCTGGTTTTATCAAAAATACTTAACAGAATTCACAAAACCACACACCCAAACTGCAAAATACATATGTCCTGCAAAATGAAGTGCTGCAACCAAAACTACATCTAGCATTATCAAAAACTAACTCCTGCACCAAATGGCACAAACTTCATTCATATTACCAGCTTTTGTCTAACCAACTACACACTGTTGGGCAGAATGAAAAGCACTCTCATCATTAGTTTGCTTTGCCATAATACTAAAGTTCAAATTTTAGAAAATTCTTTGGATTGTTCAAATGCACAGAAATATTTTCAGATACACACACATGCTGCTGAAACATTTATTTTTTCTACTTTTCACCAACAAGTCAGTGCAACACATGCACAGCAGATATACATATATACACACACACATTGGAGTGAACAAAATATGCTTGTAAAAAATAGTAAACTGAAAAAGAAAACTGCAGAAAAACTATATAGCATAAAAATAAGAGGCAAGGCAATTAGGCAGCAGTGTTTTGAAATGGCAAAAGGAAAAAGATGTAAGAGATATTGTAAATATCTTAAAATAAAACATCTATGATTTGAAATTAAACAGGCATGAAAGTTGTGAAAAAGTTTGAGGGGATCTAAAAAAAAACCCCCAACTTTCATCTGTAACTTAACATAACAAACTGGTAAATTTATAAATAAAATGAAAATAGCTAAAGTTGTGCCACTGTATGAAACTGGGGATAGACAACACCTCACAAATTACAGCCCTGTGTCTTTACTTTCACAGTTCTCAAAAATTCTAGAAAAATTATTTAGTAACTGATTGTTACTAAAGTTTCAATCACTCTCTGACAGTCAATATGGATTCAGAGTAAAAAGTTCAACACAGGCATTAATTTAATCACCTAAGGAAAATCATTTGCGCTATACAGTATACATATTTATTGACCTTGAAAAAACATTTAATACAATCAACCATGACATCACTTAACTGGAATGGTATGGGATCAGGGGGGTAGTACCGCACTGGGTGTGTAGTTACTTAAGGAACAAGAAACAATTTGTGAAGCTGGAAGAATATACATCCTCATGCTTGGACATTGCTTGTGGCATCCCCCAGGGGTCACTGCTGGGTCTGAAGTAGTTTTTACTGCATATTAATGACATTTGTAATGTTAACCAAAAAATGAAATTAGTGTCTTTTGCAGTTGACACTAATATGTCAGCCATTTGTTGCTGATACCATTATCAATGTCATGGCATTTATATCCCGCATCCCTGATGAATTGTAAACAGGAACACATGATGAAACGTGCAAACTAAAGAAATTAAACTGTGCTTCAAATACAAAACATGCAAAAAGAGCACATGTAACAGAATGTGGAAATATAAATATTCCTTAATAATCTTTGATTGCCATTCAGTGCTTTGATCCATGCAAGAAATCAAGTCTCAGCACTGGTGACTATTTCTATGTAAAACATCATATATGCCCTCAAAAAGAGATTTCAGCAGGTGAAACTCCAACAACCGGTAAATATTTTTGTCAAAATGTTTTTAAAATTACTTTTATCCCTTGTTTAGCCCAAGAAGTTAAGCACAGCTGTTGGCATATGAGTGAAGTATTTATGTGTTATAAAAGAAAATCATCCCAGAGAGAGCTATGTTTTAGTTCATTAGTTTTAAATAAAAATAACAAAGATTTTTTTCAAGAGAATTTTGCAAAGTTTATCTATTTGTCCTCCTGTCAGTGAGAACAAAATACATTCAGCCGTTTTACAAAGCTGTCTGCTCCTGCTTTATACAAAATGTCATTCATGAATTAAACAGAAAGACCTAAACTGTTAAATATATGACAGTTGTCTTTCAAAGATGACGTAAATTGCTTTATATTTTTGGCTCATTTACCATCTTACATCATAGTTCAGGTATGCTGTCTCTGTTAAAAGGAAAAAAAAGGAAAAGATTGCTTGGTTGTATAACAAAATAAATGCTGTTTTGTTTGAGACAGCAGGAAATGATAGAGGGTAGAGAAGACATGGATCTTAAGAGAGTTCACCTGAGACGCAGAATCATTACATATTGAATCTGACTATGTAAAGCTGTAGGGTGTCAAAACTAGAGAAGGAAGATTAGTTACAAATGTACTTCTCATACTGAAATTCTCTACATCCCAACTGCAATGTCCATAGGTTACACAAACTATTCTTAAAAAGGGAGTAAACTCAGAGCTTTTTCCAGTCATGTAGTAAATCCAGCCAGTTGATGTTATAACGGCACGCACTGTTCTCATGTATTCAATGCACTTGAGCAAACTGTTTGATAATCTAAACTTCGTGAGCTGGTTACACAAGACTGAAAAATTGTTTTGTAATGTTCAGAATGTAATGTTCAGAATGACAACAATGCATCTTTATCCTGCATGCCCTTGTTTGGACTTATCCTGCAGAATTAGTTAGGAACAATCAGATTATATTTGTTGAAAGATTGGCATTTACCTCTTTTCAGATGGGTACACTCATCATCTTGACACAGGTTAAGTATTGGGCATATGACAGAATAAATAATTACACATCATGAAATTAAACCTTAGTATATTTTCCATGACAATTTATTGACTACATATGTGCTATGATATTTTAATGCTTCTTCTTTTGAGCTCCTTTTACTTAACAAAGCAAACATGGCTGTCACCTCTAAGACAATTGCATCTATTCCGTAGAAGTGCTTTGAGAGCACAGACCTCTGACAAGGCATTCTGACAATGTTAGCTGAGTAGTTAGGGCTAATGTGCAAAACTTGCCTATCATGCAACATTAACAAATGCTTGGAGAAATTCCTGGATTCGAATCCATATTCAGTCTGTTTGTTTGCTCGTCTGTCTGACAAACTGGACGCCAGACACCAGATCACACAATACTGAATGGAGGAGGATTCAATCAAGGTGTTAAACTGCATTTATGCATGTCTGTGGGTCATAAAAGTATGTAAGATAAGTTTGGTATCCTTTCTGGTCAGCTCGCTCTCATTGGCTATTTGAGTGATTCACCATAGTTCGATCCTGAAGTCAAAAATATCATACGTTTGATACTCATAAAAGGAGATCTGAGAGTCCCCAGTCAGCAGAAAAATGAGTGTATTGATGGCACACATTTCAGGATAACTTGGACAAATAATTGGCTGCGACAAGCATAAGGTCAGGTCATGTCCACCAAATTGGTGAGATGGACACATAAGGTCAAAAATCTGGGATAAAATAGTTAAATTATGAGTATGACTTGATTGCTACTGCAGCTACTTGCATGCTGCTATCTTTGTAATATGTTTGTGCATCTGAGACATTAATGTGTTGTGGTATGCACACTTTTTTATCTATCTGTCTTAGATCCTCAGCAATGTCATTATCTCTTATTTGGTGTGCTTTATATGTTTTGATTCCTTTTATTTCTATTTTGAGTTGTCTTGCTGACCAACATTTCAGCTCAAACTCTATATCTAAAGTGCTCTACAAATAAAGTTTAGTTTAGTTGATAAAATCATCTGGTGTCCGGCCAGTTTAAGCAGCATGACATGTCTGACTACTTACTGACCATTTTGATTCTGGAGAAGTTGTTGAAACATTTTCCACAGTAGGACAGTGGGGGGCAGCGTATTGGACGATTCACTGATGTTGGCCTAAGAGGCTGATGTGAAAGCATCTCATCCAAACTACACATCCATCCATTATCTCCACTGCTCATCCCTTTCAGGGTCACAAGGGGCTGGAGCCTATCCAAAGTGACACTGGGTGAAGGGTACGCCCTGAATTGAGTGCAGAGCCACATCGAGAGACAGACAACCATTCACACCCACACCTGAGGGCCATTTGGGGTCACCAATCAACCTGATGAGCATGTTTTTGGTCAGTTAGAGGGAGAACAGAAAGGCCTTAACTGATCACCCTCATCCAAATTACTGATGCACCAATTGTGAAAAACAGGACTGATGCTGATACCAATGTTAAGAATCACAATCCAGTTGATATTTTTGCAAATATTTTCTAGTTACTTATTTGGTGTAATTCTGCCACAGTGCAAGGATTTTTTTCCAGTTTGGAGAAAGACCAGTTTGAGTTTGTCCAACAGCACATTTCTTTTCAATAAAAAGAACTTCTAACCTCAACTTCTAAGATATTAATTTTCTGACACCTTAGCAAAAAATATATGCACCTCAGTGAATATGATCAGTATACAATCAGTTGCTTGTATTAAACTCAAGATGTCACCTATTGGAAACTATAAGCAGTTGTGCATGAATGCCCAACCTTTAACCCTATAACACCTTTCGTATCATATTTGATACATACTTTTATGATACTTCTATCTAATCAATATGATCAACAAATTACTAAAAAAATTTGAATACAATCAGATAAATGATAAAAATGTCCTCAAATGGATTATCAGTTGCCGAGAACCACTAATGTATCAAATAAGACACAAAAAATATATGTCCAATTTTATAGAAATTTGGATTTTTTAGGATTACAGTAGAAAGTGAAATGAACATTTCAGCTCCAAAAAATTAGAATTTTCTGGCTATAATTTGTGTTTTCAGGCATTAAAGGTTTAATGTATAACAGTGTGACTCTTAACCACATGGTTCTTTCCTTATTAGCACAGTGCCACTTATTTTTAAAAATACAGTCTGCAAGTTCTCCCGTCACACAAATGACAGAAAGTATAGAATATTCAAAAAGACAAAAAGACAGTAATATGGATCAAAGTTTCCTTTTAATTTTTCTTTTGCACTGAAATCTACATTCATATTAGTTATGATGTAATTTGGTACAGTAAACACTGCTGATGTGTAATTTTTCCATCCTCCTCCTTTATAACTTGATCATACTGTCAGAATGTTTTAACTTAATTTCTAGCTTCAGTTCTTTATTTGTCTCACTTAGGTTCACTGGCCCCTCGTGTTTGAAATTTAACAAAATGTCAAAATGCAAAACAGAAGCAAGAACGAACTTCAGGTCTGCAGTTAAGAAGAGAATGAACCAAAAAGTTAACAAAAGGACAGACTGAACAGACAAATGATAAACACATACTGCTTAACAACAGAGAGGATATATATCTGTATATCTGTAAAAGCACATTCGTATTAATAATAGACGCTTTGGAATGAAAACAGCAACATAGAGGCTCATTGTGATCCACTGTCCCACTTCTGCACTCAGCACATTTCACTAACATATTATCAGACAATTTTTCACTTGTGCTGTTTCATATGCACAAATACATGTCGTTATAACCCCCGACCCTTCCCAAAAACACATAATAAATAAAATAGGTGATCTGATTGGTCCATGAGGTAACGTGATAAAAAATAATGTGGAGGTTGGAAAGATTTTGGAACATACAACAAAAACAAAAGTGTTAAATTAAGAAAAAAGGATTGTGATTGCAGAAGAGAAAGCATGATGCCAAAACATCTTTTTTTTTTTTTCCTCACTCGCACACACAAGCATTCACACAACCAATCATGAAGCTCATTCGCTGTTTAATTGTCCAGGCTGCAATCTTAGCAAAGCCACTTTAAGGATCACAATTTCATATTTACAACAAAGTGATGGTGAACAAAAAAAAAGCTCAAAGCTTAAAGAATGAACCCAAGAAAGATTAAAACCATACATTTTCACTTTTCATTCCTTCACTTTTTGATCACTGACAAAAGAAAGGAGCCCACTGAAGTCTGGAGGTGGGTGGGGATTACAGACACACAGGGAGGTTAATAAAGACAGCGGCGTCAAAATACTCCAAAGCGATGAGAAATCAATGTAACTGCTGTGAAGGCATGTTGTCCACCACGCAGCGTAATCAGGCAGGTAAGACTACACTCTGTTTCTGCTACAAGAAAAAAAGAGCACTTCATTAAAGAAAGAGCCCCCACCCTGTTTAGACTACCCTGGTTTTGAAATCAAACACATCTTCCTCCAGCATGCAGTTAGCTACACAATATAGCCTGAGTGGGTGAATGTAAAAGAGCACTTCAACAACAACAACAGGCCGCCCAATTGGAATTATACAGGGCCACGACAAGTCCAGCTCCTTCAGGGTGTAGATCTGAACTTAAGTTAGAGGAGTGTGTGTGTGTAGCTGGAACCATGATGATAGAAGAAGCACTATTAGTGTTCAGCAGGTAATAGTCTTTCTCAGAGGAGATGGCTCAGGAGCAAACCCGACCAAGTACAAGTGGTGCTTTCTGTGGATCTACTCGCATTATTTCAGAGTCATTTCCCTGCATCGGAGCTTGTTTTTCAATAAGTTGCTGTGGCTGGTTTGTTTAAAGATTTATCAGCTATTAAGTGAGGCAACTACACTTAGAAATTTAACATTCAAATAACTGTAGACGTCCACTTTTTTGCTGGCATGCTGAAAATGGTTGACATACTTTCAGCCAGTTATCTAAATGACCTGTCTGCAGAAGAGCCAGGCATGGATGACAAACCATTTATACTTAACCAAAATAAACCAGCACTTTTCTAGTATAGTCATGATACTCACATTTTCAAGGTCCATGTGTCAAATCATTTCTTTCCTTTCTTGTGATTGTCACCCATTCCATCCCCCTGATGTCTGCAGCACCACTCAGGCATTGGTACAGGTAGGCAGTGAGTTTAAGAACTATCACAATGTTTATTTACCTGGCTGTGAATGAACCAAGGAAGGGAATTTTCACCATAGCCAGGAATGAGGCAAAAATGTCTTTTTCCTTACTGCAAGAACAGGAAAAAAAACTAAAGAGGGACGAAGGGAGTGAAGGGAATGGTAGAGAGGACACCTCTCAGAGGCTTTGCGCCCCCTAAGGCCCAATGTGGGCTCAGTCCTGTCCAATCTGGCCTGGTCTAACTCTTGTGTGGTTAGACCAGATCCAGTCTGGTCTGGTCTACACGAGACCAGACCTAGGCTTTAGAAGAGTGCTTTGGATCCTTGGTTCTCGAACTCTGACCAGGCGTCATTCAATTCCATGAAGATCATCTTAGCGTAATCTTCATAGGGTTTGCCCGTAGCCTAAAGTAACAGAGGAAATAGTGAAAATCATGCTGATAATTACTTGTCATGTGACTTTAATTTCTTTGTGACCAGATATTCTTAAACCCTGCTGAACTAAATAAAACATAGTGTGTTTTACTGTACCTTATCAGGATGGACGACGAGCACAGCCTTTCTGTAGTACTTCTTCACCTGATCAGGCGTCACCAGGTCAGCCATGCCCACAGGCTTCCAGCGGGTTTCTCCCTCCCACAGCACCGTGTGCAGTGTGGACAGCAATGCTCGAATGTTTCGCTCCTTCCCCTCAATCCAGTCCAAAATCTGCAGCATGACCATAAACATATTACCTTGGATACTTACAAACAGATAATTTAAACACAAACAGTAGCACTTTGACGTTGCTTTGTTTGGTTGGGATTTTACTGTCACTTGCCAAAAAAGAGCTTTGTTGGTCAATCTAATTAGTCTGTTTGGGTGGATTAGTTACAATAGAATCCTGTTTTGCACTTGTATAATCACATGGTGTAAATGCCAGTGAACTATGCTGCTCAAACAGTAATACAGACTTTCATTAATGCTGTTCCAACTTAATCGACAGGAGAGGTATGTTTTTTGTTATCAGAAATATGTCTAAAGTAGTTATTAGATGCAACATTGTGAACTGCTTGACACAACTTCATAGATTCCTGTAAACATTTTTACCACCAACAAAGTTTAAAAGACATGGCTGAAACTGCAAACATGTATAATAGTGGCTCAAAAGTGAAGGAATTCTCACCAGCTATTTGAGTTTAACAAATGGAACAAAATTATAAACTGAGTCTGACAAAAGGTTTATCATATATATGTAAATACATTTTAAGTTATAAATGCAAAAGGAGGTCAACAAGTCAAGAGAATCAAACACATGACTGTCATGCATGCAAATTGAATGCACTCCACATTTAACCATCAACATTTCTGTAGACTTTACGGCCCATCACTACAAATTATGTACATCAGCACCTAAACGTCTGTCTGTCTCAGTGGCAAGAGCTGTATGGCCTATGAAAGGCAAAAGCAGCAAAATGCAGATTTATGGGCAGAGATGTTTTCCAAACACTTTCAACAGCTGGCAGTGGAGGTCAAAAGCTTCCTCTGTCATGACCAGTATGGGTGAAAGAGTTAAAGAGAACATCAATCTAGTGTTCATTCAAACTGAAGGCAACATTAATATTTTAACATATGCATAGACCACCAGACAATCCAAACTATCTATACTCAAAAAAAAGTTTGGAAATGGTTTTTTTTTCTGTTGATTATCCCCCCCTTAATAATACCAAATGGTATCAAATTTTATATTGTTCGGAGGCTGATAAGTCAACTTATAACAAGGGTCAACTTGTAAGGATCGTGCCTTCATGGAATGAGCAACATAGCTAAATGTGTGGGTAGCACCCAAAAAAGTGTCCCCAGTACCCTCTTCCCCAAGAAAAAAGCCTACAGTTCCTCACTGAAGCAAAGGTAAAGAACCAGTCTTCTTTGTGTGTTGTCTTCCTGGGACTTCCACTTAGTGGTCTGTCTTTGAATTCACCAGTCTCTCTGAACTTGGCCCTAAGTTTGGAAATGGTACCATGACAACAAGTAATCCTGCCACGCTGCGTACCTGAACACCAGGAATCCAGCTGCAGAGTATTTTTGAACATTTTTGCACTACTGCTTAGCTGTGTTGCTCATTCCACAAATGCAAGTTGTACCTCGTTGTAAAGGTGACTAATCGGCTTTCTAACGGTATATAATACAATACCAATTGGCATGATCAAAGGGGAGAAATTATCAACCAAAACTTTGCTTAAAAGTTTTTTTGAAGTTTATGGAATAAAATACACTTCCAAAATCTTTATCTAATTATCCTAATAAGTTGATGTAAACCAGCAATATATTTTACAAGACAAAAAAAGATAGTTGCATACAACAAAGTGTATCTGTATTTTTTCCCTTTGCATTAATCTACATTCATATTTGTTGTGATGTAACTTGGGAAAAAAAAAGCACAGCTGATGTGCAGCCAACTTTACTGGTTTTTTCTTTTAACACAAAATTTGAACGTTGAAATCCAAGGTAATGCTTACTGGAAAACTGTAAACAACACCAGCAACCTTTCAGTTAATAATAAATAACAAAAAATGGTGCATATTAACAAATCACATTTTTGTTTTTTACCTGTAATTTAAGAGGATCAATATCTTTTGTAATCTCCTGTCTTCTCATTTCAGCAATGGTTCTTGGTTCCTTCTTATCAGGCTTAGAGGCAAAACCCTGAGTGGATAGCAGGTCCTCAAAATCGTCCTCCTTTACCTTTGGCTTGGGGCCTGTGATGTAACAGAGAAAACAATTAAAAGGTCTGTCTCTGAATTTGTGAGGCAATAAAACAGACTGCATAAAACAATATTTTTGTTGCTTTACAGAACTGCTGCTTCAAAATGAGGCTTAGTTTTTATTTTAATGTTTGCCTATAAATGTCGACACTCTATATACTCTATTCATACTACAAACTAGGGATGCAACAATTTTAAGTCAAATCTTGAGCCTTTTGGTACGGCATACATTTTTTAATACGCACACGTAAATTGTGGTATTTTTGGTTTTAAGGGTCAACAGCTGTTATTCATTGTCACCCATTTTTCTCTGTGTTTGCACGGTTGCATTACAGCCCGTGAATCGGTGTGCAGGAGTGAGGAAACTCCTGCTGCAAGTAATCATATGCTAAAGCTGTGCCAAGAAACTACACTACTCCTCTGAGACACGAGGCAGCAATATGCACACCCACATACATTATGAAGACCCCCCTCATTCTTCTTACCCATGGACAGAGTGGGGGGGGAGGAGAGTTCAGTATTTTCCAAACCTGAAATAAATAATGTTTGAGCTTATCAATACAGCTATGGAGCCTCGTGGGCTCCACTGAATAGCATCATTTTCTTAAACCACTGGTGCACAAACATCCATCAGGTTTTGCAGGGGGAACATGGACTCCAAGTACCTACTGTATTCAATTAAGAAGGACATCTATTACTTTTCACTGCGGATGGAAATTAGAAACTCTTGTAATTCCACAACAGACTCATTACACACCGGCCCCCTCAGGGCGGAAAACTATCCTCATTGTCTCAAAACCACCATAAAAAGCACACCCTGACTTTATCAAAAGTCCTGAGGTTAAAAAATGTAATGCATTATATCCTTGTTGAAATCAGCAGGCTTATCAAGCCTTAAAGGGCTTGTTTATAATGTGATGTATTGTGATGTGTTCAATGACAACTTGGAAAATGGACAATTACACAAGTAAATTATCGTCACCCTCTTAGAATAACTGCCTCAGTCGTTTTTTGACAAAAAATGATATTTTTGCTTGAGATATCATTTTCTTTTTATTTGGCTGTTTTTCTGCTTTCTGAAAAAAACTTGAAAATATGACTTAGGCAATTATTTTGAGAGGGTGACATTATATTTCATCATGACGTGTTTAAATACAGCATCAAGAAAAGGAAATTGGTTATTTAATCTAAAACTTAAATAATAAAAGTTGTTTGGAGGTCAAATTTGTTTCTTCAGCATTGTTCAAAAAATATAACAGATATTCCCTAGGGATAAAAAACACTTGAAAAGGTAGTTTTTTTTTTTTACTGTGTTTATTTGTTTTTATTCTATATCATAAACTGCAATAAGGATGTTTATGGAAATGTCTTTTTTTGCATAAAAGTGAAATTAAGACTTTGATTAGAATTGAACAAATATATTTCCTCCTGAATAACCCCATGCTAATCTGAAAAAAATGCCTGAAACACTTCAAAATGGAACATAACCTAGCGGGGACAAAAGGAAAACCATGACCGAAATACTGACATATGTACCGAATCATGAGCTAAGTGTTCTGTTGCATCCCTACAACAAACTCAAGCAACACGTCTCTTACCAAACCCTGGCCCACGAACTCCTCTCTCCTCTCTGCCACCGATGACACTGGAGAAGTTGAGGTTGTAGTTTGGTTTGGTGGGCTGTGTGCTGGCGGGCTGAGACGCTGATGATGTTTTGGGTGCAGGCGCAGATCCTGATCCATGCATCCATGGTTTGTTCTGGGCTGACGTGGGTCTTCCAGACTGCCAGGGCTGGGTTTGAGGCTTAGCAGAGGAAGAAGTGGAAGAAGAGGGAACCTTTGCGTTGAAGGAAGGCCCAGAAAAATTGCTACTGGAGGAACCTGCAAAGAAAATGAAGAACAGTAGCTGTTGTATGGTATCTTAATCAGTGCAGTCATTGATAAAGTATAACTCTGGTAAGAGTTTCTCGGATCACTGCTCAACATGCAAGACAGTGTAGATAGTATAAGTGAGATGCTCAAAGTACATTCTGATGTTTATGTATCCCACATAGGTATAAACCAGTCCCAATAAATCACTGCTGGGAACAATGTATTACAATTACATCTATGGATATTGCTTATATAGGCTGTCTGAGATGATTTTGATTTACATCATTTTACATATAAGTATTCAAAGACTTAGACATCAAACCTTTGTCATGCATTGTAAGCTCTGATTTATCTGTTTATACATAGCTTCTTACTTAAAAAATTTCATAGTTTCTTTAAAGCTTTCTCACAATATTTCTTGTCTCTACAATTCTGTCCCTAAAAAATAATACTGACTTAAAACATCTTTAAAGAGGACTATGGACTGTTTTTATAATACACAAAATAGCCTGCTGGAAGTTTCATAATTTCTGCCTGTACCCTAAAATGGCTTTGCCTAAACTCCTCTCAGATTATACTTCAATGCATTATCCACTATAATATAAACAAAGCATCTCACCTGGTAAATTAGAGCCCAGGTTTCCCAAGTCAGCAAAAGGATCAAAGGTCTGAGACTTGGCCTTTGACATTGATGACATACTAGCAGCTACGGACACAAGAACAATGTATGAATTGGATGACTTAATACTTTTAAGCATTTTAAGTCTAACTACTTGAACAGCAATTCATGGTGTGCTTAGTGCTCTTACACCTACTTGTATTGGTGTAGTTTGGTTTGCTGGTGGTAGCGCTCATGGTGGCTGTGGTGCCTGCTGCCCAGCTATCCCAGCCACCCAGCAGGTCTGGTTGGCTAGCTGATGAAGTCATCTTGGGGACATCATTCACGAGCTTATCTATAAAAGCATTATGGTTTTAGAAAAGAGTGGCTCAAATGGTACAAAGGCATTAAAACACAGAATGTTTTGATGCCACAGTCAGATCTGGTAACGCAGAGGAGCATTCATGTTTGAGGTACAATTGAAAATGTAGACTTACTGAGGTTGAAGAGGCTTGTGTTGGAAGCAGGAGTGGCGTTACTGTGGGCTGAACTGAACCCGCTGGTGGCTGAACCATCAGAACCCAGCAAGTCTCCAAACAGGTCTGGTCCTGAGGCCTGCCGAGATGAACCCACACTGGACCCAATGCCAGAGCCAGACCCCGACCCCATTCCAAATGGATCAAACAGGTCCCCCATGGCTGCATCAAAGAAGAAGAAAGGAAAAGTGTGCGATATATTAGGACTGCATTTTTTGAGCAACCTAATGGTTCATTACTTATCATGACACAGAGACCACAATGGTACAGGCATCGCGATACATGGAAATTGTGGGCATTGACTTTGCCTTCTAATGTGTTCCTGTCAACTTTTGTTCTTTTTAGTACAAACAAAAACAGCAAAGACAAGCTTTAGAGGACCCTTCAACTTCAGCAACTTTAAATTTGGGCCTTCCGAGATCTTTGCAGTGATTTCAGTTTTGAATAATAATAGACAGGTTTAAATTTAAAAAAAAAACAAAAACCTTTTTTAAAACTCTTTCAGATCAAAAAGGATGGATTAAGCCTTGCTGTGGGAGAGGGGATGATTTGATTTATTACAATGCAGTTACTGTTGGTAAGTTTTTATTTAAATGATGAAGCAGTCTGATGCTTACGTTTTGAGTCAGGGGTGGCCCCACTCGCTGACCCACTGAAGAACAAGTCATCCTGCACTGTTCCTGTCTGACCACCAGGAGGTGCAAACAGATCGTTGAGGAGGTCACTGTTGCTGGATGCAGCTTTCATTTCTCCCTGGACTCCTTGGTTAGGAGCAGAGGAAGAGGCTGAGGACATGGTAGGAGGTTGAGGGTCAGAATTCAACCCCAAGAGGTCAGCTGTGTCACCCGTGGGGGCATCCTGGGCTGCTGGAGGGGGGCTCTGAGGATAGACAAGTATAAAAAGTACAGGAAAACAGAAAGGCACAAAGTGAAGGAATTATGAATATGATGAAAATCTGCTCCTCTAATGCAGTGAAAGATTAGCACATCAGGTTCTTATCTCCCACCATCCAAAACATTATTAACATACAGTTATGTGAGTCCCATTTGTGATGTATTTTTAAATATATTTTGCATTGGTGCATTTTGTGTGGTTCACTGGCAGTGTCAAAGTAATGAGAGGGAAAATAAACATCAGAACATGCTAATTGGAGAGCATAAAAGAAGGAGGTCAAACTGCACTGATGACCTTAAATGATGTAACTAGCCAATCAGATCTCCTCTCACCTGGAAGTCAGCATCAAACAGTGGTTCACTTGTGTCACGTGACAGTGGTTCTCCACTCTGGGCAGAGAAAGAGTAGGACTCTCCTTCTGACTGATCACTCAGCTCCTCTTGGTCATTTATGGACCCTCCTCCTTGACTGTCATCCTGGGAACCACGCACATCTGCAAATACAGTACTGTCTTTAAACAATGATCAGAGGGCTACATGAGACATAATAAAGACATCTGAAGAGGCAAAAATATCATCGCAGATACACAAGTGCAGTACCTTCCCAGTCCAGTGTCTGGAAGAAGTTGTTAGCATTACTGTCAGTGCTCACGGGAGACTCTGGTTCTGTTGCACTGGAGCCCTCTGGGGTCTGAGCTGGCTGGGACGATTCTGAGTCATAAAATGCAGATGAACCAGGCTGACGGGGCAGCTCAGGCTTACCTGCAGTTAAAGACGGTTAAATATTAATGAAGGTTTGGTTTATATATTTTTATGTGCCTTTAAACTGAAAAACATTGCCCCCCTCTGGCCACCGATATGGACATCCTGCTTCAAGCCCAGTAGCTTAAAAGCTCTTACTTGAATTACTCCTGTAAGGGTGGGCATAATAAGCTTGAGCATTAGCTTAAACCTTTATGAGTGTTGTGTTTATTACTGTACTGAAGATAAATCTTCTATTATTTATAGGGGTATGTAATGTTAAATGAAATAACCTACTTCAACAACAAGTACTAATAAATTTGCTAAATCTATGTTCTCCAGAGCCTTACTTTTGTAAAGTAATCCCACCTACCAAATTTACTGAGGATTTCTTGCTGTTCATCACGAGAGCTAAAGAGGATTTTGGGGTTGAGGCCCTTGGTTTGGAAGCTCTCCCATGGAAGAGTCTTTGCACTGGGTCTGTCTCTGGGTTCCACCTCAATGTCAAGGTTGACCTGGAATAAGTCTGGGTACTTCTCCTGGATGTCACAGGCATCCAAGTCATACCTGACAAGGACAAAGGTAGATTAAAAAATCTAACTGATGGATAAAGAGAAACCTTTTGTTGTTTATATCACTATGCAGGAGGGAAAATAAACAGAACAGTTCTGAGTAAGAAAAAAGGCTTTTCTAACTGTGTACATACTTGGCAAACTTTACAGTGGTTGCATTTCTGGGAACAAAGCCTGTGTGGAACTGGATCTGGAACATCTTCATGGATGCCATCTGGAACATACCAGTTTAAAATCAGCTTTAGCTCTAGACTAAAACCATCACCATTTTTCTTACACCCATTTGGCTTTGCCTTTGTACAAAAACACAGAATCTACTAACAATAATATGTTAAACTTTATGTTTATACCTTGGCCTGGAGACGCCCTCCCAGTGTAGACCTTGCATGATAGATCACCACAAGTACATCTCCTTGGACTGTCACATTGAGGGGAATCTCTGCTCTCCCGTCCTCGGTCTTGAAATCCCTTGATAGAGAAAAAAAATCAAAGACAGAATAATTAATAATAATAATAACTTTTAAAACAAAACATTTCATCTATCTGTGATAAACAGAAAGGCTTTTTTGTGTACAAGCTTACTTCAACTTGTCATACTCCTGAGATGTTGTGAGGACTCTTTCGTCTCCAACATAAACTTCACAGAATGGCCTGCATCCATTGCGCTGCTTGTTGAACAATGGTACTGGCGTCATGACGATGGAGCGGATTACTATGGGCTTGCTGTGGGGGATGATGGGCTCCTCTGCCATCATGTCACACATGTACTCTATATACCTGCAATAGTAGAGAGGCTCGGATTGAGCGTGTCCTTTGTTTTTATGTTAATACAACACAGGAGATAAATATTTAAAAAGAGTCTAAACAAATCTAAATTTCGAAGTCAATTCTCTCTAAATTCCATCAAAGATGACTAACAATTCAGAATAAGTTTTTAAAGCTTTGAGTCATGGATGGAAAGAGGACACAAATATTTTACTCAAGTATAAATTCAGGTACTCTGATACAATTTGACTAAAGTAAGGAGCCCTCTGAGAATCTGCTAATTTAGTCAGTAGATTCATGTATTAAAATCAAAATGTTGTACTCTCCGTGGGTCATAGTTGTTTGGTGCCTATAGCATAGGATCACTGCATATTGCCAAATATAAAAAAAAAAGCTTATTATAAATACACATAAAAATTTGATCTGGTTGATATTAAACTATAATTAAACTTTGGTTTAGCTTTTATTATGACAACACTGAGATACTATGAACCAAGAACAGTACATCCAAAGAACATACTCAAGTAAAAGTTGTTTTTTTTTTTTTTTTTTTTAAATACTCAAAAAGCATAACCATTCAAAAAAGCCACACAATGACAGTAACTTGAGTAAATGTAATTAGTTACTTTCCATCTCTGCGTAATAGTTGTAAGTGTGTTGTCATACCTCTTGTGTGATGGTGCTATTCCAGGTGGGCAGCGTTTCATTGAGAACATGTAGACAGCAGCTTCAGCCGTGGTGAAAAGGCGACAGAAACACAAAAAGGAGCAAACTGCCACTGCTGATGCTGCCCTCCCGTCCTGAAGAGAGAAAAAGCAAAAAATGGCATATGGGCTCTTTACATTTGTCAAAAACCTCTATATATTTTCTCTATTGTTTTATGTTTTGATCTCAGCTTTCACTTGCCTGCTTTACTGGTCTATGGATGAATGAAGAACTAAGTTTTAGTAGTCTGTGGCCTTAGGCACAGAATTTCATATTATTTCAACTCAGATCTGCTGGATTTTCAAGACAATGTAA
Organism: Cetoscarus ocellatus; assembly: GCA_037902135.1. NCBI lineage: Eukaryota > Metazoa > Chordata > Actinopteri > Labriformes > Labridae > Cetoscarus > Cetoscarus ocellatus. Next base: position 468,953 of record JBAMNC010000414.1, read on the forward strand.
ATAGAACAAGCCAAGTGAAATCTGATCTTTTTAAATCCAATTAGGGTCACTTTTAAGCAGGACCCCAATCAGATGTAGGTCAGATCTTCACTTCATCAGTCTGAAAAGCGTCTAAAAGGCATTGAATGGTTACCTACCAGGCAATGTACTATACAGATGTTCCTCTGGTCTTGTTTAAGCCATAGATGCATGTTTTTGCACACACTGTAGAGGCTGCGGAGGTTGGGTGCACGGCGCACCTGCCAGTTACACTCAGAAACCTGCAGATTCACACAAAAACACACACCTAAATACAACTCATGTCTTGTAAAGGTGCCCTTAAACTTGTCAAACAGTGTCAAATGAAAACCAGCTTAACAAACTAAAACTGTGTTTACTGTACACGCAAACAAACACTTCGTACCCTGTTGTGGAATCTAGAAGGCCTGTATGACCGTTTGGAGAGGTTGTACACAGCATAGTGACCAGCATGGCGTGAATCCAGAAACAGGCGCACATCTTCTATGTTGTTCTTTATCGCAGACTCCACTCCTTCTGCTGGGAAGGACATGACTACAAAAAAAACATCCACCTTAAAAAAAACATCTTGTTCCCTCTGGTGTAAACTGTTCAAATTACTTGTTTAATTTCCATGCAATACAAGGATGTTTCAAACGTGTTTTATGCAGACGTTGTATCTACCTGCTATTCTGGAGGTGATGTATGAAATATCCAGGTCCCCTTTAGCGTAGCTAAAACAGACAAGGATGGACATGAATGTTTATAACACAGATTACTACAGGAAATAAACAGATAGGAAAGGTTTGACGATTGACAAGGGATTTAGGGACTTTGTCTATTACAGATATTAATGAGGAGTCTAGTGAGAAGAGTTGTTTAGAAAAGGCAGGATTACATTACAGCACATTGTTGTTTACATTTATATTGATTAAAGCCTCTGGCTGTGAGCGCACAGTGTTTCAGAAAGAACAATAATTTGACTAAAAACCAGCAGGAGCATCAACAGCAAGGACAATAGACAACTGGGATTTAAAAGAGATATTTAAGGAGGCTTTTCAACATCAAGAAAAATTAAAATTAATGTCCTTTGAGTTTTAGAAGGAGTTAATGCATCTGGTAGACAGAGAGGGAGCATTTCTGTCAACTGTGTCTTACTTTTAATTATAGTGGGAGTTCATGGACTTAAAGAGTGGAGTGAATGGATTTTACAGTAAAATTAATTACAGAACAACAGTGAAAATTAGAGAATTTTACGTACATACAAACTAAGTGCAAAGCAAAGAAACAAATTTATCTATGCTGGTGACACCTGCATCTGAACAGAGTCAGGATGGACATGAATTGCCAGTCAAAACAAAGATAAAGCTGAAATGGTGAATTAGTTAGCAGTGAAGGCACATTAAAACTTCGTTTTCACCAAACCTTCATTCACTCATTCACAAAGACCTACAATACAAAATTAATTAACAATGACATTCTCGGGATATGTTAACCAAAAAGTTAGTAGCTCTACTAACCTAAATGTGATAGAAATTGCTGTTCTGAAAAAAATAGTGATGTATTGAGTACTTTTCATTAAATAGGATTTACTAAATATTCAAAGTACAGAAAAAAATCTGAAGCAAACATGTTTTGATGCTTAAAAAAATTGTAACATGGGGGTAAAACTCAAACAAAAGTACGTTAGAAAAGTAGGATGCATAAATTGATGGAAAAACAAACATACAGTAAAATGTTATGAATAAACATATAAATACTTGAATAAGTTGCATTCAGTTAATAAATTCATTAATAAGTAGAGCGCCTTAAATAATGTGTTTACAGATACAACAGTGGCAAAGAGACAGGCGTAAGTGGTTAAAATAACTAAATGTTTTGAGAATGAAATGAGTATTAAACAAGTGAAAATACAGTCCAAACAGTTGGCTAAGAGTTACAACATTTTAACACTGAACCCATATTTAAATGGAAATGAGCTCAAATTCAATAACTAAAAACTAAAGATATAAAAGTTAGTGGAATATGTCAGTTAAAAAACAATGGAAAATGGTAAAATAGTTACCGTTTTGAATAAAGTTCATATATTAAGCTGGTTGTAAGGAGAAAAGAGTGACTACAATAACTTGCAATATTAAAGGAATGAAGCTTCTTTCTTTGTACACATGCACCATTGTTATATGACGGCAGCTGAATCGATGCATTACATAATATTTAAATACATGGCTCTACTTGTAGCAATATCGGTGCTACATGTCTGACATAATCCAATGTTTTATTTATTCAAATCTTATAATGAACATGCTAAGGGACACTTTTAGTTGTGGTTAATCTAATGAGCTTATAGATTGATCATTGCATTCATTCTTCAGATGAAGTCTTCAGTCAGTTCATATCACACTCCGCTCTGCATTCATTCAATAGAATTATTGAATGTGTGATGTTAGGATCAGCAAGCTGTGATGACAGACACTGCACAGTAAAGAGCTTAATGGGGTTTTCTTCCTCTAAATCAGACACAAACTACAAAAACACACAGCAACGCATGAGGTGACGCACTTCACCGACCCGTAATTACCTTGGGTTGCTAGGTGATGGACACAAAGTGGGACCATGAGGGGTTTGGGACAGAAAAAAGAAACAACAAAAATAAACAAAACCACCAAACAAATGAAACAAACTGATGACAAAATAACCAAATGAAACATCAAACTTTAAGATGATATGGAGCGAGGGGAAATTAAAGGAACACTTTGCTTATTTAACCTTTCATGGCTGCTGTTTACAGCAGCAACAGTAATTAACTTTACTGATTTTGCAGCATGGTGTGAAGACTAGTGTTGCTTGTAAAAGAGCTAAAAGTTAAGATTCTTTAGAATAAATTGTAAACTGGTAAAATGTTCCTTTTTTTTAAATGTAAATCACGTGATAGAACATGTACAAAAATGAACTGTTTGTAACAACACTGTTTTTAATTAGCATGCGCAGAATTATCTAGATTTACTTTATGAAAATGCATCTGTTATGAAACATACCCACTGACAATTCACATAGAAGGTTTAGATATTGTCCATATGCGTGTTCATTACTTGTGGTAAATTTAGATTTCACACTGAGAATATTTTTAATTTGGCACAACACAAATAGGTTCAAGCGACTACAGCTGTTGCATTATGTTTGCTAACTGTTTAGAAAGCTGTAGAAAAAAATGCAAATTTGTCAGTGTTCAGGCAACTTCAAAGGTAAAAGAAATTATGCAGTCTCTATGAAAATAATGAATGTAGACTAAACTGAGTCGCAATTTGAAAGAAAAAAAATCAACAGAAATAACAATGGTTGTTATGGTAACATGACAGAAGCACCTTACCTTGCTACTGACTGGATGACCTTGGAGGAAGTGTCCTTGATGTTGGTCAAAAAGCGCTCCGTTCCTCCCCTCAGGATATCCAAGAGGCCACTGCCTGACTGATCAGGATCATATAAACCTGCAAACATGGGTGAAAGAGAGGAAACAGAAATGTAATAAAAACAGACACTGTTTGAGCGTTAAAAAAATTGGGGTAGTTACAGAAAGCAGTGTCAGTACTTTCCATGAAGTATGTAATGCCTTTTGAACACTTTATGCTGGATCAAGAGGACCCAGAACATATTTTTTTGATTTTTTGTCCCCTGAATATCCATTTAAATATTAGATTTTGGCATGCCTATAAACCCATCTGTTTCAGCCCTGCTCAGAACTATAGTGTGTAGCTCTAAATCATGGGCTATGTGAGACTACATACCTCTCAAGTAGTGATTACAGCTGTGGCATTAAAGTATAGCTGCCTAGCACTGAGGCAGACAAGCTCTAATCAGAAGGTGGTGGCATATCCCTTTATGAAGACACAAGGGGAAATCTTTCAACCAGAATGTTTAAGCACACAATTTATGAATGGTGTTGAAAACAACAGAGGAAGGGTGATTTTTCTAATGTTAGAGGGTTTAAAGACAGGCCATGGGCACATTTTTGGTATAAAAACATTTAGGAATTATTCTTCAAAATATGTAGTATTTGAAATATTAGTCATATCTCATTTCTTCAAGGTTTAAAATTGTAACAAATGGCTCTAACAAAAATAAAGGACCTATATTAACCTTGGTCTTCAGTTTAGCAATATATGAAAATTATAACACGGAAGAAAAGTTAAAGGTGAGACAGTGAGAGTCATGTTGGCTGTGTTCTTGGTTTGCCTAAGGCTGTTTAAATGGTCTTTCAATTGTAATTTTCCTTTGTTATTTAGTATTTTGTTGGTTTAATTTACATTGCTGAAGTAAGATTTGTTAATTAGGACAGTCAAACTTGCAGAGTGATTGGAGAGAAAACCAGATCTTGTGCTAAAATAACAAAGAACCATTACTGAATTATGGGGAATTCCGTGAATTTCACACAACGACAAAATATTATAAAGTAATAATTAATTCAAAAGAGAATGTAGCAAGTAGCCCTTTTAAAGATGACATTTTTGACATGGTGTAACAGAGGTTCAGGTGTAATTAAAATCCAGATAAACTATTTTAGATGTATGTGTAAGTGCTCCAAAGAGCATGAAAAGAAATAATGCAAACAGTTACCAAATAACAAACACCCATTTTACCCATGGTCAAAGGGGTCTTGTTTATATTACTTAGAGGTAAATACAAAGCACAGTATTAAGTCATTTATTTTTTGCAGTAGTTGGATGTGAAGACATTGGATAACCTAGCAGTGATGAGGACTTTAAAAAGACTGCTTTGCCATCAGTGTGTTAATGGGGTGTATAAGGGAGAATGGTCCTCTAAAGAAATCAGTGCTTTATGTACTCAGAGGACTTAAAAAGACCACTATTTTCAAAAATGTGTATGGTTTGGACCTCTGGGGTTTAATGTGGTTGAAAACTATTGACTTGTTAACTGTTAGCGAGTTTCCTCCTTTCAGAGGATAACAAGACTTTTTAGTCAACTCAGCACACTAAATGCACAAACGTTGCAGTGTGTCCTGAGGGTTGTGTGTGAGCAGGGTGGTCACTGGTTAACTAATCAGATTATTTATTGCCCTGAGTGAGTCTCAGCGATATGAATGGAATATGGGTAGTGTCTGGGGCGTTAGAAATACATGTGAGAGAGGGTTAACGTGTTCCTGGTTAGCCTAATATAAAGGGTAAACTCTTATTTACTGGACAGTGACAGTGTGACTTGCATTTACAACTGAGGTGTGGGGAATATGCATTATCACCACATTTTCCCTATTTTTATTCTAATGCTTAGCAAAGTGCCAATGTTTGTAACAGGTTTAATCACCAAAGTCCAACACAACAAAATCTTAGTCAGCCAGAGTTTCCTCGAGTTACCCTCTCTTCACAGTTATCGTGATAGCAAGCTATACAGTAATGACATAAACACCTCTTGAACCTTGTTACAGGTGCTCTGGGATGCCATTTTTTTAGGTTGGTGTTATTTTGTTGATGCTAATGTGTACTGGCATTTAAGACAATTCTGTTTGCTTAACAGGCACTGCTAGTTAGGGTTGGGTATTGTTTGGTTCTGTTCTGACACTTGTGCAAAATCAACACTTCAATAGAGTGCTGATGCCTGAGAAATTTTTGCAACTGAGCAATCAATACTTTTTGAAGAGAAAAATAGCATCAATAATCTTTACAGTTGTTACAGCCCATTTAATAATGTCTCTTCTGCCTGTAGAGTTCATATTTGGTTCCAACATTTAAGAAATAAAGTTTTAAAATCTTTGTTGTAATGAGGTTCAATAGAAATTGGATGAATTGGTACCACATTGGCACTGGATTTCAGAACCAATTTCTACTGCTAGCCTCTTATCTAAATATGACAGCATGCCTTGTGCAGTTAAAATCACTGGCAATACTAATGAATAGGGCAAACTAGCTACTAGAGACTAGTGTGGACCGGTGTGGTCACATTTGCTTTGAATTAAGTTGCCATTTCTGCCCAAGCAATACCCCAAACAGTTTAAATGGTATGTCGCCATTTCCTTTAAAAGATGCACAACAAGCAAAGAGGTGGTGGTGATTTTTTCACAGCTGTTCTTTGTCATTTTTTGGGGAGAAAAGGCATCTTTTGGAAGTAGTCAAGTGCTTATTAGTAAATAAACCTTGTGGCTGGAAGTCACTGGAGACATACTGTAAATCCAAAGTGCGAAAACACATACTAAAGTGCAATCAACCCAGTATTTACCCCCACCCCAAGGATGTTGATGCAAGTAAAAGTAGTATGTTACAGTAGTTTATCACAGGGTTTCACCTGATTGACTGAATGGCTCAAAGCCTAGCCAGCATATGTAGGCTTTATCTGGTAGGTCAAATGTTAAAGTGTCAGGGTTCTGAATTGTGATGCATTTAAAAAAGCTTCTGACAGTCTTTGGCAGGTAGTTCATGTAAATTGATCATTCTGCATCCGTAATAAAGATGTGATTGTGGAGCTATGACCTCAAATGGTCATTATTAGAAATGAGGGCCATAAAAACAGCTGTTAAGTAAGGCATATGGCAAAGACATGGTGTATCTATCAGTGTTTAGACAGTTTCAGAAACAGAAAAAAAATACCACATGTATGCATGTTCAAGGATTCACCGAAGGATTCCATTTTTTCTTAAATTAACAAGCAGTTACATGTCAGCTGAAAGAATAGCATGACACTGCTCTTCTGGTTTCAAACAAGACTCGGCTTGAGTGTAAATAAACTCAGAAAAAGAACCCTGTACAAACACAGTGAATTCAACATTGTCATCCACACACATATTGTATTTACCTGCATTGTTGGGGACGTTATGGATCTGTATGGGCAGCTGGGCTCCGTTGTTGCCGAATCCTCCGTTCTGCTCCAGAAGCTGAAGACATTCATAGCCGTCATACACCGGACGCCAACAGTAATATGCACTCAACATTGTTCCAGGTAGGCAAACAAAATTAACAGTTTGTTGACCAAAAAACTCTAAACAAATATAAGAGAGGCGCAGGAACAGGATAGATTTCAAAAGCAGTCATGCAGAAAGTTAGGGAAAAAAAACAAAGACATTCCTCAGAATTAGTGTCATCTTGAAAAAGATAAAAACGTGTAAATCCAAGGAGAGAAAAAAGACAACAGGCTTTCTGTAATCGTATGAATCTGGAGTTTGGGATTAGCCTACAGAGCAGATACATAAAAACAGCAGATAATCTAGATACTTTTTATCGGGTAAGATAGATAAAATACTCAATAGCCAAAAACTGCAGTGTCTGGGTCAGCGTCAAAGCAGCCAGACAACCTATGTTTCTCTTCCCCTCCGACCGCCTGCCCTATTTCCCTCTCAGTATTTCACTTCCATCTCACATGTCCTCTCCTCCCTCTGTCCCATCTCACAGCCAGTCTGCCTCTCCATATGTCTGTGCCCAGAAGCAGCAGAGTGAAGAGTAGGAGGAGGAGGAGGAGGAGGAGAAGGAGGATTATAATCTCCTTATGCCCAGCAGAGAAACCCCTTCTTAACCCTAATCAGATCAGCGATCGCCAAATCTGCCCTCACTCTGCACACATTTACCATCCTTATCAACAGGATTCAGTTTGATACGACAAAAAGGTTTAAATAGTGATGATCCTCATTTAATTGTTTGCCAACTGATCTGAGTGATGGCATAATCTTACATCAAGACAGAAGACTGAAGTGTGTGGCCCCATAAATACATAAAATGCATGGTTCTGACATTGATAGCCATTAAGCAGTACAAAAACAAAAACTAAAATGACCAAAAAACTGACATACAGGATGCAAACACCAGCTCAGCTTCACTATAGATTTGACATGTGAATGTCACACACCACAACATCGAAGGAACCCCATGTTCAATCAAAGAATTTCTGACTCTGAATTAAGCTTTGCATTAAAAATCACAACTGTGGTGATGGATTTGGTGATAAGTAGCCGGATTTGTGGATTTGTGGTAAGAATCAAAAGCAGAGGGTGGCTGCTTAGTTGGTCATGACCTTCCGCCATGCAGAGCAGAGTGCTTCTCTATTCAAATGGCTTGACTAAAATCCAAATCTGATTGTGTTGGATTAGTTACCATAGGTGGTAGATGAAAAACAGCTTTCACAATTACACTGTCAGCAAAGAAAAATTGCTCCTTTACCACTAAGGTTTAATTATCACTTCAAGATGTTTTTTTTATTTCCTTTCATCCATTTTCCATCCCTAAGTTGCTCTGTCATTTTGGAGCCATTAGGGTGCTGCCAGCTGGGAAAAGAGGTGCCTAGGAACAAGAATACAGACCCCTTTGAGCTTGCAACTGTGTGTGTGTAACCACATTGGCAACTTGGGGCATGATCGCGCACACACACACAGTGAAAGAGAAGGCTGTGTGGTCGTCCTGTCAATAGCCTCTTCACATGCTGGCAGACATTAAGGATATACTGCTGAATCAAGATGCTTACAACAGTTAACTAACTGGTAGTTTGTAACACTCCAAAACTGACACCTGAAACGTGAAAGCCGGTCAAAAGAATCCTGTATTTCAAATAATGAAATGTCTCCTATCCATTTTTGGTGGCGGGAACCATAGTCATGACTTTGACCTTTTTATGGAGTGATGATTTCTTAAAATCTACTTTGGTTGTTTAAACTGTAATCAAGACATGCAGTAGATATCTATGAGCCAAAGACGGCAAAACCACTTAATTGTGAAGAAAATTTAAAGTAGTAACATTTAAAGGGATATTTAAGTATTTTTGAAGCTGGATTGTATCAGATACTTAACAATAGTCAGTGAAGTGGCTGAAAAGGCTCCAAGCAGTGCTGTACCTTTAAGAAGAATGAGCTAAGGCCACCTCCACATGGCGACGAAAACTTTTTCGTATTGAAAATATTCTCTGTCAAGATGGTGTCGTTTCGGTAAAAGTATCCGTCCACACAAAAACACAAAAAAGCTTGTAGTGCATATGCCAGGCCTATAAGTGGCTATGTAACGTTGATGCAGACATACACCAAAACCAGAAAAGACATAGAGCATAAGCATGAGAGATGTGAAAATACACTGGCGTACGTTTTTCTCCATTTCCCCTTGTTGCTCACAGTGGTTGTAGAAGAGCAGGAGATTTTGCTGTTGAAGCCGTAATGAGCTCAGTGGCCTCTCAGCAGGAATTATTACAGAACCAGACATGAGTGATTTTGACTTCAGTGACGATGATGCTCCTGTTACTGTGGATGCATGGGGTTAACTTTATGAACCGTAGAAAACAGGAGAAACTCTTCATAACAAGATTCAGCGGGCAGAATCAATGCGCACAGGAGGAAGTAGTAGTTTAGAGGCTTGCTTTTAAATAAAACTCATACACTTACAATAAATAATTGTACCCACCAACAGCACAGTATCTTACAGGTCATCTGAGCTTGGTCTCCTTAAAGGTACAGTACTACCGAGAGCCCTTTCAGCCACTTCAGTGACTAACATCAAATACCTCATACAACCCAACTTTAAAAAATACTGAACGGTCCCTTTAACTTCAAAACTCTACTGAAAAGTATATTCACCAGAAAAGTGAACATAATTGTGCACACCTACCTCTGTAATGGGAGATTTGGGGTTGACATTACGAGCAGCTGCAATCTCCTGGAGCTGGTTGACTAACTCTGTAATTGACAGCCGCTCCTCAGGGTTCACCTTCAACATGGAGTCTAGACAGCAACAGGAGGAGGAAGAGGGACAAAACAGAAAATAAAGAAAATGTCAGTAATGTTAAGAGGCAGTTAATGATCAGAAGGGTGGCAAAAAGTGTGACTTATCACAGTCATTTTAAATTACTGACAATATTTATTGATTCGATAACAGAGCAATTAGGTTGAACTATCAAAATGACCAAATCTTTTATTGGTTCATGTTGATATTAATAAAGCAGACTGATTGAAATTGCCCATTGCTGAGAGCTAATTACATGAGAAGAAACAAGGTGGAAATGGCACTGCCCAACAAAAGTGCTTTCCTGAACATAAATTTGTTTGTTAAAGTGGACAATAAATCTGACATGAGGTTAATACCCCAAAGACTCAAGGCAATCAAGAGTAACAGATGTCCAAATAAACATACATATGAGGTTGTGATACACAGTGTACTTGACATCATTCTGAGGGATGGAGTATTTTCCGTTGACGATTTGCAGCTTGGCCCCCTCCTCAAATGGATGCTGCTTGAAACACAACAGGTAAAGGATGCAGCCCAAAGCCTGTTGGGGAGAGTGGAAGGAACTGAGTAAATTATTTTTTTCAATTTTAAGTTTTCTATTGTTTTTTTTAGTTGTATTTTCTTTATTTTCTATTGTGTCTCAGGCTGAAAGCCACTGTTTTGAATCTGCCAAAGGAATTTACCATGATAGAGTGAAAAGAGTATCTACTGTTGAAAAAACCACCAAGGGTCAACTCTGCCTCCTTTGAGCACTTCTACTTACCATTTCAGTAACACTGTCAATATCATGTTTTAATGCAAAGGTTTCTAGCACCTACCAACAGCAAAACAATGATTTCTCATTGCAAGCTGTATTGTATCAAAATAATAATTGTATTAATGCATTATAAGGACAACTAAAGAGCAAAGAAACACAAAGCACTGACCCAGATGTCCTGTTTCTCATTTATTGGGAAGTTGGAATAGAGATCAATCATCTCTGGTGTTCGGTAAGCAGGGGTGGTGTTCCTTGTGATCTACACAAAAACAGAGGCAAGAAACAAAAGCAGGCTTGAAAAGAATTTCACTACCACTAGACCGACAAAGAGAGTTGTAGTGAGTACAACCATTTGTCATTACCAATCAGCAGGCAGTAATTGCAAATCTTAGCTTTGACAATTGAAGAGCTTGTTTTCACCTCGAAGAAAGATTAAAAAATTAAAGTAACGTTTTTTTTCATCCAATCATTTTGTTCATGTAAAATGTGAAATGATAATGTATCTCTGGACACAAAGACCTGTTTTCGTAGAAAAAGAAAAGATCTGAATCTAAACTGAGGGGTATCCATTTGAGGAACAAAACAGCAGACGACTGAATTTGCAGAAACCAGCATCACTGGGGACCAACAAACTGAGCTCATGTGTGGCAAAGCTTCTGTGTGTGTGTGTGTGTGTGTGTGTGGGTGTGTGTGTGTGGTTTATGGCATGAATAAAATTAACCTGATTGCTCAGTGCTTCCTGGACCTGTAGCTTGTAATCTAATCAGATGTTTCTGGTTCCTGTTCATCACTGTAACGCCCATGCTGCACTGATCAACTGTACCTACTGCATGTTTTTTTTTTTACCTTCTTAACTGAAAAATTACATTACTCAAGAAATAAGACAAATATATTTAAGGTCAAGAGCAAGTAGAAGGGTATTTTTTCTGACAAATATACTCCAATAGTATCAGTTCCAAGATATTTGTGTAAAGTGAAATGTAATACATTGTGAAGATATCAGTTTTCCTAAGGCAATTACTATATTCTTAAGGTTAAAAAATGATATGTCACACATCTGAAATAAAATCACACCTGAATATGCATTGTATTGAATAAAAGGGATACTGGATGATGTATTTTCAGGTTTAGGAAAATGCTTAATCATAAGATAATTACCTATAATTGTCCTTAAACCTGACAGTAAATGCTGACTTCATTTTGAAATTCTGTGTTGCATTTTATCTTTGGCTTTCTTCCCCTCCACACATGATTGCAGCTTGTCTGAAAGTTAGACAGTCTTTCTTATATAACCACAGAACAGAGCAATAGGACATTTTGTTCTCCTCTGGCTCCTAAAATATTCAGTGGCTGAGCATCTACATTTTTTTCTAGTCATGTTAAAAACTACATTCATATTTGTCATTATATTTTGTTTGAAAATATTATGATAATCTTAAAAACTCAACATCCTCCAAAGCCCTGGTATATGCTAAGATATAGTTAACATAAAATGAAAAGGGAAAAAGAATAATAATTGAGGCATATTTTTGTGGTTTGTGTGTCCTTACCTCATCCTCCACCATAGATCTCTTCTGTGCTGACCAGCTGTAGTCTGGGTAATGTGACTCTGTGGTGGCGCTGCCAAAGTCACACAGCTTGATGGTGCCCTGGTTACTAATCAAGAGGTTCTCAATCTGCAGCACAGCAAGGGAGCAGTGGGTTACCATTACACATTTAACTACCAGACAGCAATCAAAATGTCTGTTCATTTTGGGACTATAAGTTGTTGTTGGTCAAATTACAGTCATATACATGTATAACAAAACGTGTTTATGTGGAAAAGATTAATCTAATTCAATCATTCTGCTCTTTCAAATCTTAGAATAATAACACCATTAAGTCAATGATACATTATTTATACATCAAAGGAGCAATAAAAAACAAACTTTGAGGTCTCTGTGTATGATTGGAGGCTTCTGTTTGTGCATGTGCTGCACGGCGCGGCACGTCTGGTAGAGGATTTTCAGCACAGTGTCACATGACAGTGGAGCCCTCTGCTCAACCCGCTTTATAAAGTCCACCAGCTGACCTGAGGGTGACGAGACAGATAAAAACTAATTAGTCAAAGTGAAAGTAACACCTCTCTGTCTGTCGGCTTCTTGCAATTTATGTGCAATATGTCATATTTTAGATAAAATTTTGGTACAAAATACTTCATTAAAAAAGAAAGGGATTTTTACACACGCCAAATAAATATCTGAAGTTTTGAGAAATTATTTGCAGGGAAGAGTTATGAGTTGTTCTTATCTTACAAAGCTGAGAAATACTGAATGGCTGTTGCTGTAGATGTCACACTTAACAGTAAGGAAGTAAAGTAGGAAGTGGAAAAGGCTGCAGACAGGAAACAGTTTCAAAATCAGTGCCTTTGGGTTAAATTGCAAAAAAACTGGGTCTGTTGATTCAGGCTTACTGAAACCTAGTTGGATGAATGAGTCAGCTCTGAGTCAACAGAAAAGACAAAGGGAAGTAAGAGAAGATGTGTTTCTGTGCAAATATTGTTGTGATTTTTTACCTTTACACAGCTCCGTCAGAATCAGGAACTCTGCCTGCCCAGTGTCTGACTCCTCCTTACTGATGGAGGCAGCAGAGCAGAACTGAACCATGTTAGGTTGACCCGACAGCTTTTTCTGAAGAACAAGAAGGTCAAGGAATATCTACAGATTTCTAAGTTGACCAAGTCAAATTTTAAACCTTAAAACAGAAACTTTCCTATGAATCAGCTCTGCATTTAATGGATTGGGACACATAAACTTCACATGGGGTACCTACACATAAAATAAAATTAGACTATAAAACCTTTTAAAGAGGTCATGTTGCCTTTACTCAGGTGCACATATTTAATTACAATGACTACTTGAGTATGTTCACAATAATTGATGTTTAAAACCCCTCTGTTTTCATGAACTGATTACCCCTGATTCACCCGTGTTCTCAGATGCTCTGTTAGAGATCCTGTCACTCTAGGTCCCCATGCCCCACGCTGGCTCACTCTTCTCTGAGTGGTCAACTGGTCTTTGCAGTAATTGCTCAGTTCAGCACCATGTTTATAACAACTCTGCATTCATTTTGCAGTGTATGCTCTATGCTGGGCTTGCCAGGTGGAGCCAATGGGCTTAAACTGTTGACAAACGATGGTAAGTCTAATCTAAAGGGACAAGGTGAGCGAGCCCTTTCAGGCAGCAACTGGAAGGGGAGACGTCCTATGCTTTAGAATTTTTGTCTAGCACATAAAAGTACTCTATCTCACTGTAAAACACTAAAGGGGATAAAAAAATTTTTTAAACATAAATATGTTATCATTTTAATTAAACCCAACAAGTCAGTTTGCTAAATGTAAGTTTATTAATATGAATTTCAGGGGCATTGCTCTCCCAAGAGAGAAAAATTGAATTAGCCATGAGAGATAAGCACATGAAAATGTGCCGAAAACTTTTCAATGATAACTGTATAAGCAGCCACTTGCTGGCATAACTTTTTTTCTGAAGCAGCCCTTATTATAGCCCTGAATAAATCTGATGAAGATATTCATACTTGCCATCTAAAATTAAAGACCTCTTATGGCCAAACTGAAAGTTTTTATTATCATTATTGTTGGCATTAAATTAAAATAAAATCTATTTCAGCATTTTTTCTCAACTGCACATTTTTTCTTAATATTACAAATATTTTGAATAGTGCCTTTCACTTTAATTTTGACATTTCCATTTTGATTTTTGTCATTTACCTTTTTTTGTCTTCATTAAAATTTTTTCACAAGGTGCATCATGAACAAAAAAAATAATCCTACCCTTGTTATTTTTCTCTTGGCTGACCCAAATATTCTCTTACAGAAAACAATATGATTTTGTCTTTTCTTATACCATTTGGACCTACTTGAAACAATACTAAAAAGCACTGATATAGCATAATGGCCTTAATCTCTTAAAAAAGTATTAGATTTCTAATTCTGAATCACATAACAAATTAAATCAATTAGTTTTACAGTGTAAATATAAATCAATAAATGTAATTCCCAACCCTCTATTGTATGGTATTGTCACTTCTGCCACAAAGTTTGGGGTTAGTGTCCCTTTGTCCCATGTGCTGCTTCTGTTCAGTCTGTGCACAGAAAAGCTCTAAACTGGACGCCAGAGAAAAAAAGATGTCTTTTGTGATGGTCTCAAAATGATAAAGGATACCATGAAGCAGACTTCTTGTATGATTTCCTTGTTCTTCTCTTCCTCGTTGGAGAGCAACCTCTGAAAGAACATAAACACAGATAGACCTGTGGTTGTCGCTGTTCTGTTAAACAGGAATGCATACTTTCAATCATGCATACCTGAGTTAACTAAACCAACATATTTATCAATGCAAGTCCCAAGCACTATTTCCTTTACACATAACACCGGCCCCTATATGTCTAATATCTATCAAATAAACATCCTGTGACCTGTCTTTATTCTGCTGATGCAGTACTTACAGCCAGAACAACAGAGTAGAGAGCATATGGTCCATACATTGACATAACTGTAACATATATAAGTGATGTTAGTCTGTACCAACATGAGTGCCTGTGTGGCAGCTGAAGAGTTTCCACATTCAACACTTTCATAATATGAGGTTAGCAGAACGTACTGTCCAAACAGAAAAGGGCAAAAGTTCTCTCTGTTCTACTGTGTAAGTTCATGTCCACAAGGATCTTTAAGTCCAGTCACACATGCCACAGCAGTACATGTTAGGTACTGCACTAGTTGTTATTTTCTACTTTCAATACAACATTTAGTGCACTGTATTTGTGTGTGCAAAATTAAAGCAGAAAGAAGTAATGTTACTGTCTTCGTCTATCATTTTCAATTTTTGCCGAGTCAAACACACACAGAGGTGAATTAATGAATCTGCAATAAGAAGTGGTACAGCATGTAACTGTTGAACATGTGACATGCAGAGACGTGCAGAGTTTTCTCAGTGGGTACCTTACCTTCAGGGCATAATCTTTCCCACTGCTCATGTCTTGGGCTTCATACACAAAGGCAAACCCACCTAAAAAAAAAAAACAAAGCAACAAACCATGATGTGATTTTTATTGTTAACAGGTGATTTTACACAAACAGTACAAACACTCTTCAGCTCCTAACATGAGAAGTCAAGAACTCCAACACTTTCTTCTCACTGTATATTCAGTGAACATCTTTTAAACCAGATGGCAGGAACTTTACTTTGTGCTCATGAGCAAGATCTACACTTTAATCTTTTTATAATTTACTTTTACAATATAATATGCTTATAAACCACAATGTGTCAAGTAGAACTTCATAAGTGACTGCATTTTCATCATCATACCTGTGAGATGAAAATGTGCGAAAACACACCCCAAAAAATGCCTGTGAGGTAAAATGCTGGTAAAGATAGTATCAAGCTCTAGTTCATTATGCATCTCTTGACCAATCAGATGGAGCCCATGGATACAAAAAACAATCAAAGTACCAGCCTGCAAGCAAACTTCCTGAAAAGCTGGATGCAGCTTTATAGTCAGTAAGTATACATGCGCAATTAAGTAACAGTTGTAACTCAAATAGGATACATAAACACTAAGAATCAACTCATGTAAAGATGTATGACTGAGACAATAGCCAACTCAATGTGCAGAAACAATTGCAACAACTGTGACAGAGAGAGTAAGATTCAAATGGTTGAATTTCTGCAGCCAACTAAGCCCAAATAATACACTTAAACACAAAAAAGTCCAGAAATTCTATAAATACTGAAAAAAAGAATATCTCTTGATATTGCTCAAAAATTGACATAGTATTGTGCTGCTAAATCTTGTGATAGCATCATGACTGCACATATTGACTGTCCAAGAGCTTGGTAGAAGATGACGGCACAATTTTCTGACCTTGAGATGGAGATGATAGCAAGGTAATGGGGGCCATTTATGCTGCTCGTCATTGTTGTAAACAGTTTTTCTTTCTTTACAAGTCAAGCACAAGCTCTCTATTTCGGGGTGGAACAAGTTTTTAGTACTGCCGCCAAGGAGGTTATGTTTCTGCCAGCGTATGTTTGTTGTTTGTTTGTTAGCAAGATTATACAAAAACTACTGGACAGACTTTGCTGAAATTTTCAGGAGATGTTGGTAATGGCCCAGCTTAAAAATGATTAGACTTTGGTGGTGATCCAGATAACCGCCATTAAAGAACCATCTGTTTTCACTCAATAACTGCCTAACTAATAATGATATCAACATGATTCTGAATGCTAGGTGTGGGTTTTCAGGGTCAAGGAATCATATTATGATGATAACTGTATCATGAAAGTATTGCTTAATAATATGTGAGCTACCTTGGCGGAGGTTTGTGCTCTCTGAGTCCTCCTAGTTATCTTCGGAACTTGCTTCATGCTACATAAAAGTGGACCTCAGGCCACAGTTTGCCCCTTGGTCATACTTTTGACACCCCTGCAATATTTACGCATTTATACACTTTTGTCAACATTTGGACTCTCATTAATTCCTTCTTGTGAATACTTTTGTATTTTCAGGGTTTAGAAGACACTGCATCAACTCACTGGATTTTGACCTTTCAACACATGTGTCTGTGTACACAACAGAAAAGGACTCAGCAAGCCACTCTCAACAAGATCAAGAGGAGGTTACCATGGTATCAGTAAATCAACTACCAACCTGGCTTTGCTCTGTGAAACCTGAACCACACTCCATGTCCTCGTGTTTGAAGCTTTCTTTCATATAGTGAAGTATGCCCAGATGTTTGCATTGCTCTGATTTTCAGCCCCTTCCTCTTGGATTGAAACTTTCAATCTTATGGTCATGATCAAGCGGCAAAGAACGATGCTTTGATGGCAGTTTTGAGCATGTGTCCTTCGCTTAACACTTACCTTTAGAAACAATCTGCACAAAAAAACAACCAGCTTCTGAACAACAATACAACATTCTGTGCTCTGCGGGAACATCTGAGAGTAATTCCATTTTTTTTGCTTTGTGAATGCACACCTTTCTTTAGGGCAGCATGTCTCCCTCTATTTGTGCTGGAAAAAGGGGGGACTGAAATGGGAAAGGCTCCATTTCCTCTGTCTAGATAACCAATGCATACCAAGAACAAAGTGGTCATTCTGCAAAAGAAAAGTCCCTCATTCAGGCCCAGACTTTCAAGGTACATTTGTTGGTAGCAAGTATTAAATGACAACTTAATAATAAAAAGTGTAGGGGACAGCTCTAGCACTGTAGATTTTTTACAGAATACCACAACATAAAATTCTAAAGCATGAATAAAACCTGTTTAGTACTGTAAAGAACTGATCTCTGTGTAGGTTTGAAATCCATGCTATGTAACAATGATAAAAATCAAAGCCATTACTTTGAGTTTTTCTGTCTCTAAGACAGCAGTGTGATTTCCTGAAGTCAAACTGACCTTAGCATGTGGCTACATTCTTTTAAGTTACAGAAATCTCTGATGATCTTTTGGCCTATCTGACAAAGTGCCAGTGCAGTAGATAGAAAAGCTAGTCATGGTGCTAATAAAAATACAACAATAGGATACAGGCATCTTTGTGTTCTATCCCCGAAGATTCTGGCGAGGGAATGAAATAAAGACAGCTCTCAAACAGAAGACTGTGAGTGTGAAAAGAGCAAAATCAATCTGTGGTTTTACATCTGCGCTGATGTCTGTTGCACTTTTACCCTCTCTCTGACCAGCTATGATGGCTAAGAATTCACCAGTGGATCAGATTAATACAAGCACTTCTCTTTTGAGTCACAATAAAAGTTGAACCAGAAGATGAGATTGCCAACCAAGTCATTTATCAGTCATGTAAATACAAAATTGCACCTTTGTTGATTCTTAACTACCATAGATACTATGTCTACTATCCCAAACATATAACTTTTTTTGTTTCTACTGACAGGATTTGTTTCCTTTCTGACAGGATGAGTCAGAAAGTTGTGATAGAGGACATCACAGTGTGTAGTCTAAAATACAGAAAATACTGCTCACACCAACAGCAGTTTTTGCTCTTCGTTTTGAAACAATTTTTCAGAATAACTCATTGGTTTGAAAGTAAGGAAGATTGCAGGTACATATGTCTGGGAATGGATACTGGTAAGATTTTCTTGAAACCAATTTTATTATCAATTCTTCTTACTGACTGAATTATTTATCAATTCACTTATTGATTCTATATGTGGAAAATGGATGTCTGAAGAGCATCTCTGTTTCTGAGTTGAAATCACACAAAGACGTTGCATGCTTCACTGTTGGTGTAATATTGTGGGAAATCAAGCTGCACTTCATACTGCCTCTGTCTGTCTCCTGAAAATAGGAGCACAAGGCATTGATAAAGGAACCATCAGGGAATGTTGTTGATCACTCTGGCACTGTCAACCAAAAACAGAACATAATGATATTTAATGTTGTTTAATTATGTATTGATGAGTTTATTTTGATTGAAAAATGGTAGTCCTGAAGGTCTCCTTGATAATTTGAGCTGCCACAAAAGAATGAAGGCAGAGTAGAGAGAGAGAGAGAGAGAGAGAGACAGAGAGAGAGAGAAAGAGAGAGAAAGAGAGAGACAGAGACAGAGAGAGAGAGGCATGAACAGGTGAGCAGCATTATGCCTAATTATACCAGCAGGTAAGAGCTGCAGGGAGATGTGCATCAGGAGCAGAAAAAGGAGACTTCAGAGACACCAGCGGTCAGTTTGTTTGTTTTATTTAATCAATTAAAGTGAATTTAAATGATATTTGTGAAATTGATTTGTCAATTTGCTATGTTTGTTCAGTTTTTCAACCTATTCTTATGAAGACAAATAAATGAAAACAAATCCTTAAGAAACAAAGGGCTGAGTTGTCCTGTGTCCTCTGGCGTCACCTCGAGCCTTTCCAAGTTCAGGCATTCGGCAGTTAACCTCTAAAGAACTTGACAGGCACAAGCAGCAGGCCAAGCTAATTCCCAAAAGTGTTCAGTGGGGTTGAGGTCAGTACTGCCTGCAGGCCATTTCAAACTCTCCACTCCCAACTTCTGGAGGTAGGCACTGATAGGGGTCTCTGTGGGGGTCAGTGTTTTCATCTTGGAGGATAGAGTTCAGTCCCAGGCTGTGAAGATGCCGTGCTGACAGGGTGAGGAAATGGTCTTCTTGGGATGCCCACTTCACAGCCTGTCTCTAACATTCCCTGTTATGTAGAACTTGGCCTTCAGTTTGGAGATGGTACTAGGGCTCACTCTGAATAATGCTGCAACTTTTCCTAAATACTGCCTTGAAGTTGCCCTATCGCACTGAACAGTCACGTGACCATGGTAGCAGGGCCTATGCTAACAGGTAGCACCTGATTGTCATCAATAGGCTCTCCAAGATGGGCTAGTGAAATATTTTGAATATCCAGTGTGTCAGGTTACCAGTCTGGAATAACCATGCCACTAATTCTGTTGTACGCTTACATACTAACACTAAATTTACTTGTTTGCAATTACAAATTCACAAATATTGCAACTTTTACATATCAAATATAGATTTGTGGCAAAAAATCTGATCTGTGCGGCTTTGCAACACCCTCCAAACAAATGTAGGTCAAAAATGTACTTCTTGCTCTACTAGTTACCGGCTAAGATGATGTGGCAAGATAGTCCTGCCAAAGTTATCAATCCCTGCGCAGCATCAAAAAGAAGAAACCTGAGCTGTGAGTTCACATGACCTTTAATCAGTCATTGCATACAGACAGGCATTGAGACATCTTCAGATTCAACCTCAGACACACAGTCATGCAATAACTGCAAAATACAGAAGTTCCTTTGCATTCAATCCCAACATCTAAGGGAATGCCCGGCAATCAGACTTTTGTTGACACCTAAGTGCTCATGTATGTGATTTTTGATGGGTTCACCTTTGTCTTTTTGTCTTGTATTTGGCTTATTATCAAAGATGTTGTCACTTTATCACTGTTATTATGACTTTTACAGCCTTGTGGACTTTCACTGAGTCTTTTATGGAGATTTGAATGTCATGCTTTCACTTGTGGACCCCAGTAAGTGTAGCTGAGGCCAAGGTAGAGGCCAATAGAGATAGATCATTAAATAAATACAATTACAAAGAACCTTTCATCAACAGAATTTTATGATTAGCATTAAAGAAAAACATTTAGTGACGCACCTGTTGTGAAAAATTTTGCCAGTGTTGATATTTTATATAACAGTTTAGCCAACAGCAATGCCAATATCTATGTAACAAATGCTCAAGGTGTAATTCTCACACAATGCCAATCTTGTCTCTTGTTAGATCATGAAAACACATCAGTTTATCCCAAGTATTTTCTTCTGTTCAATCAACAACTTCTACTCTCAGTCAAAGTTATGTGTACTTGTTTCCAATATGACACATCAGCTAAAGATCTAAAACTAGAATCTATTCATCCCATATTCATTTTTTGGTAAAGTATGTGAAAAGGGCTAATATCTGGCAATGTTATACCCAGGCATATCTAAAGGTCCCATCTCCTGCCAAATACATTTTCTTCGCTTTTAGTTACAAGCTGAACTGGGAGCAGAAGAACATGACACCTTTTACTAAACTCTCAGGTCAGCTAGCTCCTTAAACACTGTTTTTTATTTCCTGAGGTTTATTAAGAAATAGCTACACATCCTCCACCTGCATGTGTGTTTTCTGCTCATAACCCCTTCTCCCCTTCCTATCAAGTTTGGGCAGCCAATCAGTGTCGGGCTCAGATCTCAGCGTTTCCAATGGGGAGGGAATACGAGCTGTATCTGATCCTTCACGGAGTCAAAATGTTTCAATTTTTTGCTCAACTTAACAAAATCCTAGGATGATAGACACCACAGAAGTCACGGAAATGGGCAAGCACACCGGGACATGGAACTTTTAAAGTGAAAAGTGTCCTGCAAGACTGCAGATGAGTCTGTTTGGCTAATTGATATTCTGAGTGAGTCCTCACAGTAATCCTTTGAGTTACAGGCAACACTGCATTCCCATTCAAATGGTCACTTTACCAAAGCACGAAGCTTCACTCCTCTGTTGTGCTCTTTCTCCTGAGTAAAACAGGTCTTACCGCAGATAAAGAGGATACCGTCTGAGGTATGTAGCTAACTACTGGTTTGGAGTTAGTGGATGAGGAAAAGGCACATAAAACACTGGCCTGTAGCTCACAGTCTCACTAAAACTTAAAAAACAGAAAATAAATGTCAGATACCGTAAAGCCGTGTGGTGTTTTTGGTGACTCACAGCCCTGCAGTAACAGTGTTATCTTTGATTACCAGTACAAGTATGACACTTGTGCTAGCGTGTTAGCTAGGAGGGTTAGCTACCCGTACTGGAAGTTGTCAGCATTTTCCACAGTGGTACAACATCTCACCTTCCGCAATGACCCTCTTGATCCTCAGTTTCATGTCACCAAGCTCCACGACTTGTCCGACAAAGTCGTTCTGGTCCCGGCTGGCCGCTCCGACCGAGCCGGGCCCGGCGAGGAAATCCAGTGCGGACTGGAAGAGGGACATGTTCACCCAGCGCCCCGCTTCACACTCTCAGAGAGCGGCTCCAGGTGAAGGAATGTAGCGTCCAAGTCCCGGCAGGCTCCACAGAAAATCTCCCAAGAGTTTTGTTTTGTTATAAAGGCTGGCAAACAGGTGTTATTATCCCCTCACTTGAAGCAAACATCCTCTTCCTGATGCTAGGCTGACGAGGCCGCCACCATCACCGCGCTGACTTCCGTGAGGGGTGATGACGTCAGAGCACGACTCAGTCATCTGACGCAAAAAAAAAAACGCTCGTGAGACAAAAAGCATGCTTGTCTTCTTTGCAAAGCCAAAAAAAAACACACATTACAGAATTTTTTAACGCAATTAGTCAATATTTAATTCTTCAAGAAATAAAATTAAAAAAAAGTAAATTCAAATAACACAAAATCGATTGATTAAAGCCAGCCTAAGCAGAAGAAACGCGCAAGAAAACATATCTGCAAAGTAAAAAAATTACAACTCATTGGGGCATAGTTAATGTGAAGATTTTATCACAAGACGTACAAGTTCAGTTTCTTCATATCTCAAGATCATGGATGTTAATCATTTTTTGTTTGACCCTGTTACAAAATAGATAGATAGATAGATAGATAGATAGATAGATAGATAGACTTTATTTCAGGCTCAAATAGGTCCATAAAAAAGACATACAAAAGAGACATACAAACAAACAACAATACAGAGATAGCATAGGTATCCAAACTAAGCATACCACAAAATATTGTGCGGAGTTTTTTTTTCCAGCCTGTGGATTTATGGTTAGCCTATGGATTGGGAATTTGTTTATTATAATAACAATAAAACCAAATTACTATGTACACACGTGTTTGTAAGGGGGATATGCCCCAAAACACTTAAGTCTAATCCAGGGGTGCAGTAAAGGGGGGTAAAATTTAGGGCAGTCCTAATGGCCCATCAATCAATCAATCAGTCAATCAATCTTTATTTGTATAGCGCCAATTCGTAACAAGTGTTATCTCAACACACTTTACAATAGAGCACAAAGCTCTTCATATTATGGATACATGACTAATAGGGATCCCTAAATTATTAGAAGCATTTAGTCATAGGTGTTTTAAGATCTGCTAACTCTTTGCCTACAAAAAAGATACAACCCCCCCCCCACACACACACACACACAAAAAAAACACAATTTTCTAGTTTAAAATAACAGAAAAAGTAATATTCAGGCATTTTTGCATTACTAAATTTCTATAAAATTACATTTATATAGAACATTTTGCTAAGGTGATATTAGTTTCATGTATGCATTTTGCATGTACCTAAATATAATTTTAGGTCTTGAAAATTACAGGTTATGGATCAAAACAAATGTATAATCCACCAGAATTTTGAAACTTTGACAAGCATAACAGATTAGGGATTCAGGTGGACTGATTATATCCTAAAAGAAAATAACTGAAAACATGCTGAATGCCTAAAATGGTGCGACTGCTATAAAATTTCCTGGAGTGCATTGTTAAATTTACCATTTACAGTATAATTTTCAGCTCGTTAGTGTTTGCTCCACTGTTTAAAACATATTTGTGTCTATAAACAGAACAACTTGGCTGTAATAATTATAAGCAGTCCAGAAGTTATATTTTTTCATGAGGCTCAGAATTTCTGGCCTAATCCTTTGTTATGGGGATATCATATTCTGAAGGAAAACACAAAATATATTATATTCAAAATTCTCTCTCAGAAGCCAGTCTGTATGATTTTGTTGTGAAAGCAGTATTCCATACACAGGGTTTTGAGTTTGTACAAACTGTCCTGGTTGTCCTAGATAAAATAATCATTAAGTTTGCACAGTGTGGAATACAGGCATGTTGCAAAGTGTTCAGAGCCAAAACCATGCATTAAATTTCACACATGAGCAAGCTGAATAAGGTAAAATAGGCCTGATTTACCAGGCAGTAGCTGCGTTACGTACTGCTGAATTTAAAATTGTTAGTTTTTTATTGGCTAAAATATTACTTGCATGGGAAATTAAGTGTTTAATGTCTCAAAAATAAAGGATTACCTTTAAATGCAGAAAAGTTAAGACCAGTTTTAACAGCATAGACCCACACTCAAATTGAAAGGGGCTCACTGCACCTAAAACAAGACCGTGTGGAGTTGGCTTTGGTAATAAAGCCAATCAGAACATTTTGTACCCAAAAATATCCAGGTCAATGGTTTGTTTGATCCAATCCAAGAGTTAGCCTATTGCTTCACATAGCCAGATTTAAATGACAAAAACTTTTGCTAAATGAAAAACTTGCCTGGTAACGTTATGAAATTTTTCACCACAGGCCTGAATCTTAAATTTCTTACAGCCTATGCCTTCAGATTCAAACAGGAAAGGATGAAAGCTTGCAGTTTGCAATATGGTGTGCAAGTATGCCATCTACTGGGTATATTGGGTAACTTAATGCAATGAACGCAATGCAAGGGTTCATTGCTTGTGAATTTAGAATAAAATAGAATAGAACAGAAAAAATCTTTAGGATAGTACTTGCTTTCTCTTTTGTTCAGGCAGAAAAAATTTATTACAGGGGTTGTTGTGGTTTGCCCACTATTTTGCCTGCCATTGAAACAATCTTATCAAATTTATTCTTTGGTCTGTTGTTCAAGAGACCATACCAGGAAGAAAGATGTAAGTTAGGACACTCTCAACACAGGCTCTAGAATATCCCGACTGATGCCAAGGCCACTGATTTTTCTAAGAGTATGAAGTCTCTGTGAGCATTTCTCAAAAACTGTACTCAGAGATGCTAAGCTGACTGTCCAGGTCTATGCTAAGATATTTTAACTTTTCCAAAGTTTCAATAAGAAATGAAATTGCCTCTCCATTAAGACCCCCTTTCACGGACTATTATTATTATTATTATTATTATTATTATTATCATTATTATTATTATTATTTGGTTGTTGTTATTTTTAATTGGCTAAAGTATGTCTCCAGATCCTTTGCGTGGGACAAGTAAGCACTGTCACCTGTAAAATCCTTTTTTTTACAAGAGTCGGGCCAGAGCCATATCATCAGAATACTTAAATAAAATACAGTTTTGATAATCAATATTAAATTCATTCATAACACAGGGGAAGAATATAGCCTATGGGGCAGCCAGTGCTCACTGTAAGCACATCAGACATGACCAACACAAACCCTCTGTGGCCAACCAAAAACATCTGTAACACAGAAAACCAGCCCTGTATCTATGAAAAGATCAATGAGCCT
The DNA here is from genome assembly GCA_037902135.1 of Cetoscarus ocellatus. Taxonomy (NCBI): domain Eukaryota; kingdom Metazoa; phylum Chordata; class Actinopteri; order Labriformes; family Labridae; genus Cetoscarus; species Cetoscarus ocellatus. The sequence goes on from JBAMNC010000414.1 coordinate 494,186, forward strand.
CCTCAGGAAAATATTTCTATGCACAGATATGAAATGTGGCCATTTGGACAAAACAGATTAATCGTTTTATACAGATTTTATTAAGTTTTTCTTTCTTACATTACTTGTTCTTATTATCATTAAATGGAAAACAAAATGTCAATCAGTTAATTATTTTTTAGATGAATTAAATCACATAATTTTTTAGTTTTTGTGTATTAATCTTGGTTTTTCAGCCAAAAATGTGAGACCTGAGAAATAGAAATAGAAGATGTCAGTGAATTAGAAATTAATGTGAATCTGCTTGTGTGCTATTGGAGGCAACTCAGCATAAATAAATTAATATTGACCTGGTTTATAACTGTAATCAACATGTTTTGTATTTATGTTTTACTATTGGGACAGACTATTGTGGTACAATTATTCAATCCAGCAGCTACAATGTAGGTAAGAAATAACAATATTGTTATAGCTTTACCACTTCTGCCTCATGGAAAACATGCAGTACGACTTAGAATTAGTCATTGCAACACAATCACTGCTCATGATCACCTGTAAGAGGAGAAGGACAGGGTTTTGAAATGGATCTCTCAGATTCTGGATGGATAATGTATTTGCCCTTCTGTGTAGATAATGTTTTAAAATTCCTCATTACTACTTGGTTGTTAAACAGTTTTTGTTTTATAGGTTTTAATTGTAGGATTTCCATGCACCAGCTAAACGTTATGCAAAATACAACACAGTATCCATGTCTTGGGAACACATTTGACATCATAGGATCCAAAGAGCAGTCACTAGGGAAGAATTACTCAATGACAAAAGTGACAGATGTAACTATTGCCCGTTACAAAGTTTGAAGTTGGTCTGAGAGCAAGAGGTATGGACTCATGAAGAGGGGGAGTCATATGGAGTGAGGAAATCTTACCAGGTTCTATTTCAGGTCAAGTGAAATATTAGTTGCTACCAGTTTTTTCAGACTGAAAAAAGTTTGCCTCAAAAATTTGGTTTGAGTGAGTCACACTGCTGTGATATGTTACCAGAAAACAAATACGGAAATTAATTGATTGAGAGACAAAAAAAAATCCATTGTAAATCAATATCAATCCATCTGAAATCAGACTGCAACTTAAAACTAAACTCCCTTTATACTTTTTGCTGGGACATCATTCATTGTCATGTTTTAAATTGGGTGGCATGGTGGTGCAGCAGGTAGTGCACTTGCATCACAGCAGGAAGGTTGCTGGTTTGATCCTGGTGTCAGTCGGGTCCTTTCTGTGTGGAGTTCTCTCTGGGTACTCCATCTTCCTCCCACAGACCAAAACCATGCTCATTAGAATGATTGGTGACTCCAAATTGCCCTTAGGTATGAGTGTGTACGTGAATGGTTGTCTGTCTCTCTATGTGGCCTTGCGATCGGCTGGCAACTGTTTCAGGGTGTATCCTGCCTCCCACCCAATGTCAGCTGGGATGGCTCCAGCCCCCGTGAAGGGTGCAGCAATATAGATAATGGATAATGGTCAGCTGTGATAAAAATATTAACCAGCTCTTTGGAAATTATCACATGGCTTTTAAATTATGTTGCATTCTCAAGGCTCCATTATAATCACAATTTTTTTTCTTGTACAAATCTACACAAATTATTTGATGGTCAGACATTCAGACTGTCAAAAGCTCATGCATTTTCCCTTCTTTTATGTGTGTTTCCAAATCTACACTTATGGCTGAGGAAAATATTTTAGCAACCCTGATACCAAAAGAATAGTGATACGAACAAACAGGGATGGGTAACTTTGGTTACCAAGAGGGCCATATATATATGTATATATTCCAATATGATTATCAAGCTACATTAATGGAGTAGGAGGTCTGCATGTGACCCATATGGTGACAGTTGTCCACCCCGTCTTAATTTTTTATGATTAATGACTAAATTATCTAAATTGTGTGCCTGAAGGTATAACATTAAGGAACTCTCACAAAGACACAACCTCACACATTCAAGTTTATCATGAAGATAACATCATACCCTCCTGTGTTTTGGCTGTTCTTTGTCAAGGTCTTAAGGCTGCCTTTTTGATAAAGAAATGGTCAAAACGCAGGTGGTTGAGCCTGCCATATTTGATTACTCAGCAGTTTGGTTACTCTGTGTGCCTAAAACGTTTCCAGAGCCTCAGACCATATAATTCTTGAGTTGCCAGGCATACATTGCTTTGCCTTATGCTATGGTTCCAAAACTTTCTGGAAGTTAAACAGTTTGCCTTCTTGGATAATGACGTTTTTTTTCTATACTTTCCAACCTCTACAATATGCATTACACTAAACATACCCTCAAGCACACCATTTGCTTACAAATTCCTGTAATTTTTTAATTTCTGCCCAGCATTGTCTGCAAAAAGTTAGGAAAACAAATTAAATACATCAAAAAAAACTATTACATATAAACACAACATAAAAAACTATTACACAGTTACATGAAACCACTGTAACTAAAGTAATTTTATTAAACAGATGTTTTTAACTCTAACTCTCTGAAGATACAGCAGTCCTCAAAAGAAAAAAAGAAAATCTCCTTTTAAGATTTATCACTCAACTCCTGCTATACTTTCAGTGACTAGTTTGGACTTGAATTGTGCCACAGATCTTAAGCCTTGGGTGCTGCTGTTGTCAGTTTATGTTTAATGTCCAGCTTTGATCTGTATTTTGTCTTTATGAGAAAACCCTAAATCACATGGATGTGGCAAAAGGAAGAAGTATGGCTCACTTTATTACCCACCCAGATGGAGGTTAAGCTGAATGCAATACATGGCAAATTAATTTCTATTGTCTTTATTTTAGCAGTTGTAAAATAGGTGCAGATCAATTGTTTGTCCTATTTACCTGGAAGTCCCCTAACAAAATTTGTCACGCCTTGATAACAGGACACCCCCAGAGATTACTGGGAATTGGTCAAGCCTCAGGACCTACCACAACCTCCTTAATGATCAATGCAGCTTAAGAAATATGAAAGAAATTATTTTATTATCAAAAAGCATTATTATGATAAAGAAACCTTTTGAGGACATGCATACATTCTATTTTTCATCAAACAAAAGATACTCCCATTATCACAGCACTGGAGTAAAATTAAATACATGCATGAATTTTTGCTTAATGTTTTTGTATTTCATCTTTTCCCGGCATCCATGCAAACCAGTGAAAACAGCTCTGCAATACACTATTAGGTCCTGACCCACAAGTTGAGAACCACAGGCTATCTAAAATAAAGGCTGTGTTAGGATTTTTTTTTCCCAATATTTACACATTCTTAAACATTTGCTTTAGATTAATATTGAATGCTGATGAGTGACGTATCAATCAACATATCTAAATGAGTAAAAGAGATGAGTTGGTGCTGGTAAGGTGTTGGGCAGCAACAAAACGTTTTGATCTTAAACAGCAAATTTGGGACTTCTTTAAGTTTCTCTTGTCCTCTCTGAATATGGCCTAACAGTCAATTCCAAATTTCTGAAAGTTGTAAAGTTGAAAATGACAACTGCCAATCTGACTGGACCCTACCATACCATGTAGAAAGGAGAACTGCATACAAGATGAAAAATGACAACATTTCCATAATAATTTTTAATACCTGGTAATATTATTTTTCTTACAATAAGTTAGTAGATTTGATTTCTTGTCATATTTTTTGTGAAGGCCTTTGATGAAGCATCACTTGATACATTTTAAACACTCTCTGTCAAATCAGCTTTAATAACCTGTAGTTTATTCTCCTGAAAAAATATCTCGATTGTCCATAAAGTCATGTTTAGCATATTAAATTCAGCTTTACTTTTTTGCCTTTGAGGTTAAAATATTTATGTTGGCTTCTTAAATTCTAATTAAAGCTGTATATATTTGCTGTCAGGCAGAGATGCATCTGCATCTTAAAATGAGTTCAAGAAATGCAAAAATCCCTGTGTTTTATGAGTAAATAAGGTATTATGATACATGGAGGGTTTTTTTTTACTTGGTTTAAAAAATCCCTCTTATAGTTATAAAGGTGGCCTTCAGAACTAATTTGTGAAAAAAGAGAAATTGACATTATTTATCTTTCATATTAGTTATTTTTATTGTCTTATAGAGTGGTGCAGGTTGACATATTAGTATAAGCCAACCTGACATAGACATACTAAAATTCCATGGGATTATTCCCTTTGTTTTGGATCATTGCTGATAATAATGTCTGTAGCAAAAATAAATAAACAAATAAAACTTTCACATCCTGTTATTTGTGATGATGTTAATGAATAAACCCACTTTTTCACAATTTTATAAACTGTAACGTTATGGTAGTAGAAAGCTATTATTAAGCTCCTATGGAACTACAATATGGTGTTGTGACCTCTTTTGAGAACTGTTATCGGTAGAAGCAGTAAGGCCCAGGGCCATTTTGTAGTCCGGTTTGTTCGCAACCATTTTTTTTTTTTTTTATTTTAAAGTTCAAAAGTGAGAAATATCCGGTGCACTTTATCATTTCAAATCAAACATTACGTCTCGTCTGCGAGTGCTCTTCACAAACCTTATTTCAGGCATTCATCTGAAACTGGTATTCTAACTCCCATTTGCTTTTGGCTTTAGGAACCAGGAGGTGCTAAATGCTTGTTTGCCTCTGGGTTTTTGGACTCAACCACTCTATTGAGAGTATGCTTCAGTTTGACATTCAGCTCTCTGAGCATAGTTAATGTGGCCCTCATCTAAAGTTGGCCATCCTGGTCTGAATTGTGTGATTGACTGTGCCCTCTAATCTTTAGAAAACAGTCTTATCAACTGCATATTTTTCATTCAGAAATCCTGTTACAATCTCACTTGTGAAACGAGGCTTCACACTTTGTCAGAACTTGTCTTCTACCAACTTTTCCTTCCCCCAATGAAGACACACGGTGAGGAGGGTCGTTCAACCCTTTTACTGATTGGGCACACCTCTAAGGACTCATGTAGACCTGCTATCTGATTGGCTGATAAGCCTCTGTTGATTAACCGCAGAAAGCACGCCATTGGTCTAAGGGGAAGCCACTCACACTGGAGGATTCGCCCCCATCATAGAGCGATCCCTCGGCTGATGTGGAACCAGTTTGCAGAGGACCAATCAGAATCCTTAAATTTGACAGGCAACTTCACCCCGTGCACGGAGGATTTGAACGAAAACTGTATTGTGTGGGGGATGTTCAAGATTCCTGTGCTTTAAAGAATCTATATGTGAGGTATTGTTGTAAACCTCTATCAGATTTATTTAACATCTAGCTGGTAGATGCATAGACATTATGTATGTATATAATGTCTATGGGTAGATGTATGGGCATCAGTTTAGGACACGCCTACTGGGACATTTAATTCAACAGCCATATCATATGATTAGACTCTTTTAGTTTTGCAGTCTATAAATAAGCTGCATATTTTTATTATTTTTTTTTTTTAATCAAAAAACACTTTTGACCTTATTGTGCCTCAGATTTTGATGAAACTGAATAAAAAGTACAAAATAAAAAAATAAAGTGAGAGGTATTTCATGTATGTTTTCTGAGTAATATAGATTAATAAAATGTACCTTACTGATGCCAAACTGGGAAACTGTGGTACAGGCAAATGAAGCGTTATCAATCAAATAGGCCAGAAGAGAAAATATTAAAATATATAAACGGACTCCTACTTATGTTTAGAAAGAAATACAAACATCAAGTGACTAAGCCTAGACAACCAATACTGCAATTCTCAAATATAGTGTGTGAAATATGAAGCTAAAACTTGGTTCAATTATATACAGATAAAAATCTAAAAAAAAAAAAAAAGTCCCACCCTGTCAGTCTGTTCGTTGTATGCATGTCATTTTCCTTAATCTATACTAACAACTGGTTTAAGAATGGTAAGTAATCAGTGGGCCAGCTGTTTAATCAGGGATTTTTTTTTATCAAGAATTTCTTGATCATTTTAAGATCCCAGTGACCCCAAACAATTTTCTTTTGAGTTTGATGCTATTCCAACAGGTGTCATCATATTTTATGAAGGCTGTTTTTACTCTCCCTATGGTGTCACTTGTAACTGATATAATTTTCACACATCCAGGAAAACTTGGCTTTAATTTTCTACACAGATACAAAATCATTTGCAGCTTATTCCAAAACAATTGTATCTCTTATGTAATTGCACTATTAAATAACGTTGTTGAGGACATCAGCTGAAACAAACTTTGACCTCTTCCTTATAGGAATCTACTTATCAATAAGGTCAAAGTTTTCTTTTAAGATTATACACCAATGCAACCCTGTGAAGGCTCTGCTGGTAAGATTTAAGGGCACTGAAGGTTGATGCATCATGTAATGAGCCTCCAGAGACTGTTTATGATTTATTTAGGACATTTAAACACACTTGGAGTCTATGGCAGATCATCTGTGCCTTTGTTGAGACAATATACATGATGATATGATGGGAAGATCAACTCGACTCTCCACCATGTCTTTGCAACTCCCACCACTGAAGGTGAAATGCCACAAGGGTGTAAATATTAAGGCTTGACTTTTTAATATAGAAGATCCAATTTAACATTTAGCTTTTGTTGACAGTTTCACAGCAAACAATATCACATAATACATGCTCACACACCAAAAAAATACAGACGACAATGTTTGATATTTTACTACCATGGTTCGGGGAGTGTTGTTTTAGAAAATAAGTTTTAGGAGGAATACAACTTCTTACTTAAAATATTATTGATTGGATTTACAAAATATTTTTCAGTACCAGTTGTTTGTATCATGGAGGGTACATCGCTTAGGATTAATATATAAACAAAACCAGCCACTTTCAAATAAACTTGTTTTTCATTGCCTTAAAATTTGCAAATGATCAAAAATACAGAAGTGTGTGATGTTAATGACTCTATATTTTATTTGTACATGTGTTTTAATGATCATTTTATCACTGCATACATGGTGGATAGATGGATCTCCATCATGTGCTTGGTGTGCAAAGCTGTACATTTTTGCAGGTTCAAATGTGTGCAAAATGGTAGAATATGGTCACCACAGGATGCATGGTATAAAAACAGGGATATATTTGGTTCATAACTGTCATAAGTATTACTTAACAAGTTATAACGTTTTAATAACATATACTTTTTTTTCTTCAAAAATTGATTCATATTTTTCATTTTCAACATATTGTTTACACCCATCAACAAATGTTTTAAAGATTTGCATCAGAAATAGTAGATGTAAAAGGCAGTTGGGTTTTAGAATTGTTTCTTTTTTTCCGTTGGCACATTGACCATAAAAAAAATGTAAATTCATTTTAAGAATAAAATAATTTATATGTGGCCCAAAGGGCATACACCCAAGAAGATCGAAACACAATCAAAGAAATGCTTCAACATTTTTGCTACATGACATAATTTTACTCATAGGTAAAGTTAAAGTACAATCAACATATTTTGATTTTAATTTACATCTCTCTACAGATGCATATAACATGACATGATTAGAATTGAGACGAAAATGAAGTTTATTCCTTAAAAAAAAACTACCCAACATCTTTTATAATGTCAACGAAACTACTAACTAGAAAACTGAAATGCAGTGGAAGAGCTGTATTTTAATTTCTACAATATACACGCAATGTTTAACCCCATGATTTAATGACAAAAATGATGAGATGCACTTTCATATTGCAGCGATGTGTACAACAGCATTGAACACTGTGCGTTCTTGAACCCAGCTTCCTTGTTTACGTCATTACGTCAGGGGCGCGGCCTGTCGGTTTTCCTTGGCAGCTCCACGCATGTCTTTGACAGTACGCCCCACTAGCCGTCTCGTGCTGTAAGTCCTCGAGCTCATTCAGAGTAAGCAGTTAGGATCTCATTCGACGCGAGCCCTCACGTCCCGGGACAGGTAGCTGAAACAGGACTGTAGGAGGTAGCTGAAACTTACCTTCTTTTTAGTCGGCAGCTGAGAATAAAGGGACGCAGCAAAGATGTCCAAAGACAAGAGCGAGACCATAATGGATATGGAGAGCAAGGTGCTGTGGTACCCAGACTCTAAGAAGAACACGCAGATGGATAAGTTCAGGATACAGGTCAACGCGGAGTACGGCCTTAATCTGGGTGAGTGAAGAGGAGCGGAGAGGGCAGAGGTGTGTGTCTTAATGGATACTGTAGAAGGATTTGAGCCTACGGAGTTTAATATCTGACCCGCATAAAACACTGAAGTCGCCCCTCATTCACTGCTACCCTGCTTCATATTTGTCATTACCTTTAAACGAATGCCTGAAGCCTCGTTATAATGCAGGTTTTATGCTAGCTTTATTGAGCAGCCATTTGGCGATTTAAAGGGAAATTGACAGAGCCGGTGATTCAGCACAAACACATGTTAGCAGATGTAAATGAGAAACGAAATATACTGATGTATACTCTCTCATTAGCTCACCTTTTGATAAATTCGTCGTTAATTATCTGTTTATTACTGTGTTGTTCTGCTTATGCGTTTCCTGCGGTTTCAGTCTAAAGACGGCGTGCTGGAAGTGTTTCCTTCACAGCATGCAAATGTGAGAAATGCTGAAAAACCCGTCGAGCATTGTACAGAGAGGAAGATGGTTACGTAATTTTGGAGGGATGGAGGAGAGTCCTGCTGATACAGGTGTCTGAGATTAGTGAATAGGACCTGGCAATAAATCATATCCTAAATTATGAATTTGACTGGCAACACAGGATGCATGGCTATTAAAGAGCAAGAGTAATACTGTAATACAGTTTTATAGAACATAAGTATTTTTCAGTCTTTCTCCTTCAATAGTACTCCCCCTCTGCATCAACACACTGCTGCATTCAGGTGTTCCTCTGATCAAAGTGCAGGAGGTCTTCTTCAGACAGTTGTCTCAGAACCTCCGTCATTCTTCGCTGAACTTATGACAAGGACTCAAAATGTGTTCCTTTGAGCACAGATCTGATCACAGGAAAAAGTAAAAAGACACACCATGCTAGATCAGGTGAGTCAGGAGGGTGATTAAGCACAGTGAATTGTTTTTGAGCCAGAAACTGCTGGACAAGAGACGGTGTGAAGTGGCACATTGCCTCAACCACGACTATGAAACCATTTTTCCACAACTATGGAAACAACTTCCTTCAGACTTTTTCTCACAGTTTTTCCAGAACCTGTTTGTTTATAGTGTTAATTCACTGTTGACCCTTAAGGAACCCACTCCTCTAAAATGATACCCTTAATGTCAAAGAAGTCTTGAGTTTGGACCTGCTCTGTTTTGCCTTCTTCATCCTTTCTTCGTGGTGTTTTCTTATGCATTGATGGATGTTTTGTCTCGTGATTGTATTCGAAGTTCAAAGTTTCATTGCATGTAATCACTCAGTCGAAACAATTTGTATTTTCTTAAGTTTGTTCCAAAATGTCTCCACAAATTTGCTTGCGTTTTTCCTTTTAGTTAGAAGTCAGAAGTTTTGGGACACTTTGACACATACTGTAGTCGTGTTGAAATTTTCATGCAAAATTTGCCAAACTGTCTCTTTTTTAATGGAGATCATTTTTATTAAATTAGAGTAGATTAGATTAGATTAGATTAGATTAGATTAAAAGTTGAAAAGTAGATAGACAGATGTATAAAAATGACAGATATTAACAAAAATATAAATAAACAAATATAAAATAAAATAAATATAAAAATAAATGTAAAATAAAATGAATAGAAAAAAAAATATATGGCTACTGGCTGGCTACTGCTCCTTCCGGTCCTCTGTCTTCCTGTTACTACTCCTCCCCTCCAGTGAGGAGTTGTACAGTCTGATGACCTGAGGGACAAAGGAGTTTCCCAGTCTGTTGGTCCTGCACTTGGGAAGGAGCAGTCTGGAGCTGAACAGACTCCTCTAGTTGCTGATGACGGTGTGCAGAGGATGACTGGCATCGTCCATAATGTCCAGCAGTTTGTCTAGAGTTCTTTCCTCTGCTACCATCACCAGAGAGTCCAGCTTCATGCCTACCACAGAACCGGCCCATCTGATCAGTTTTTCCAGCCTGGATGTGTCCTACTTAGATGTGCTGCCCCCCAAGCACACCACTGAGTAGAAGAGGACGCTTGCTACCATGGACTGGTAAAACATCCGCAGGAGTTTCCCTCAGATGTTAAATGAACGCAGCCTCCTCAGGAAGTACAGCCTGCTCTGTCCCTTCCTGTACAGGTTAATTGGTGTGGATCGTCCACACCAAATAAGATCGTCATTCTTACGCTTGGATGCTGATCATTTTGAACAATTTGTTCAGTTTGTTGAAGTTTTTTTCAGAATCAGAATCAGAAATACTTTATTAATCCCTGAGGGGAAAATCTGTGATTCTGTGTTTTTAGAAGTTTTTGATGTTCATTGGCACTCAGCACATTTATTGTCTTCGACATGCTCTCTGCCTTCACAACACATGTGCATGTGATATGCAGTGTTCCCCATACACCTCAGTTAATATAGGAAAAGATTTGCTGCTGTTTTATTCAAATTCAATGGTTTCATTTGGGTCCCCAGTCATTTTTGTAGTCCTTGTTAGCAGTTTGCTAGCAATCATCCTTTTAAAAACACAACTAGAAAGCACTCGGAGAGCGCAAACCTCCGCTAAGGTCCTGACCATTTTTTTGTGGAGTTATATGCACAAATGCCGAAAATGGTCCTATCTCGCAATGTTAAAGAATCCTTTAAAAAATTCCTGGATCTGGATGGTGATCTGGAACAGTGCCAAAATCTAATCATTTGTTCCTTATCCCATTCCACACATTTCCTGAAAATTTCATCCAAATCCGTCCATAACTTTTCAAGTTATTTTGAACACAAACAAACAAACAAACCAATGCCGGCAAAAACATAACCTCCTTGGGCGGAGGTAATAACCTGTATTGCACCTTTATCAGAAACAGCAGATGGACTGTTAAACATATCCATTAAAGACATTTCTTTAGGCCATCTGGACAACATTCCATAGGCGGTCATTGGGAAGGGCTGAACCTGTAAAGAAAAAATGAGATGGTGACTGGCTAATGTTTTGTCTGTCACTTTTACTATGAGCCGGCCAGAGGCTTACAGGTACTTCTTGCTTTCAAAACAGCTAAACCACACTCATAGTGACAGAAGCTCTCTGTCTGACAGCCTTTCTGTCCTCAAAAAGATCCTGAAAAGCTTGGTCACTTTCAAGCTTCAGGCTTTGCAAGATTGATCTGCCTATTGACAGACATGGATTCTGACAAATCCAGCTGCATTGCAAGTTTAATTACACCCCAAATCTCATTTGAAAATGTATTATCTCAAAAACCACAGATATTGCCCAGCCCTACCGAATATCTTGACAGTCTGCACACCTGCCTTAACCATGTGTTGCTAAAATACATTGTTTTTTAAAAGTAGTGTTTCACTACACATGTTACAATTTTGGAGAACTTAAGGCGAAGTCCAGCTATAATTAAAAAACAATATTAGCAAAAAAAAAAGATTGACAAAGGTAGTGGCAGCTAATGTCAGGTGCTTTGGGGTACAAAACAAATTACATTATTAAAATAGTTGGCATAATTACAATATAAAAATATTCTTTCACCAGGAGGTCCCATTAGATTTAGATCTGTTTTACAATACAAGAGAGAGCTGACCAAATAGCAGTCAATAAATAATTCAATAATATTTATAGTGATATAATATTTTCTTTGGTCAGTCTCAGAACATGAGTCTGATTCTGCGCAAAATTTCCTGCCTGCCTACTGGAAGGTTTTTTTCTTGTGACTTTTGCTAAATGTTGCAAATTGCTGTTCTCATGGTGAATTTGTGTTGGGTCTGAATTAATAAAATAGTAGAAATAGGTTTCAAAAAGAGTATAACTTTACCTTCACTTTTGTAAAGTGTCTTGAGATAACATTTGTTATGATTTGGCGCTGTTCACATAAAGATTGTCTGATAGACGGAGAAGATCTGGAGCCACTACATTAGATGTTCATGGAGGTATACCTGTATATACCAAGTCAGGATATCCTAGAACAAATATTTTTTGATGTGTCCAATGAGATTATCAATTTACAATATACATTTAATGTAGAGGACTGACAGTTTTTGTTTATTTGATGGAGTGTTGTAAAAATGCCAAGAAAGAGAGGATGATTTCAGCAAATACTGTTTCTCATAACCAATTCACATCATTATACTATAGCAGGGCATGTAGCCCTCAACACACTATACCTGAGCCACACGTAATTTCTTTCTATGAAATTGTTCTTATACTTGTTTTTTGTTCTCTAGTCAACTACACTGACCTGTACCAGTGGTCTGTGGACAGCTTCTCACAGTTCTGGGCAGAGGTGTGGCGCTTTTGTGGAGTCCTCAGCTCCAAACCATATGAAGAGGTGAGTATAGATGAAAAATACCAAATAACAAATCTTAACATAATGATCTTTGCTTAGATTTCAGTTGATGTGTTCATGGCTGTTACTCTCTACTTCCTGGTTGGTTTATGTTGTATTGAAGTGCCTCAGGTCTCTAAATGTCACTCCTTAAACTCGCCCTTTTGTCAAACATAGCAGTGTTTGATGCTGATGGTAAGTAGGTGTGTAGTAGTGAATTATGTCACATTTGATAATGTAACATTGTTTGGAAATTTTCATTGCTTTAAGAAGTTTTGATGTAAATTATTGCAGCATAGATTTAATTATTTATGCTACATGCCTTAGCTTCAACCTAATGATTGGAGGTCAACTCAGGCTGGGCTCTCTGGTCACACTTAGATAGTTTGCAAATCCTGTTTTGTCATGTAAACAGTCAAAAGATAATTTTAGATAAGACCATCTCCAATTTTGATTCTAATCAGGGAGAAGATCTTAACAGACCCAAGAGGACTGACAAGCAAAAATTAGTCCTATTTTCCTTCATATTTACAGTGTGGATCAAAAAGTTAACATGAACAAATCATACACTGTTAATTCATGCAACTCCTTTCTCTCTTGCTTTAGTTTTTCTGTTAAAGTAAAAAAAAAACAAAAAAACAAAAAAAAAACACAAAAGCAGCTACACGCAGTTTGCTCTTGTTTTGTGTCTGAAATTGGAGATGAGCTATTTGTGTCTCCCCGCTGAGCTTCTTTCTCATCCTTAACAAAGGATCTATTGGTGGTCAGGGTCATTAAGGGATAGGGATGTAACGGTATGAAAATTTCATATCACGGCTGTTGTGACCAAAATTATCATGGTTATCATTATTATTGCAGTATTGTTGCAGTGTGCTCAAAATGTTGAAAAAGTACTTTTACACACACTTGAAATCATTTCACCCCTTTAATATTACAATTATAACAGGTCTTTTTGTCTTTTTTGTCAATAAATGTGTCAGGAAATGTCCTTTCAGTAAATTTTTCCACCCTTTTTTTCATGAGAAATAAAAGTAAACAATTCTGGCAAATATTTGTCATTATTATGTTATAAATGCTTAAAATGTGTGTAATTACAAGAAAAGAAAAAAACGGATTTGAACTTTAAACAGGATTCTCTTCATAAGCAATTGTAAATGAACATGTTTAAAGTTTCTGAGATGACCAAAACATAAACTTAACCTATTTTACATACACTCAAAATTTTTTGTTTGCCTACAGTATTAGTGTTCATGTTACAGCTCGTTATATTTGACCATGTCCAGTCTGTTCACTGACGATAGTCCCTGAGGCAATTCCTGTCCAGTTAGCCCCCTTCCATGACTCTCCTCTGGTCTCCCGTCTCCCTGGCAGATCTCCTCAACATTTCCTCCTCCAATAGTCGCTTAGATTGACATATGCTTCAATAACTGGTGTCTGTGCTGAATGTTCTGTTCCCACCTCACCCTTATTATCCACATTAAGTCTCTTTCCACGTCACAGTGGCCACAAGTTCAAGCATTTTATAAACCCACTTAATCTTTTGCGAAGTTTGCAGCACAGACAGACAGACAGTAATTCATCATCGATCAGTCATTTTGGGACAGCAATGCAGAATATGCATGGCTGTTAAATCTAAATGATACAAGACTATTTTTGGCAACTTTTGCTCTCTAAGCAGGGTTATAGGGGCAGAGAAGTGTGTTTTTTGTTAAAGGTCCCACATCCTGCAAAATCATTTTTTTTTACTTGCAGTGTTGTTAGAAGGGGCTTGGGGAGCAGAAGAGCATGATGTCTTTTACTAAAGTCACACTTAACAGAGAAATGCTCTGTGCCTCTTCAAAGTAAAAGCCCCTTAAAATGCTGTTTTCTTTCTTTCTTGGGTTTTTTATGTATTAGTGATACAGCCTACACCTTCATATGTGTTTCTTTCTAGTCACAGACAGATGCCTTGACTGTTCTGGAAATCCACTCCTGTAACCTCTCCTCCCATCAGACAATGTTTGTGCAGTCATTTAGAGCACAGAGCTCATTATCACAGCCTCTGTTGCTTTCCTGTCCCCTCAGATCTGAACGTTTCCAAAGGGGAGGGAAAAAGAGCTGCGTCTGATTCTCCACAGAGAGTATATATATATATATATTTTTTTTTTTTCAACTTTATCAAATCCTTGCTTCATAGATTCCCAAGACATGATGGGAATGGTCAAATGCACAAGGACATGGGACCTTTGAGCATTTGATATCCTCAAGATTTTATCAGAATCCAATGATGATGGATGGACTGCTGGGTAGATGACTGGATGGATTACTGATTGAAAGATGAATGAAGGTTAAATGGATGGATGGACTGATGTTTCTATTGATGACTAAATTGACCAATCATCTGATGGACAGACTGCTGTTCTATAGATGGATAGATGGACAGGTGTATGAACTGATGGATGGATGGATGGATGAGTGGGTAACTTGATAAACCAGATAAATGGATAACTAGATGGATGAATTGAGCGATTGTCTGGTGGATGTTTTGACTGATGAATTGCTTGATTGATGAATTCATCAATGAACTGATACTAAACTAGTAAAATGCAAAGTTACAGCAGCTGGTTATCAAGCAACAGAAGAATATTAACACAGTGAACAAAGCCTAACAAACAGAGAAAGAAAGACATTGAAACATCCAGAGTTTTAGCTCGATATTGCTGAAGTGTGAAATAAAGGCAATCAAAATAAAACAATTAAATGTCTTTCAATACTAAAGTCTATTATGTGTATGCCTAAAATTGAAATGTACTTTTCACTTCACATTTTATTATTATATCAACTGTGTAAGTTGTTTCAAACCATCCATAGACTTAACATATTACTTTGTTTATTGTGAAGTATGCATAACAAAAAGATCCTAAAGATGAACCACAGGTCTGTTTCAGCAAAAGCAAAGGTTCACTGCATCCGTCATTAACATCTTTGTGTCTCTTCTGTGTCCTGTATGGGTGTGTGTTTAATGGGTGTGTACCAGGTTGTGGATGTATCTAAAAGGATCTCAGACGTACCTGAGTGGTTTAAAGGAGCACGGCTAAACTACGCTGAAAACCTCCTTAAACATGCAGACCAGGACAAAGTAGCTCTGTATGCTGCAAGTGAGTATGAGAAGTACATGATGCTTAAGACAAACAACATTAAAAGAGCAACATTTTACCTGGTTTTCAGTCCCCACACACTGATTTTTTAACAGCATTTAGGACATATTGTGTACACATCAGTAAAATATCAAATCATGCAGGGACACACTTTCTGAATACCGTGTGGAATCTTTGTCCCTATTAATATTCAAATACAACCTGGATAATGGACAGCAGGTGGTACTTCTTAATGCTTGGACGATCTTTATCCATAATAAAAAAATTACTTTCATATCTGATAGCCCAAACTGCATTTGTGGGTGGTCTGGAATGTCTTCATCCATGGTTTCCCCCATGATTTGGTAGCATAACCCTACCCTGGTTACATTTTCTTTGTGATGAGGTGGAACATTAAGGTAACATGAACCTCACAGAGTTTATTTTCTGTATAGTGTATCAGTATATCCTCTAAAAGTGAGTTTATGACTTTATGAGCGGAAAAAGCTGTCACAAGAGTGCTACTAGCATCTAAGCGCTTGGCTAAGTTTTCTCCATTTAGTGTCGATGCATGTAGGGTACAACAGGTTACCATACAACAGGTTACCTAGCCATTAGCTATTAACCAAGAGTGAAGCCGTTTACTTTTCAGAGATTCTTCTATAATTTGTTAAAAACATGCATCTCATGGAAATAGTGAAATACTGCTTAGTAAAAAAATTTAAGCTGAGAGAGGTAAGAAATTGCAAATTCAAGTTACTTTCTTGCTTTGTTTTAATTTTTTTGTCTATCACTTATTTGTATTTTAACTGTTTTTAAGTTGTCATTAACACTATTGAAATAAAGATATTAATCAATCAACAAAACCATGTGGGGTTCTGGTTAGTCAAAAGTAAATTTTGATTGCAGGTTGTTACTGGGTACTAGTGCTGTGATTGATCCTTAGAAAGTCTTTAATTATATATGTTTTTCAATTTAAGACCTTTAAAAATCTTAAGTTGTATTTTGCCTGTGAGAAGCCTTAGATTTTTGATTACACTTTGACACAGACTGTCTTGATAAGGGATGGGTGTTGAAACCCACCACCGTTGTGTTGATACCAACACATGTGATGCCTACTACACTGAATCAAAACTCAGTTTAGGTGCTTTATTTAGGTACCATTCACCAAATGCCAAAGCCAAAGATTCTGAACTCTTTCTGCCTTCTTTGCATAGTGAGCTGTCCAATATTGGGCTCCATCCAAAGAGACAGGCAGACAGCATTGTTAAATAGGCAGGGGCAAAAGTAAACCTTATTAATGCTGTGTTTTCTCCTAAAAGTATCCATTCAGGAGCCACTCAGGCAAGGGCACTGTTTTACTAACACTGATTTAGCATAAGTGGTGTTAAACCAAGCAAGTGTTAAACCCGTATGTTAAAGTGCAGTCAACCTGGTAACCAGTTACCTAGCACAGATGTTAATGTAAGAATATGCAAAATCCTAACATGAGCTATGTTGCATCCCACTTAGCCTGTAAGCATGTAAACTGTAATTTAGAAAAGATGCTGTTTTTTCTTTGCAAAGTATTGGATTTGAATTAAATATACATTTAATCTTGTCACTCAGTTTTATCTGTGTTAGCTAAGCAGAAAGGTAGTAAGAAAGACCCGAAAAAAGCAGAGCTGAGGGAGCATCTGAGTCTAGGATGGATGCAGGGATGAGCACTTGGATGCACACGTCACAATGTTATTAGATTAACTGCTGCTCCCCTGCTTTATCTCTTTGGACTGTCACATACTAATGGATAGACCCCACTTTATTGCCCTATCTGTGTGTGTATGAGGGAGATTGCACACTCATGCGAATACACACCAACACATGCACACAACCTTCCCCAGTAGCTGTAATGTAATTATGACAAGGCTCATTGGTCACAATAAGGTGGGGGCTCTGCAAATGTCAGTAAACTATTACTTAGAGAGACAACAAGATGTTCCTGTCTGTGCTCTGTCCTGACACACCATTCATCTCAATTTATGTCTCCATCTCTTGCTTTCCCTTTGTCTTATTCACCAGAATGACATCAAAATTTTAACAAAATGTGTCACCTGTTGGATAAAAACACCACTTGCAATGTAGTGCCATATCAGGAGCCACATGTTCCCCCATCTAATGTGGCCTGCAAGTCAGTTCCACATGAAAATAAATTGTAAAACATGAGATAAATATGCCTGTGAACCTAAAAGGGATTAGCAGTATAGTTAATGGATGGATGGATGGAAATAAATGTGACAACCGTACAGAGTTTTAACCTGAGCTACCAATACAACACAATGCACCAGACCACATGCTTATCAAAATAATAAATTTAACTATCTTTTAAATTATTTTCTTTGCTTTCTGCTGTATGTTTTGTTTTTTGCAAGAAATCAGTATGTAGATGGCTTGAGTTTATTAAAAGAAATGTGAGAAAAACAGACATAAATAAATGTTAAAAAGAAGCTGAAAATGATTTCAGCTCTAGTAATAGCTCATTATACATTTGTTTATTTCATTTAAATCCGTGTAGCAATTGTCCATTTTGAGTAATTTCAATCTGTCAAAATGTGACCCCACTGTCCGTAAAAATACAATTAATACAGTCCACTTGGTGACTGAAATGTCCAGTTTCTTATACACACACTGTATATATTGGATTTATGGGTAAATTATTTAAATATTAGGCGTGTATTTTCCTCTGTTCTTGTGTTTGACTCACTTTTTATTATTTTGTACTCAACCACCAGCCGAGGCAAATGAGGAGATAGTCAAAGTGACGTTTGGGGAGCTGAGGCGGGACGTGGCATTGTTTGCTGCAGCCATGAGGAAGATGGGCGTAGAGACTGGAGACAGGGTTGTAGGTGAGTCATAAACTAATTCCCCTTCTATTCCAACAGGAAAATAAAAGTATGGAAAAAATGGGACCAGCAAGTGCTTTGTACCTTTTCAGTCAGCTTGGTGGTATCTTGTCATTACACTCCTTTTAAAACATTATTTTATCCTCATCTCTCTCACTTATCTGTATAAAAACCTGTTGCAACACAAGTCAAACATAAGCCCTTTTGCTTAAGTTGTGTTTGTGTGTTTGGCAAAGGTCTCTGCTCTCTCTGAATGTCCCCATTTATTTTTTCAGAGTTCATATTTGTAAAGGGAGGGCTGACTCAGGAAAGATTTTTTTAATGCCTGCACAGTACTTCCTCATTCATACCCATAATCAGTTAATACCACTAAGCAGTTCAGTTTCTGGAACAGGTATTTAAAAACATGTAGTTTTATGCTTTGAAAATTCTTGTTCCTTGAAAGACAGTAGGTATGAAAAACACTTGTTACCTCCGCCAAGGAGGTTATGTTTTTGCCGGCGTGTATCTGTCTGTCTGTCTGTTTATTTGTTTGTGTTCAAAATAACTTGAAAAGTTCTGAACGGATTTGGATGAAATTTTCAGGAATTGTCGGAAATGGGATATGGAAGAACTGATTAAGTTTTTGGGGTGATCCGGATCACCATCTGGATCCAGGAATTTTTTAAATGATTCTTTAACATTGCCAGATAGGACCTTTTTCTCCAAAGTGGACCGAAGCTGCTTGGCAGAGGTCTGCGCTCTCTGAGTGCTTTTCTAGTTTGTCATATGGATTTTGTTTGAGTGCTGGTGAAGTGTTGCGTGTAACTGCCCCGCTTTCTGTCACAAACACAGTAGGGGTGGGACTCACCAGTGGCCCCAATATTATCACAATACTTGAGTCCAGATTACATCTCATCGTTATTCTTATTTCATGATCTGCTGAATATTGCGATACTGAACACCAAAATATATTGTGATTTAGAACATTTTCTTGGCTACATCAACATCCAAAAAAAAAAAAAAAATGACAGAATTTTATAATATATGAAACATCTCAGTATTTTCATCATGTCACTTCAGTTTTTGTAAGGCCACTCTTACAAACCCCCCGGCATGCCCATCTCCCATACTTTGGTTTGGCGGCTTTGAATGGATAAACTATATCTACGCCAAATATCACAATAAACTAAGCTGTATCTGTTTTCTCCCCTAACCCTAAAACACAAACCCAATTACTATTCTATCTGCCAGTTGGCAAAACATTTAATGTTTTAAGTTTTATTTTTCATTTTTTAGCATCTTAATGTGAGAGCAGAGGATGGAGGGAACAATGTCACCTTACTTAAAATGTTTTTTATTTTTACATCCGGACCTGCAGACTTTTGACAGTAAGCTTCACATCTATGTAGAAATACCACCACATATAAAATATCTTAAATGATAAAATTAGAAAATAAATACAGAAGTATTGAATACACTTCTTCGTGATTATTGACAATGGTTTGTTTTCCTATTGATTTTAAGGAATTCTGTATTTATTTTGCTCTTTCTTGCCAATGACAGTGTGTCTCAGTTTGGTAGGTGTTCAGTAACCCCTTCAAATGTTTCAGTTGGATTGGACATATGCAGTGCACACTTTTTTGTTGTGTTTATGTTTCAAATGCTGAGTCTGAAGAAAAAGTAAGGAGGAAGTGTCATCTGATTTTGACCTGCTTTATTTAAATCACCACAACTTTAATCCAGAAACTTTGAGAAATGGTATTCCCATGTTGGAATTTTTACAAACAATAGAATGCAATGGGTCTTAACAACTCCTATATTTGAAGGTCATTCTTATTTAAACCTTAGTGCAATTAGATAAACACATAAAATCAAATAAGTAAAAAAAAACATTAATCCTATCAAATTCTTACCTTTCAATAAATCCATACGTCACCTATTTTGATTCTATTGCAGCCCCATGTATCAGTGGTCGTTTTAATGAATTTTTACGCTTTTTCTTCCAGGAATGGCAATGGGTTGGGTCAAAGTGTGTATGTGCTCACAGGGGAGATGGATATGGCGGTTCGGGATATCCATTAGCTTAATGACTTTAGCACAGCGGGAATCTCATTAGAAAGACGGGAGGAATGGAGGGAGGGATGGAAAGGCAAAGGGGCAAGAAATCCCACAGAGAAAGGAAGAGAGATCCTGCTATGAAAGCCCCTCTTTGTCTCATCTCCATCCACCTCTGTTACCTAGCTAAACGGGGAGTCTCCCTTTGAGTATATTCACTTCTTGTGTGTGTGAAGGGGACAGAGATGTCCTTGTCCCCGGTTGTAATTAATGTCTTGTCAGGGTCTGCAATCCAGGAGATACGTAAGCACTTAGCTGATGAAGCCAGCCAAGCTTTATAAAGCAATATGAGCACACACTCTTCAGGCATACACAGGTATTGTGCAGCATTCCTCTCCTTTCAGTTTCCTTCCATCTTGTTCCCCTCATCCTCAGCATTAACCCTCACTCTGTTCAGCCCGATGGATCCTTTATCTTTGAATTATATCATTAAACATTTGCTCACCACAACCACAGCCTTTTTTACTGTTTCATCAAATATCATCAAATAATCGGAGTCAATCATGTAAAGGAAAAGTTGCAGCAAAAAAAAAATCAACATTAAATAAATATAATATTAGTTTAGATTTTTAATCATAAGAAAGAAAGAGCCAAAATTGAAATTAAAAGTCTGGCTTTAACTTAAAGACAGTATTTTGCCTGAATTTATTGTAACACACATTTTCTGTAACAGGGTGCCATAGATGGAATTTGAGACAAATGTCATGTTTAACTGTGCTTGTGCTGACTCGAGGATAATGTAATGACAAGCAGAAAGCATAAGAGACATATTCATTCAGACAGTTTTTTTATTTGTTTGTTTGAATTCAATCCTATTTTTAGATTAATTGTGGAAAAATAAACTTGACAAAAACAAAACAAATTGAATAAAATGGCCAGAAGATTCAAGATGATATGATATGGGGCATTACCATGTTTTCTTAAGATATATTGATATATCCTTAAACAAGAAAATTATGAGACAATAGTTTTAAATCAATGTTGTTTGTGTTGTTGTGGATTCATATTATATGTGCCAGGGCCAATGCACTGTCAAATATTATTGACAGTATAAGCTAGGGGTGTAATGGCGTTTGTATTTATCTCCTACTGTCACCGTTTGATGATATCTGATGAGTACGTCTTGGAGGAGAAAAAGGTGATCATATATTTACCTTTGTACATTATAGCTGTCAATGTTATGGTGTACACAACACAACATAAAGGTAGTTGTAATCACTCTCTGTTACCTGCTCAAACAACCAACAAAAAAGAAGAAACAACAGCAAAACACACAAAGCAGAAAAGTTAGTCACTATCAAGATAGCACGGCTGAGCTTTGTTACCCTCCACAGCTAATCATCCTATCCTCAACTTATCTGCACTGTACAAAGCCCCTGGATGTAAAAGCAGAGTGGATTGTGGAGATAAACGAAGCTTAAAAACAGTTGAAATGATCTATGTGGACACACAGAGGTAGAGGACACTGGCTTTCAGAACATACTTAAAGTGCTGGAGTCTTGTTATGTCCTGTCAGTGTTTACGTAAAGCAGTCTGTGGTCTGTTACAAACAAACACAAACAGTGATAATGAACACAAATATCAGCTACAATTGCTGTTTACTGACCAATATTTTTATAGATGAATCACTACATGCACACATGGCTCTAAACTGCATGTGAGCATGTAGTGATTCACCGACTTTTCAGTGGTAGCCATGCTTAGCGTCACATCATCCTGCCAGTGGGTTTGATAAGGTTGATCTTGTAAAATCTCTTCTCGCCTAGAGTTTCTTTTCTCTGCTCTGTCTGTATCACCAAACCAACAATCTGATTTTTACAGTTTAAATTTAATTTTCTTGTTTTAAATTTCATTCTTGCTAATGTTTTGTTTGTGATTCTTATAGTAGCAAATGGAGTTTGGACCAGTGGAGGGGGGCGGCTGTTAGGTGTGTCAAAAATGTAATATTTTATCATTAAGGCAGTTAGAAGGATACCAAGGGCATTTGTTTTTATTTGAGTGATACTGAATGGAAAATGATTTTATGGTGAAATAGCACCACATGGCACCTTTTAAAAACCTTTGTACTACATGTCCTTGACTATTTCAATTTTTCTCGAGGAGATAAAAATGTTGTAAAAGGGGTCAGAAGATTACAGAAGTTATTCAGGAAGTGTTCATATAACACAAATCCTCTTGGACTAATTGAAAAAGGAAGAATCTCTGTTTTTGCCAGTTTTTTTGAATGATAAACATGTAAGAAAATAACAGTGATTTTAACATTTCTATAAGTTATAAAGGAGTAATTCTAGATTGATAACTTGTCATGCCTATTTGGTTTTATTCAGGACTTTTGGAATAGGAATGTGTCTACGATATCAGACAGGCTCAGCAGGGTGTTGCTTTGACATCAGCATTACAAGACAGTGATTCAGCAGCAGCCACAGAGGCAGTCAAGCAATATGTTGTAGTAACTCTATGATTCATGACACAAATGATAATAATTTATGAGAATGCTTGTTAAACGGGTGTCACATGGTGGCGATCTGTTCGCTCATGATGTCATCGCCACGATTCATGTCCTGGTTAGAGCAGGAAGAATCAGCATGGCATCTAATGACTCCTGATTAGGCATGACTAAACGGGAGTGACAGCCAGGATGCTGTAGTCTTTGACCTGCCAGACTGTTGAGAGAATTCAGCAGCTGTCATTGTTTTATTATGCGAGATAAGACACCGCAATGCCTTGTCATAAAAGAGGTAGCACCAGAGCTCCTGTATTGAGTCTTACTAATCCATTGTTTTTGTACCTCATGTTATCTTTTTAAGATAAATAGTAGTTCTTTTTTTAATGAATTTGTAAATTTTAAGGATTTTTAGGGGTCTTATTCTGCCTGCATCTAGAAGAGACTGTCAATAGCACTGGGAGACAGAGATGGGTACAGAAACCACAGCTCAGATTTGAACTTCTTGCCCTCTATGAGGTAACAGCCTCAGTAGATGTGAAATCTCAACAAAACCACAAAGCATTGGGTTGCAAAACAATCTTTTTGTGATGTCTTTTTTCATTTCGCTTTTAGAGTTAATGAGTCAAGTACATAGGTGAAAAAAATAATGATAATAAAACGAAATTACGTGTAAGCATAATGAGAAGCATACACCATAATTTAAAACACAGCTATTTACAGGTTAATGTGCAAAATATGGTTTCTTTTACACAGACAAATATTAGTGATGCTGATCTTGTTGCAAGACCTTCACACAAAAAAATGGAAAAAGGAAACAAGCACAGCAATTTTTTATTTTTAAGTTTGTCCTTGTATCTTAAGTGACACATATTTTCAAATGCATGTGAGACAAGTTTCAGTCTTGAAATGCGAAAGTAGACAACAAAGTATATTCTGTTCTATTCCAGCTAAAATGCTGAGAAAAATCTCCTGGCATTTCAATATCAGTTCATACATTATACATCTGATGCATATTTGAGGTGATAATTTTCTGTTATTACACTTGCTGCAATTAAAGAAGTCTGCAGATAATTCATGTAACAGACTTTTCTGCTCTGTGAATCTGTTTTAGTGCTCTTCAATTTCCATGCTCTCTCTCTGTCCTCTCTCCACTGATTGTCCGTCCAGTAAAAAGGCCTGTCTCGTCCTTGAGCACCATTTCCTATATTGATGCAGAAATACATCCCAGCATGACAGCAGTAATGATGTCAGCTCAAATGGTTGAAAATGAAGAATAGTCTCACTGCTGCAATGTTTGATATTCACCTCTATCTCCATCTCTCTTGCATTTCTATGTTTCTGTCACTAGTGTTGTCCTGATGGCTTTGTTCTGTATTGATTTTTTTTTCTCTATACTTTTGTCACATATGATGTGATACCTTGGCAAGAACAGTATATTCCTATACTCTGTGTGTTAAAGGACAGGTTACTTCATCTGTCTGGTGGTAAATTAAGTATGTCTGACTCTTTTAAAATATTAAATTATGCAATGATGTGAAGTAAAATGAAGTCCAAGAAGGTGGCTCTGTATGTATGTAAAAGTGCTGGTATGAAATTCGCCTGCTATGCCTGTGCATAATAAATGGTCATCATACACCTTGTACCGAAAACTCTGCAATATCAAACTCATCTTTCTAAATAACCTTTTTCAATTAGAATTTTTCTGTTGTCTTTGTCCTCTTTTTCTATGACAGGCTACCTTCCTAATGGTATCCATGCATTAGAGGCTATGTTAGCAGCAGCCAGCATTGGAGCAATTTGGAGCTCTACATCTGTCGATTTTGGAGTCAATGTAAGTAACACCCTTTGTTTACATGTTCACTAAATACACATATAATGAATGTTCTTCTAATTAAAATTAAAAGAATGCCAAAAGAGAAAGAGAATCAGTCATTTAATGCAGTCACTCTTTGAACTGTAACACCTCTCTTTGATAAGTGTCGTCTGTAGCTTGTACCTTTTACTTAGAATAGCCACACTGTCTCTGCATGCAGTGTGGTCAGTTCTTCAAGTTGTTGTGAGACAGATATTTGTTATCAGGGCTCTCAAGTCTCACGCATTCAGCGTGTGACACACGCATTTGAACCTTTTCACACTCTCACACGCAAAACCTGGTATTTCTCATGCATAAAAATTATGATGTATGGCGGTACACCGCTATATATGCTTTGGAAAGTGTAGCAAGACGCTCGGAGAATCATAGAGCCCAACGGGAGCTTGAGGCAACCCAGTCAATAAGATCAACTACCCATTAGCCAATCAAAAAATAACATACGACTGTATATCGACGACATTGAAAATGAGGGAAACCTCAGTGTCTTTAGAGAAGGTCTGAATGAATATCAGCCAATCAGAAAATAGTACGTCTGTATCCGGGTAATATACGGTTGATCTGACCGCAGAGGATGCATACGACGGGAGAGCCTTATCGCAAGAGTACAGTCAGTTATTTCATCATTTGATTTTGTAGCCTACTGATTACTGAAATTCCTTATAGTACAAAAGGAAAACAATGAGAGATTATTCTTATTCTTCCTCCACACCTACCATTAAGCAGTAAAGAAAAGTCCAGTCACATTAGACATAGAAACTGTCACATCACAAAATCATCAATCTTAAGTTGGTTAAGTTAATAGTTATACTTAGAACATGAGAAATGTTTGGCTATAATTAACATTAAAACTTCACATTTTTAGTTTGAAAGAGTACGGTCAAATGCTGGAGGTAAATATTAAAAAAAGAACAGTAATATTTGTATTATTATGTTGCATAATAACTTGATATAATATACTAACATCACAAAGTAACAATAGGACCCATTAGGTAATTGTGGGGGCAAAAAAGCACCTTACTACTAATTAACCCAGTTCTAATTTTAAAATATGATAAGTGCATTAGGATGGTTTATGACCCCCCCCCCAGTCCCAAGCCAAAAAATCTCACTCTGACCTGAGAGCAAAACTTGAGAGCCCTGTGTTATAGTCTAGGAAACAAGAAAATTTGTGGTTTTGATTTCCATAAAACAATACTGAAATGGCAGCATGGCATCCTTTGAGTTGATTGACCGACACTGAAGATTTTGGTGTGAACAGTTGCACTTATGCACGCTGTAATTGTGAGATTAAAAGAATCAATTGTTAATTCCTAAAATGAATAAACTTATAAAAACACCACATGAAAACAAAGTAAAACAGAGGTGGTCTTCATAATGTGCTCAACAGCTTATGAGTTTTTGATAAAATCATATCTTAGCAACTTTTTTTTTTCCAATTACTTTCTTTGCTGTGATCTGTTTTGCTTCTAATCTCTGATACTCTGCTGCCCCAAGTGGTTGAGCACAGAAGTACATCTGCTGAAGTGTGTAGGTCACAAGGTTTTCCTTTAAGTTGCCTCAAAGTTGTCTTTTTATGGTTTGAAAATAGCTATTCTCCTCTAGAGTCTCACTTCATTTCATGTTTTGTCTCTGTCCAGCATGACCATTTTATTAGTATTTTATGTCATTTAAATGCTTTCTGCATGACAGGTACTGTACGTGTTTTTCAGACTCTTTATTCCTGCAGACTTTCTGCTATTTTAAGGTTTCCAAACAAGTGATTTTTTTTTTCATTTCCATCTTTCTAACCTTTTGTATCCATGTTTCTTTTTGCTTCAGGGTGTTCTTGACAGATTCTCTCAAATCCAGCCGAAGCTGATCTTCTCTGTTGCTGCTGTGGTTTACAATGGAAAAACACACGATCACATGGAAAAGCTGACCAATGTTGTCAAAGGTGCACAGACATATAACTTATCAGGCAGAGTATAATTCATATTTAAGATTTTGGTCTTACTTTAATGACACAATCTATCCATTAAAGAGAATAATAGCAGTAATGGGTGGTAAAAACAGTGCAAGTTTAGAGGGGAAGAAGGGAGGTTTTTTTTTTTTTTTTTTAATGTATACAATGTTTTTGTCCTTACAGCAGGTAAAACACAATTTGTATTTTTTTGCACAAAAGTGACCAACTTAGTTTAAAAGAAATGAATCCTTATGTTATATTTTTAGTTAAGTTATCCATAAATTTCTTGTTGTGGTGGATGCCAGGGATCAAGACGACCAACGTAACAGATTTTCATGATAAAACACAGCATCTTTATTGTTACACTGGGTGATTTATCAGAATTACTGGAAGCTGCTGTTCTTTGTTCTGTAACATATTCTCTGAGCTTTGAGAGCGGATGCAACAAAAACCAGGAAGGGCACTCTTTTATTGTTTTATTTAAACTTTATCTAACCAGGAAGTCCTCATGGAAATTAAGAATCTCATTTACAAGAATGTCCTTTCAGCAGAACAAGATACAGAAATAAAATAAACCTGGTTATACACATGAAACATTCACAGTCACAAATTAGAGAGTCAAAGCATCTAAAACCTGAAGCATCTTCCTCTAATGCCTTTAACTTAATGCCTTACTCTGCCTTTGAAAAGATGTATAGAGACCAGTTCTTTTGGACAAATTTTTCTTTGCAGCAGATTCTTTCACACCTATCAAGACAAACTTTATGTGTCATTACATAAAAATGGTAAATTACCGTTTTAGTGGTACACCATACACCAGTTTTTGCTGGAGAGTTCTTCAACTTGAGACATCAAGCACCATGAGCAGCAGAGGTAGGCAGGGCTGGAAGAGGATTTCTACACATCATCTCTTGTTATTATTTTGATTGAGACCTACTGGGGACACAAATTACCCTGTGGAAGTCCAAACTAAAAATGTTCTTCTCACTGGAAGATCGACAAATTCAGGTGATGCCTGGACTTTGTAAGACACAGCAGTTTTAGTCAGCTTTTTTTTTTAACAAACATTAAAAATTCAGGGTTAATTCACAACAGCTGCTGCATTAAAAGCAGAATGATAAAAGATTTTTTAATCTGCTACCACAAAGCTGTCCAGAGAGTTATTGAACATTTGCAAGTCCTTATCTAAATAGAGACCTTCAGTGGGCACTGTCAACAAACAAAATGTGTTACATGCTGATCCAGAGATCCTTCTTGGAGGTCCTATTTTCTTTTTCACAAGGTTAGAGTGTGAAGAAAACACAAAGCATCAGCCTGTCTCCTTCTCTCTGTAGGTCTGCCTGACCTGAAGAAAGTGGTTGTGATTCCCTATGCTCGCTCCAAACATGGGACTGACCTTTCCAAGATCCCCAACAGGTAAGTGTGTGCCTGTGAAAACAGCTGTACTTAAGTGCTAAAGCTGAGAAACAAGGAGAGATTTTCTTTTTTTTTTGCTGGAAACAGGTCAGGTTGTGTAAGTCACTGTTTTCTTTCCACTGTTACTTATTGTACTCTGTTTTTTCCTCCCCTCTGCAGTGTATTTTTAGATGATTTCTTGGCGTCTGGGCGTGGCGAGGGAGACCAGTTTCCTCAGCTTGAGTTTGAGCAGCTTCCATTCAGTCATCCTCTGTTCATCATGTACTCCTCTGGCACCACAGGAGCTCCTAAATGCATGGTTCATTCTGCCGGGGTAAGAAATAAAGTGTTCACTATTAGAGTTACAACACACAACCACATTGTTAAATCCTAATGGAGCCTGCTCTAGCAGAAAGCTTTGACATAATGTGCATAAAAGAGCGTACAGAACTTTCACAGACCTACATAATGTACCTCAAATTAAGAAAAGAAACTGAAGTACATGTTCATGTTAAATTTGTTTACCTCAAAACAGGCAGATTAGTATTTAGGGTTTAGGGTTAGCCAAAAGGCTAAGCCCCAGTAGGACCCACCCTTAAATTGCCCCTTGGCATTTTTTTATCATGAAACTAATACCATCAGATTTTGAAATGAAGGTGAAGTTTATGTAATAGAAACAGTTAAAGACTGATAACCTGAACCATATTCTATGTCAACTAGTGTTGGCTAGTGGCTGGTTTATTGTATTACTGTAATGGTATGACTTTTCCAGTAACATGTAGTGCAAGGATTTACAATTTCTAAAACAGTAATGAAAACATAGTTATTGACTCAAGTAGTGATGTCTGTCTAGAAGCAATCTTAACCGTAAGCTCCTGTTCTGTTGACTTTTATTTGCATCACATGTAATTTATGTGAAATTATGTGAAAGTGTAGAATAAGCGACACTTTTGTTGCTATGTACTTTCTATTTTTTTCCGTTGCTCCAGAAACGTTAAATGGACCGCAGCTGGCGCACACAGGCACACAAATTTAAGCACACACTAGTCACATCTGTTTGCCAAGCCCTTCTGGGATGACAAACAGGTACAGTGTTATATCCAGTCCAAACCAGTTATATAAATACACATATGGACAATCAGAGGGGAAGGTGATGGACTCGCATTAAGCAGATCTTTCTCCCCAAAAGACAGAGACAAAAGCTTTTTTAATTTTTTTCACAAAACACTATTATCTAAAACTTAGGAAAACTGGGGTGCTGCTTTGGTGGAGTGGTGAGCAACCAGGTACGACCCATATACATGTTTCTGCCAGCTCAGGTTCGAATCTACCCTGTGGCCAATTTGCAGAGTGTCCTTCCCCTACTCTCTCTCATCCCCCTTCAAAAACCTCTCCTTTCAATAAAGGCACAAAAATGCCCAAAAAATAGGGTCTTTATATATTATCTCCAGTGGTATTATTGTTATTAACGCAATTTTTAAAAAGTGCCAGGTTGTTTTGGAAATAAAGATGGTTAAATGTTAATTATTTCCTGCACTTTGCATATTCCTCATTTGTTTAGGAGTTCCGTGTTTGAGCTAACTTTTGATTGAAAGCAGTATTTAACCAAAACATTTTTTGATTTTCTGTCGTAGTCTGACCAAGTGTTTTTAATCTGTCGAGATAAGTCTTAAATTTTACAGATAAATAGAAAACAAAGGCAACATAACACATTTTAAGTTCATTCAGAGGCCTTAATGGATGCAAATTAAACAAAAACATCAGGCAGGACACATTTTGGATACAAAACTAATGAAGATTAATGGTCCTATAATATTTGAAAATTAATAATAAAAATTAATGTCTTTATTCTTCATTTCTTAAACTTTAAAGTAGTTCTAAAGGCTGAAGTTGAATGTTGAAGTTGAAAATAATCTACTTTTGCTGTATTTTCAAACACTTTGTCAGTATTGTTTTAAATGACAACCCTGCAAATATTTTATTTAATCAGGAGAAATGAATTTAACTTGAAAGTGTGAGCTCCTTCTTAAAGGGGAAAATGTTATTTATGTTAATGTTTTGTGCTCATAGAGCTCACAGTTTGTCAGTAATCTGTCATGGTGCTGTTTGTTGCTCTAAAAAGGCAGGTTTTACTGTGACTAAGAGTGAATGAGAGTGTCATTGTTGTTGTATTGAATGTTTGTATTTACTGCAGTTATATTTGTCCAATATTAGTATTAGGGGTCTTAAAATATAACCAAAACTGATTCATTAGGCAAAATTATTACATAGAAAAGACATCCTAAGTGCAAATTTATTCTGAATATTTCATAACTTCTCTTTAATACTTATATTCACTTTTTACTTTTTAGGCAGTTTACCTCTGTAATGCAAATAGTGATTTAATGCAAATTGTAAAGTTTAAAATGTCAAACTATGCCTATTTAACTGTTGACACTTTTAACCTCTTTAAGTACTGAAGTGCTCAGACTCTAGTTTTTTAGGGCGGGGAATCAAGGGGTATCTCTTGATATGATATGATACAATTTCGCATTAAAAGGTCAGCAATATTGACGATATAAAAAACTAAAGTACTGAGATAACGTATTGCATGAATATCATGCAACCATATATCATGATATCTGATAAACTGAGGGATATTTAATGGCTCTAAAATGTTAATTGTTGCATTTAAGTATTTGCTCAACTATATAGAGTCATATTTAACAGAATTGGACAAAGATTGAGATGAGAAAAAGTTCATCATTTCATTTATACATTAAATTAATTAAATTAGCTGGTGTTAAAACACACTCTAATGATTAAGATGTTAAGTAAATGCAAGCATATTTGATTGACAAGATCAACTATTATATGTAAACCTGTTAACATAGCCCTTTTTTTTCTATTTCAAATTAGATATAGATACTTGGGACCAACATATCAATAATTTTAATACACATACCAGGACAGCAATGTATTTTTTACATTGTGCCTCACTTCTGTGGTTTCTGACATTTTTTTCTGAATAAACCTTACATTGAGTTGGTTGCCGGACTACTTTTTTTTTGCTTTGTTCCCACCTGTTCTCTTGAATGAATTTGTCGCCCTTGTTGTCAGTTAGAAATTAAAAAAGCAAAAAGTCTTGAAATATATGAGGAAGGTCTTGAAAAATGTCACAAACTATTCAAGTTGGTTGTTTTTATGTGGTCTACTTTATGTTTGTGGCTGTGATGATAAGAGGAAGAGGTATATTTTGGTTCAGAACTTCCTCTTTACAATAAATGGAGTAAAATAGAAACATGCATGTATCATTTCATTTCATCATCATTATCATCAGTACTGGCTAAAAAGATT
This sequence comes from Cetoscarus ocellatus, assembly GCA_037902135.1. NCBI lineage: Eukaryota > Metazoa > Chordata > Actinopteri > Labriformes > Labridae > Cetoscarus > Cetoscarus ocellatus. The sequence goes on from JBAMNC010000414.1 coordinate 525,639, forward strand.
TTGGAAATATCAGCCTATCAGAAGTGAGCAAAAATCCACTTGTGTACGTCCCTAAAAACAGTCTTCATGGAGGTCCAGTATTAGCACACTTACCTGACTCTGCTTAATGTTTAAAGCCCAGTGTGAACATCCTGTCATGTCCTCATCAAGATCCTAATACCCATATTTAATAGCACCTCTTTCAAAGACGCTGAAATAGTTACAGGTCATAATGCCAAATTGTAAGGCATCTTGTTGTGCCTCTAGTGTAAGAAACTGAAGGGTTACAGTTTTAACCACAAGGTGGCAGCAAACCTCCATCAGATCATCATGGAAAGGTTATTCTCTGTCGAGGGAGTGGGTGAATGACATTTTTATTCTACTACATGCCACATCTGGGTTCGTGAAGGAATCAGATTAATGTGTGGTTTCAAAAGGGTTCTTTGAAGGCCAAAACACTCAAGGTTTGAAATATATTTTCAGACTCAAGCTTTTGTACTTCCACATTTTCACTCTGTATTCAATCTCCATCTTCGTCCACACACAAATGCAGCAATTCTTACTTCTGTTTATAGCTCTTCCTTTACCCACTTGCCTGCTTCACACAGACCTTTCTATACTTCGCTTATGCTTCTACATTTTTCTCCTCACTCTGCCTTTTCAGACTCATGGAAAGTTTTCCCTTAGTTTCATTTCTGCTCCACACCAGCTTCCTCTGTTTTCTCTCTCTTTTGTTTTCCTCTCTGTCTCATTCTTTTGTGCTCCCTCCTTCTCCCTGTGCTGTCGATAATTGGACAGTAATGCGTCGGTGAAAACATTTTGTATTGTGACGCTGGCAGTCCTATCTGGCTCTCCCAATTAGCCCTGACACTGTTGTGCTTTCTGCTCTGTTACGGCTTTGTTAACATGCTGTCAGTGGCAAGATGGCACGCACCAAAGGATGGGTATGGCAGCTCAGGTCTGCCAGAGATTATATTCACACACACACACACACACACAACACACACACCAAGCACCTGTTTTAGCTAACAGGAACATTAACTCAAAACTAAAGCACAGGCAGTGCAGCACACTTATACCGTTCAGACCCAGCAGCAGAAATAATAACCTGTCAGTCTGTGATGAGTTTGGGACTGTGGAAGAATTCACATTTTACACAAATTGCCCTTATTGTTGAAAGAAGTGCTCGTGTTTGCTGTTTTGGGAGACATTTTCTTTCACAACAGAATAAAGGGCAGTAATTATTTGTAAATATTTGGTCATAATTGGTTCGAGGAAGACAACAGTTAGCTCAACTAACAGCAAAGTTTACTATGCAGATACAATAAAAATCAATGTCATAAATGATAGAAGGGTTGATCTGTTCTTGCATAAAATATGACTGAATTAAATTTTATTAAAACATCAGTATTATTTGATTTTAAAACATCAGGATTTCCAAACTTTAACACTCTCTTTAATTGCTAGATCCACATCTGAATTTGGATCACAACCAAAATCAAATCACTTCTTCCTAGTTCCATAACCAACAATTTCTGTAAATTAACTTTAAATCCGACAAGAAATTTTAGACTTGTCTTGTTCTCAGACAGACAGATGGACAGACGTACAGACAAGGACATTAAAAAAAAAAAAAAAAGAACACGCCGGCAAATATATAACCTCCTCATCAGAGGTCAAGTTAGTAACTAAAAGTGCTCAGAGAGGAAAGTCCTCTACCAAGGAACTTCTGACATTGTTAGCCAAATTATTGTTGAAAATTTAGAAAACTGCAGTATGGTGCAGCCATAACAAATCCTCCACAACATTGGCTATGTTTATATGTAGTCAATATTCGGGTTAAGATCAATATTCCGGTTTCTGAAACATTCGGAATAACCCAGTTTACATGTGTGAGCAAACAGGGTTTTTCATCTATGCATGGTATCCTGAACAAAACAGCGTCAGTTTCTTCATTAATGGAAGACGAGAACGTGAAGAATTAGGAAATGGAGTCGGACCTGTGCCATGTTACAACAAGTGTACTCAAAAGACCAAGATTCCTTTGTGAAAAGGGCATGCGCAGAACATAACTTAATGTTCCTTTCGATGAAGATATCCCGATCGGCATATACATGACCAAATATTCGGGTTAGAAAAGGAGTAACCCAGGGGTGACTTTCAGGTTTTTAAAAACCGGAATATGAGCATATTCCGGTTTTTCAAAAGGTTTTTTGGTGTGAAAGGTTTAACGACTGCATGTAAACGTAGCCAGTGATTCCCATACGGATTCAGACCCCTCCCCCACTTCCCCACCCCGATATCTAATCACTTCTTCCTTGTGCCATGACCATCATTCCCTGAAAATATCATCAAAATCTGTCGTAAACTTTTAGTTATCTTGCTCATAGACAGATGGACGGACAGCCAGACAAACAAAGGCAAAAACATAACCACTTTGGTGGTATTAAGTTTATAAGATTAGCAATATCATTTAACGATAATGACTAGATAGAATTAATAAGCAAAGTTTTCAGATTGTAGTGACATACTCTGGCCAAAATAAATCAACAAACACTTCATATTGTCTAATAATATCAGTCATTTTTAATATCAGATATCTTGTTTTTATGAATGTAAGAAGGCAATATCATCAGTGATGTTTAAACTTGATTTTGGTTTCCATCATTTAGTGACTATGTTAACAGAAACCTGTAAATGTTTTTTTTGTCTTGATTTTCTGTTATTTATCTGTCTCTCTCTGTATCTGCAGGGCTCACTTATCCAGCACTTGAAGGAGCACATCCTCCATGGCAATATGACCAGCAGTGATGTCATCATTTACTACACCACGGTAGGTGCAGTTATTTATATAAGTGAAATGACATCAGCCTTTGCCAACATTTTCAACACCATTGGCATGTTACACTAGTTATGTGAAAGTCCCATCTTCACGCACTGTATGGTTTAAAACATGTAAGCTGTCTGGTTTAAAGAACTATTTCGGTCTGAATCCTCAATGTCCTCTAACTGAATGGGAGGTGTTTTTTTTCATTCATGTGATGGCCTTGATGTCTTTCACTAAGTAGCTGAAAAGTTTGTTTTAGACAGCTTTTTAAATTTAGGCGAATGTTACTCTCATTTTGTCCAGTATTTTCTACAGTTAATGGTTCAAAGTAGGCTATATTTGAACTTTCGCATAGAGATGATGCTTTGTGCAGGTGCAGACTGAACCCTTTACACTTGCTGTCTAATGTTTGTTAGAAGGAGGAAGTATGCATAGATAAATGCATGCAGAGGTTTTTGAATGGGATGTGATGGCAGGTCAGAGCTCTGCATAAATGTTGAGTTGTTCTTGGAGGTTTTAGCTCCTCTTAATGGCAGAAGTTTGAGAACAATATTAGATGATAATATCAGTAATTATCTAATCTATAATATAAATATTAATTTAATCAAACTTATTGGTGTAAAATGTGATGTCTGAGCTGGGGTTTTTTTTCAGTTGTGAGTGAGCAGTTTGTTTGCGAGCCATTCTTAAATACAAGTTGCCTGAAAATTTAAGAATGGCTTGCAAATGAACAGCTCGCTCACAATTGCGAATCTGTTTTCGTCATTCAATTAAAAGAGCTGTTCCAAAGACTTGACTCATTCGCGAATGTCACATCTTAAGTGCAAACCACCTCGGATGTGCTTGTAAGTAGGTCAACAAAAAAAAGCCTCTGTTTAGGATTAGAAGATAATTCGATGATAGATAGATAACATAACTTAACACTGTAAAAAAAACAAGTCACAGCAAGCACACAGGACCATTTAGAGTAGCTGAAGAGTTTATCTGATAACTGTAGGCAGAGGCAGGCTAACACTACCCATTTACTCTCAGTGTTTGAGCTAAGCTAATTAGTGGTGGGCGAACTTTGCCCGTCTCTTCCTTGTTACTACGCGCACAGTTGAAGAATGGTGTCTATCTGCTTTTCATGGACTCAGGAGTGAGGCAAAAAAAAAATGGCAATCCCTTTAATGATTTGCTGACAAAGTGATTAAATGTTGACAAATGCCTGCTGAGTTAAGATTTCCATGATATTCCAGTGTATTTGGTATATCCAGTGTATTTTTAGCCAAAGCAAGGGCAGAAAAAGAAAGATGAACATACCAATACCCAATGCTTGTCACTGGAGCCTGTGCCTATACCAAACTTTAGTGCTCATGTTCATAAGCATTGTCAGTACTACATTTGACAGGATTTTACTGGGTGATGTCTTTTTGTTTAAGCTACTTGTTGAAGTAGGAGCCACGTCTGCATTTAGTTGATATCATAATGCAAGTAAAAAAGACAAAGTAACGCAGGCTGCAAATTCTGCACCCATAAATTGTCAAGAGGAGGGGTGATGGTAATATAATAAACTTAAAAAAAAAATCCAAGAACTGCTGTAGTATTACTTCTGTTTGCACTTTGTATTGGTGACTACCCATATTTTAATGCTTGCACCTTTTCTGTGAAAATAGAGTGTATAATTAATGAGAGCCATAGATTTGTAGCTCTCAGTCTGCAAGAGTTTTATATTCTCCTTTCCATGCGTCCTTGTTAATGAGAGAGGGGTGTTTGTACCAGATAAACTGACCGCTGTGTTTTCTATTTTTGTGTTTGTGTGTGTTTTTGTGCATAGACCGGTTGGATGATGTGGAACTGGCTGGTGTCTGCCCTGGCAGTCGGAGCTTCAGTGGTTTTGTATGATGGTTCCCCGCTCATGCCCACACCAAACGTACTGTGGAACCTGACAGACCAGCTAGGGTGAGTTAAATACACACATGTACAAACAAACACACACACATGCAGCTGGAAACAACTGAATTGCTTCTCCTTCTCTTGCTTTCTGTTGTAAACCTAAAATGACCTTTAGAAACCCTTCATGTTTGATTAAGGCTTTTCACAACCTTGTATTTCTATATTTAGATGATAATAACCCCCTTTGCAACATCTATAAAATACAGAAAAGAGCAGAATTGGTGGAGTTGATAGATAGCTACATATTTGTTATCATCATGGCATGGATCACTTGTGTATTTTAAGAACAAATTCTGAAACAGACAAAGTATGTATAAAAGAAGAATTCAGTTTTTTTTCTGCTATGACAGATTGAATAGAAATAAAGAGAAGAGGGAATGCTCGAGAGAAAGAAAGAGCAAACCCAGACAGAGAAAAGATAGAAGGGTCAGAAATGCAGACAGAGCATGGAAGAGGGAGCATAAGCAAAGGGTAAGGTTTCCCTCTGAGATTTAGTTTTTTATCGCAGAATTGATAATGTGTTTACCTAACTGGCAAGTTGCTCATAAGTGCACAGCCATGAATAAAGATTTCTGCTGGTTGATATGTGCATTGAGATGAGAAACCCTCAGCAACTGATCATCTAATACACGTTAATTTTTAACTTACTTATAAATTACACCTTATTTGAGTGGTGGTGGAGAAGAGAGGTGGAATTAAAAAAGATGATAACATAGTCAGAATTATGATGAGGATTGGAGCTACTTTTTCTGTTCTTTATATATATTGTAAATGTATAAAGATGAGGGTAAAACTTTGTTACAAGATTCCCACAGCCTTCTAAGGCACAAAGGCAAGGGATGTGATCATTGATTTAAGTTGATATCGATACTCTTTTTAATAATAATAAAAAATCCAAGTCCTCATCGATACTACTATCAGTACTTCTTTATTGTTTGGTTGAAAAATCCCACCATTTAGCATAACATCAGTTACATGGGTAAAGCATGTGCTAATAAAGTTAAAAATGTTTATATTTTATCTGATATACCTTTTTTATTTCGCTGAAAAAATATGCAGTGTAACATTATAACATATCCTGGTTTTTCCAAGCAGACCTTGAGCACATTATGATGTATGTAGCAGATTTCTTGTATGACAGCTGATTTGACATAGTATGTACATATTTATTAGGTTTGATATTGTTTTATTTTGTTTTGTTCAAAGCTGACAGTCAAAACATTTTTGCACCAATGGAGTGATGAAAAGGCACCATGTCACAGGACCCAAAAGACTCAATAGGAGCATCAATTAGCCCTAGCAGAATTGATTCTCCATCCCTAAGAAAGAAAAACTTTTTTATGGATTACCACAAGACAGTGTATTTACAGAATAAATATTCAATAGGGGTTGTGCTTTAGCACAACCTTCCCTGACCAAAGCAATTTTTTTCTGGCCACACCTGCTCTGTCCCCGTCACCCCCCCTTATTATGTTTACAGGCACAGTTAAGAAAGGCTAAAGATTCTGCTAAATTAGGTCATTTAAGTGGAGTGTTGTCATTCTCCTAGTGCACATCCATCAGAATGTATTTATTGACAGGAGCATGTCCAACTCTCCTTTGGTGATGGCTAATATTCTCTCTGCTAGCTGCCCTGGACTTTCTTCCTGTTGATTTTGCTAGCAAGTCAGCAGCAGCTTAGTAATGTACCTGTTTGTTCAACAGCAACATTATGAACAACATTAAAGCTTTGTATATTTCACACACACTCAACACTTTACTCTCAAAACAAAAAGACAAAAGCGAATCCTCCAGCTATTGTTTTATATCATATATTATATCAAAAGAAGGCAAAATAATGTGTAGGTGTCTTAATTTGAGTTAAGGTAATTTGTTTTAATTTGAATGAGGCCATGATTAAACATAGCCTGGATTAAATCAGAGTTCAGCCATTTCTCATTACACATACATGTACTGAATGCACATAATGAATGCATTTGTTTGAAGGATAAATCTGCTAAGTGTTGATTCTGCTTTTATTTGTTTGAATCTTATAGACTCAAACTTGTGGTTCCGAAAGTCTGTAGGTTTCGCTTGAATTGTACAGTAACCTGAAAACTACACCACTGTGTCCCCACAAACAGCATCCTCTGATGGACAGGGTCACCTCTGTCCCTCTGCATTTTGGCAGGCTAATGGTTAAGCAGGAGGGGCTTGTTTCACTGAAAGCAAGCACTGACTGTGTGAATGTAAACATGTAAAAAAGCCCAGTCTTGTCAGTGTGCTTGCATGCATGTGATAAACAAACCTGGAGGATGTTTGTCTTTTTTTGGAAAGTCGTCATTTTGCATTTACTTGGAATATTTTTTTTTATAGTTGTTTTATCAGTGGTTCCCAGACTTTTCCTTGCAGTCCCACTTTGGCAGATAAAAATACTTCCATGCTCCAAAAACCTTTTATGATCTAAAATGTAACAATGTGGACATAATAGTATGATAGCATGTAATTTTATTTAAAAAATGAATATCTTTAAAGGTTTATTTACCTTTCAATCAGATTACATTTTTTAATAAAACCATCACACATATAACTGGATGTTTCATTTGCTGTTGGAAACTATTTTCAAGTTTGTCCCCCCCTTTTTTCAAATGGATTTGTACAATGTAGGTTTATACCCATGGTAGCGCAAATGGTATTAACAGCAGTATTTCTAAATAAATGTCCTTTTACGCTTTCCCATCCCCACCATAACTATCCCCGCTACAAAGAGGAGATGTTAAACCCAGTATTGATCTTCTATTGTCCTCTGAAGACAGCAAGAGAAACGAGGAAATGGTCAAGGAGAATAGTGTGTGAGTGTAGGTGTGCAGGCAGGCAATTAATTTGTCTGATTTTAATTGGGGAACTGGTGAGCGTAAATTCTCTATTGTCCACTCTTTTGTTTATGAAGCCCCCAGATCTCATTCTATTGTACCTCTGCAGTCAATGATGCTGTAAGTCATGTTAAAGATTTGAATCTTCTTTTCAGAGATCTTACACATAAGATACACTGATTTTATTTTTGTACACACAAAACATTACACACATGTTTAGCTGATTAAAGACTCAAATAATACTGTTTAGACAAAACTAAAGGGAAATTTAAAGTTGCACAATTTTATAAAGACTTGTTTGTGTTGAAGAAAGTAGGTGCTCTGAGACACAGTTTGCCTTGGACACAGGAGGTAAAGCTGTATTCTCTTCACTGGCCAGTAGAGGGCAACTTCATCCAGTCTGTGTACCACTTAACCTTTGTAGGTTTAGGAGGGTGAGGGGTACATTCATTAATGATAAAAAAAAAAATAGTCATAAAGTCATCAACTTTTATTTCATTACAGAGCCATTTTTTCAGCAATAATATATTCAGAAAAACATTATACAATCCATGAGCTTTAGATACCTTAGATGCTAACCTCACAAATCTTCCCCAGAGCCACTCGCCAATCCAAATAAGGTCTCTTTAGCCTTTAAAAGTAATCACAGACAGCAAAATTACATACTAGAGGATTAAGAAGATATTACACAACATACTAAGTGAGGTCATGTCCGCTGATGTAAGTCTCATAGTTTGACCTATAATGTGTTTGTAGATCTGAAGAACTGGAACAGAAGAAATGTAGCATCTGCCAAAAATGACATCTCACGAATAACTTTTAAAGGGCTTAATCATTTAAAACAAACCCAAGATGCTTCTACCTTAATAAAAGTGTAAGTGCACAGTTGAAAGACCCCCGTTTGTATGTATACCACAGTGCGCTATGAAGAAGTTACATAATCAATCGCATGGCCCTTAGTTGCAATAGCATCACCACCCTCTGCAAATGCAGGGGCCAGCTAATGCTGCGTTTACACCAAGCAGTCCACTCCATTCTGCCTTTTTACAGTACACAAATACATGCATTTCAACAGTCAAAAAAGGAGAAAACTGCTCTAATAACTGATCTGTGCCATCCCTCCTTTTGCCAGCCCTCAGTATAGGTGCCTGGAGAACAGAGCCAACCCCAAAGGGTGGAGCTAAAAACATTGTAGTCTGTTGATTGGTTCCAAGAATCATCACTTTCAATGCAACAACAGCTGAAACAAAACAATTGGTGTATTTGCAGTAAGCGAAACAATACTCCATGTGCTTTAAGTCCTTCATGGATGCTCTTTGTTGCTCAGTGTTGCGCTCTACTTCAGATTGCTGCACTGTGCCACACTGCTGTGATGTCACACAGTCATGTAGCTGGGGCAACCCTTTCTCTCTGGCTTATATCCCGGCTCTCAAGTGAAGGCACAGCTGGCAGTGGAAATGAAGGCAAGACCATTGTTTCCCTCTCCAAACTGTTCAGAACTGTACTAAACCAACCCCAACCACTCAGTGGGAACGCAACCTAAGAAATTCCTATGCTACCTATCTTCCCATAAGGCTTTTAACAGGCCCCTCAACCATTATATGAAGAGACCTCCTCTTCAGACTGGTTTTCACAGGTGCTTTGTTGGATTAATCCTACAATATTTCAAAAGGTTGAACTGTAAACTCTGGCAACTCAGGGCCAACATCCCTTGTTTCTCCCACCATGCCAATACAAATGTTTTTTTAATCATGTCTATCACATGGCCATCCCAGTCCAAACATCATCACCATCATGAACAAGGCTCCCTACATGCAAGCTGCAGGTAGAGACAATACTGATACCACCTACTTAAGCCCATGGCTCATAAAAGCCCCCACGAACAAAAATGCTATTCCTGCTGCCTAGCATTTCACATTAGAAATAAAACATTAAAAAATCGAAAGGCAGAGAAAAGAGCCAGCTTAAGGAATCAATGACATTAAGTCTTTTTGCTTATTAATTCCCTTATCAATTTAATCCACTTTGAACTTCATGCCTACAAATCAAGGGTGACATACTCTAATCAGAGGCAGTCAGCATGAACAACGACAAAGAAGTCAAAGATGCAATCATGGCAGGCAAGAGTTAGAAGTAGTCAGAATTGAGGCTTAATTTTTCACAATTTGACACCTACTGCACATCATCCAGTGTCTGTGTAAGTGATTTTAAGCAAGAGTGCAAAAACAAGATGTTTGCAAAAGCATTGGTCTATAAAGCAAAGCATCAGATATCAGGAGTGCCAGGTATTTGGCATTTTCAACACTGAACACCTGTGTATGCCTACTTTTTTCATACAGAAAATGCACAAGAATCAATAAGAGCATTGATAAATAATTGATCAATTAGCAGAATCGATAATGGCATTGGTATCAAGAAATATTTAACAAGTTCCATCCCTAGGAAAGATAGCTTATAAAGAGGATGGAGAAGAGCCTGAGTAATGAGGTGCCCCCGATGGAGCAATCACACCCCACTGCCGGGCTTCTAGTTTCCATCTACCTTTATTTTGATCCCCAATTTTCATCATTCCTATTCATCCATATTCATCAACTGGTTTTGTCCGCCTCACCTAAAGCTGATTGAACAGTGGGGAAATTCATGAGAACATATTTTATCCTATACCATCAAAAAAGAATAAAAATAACCAAACCTGAAGTGTCCTTGCTGAACCTGAGCTACTTCAGGTAACAGATGGAGCCTGTGACATAAGTAGCATCTTCCAGATGTCAGTGTGTGTCACTGAGCACACTCAGTCAACCTGTGTTTAAATTATGAAAGAAATCCACTGTGGTTAGCCGAGGTAAGAGAAGTTTAAGGTACCTCTGACATGACTTTGGAGCAGCAGAGATGTCATAGTAGCTTTAGTGAGGAAGACTGGGGGGAGTGTAACCCTAAAGAGTAAAAAATGCCAGAAAAAATACATCAGTTCATGCAGTCTCGATGCTTGTGAGCTCTTGACACAGATTTACTTGTCAGAAGAATTTTCAAATAATACTAGGGGCAAAAAAATGTATGAATTAATAGAATAGTATTGATTGTACAAGTTTAAGCTGTGATTGTAATAAACATCAAGAGTTATTTAAAAACTAAACGGATTAGATTACTAGTACCAAAACGTTTCCTCATAAACTGATTCATTAGATGTTTTCAGACTGACATACTGAACCTTTTGGGATAGTGAGGACATTTTTGAACCAATTAATTGCTGATGTAGCCCCCTCAGACACATTTTCCAGATCCTAGCACCATGTGAAACACCCTCTGGGGGAGGTTGACATGAAGTTTTTTAACACCCTCATTTTCTGAATTGAGGTTGGACATTTTAAGTGGGGCTAAATCTGTCAGAGCTTCCAAGAATGTTGAAGTAAAGCAGAGGCTTCTCACACTTCCTTTGCTTTTACTGGTTATCTGTAGATGTGGTTGCTGTTAAATTCTACCATCATATGACACTTAAGAACTGATGTTTATAGTTTAAAACCATTTGAATATATTTTGTTAAATGGTGATTTCAATAACTGGAAGGGGTGGTAATTTTGCAGACAAACTGAATTATTGCGGATTTGCTGCTTTAGTAAAAGATAAGGTGAGGTGAGACTGATGAGTTTTTAGCTCTCCAAACTGCAGTTATTCATTTAGCCATAGATAGAATGATTGTTGAAAGGCTTCATTGAGCACAAGAAGGGATAGAAGAGCTATTTTCTGAACCCAGTTATAATTAATACACAACTGTTAAATGTGTATGTTAATCATTTTTCATTGTATAGGTTGTTGCCATACGACTTTTAACTTAAGCTCTTATCAGGCTCTGAAAAATTTTCTTTTGGAAAATGATATTTACATTTTAAAGGGATAGGTCAGAATTTTTAAGTTGGGTTGTATGTATTGAAATAGCGCCAAAACAAAGCTTCTTGGTAGTGGAAAAGTAAGTTGTTGTCAATATTTTTTTTATAAATATAGTTAGCGTGCAATCACCCTATGCTGTTTTTGTGGCATTTTTTTTTCACCTAAAACTCAGATGTATAAAATCGAGCACCTCGGATGCCACCTGTGCATTAAGTCCAGTTGTGAAATGTCCTCGCTACTATATATTCCACAGTCAACTATTAGTGTGATCATAACAACGTGGAAGCAATTGGGAACGACAGGAGCTCAGCCATGAAGTGGTAGGCCACGTAAAATCACAGAGTGAAATCAGCTGATGCTGAGGTGCATGGTGCACAGAGGTCACCAATGTCTTGCAGAGTCAATAGCTACAGACCTCCAAACTTCTTGTGGTCTTCAGGTTAGTTCAAGAACGGTGCATAGAGAGCTTATGGAATGGGTTTCCATGGCCAGTTGCCAGGAGAATGGTACTTGTCTGACTGCATTGGGCCAAGTGTAAAGTTTGGTGGAGGGGGGATTATGGTTTGGCGTTGTTTTTCAGGAGTTGGCTCAGCCCCTTAGTTTCAGTGAAAGGAACTCTTAATACTTCAGCATACCAAGACATTTTGGACAATTTCATGCTCCCAACTTTGTGGGAACAGTTTGGGGATGGTCCCTTCCTGTTGCAACGTGACTGTGCACCAGTGCACAAAGAAAGCTCCTTAAAGACATGGAGTAGGGAGTTTGGTGTGGAAGAACTTGACTGGCCTGCACAGAGTCCTGACCTCAACCCTGTAGAACACCTTTGCTTAGCTTCCAAGCTGGCTCTTTCCATATTGATGAAAACCTTAACATACAACCCAACTTCAAACATCCCTAATTGTCTCTTTAATGGTTATTTTAACAAACATATAGGTGTAAAAACAACTGCTTTCAGAGAAAATTCAAGGAGGGAAGCAGAGAACAAGAGGGAGATCTCATCTTTATAAATATCGTCTGTATTTTGTATTAATTATCAGCCTAGCAAAAAGCCTGTGTGTCTTTTTCCTTTTATTAAATCCAGCAGGAATCGAGATACTCAGCTAGTAACCTTTCAGATCTCTAATCACTAAGTAACTGTCATGGAAAAAGTTGTCAATTGACTCCAGAGTAGACTATTCAGTGACACCAAATTGCCCTTGTAAATGTGGTATCTACTGGTCTCATAAATGGCTAAGTAAGATTTGTAGAGGTGTACACAATAACTCCATTAGATAGTGGTATAAAATGTTCTCAGCAGCTTCTGACACCTGAGAGGATCGAGCATGTGCACAAGTGGTTTATAAAACACATGCCGACAAGTGAGATTCAAAGAGCTCCATCAGGACGAACTCAGAGACACATTAATGTAATAACTGTTCGGAGGTGCTCTTGTGGTTGATTTTCTTTGAGTGTCTTTTATTGACTTATTACCTTCCAGTCACACGGAGCAGACACGCTGGTACATTAACACATGCAGGCACACGCTCTCACAGACAAGAGACCTGCAGCTTCTCCTTACCCTCCATCCTGAACGCCCTATTAGCAGCCACACCTGGCCACCTGCTTCCAATCAGAACAGAACGACCCTTTTTATGGACGCCAACAATGAACAATCCAGATTCAGATGGGGAGTCAGAAATATTGGATAAAATTGAGGGACTTCATGCAAAAAACAAAAAAAGAAAAAGAGGTTTGGAGGGGGCTGTATTTTGGCATTTATGGGTATTCTCATGTGCCATATCTGATAGATGTTTTTGAATTTTGGGAGTAGGTGTAAGACCACCCAGTTATCCAAACACATATAAGTTAAACACAACTTTATTACTAAAATAAAAGTTTTCAAACACACTATTGAAAAACTTAACTTGTTACACCTACCCTTCTCAAACAAGTCACTACTTGTTGATGAACAGAGGCTTGAAAAGTTGGCAAAGATGTTGGGAAAGGCCAAAGGCTAAACTTGCAAGACACTCATTGGCAGAATGGTTCCACAGAAAAGAACAAACAAATGTTGATTATGTACACATAGCTTTACGACTGCAAAATAAGGAATAAAAGAAAAATAAATACTCCCAGCACAACATTTTGAAGGAAGGCTTTTCTTTGCAGAGTTACTGATACCATTTGAGACTGAGATTTACGACTAGTTGCACATCACATAATTAGGCAAGTAAAAAAAACACGGGCTTATTTGAGAAGACAGCAAGTAATGTCAGAGCTGGTCTAATACCATTGTCCGCCAGAGAGCAAGCCTCTATCCAGCTCATGTTTTTGCCTTCTCCTTTTTAAGCACAAACCAGGATCATAAATCAAGAATTATGTCTGAGCAGTATTACGGTTCTGAGTATGTCAATATATCAATATATTGTTGCACATACTTTGCTGGTGCATACTTTATTGTAGCAAAGTTGCATCCTGATGTTTTTGCTACTAAAAAATGTGCAGATTTTTGCTGCCAGCAAATGCATATTGTTGCTTGTACCTTGGTTTTTATTCATGTCATCAGCTAATAATAGAAGCCAGCTCAATTTTTACATAGATAAAACAACTTAAAATTCTGAAGTCATGCATATCTGCTGCTGAAAAGCCACAGAGATATTGCCAGATTTTGTCCAAATACAACTCCGAGTCTACAGCCAATTGTTTGCAAACATTTTGTGAAATATATGCATTATTATATCTTTGTGTGTTTTTCCCACAATGCTAACGATATTCTCAGTTTGATTTTGAAAACATACCGACTTTGTCCAAAAGTTTACCTCTGCCAAATGAATTCAGTAGTCAGGTGTTCATGATGCCAGAATTTAACTGATTGGACCCAACATACCATAAAAACATCTGGAACTGACATCTGTTCATTTCACATTATTGCCAATGGCTGATGACTGAGAATTGTGGACCAAGCACTTGAGTCCGTCATCCTTCATTTTATGTCTTCTTCTCTACTTTGTTTCATCCATCACTGTCCTCTTACGCCTGGCACACATTTAGAGATTTTAAAAATTCTAACCAATTCAGAAACTGTCAGAGACCAGACATGATGACAAATTATGACAGATATAACAGTCTTGTCCTTTTTAGTGTGCGCTGTGTGACTCGATGATCGACACGCACACCAAACACTAACTGACTCATTCACTAACAGCCACAGTCCCCGCCCTTGCAGCTCCTAATTTTATGAGGTCAGGCACAACTTAAGTGAAAACAAACACGCTGAACAATAAGCAGGAAGAGTAGAAGCTAGGTGTGGAAAGCAGTCTGCTACCTGTGCCATCCATGGTTTTGAACCAACTCCTTGACCAGACAGTTTGGTTGTGGTATGTTATAAAGGACACATTGCAGTAAGTTTTTTTTGTTTGCTTTTTTTTCTGCCAGAAATCAACAAATTCAGTCCACCATTTCTGATTTACTTTTAATGTTATGCTTTGGGTTTGCTGTGGTTGACTTTGACTTTGCTTGTGCTTCCTGCTTTAGCCAGCTTGCCTCCTGATGAGCTATTTTTCTATCAGATGGAACAAAACACAGCAAACGTGCTCGGCTATCCTCCATGTTCCTCCTGTACAACAAGATCTCTGATTGAAAATATTAAACTTTTCTTGTATTTACAATATTTACAAACCCCAGTCCTCTTCTGAGCAGACCAGGGAGGATAAAATTGATTTTAGTACACATCACACCACAGGACAAATTGGCAAGAGGATCTTCAAAAATCACAAGATAGTCAGACCTTTTTTGACTTTGGTTGACCAAAAAAATATCTGGTTATCTTGTATTATATGCCATGCCTTTGTCCCTGCATCGTATTGAGCATAAAGGCTGGTGTGTGAACAGGTGCTGTTCTCGCAAGAGAAACACAGCCCACTGCTAAAGTTATAATATGCTGTAAGTTGCCGATGAATTGGAACGGCTATTTTCCCCTTCAAAAGTTATTGTACAGTCAGGTTGACCTTGAAACTGTTTAGGGAGTTGTGTATTGTTGCTTTAAGAAGCCAATAACCATGTGAAATAAGCTGCTGAGAATTCACTTGTTCACTAGAGTGTGCAAAAATGTAGATACACCAATATGTCACAATATTTTGTGGCACCAAACTTTTTCAATATTTTATAGCCCAATATCAATAGTTTATAATAAATTATAGAAACTAAAGACATTGTCGTTTAGCCTCCAGCCACTAGTTGACAGCAGACATTCAGCCATTTGACTCTCCATTGCCCTTTTACATTTATTGATATTATTTCTGTCACTGGAACAGTCATAAAGTGTATCCATGTTTTATATAAACAACACTGATCAGAAACTTTATTTGATGCAACTAATAATCTTTGTTCATCGTGCAATATTTTTTTTTCAGAAAATAGACTGCTTAGTTAAAATCCTCTGATTCATTGCTCTGCTTATAGTATCACAGTTTATTGTGATATACCACATCTTAACCTCTGTTTCATGATATGTATGGTCTCACCAGATTCTTGCTAATACACACCTCTGCTGTACCCTATAAGGAACATACAGTCAACAACTCCTATGTACTCGGTACATAACTTTGTTCTATTTCAGGACTTAGCAGAACGCCTCTGTTGTGGTTGCACTGAAACTACAAAATTGAGTTGCAGTCTTGCACCTCAGCTAACTTCCCTCCACCCTCACCCAGCACCAACCTCTATTACCCTTAATCGATTTTAACATCTGAGAGAAAATCACATCTTTCACTGCAAACTGATTCCTGCTTATTGACCAATCAAGCAATAGACTGCTGTTTTGTATCCTGTAGATTTTTTTTATGTGCTTTGATTGACAGACATGGTTACCGTAGTGACAGAAGGCAATATGATTGATTTGATGTCAGCAAAAATAACTTGAAAAGACAGACAGAGACACAAACACACCCATGCACAGAGGCAGACTTTAAAAGGCCCTTTTGTCTTTTAAAGGAAAACTGCAGGGGAACACAGAAGTGACGTTTTGTCACTTCTTGCCTTCCACATGTTGTCCAACTGTTGTCAGCTGTCAGGGGGACTTCTATTCACCAAAAGAAAAGCCAGCCTCCAATGTCATTTCATTTGAGGATGGTTGACTGCAGACATCCTGTCAATACATTCTCCTCTGAACTATTACCTTGTTGAACATTCACAAAGAAGCTGTTGTGTCCCCTCATGCTACACTGACCATCTTTTTGTTCCTTTTCTATTTGTTCTGTGAAAGTCAATGCTCAATCAGTTCCTTTTCTCTTGATTTTTCTTATCTATCATGCAGGGTAGGCTGAGCACACACAGACACTCTGTTTCAGCATCACCTTGCTTTACATTTACACAGCAACACACTCGCCTCTCATGGGAGCTTCTTAGCACATCCAAGCTGCTGAGCAGCTCCACTGGAGCAGATGGGATTAAGGGCAAAGGCTGTTCAGTAGCTGTTGCCCTTTTTGTGTTTCTACGTTCAGCATGCAGACATTGAAATTGTGTCTTGTCATGCTGAGATACAGGGCAACAAGTGGGGCATTTTCTGTTGAGGCTAAATATTATAGCCGTACTTTCAGCATCATCATTCATTAACTGCTTCTCTACTGTCTTAATAGCTGCAACTAGTCAAACTTAAGTATTCTGTTATTTGAAAATGAATAATTTTATGTCCTACATAGATTATGATCTGACAAGTGCTGTATATTTTTTGTCAACTTAACTCTCTGTATAAGATATGAGAAAGTTGGGTATAATGTTTACTAAGATATCCTTTATTAGTCCCACAGGGGGAAATACTACTATATAACAACAGCATGTTTAATTGAATTTGATCCAGCCCATAAGAGTTTAAAAACATCTTCTGTTGTTATCTTGAAATTTTTGCAAGGATTTTAGATGACAAGTAAGTATTTTTTCCTTGGAGTAAATTTTAGTCAATAGTTTATCCTTTTGTTCTCCCTCGGCTGAAACCACCTCAGTAATATTTGATTTGTTTGATACTTTAGATATTAACAATCTTTAGTCTTCTTATCACTTTTCACAGAGCATTTCTGCAACAAGACACTTGTACCTTAATCAATGATGGCCATCTATCACCACCCTAAACAGACCAAGGCACCATACATGCAAGCTTGACAGTGTTGACACTACCTAGCCAGGTAGTGGCCAGGGCCATGGCCCCTACTTGCCCCCACAAACAAAACAGCTGTTTTCAGTGCATGACATTACACTGCAATATTGTAAGGTTAATAGATAGAAAATAGAGAGACAGACAATTCTGAACAGACCGTAGCAGGAGGATGAGGAAGGCAGAGCCTGGAAAAGGTTCTCCCACTTTCATTATTTTCATCATTGAAGAGAGAAGAGAAAAGGCGTTAGAGTATTTAGTGTTTTTTTACCGATTTTACATTTGGCCCTCAATGGCAGTATTTATAAGTGTTTCTGACATCTCCCTCACTGTTGTTTTCTTAAAATGTCTTTGTTTAAACTCTGTCCCAGCATGACCAACTCTCGAAGTAGTGGGACGATTGTTCTTCCTGTGAACCCTCTTCACCCCACTTTTACTGGACTGACCCTAACTTTGCATCCTCGCTACTCAGCTTCTACCCCTAACTCTGAATTTCTAAGTGGCCATTGCAGCTTAACACATCATATATTGATCCCCCCATAGCTAAACATTGATGTACCTTTTGATCAAGTCATGTTGCTTTATGGTGTTTCAAAAGAGTAAGAAAGCATGGGGACATCATGAACATGCACACACACAGTGTGTCATGCTAACACACAGCATTGTAATTCCCAGCTTGTTCAACCAATCTCACTGTAATGCCTTTCACTTCCACCAAATCCTGCACAGAAGGGGTTTACTCTGTCCTACCATTACATTTCTTTGACATTTCTATTGAAGGTAAAAGGAGTGTAAATGCCAAAATGCCAGTCTTTGTGAAAAAGTCACCAGAATACATACTAAAAAATGACATCACAGGAGCTTTTATTTGCACAAGAACACGGTTATAGGTTCAAGAAGTAGTTGTCAAATATCCTCTATAGTGATAAATCGAATATTTTGCAAAGCAACAAGCCTAAATTTCCATTGGGTATCTTGGCGACCTTATATGTCTTACAGATACAAACATTTGATGTAATATCATGTGTTGTCATTACAAATAACAAAAGTGAAGCTGAAACTATAATGTAATAATAATAACTTTATTTGTATAGCACCTTTAAAAACAGATGTTTACAAAGTGCTTTAACAGACAAAGCAAAGGCAGAAAAGGGCAGAGCTTTGGGTACATTAAAATCAACAATCAACTGATTGTTTTAACAACCATTTTCAACGTACCATTGTCATTTCCCTCTGTCAGTGGTTCCAAACACTTCCTCTTTATTATGGCTCAGGTGTTTGTCATTCACCAGCAGCAGTATTATGCTCCTGGTACAATTTTGTTTACTTACTGTTTCTGTCAATTTCACATTATTTCATCACTATTCTTGTTGCATTTTCGCTCACTTAAATGTTTTTAATATTATGCAACTTTTCCTTGAAAAAGAGAGCACCTTATACATAGTCCTAGTGTAAGTGTGGTGCAACTGTGGCAGATGTTCTTACTGACAGGTGGGACATTTACAGATTCTACCACCTTTACTCACAGTTTTGTTTGCAGATTGAAGATGTAATGTTCATGCTTTGTTGCAAACAAGGCAAGTAAGAAAGAGACACCACTATCAATCTCATTTTTATGCATCTGTGCCAGGGATACCTGGGGCCAAAGGTGTTATGTTTTTGACTGTTTTGTCTGTCTGTTCTTTCATCTGTTTAGGGCACCTTCAAAAAAAAACTTGAGGGCTTTTTTACAGCTTTGCATGTGAACACCATACCATGACCACACCATGAGCACATGTTCAGCGTTTTCACTAAACACTCTTCCATTAAGATGACACCAGTCCTTTTTCTTGGTCTACAATTGTGCTTTGACTGTCAAAAAATTGTTTAACTTGTGTGAGCATGTATGTCAGGCAGAAGTTTGTTACATTATCAATAATAGTTTATTGCAGAGTGTTTGGTACTTTTCTTGTAGGTTCTTGCAGTCATTGCAAGGTCAAGGACCTGGTTAGCAGATTTTTGCTTACTCATGGACTTGCCTATTTTAGTAATCTTCCTGATTCCTCATATATCTAACAGAAAATTTTGAACAAATTCACTAAATCCTGATTATTTTGCTAAACAATTTTTTTTTAATAAAAAGGAGACTACATGAAGTGGATACATTTAATGTTCAATATTATTTATTTTTCAGTCAAACAATTTTGTTGGTCTTATTTGGGTCTTTGAGGTATATTCAATTTTTACAGCTATCTAAACTGTCCTGGTTTCATCATCACACAATAGATGCAGACATCTGACTGCCACTCAAACAGGTACATTCACATCAGAGAAGAAGTTAGTCGAAGGGAGCAACATGTTTCTTTGTGGGTTAAACTTCACTGTTGCTTGTTATTGTTAAACCTAAATCTCAAAAAAAAATTGTGTAAATGACCAAATAAATGTTTAGTTAACACAATTTTAGCTCAAAATTAAACAAAGCTCGCAGTGTTGAGACTTTTGCATACATTAGCACTCACCTAAAGCTGTAAAATACACAAATGCAGCGACACATCCATGCCATTAACAGACTGTATACTCAGTCAAAATGATCGGTTAACCTGCTACCAAGGCTGAAGTTAAATAGGCATATGTTCATCATATTTCATAAACATGTGTAAACAGGCAGGCATGGTAACCATTAGACAACACTGAAGTGGCAGCATAATATGCTTCAGGTCAAGTGACTAACATGGTGTGTCATGTAATATGACTGTTGTGCATTTGGTAAAACAATACATCATTTAGCTGTAGCTGTAATAATAAAAAGCCTTTGGACTCATTCTGTCTCCTTTTACTACAGATTATCTGCATTTACAATTATAAATGAATCCTGATAAAGAAAACACACCAAAGCAGATCAGAGACAATTTATACTATGCTGGAAAAGAAGTGAGTTCAAATTTTATCAAACATAACCAAAGTAACACCATCACCACCAGTTTATAATGTCATATACTTGTCAGTGAGCTGTCCAAAACTTAAAATTCATTATGACAAACATGTTGCTTAAATTATCCATTAATATGCCACAAAACTTTTGTGACAATATTCAAACCAGCAAAGTATGATTCATTTTTGGATAATTTACTTCTATTGTTTAAAGTTTATGTTGTCACAAAGCAGAATAGACGACATGGATGTAGGAGGACTGTCACTGCTGAAAACACTGACGCAAGTGCTATTTTTATTTCCATACGTGATGGGCATAATTTTCACTTATGACAGACTGAATTGTTTTCAGATATGGAAGAGTGTTTAAGTAATGTTCCTCATAGGATTCTCATAATAATCAACATCCATCTTCGCTTTCTTCTTGTCTGCAGCATCACTATTTTTGGTACGGGAGCCAAGTGGCTGTCGGTGCTGGAGGAGAGGAACCTAAGACCTGGTGAGTTGTGATTACAGCTGCACAAAGACATCTGGAGGAGTGACACAGTTGCACACAAATAAGAAGCAGCAAATCAGGGGGAATGCATGAACTCACACACATCTCTAAGCGAATGAAACCTGGAACAGTTCAAACAGATGGACATGATAATAATTATGATAGTTAGGCCGTTTGACTCCTGATGTCCTTTGTGCCTTTTACAGCATGAATCAACAGTTTGCCTCCATGCTCCGGTGTCTGACACTGAATCAAGTGGATGAAAGTGCTGTTATGATAATTCATGTGAGTCATGGATAGGAGCAGCTAATAGCTTTTACTGTCACAGTTCTCTAAAGGCAGAGCATGTCTCAACACATAATCAGAGCCTTGTTAGCGTTTCTACTAACCTACATACATACCCTAGTCTCTGTCTCTCTTCTGCTTATGTGATGACAAAATTAGCAGTTTAAAAATGAAAGTAGAAGTTCAGACAATGACATGCTCTTCTTTATGTTTTCCAAATCTAGGCTTTAATATGAAGTAAACTTTTATGAAGATATAGCATTTATATTGGTCTCACACGCTTGAACATTTTTAGAGGATTTGTTTCTCCTCTCCATCAGCCTTTTCTGTGGGCAATTGTGGCATTAGGGGAGCCAGAGGCATTATGTTTTGAGTTGTCTTCTCACAAGTTGTTTGTTCAGTTGTCAGGGTTATTCTCATGTACATGATCCCTCATGAACTCTTTAAAGATTTCTTTCAACTTTGCACATGAGTCCAGTCTGACTAAAAGATGAAGTGAATACATTTTGGAGATATAGAATGTGTCTTTTCCTATTGAAAGCTTTGCCAGCTTTCCTCATCTCATCTCATCTCATCTCATCTCTTCTCTTCTCTTCTCTTCTACTTTGTTCTCATCTCTTCTCTTCTCTTCTCTTCTCTGTAATGTTAAATTAGCATTTAAAACCGATGTTTATTTCATAAACCATTGCCACACGTCTCTATTCCCAGTGCACCCATATAATCACCGCAAATCTTTATTCATGATTCCTACTTTGTGTGGTAGTGTGTGTGTGTTTGTGACTTGTAAATAAATTAGCTAAACACACTTTCAATTTAGTGGCTAAATAGAGGGCAGAAAAAACAAAATGTCATTGAGTTGCTCTGTCTCTAATGATCTCTGCCTCTCCACCTTCAGTTGGCCACACTTTATCCGATTGGCAGTGTTTGTTTGTTTGTGTGTGTGTATTTGGATGCTCATTAAAGAAAAAGAGTGCAGCAGACGGAGGTCTGTGTGTTTCTGTGTGCTTTTGCAAATGTGTGTGTTTGTGTGCATGTAAGCATATCTCCGGTGGGCTTAGAGGGGTAGGGGGAGCTGCTTCAGTGGCTGTCCTAGCAGAGAAGCCCTTTTCCCTCGGCTGACATTTGGACCGGACACCTGGAGACGTAGTGGGGGGTAGCAAGAGTTCCCACTGTGTTTGTGTATTTGTGTGTGTGTGTGTGTGTTAGTGGGGTGAGGGTCGGTTGCCGAAAGCTTATTAGTTTGCAGGGTGCTACTGGCATGTGAATTATGTGTGTGTGTGTCTCTGTGCTACAAAGCTACCTGAGACCTTTGGGACAGAGGGCACGTGGAAGCTCTAACATTTTGTCTTATTAGACTTTTAACCTGCGTTAACACAAGAGGCTAGAGTGCACAGAGTAAATTCACAATATGTGTAAGACAGTGTGTGTTTTTGCATACTTGATGCAGTCAAACATATTCATATTTTGAGTTAAAGAACTGGAATTGAACATTTGCTCTCTTACATGAATTAAATTTTATGTACATATTAAAACATAAAAGAAAACTCGGGTCTCATTTAAAGCCTTTTCCTTTGTGTGGCATATAATGTGCTAAGAATTACCTAAGCTTCCATGCATGAGTGCAAACTATTTTGTCCCTGTGGGGTTTGTGTTTGCGAAAAGGTCTTGCTGCTTGGTAGCTTTGTGGAGTTTGTTCCACCACAGACCAGTGATAAAGGTCAACCCCAACCAGCTCAAAAAAGAGTTTTATTACAGCTGTGTGTCGGTGTTAATTTTGACAGCACTCTGTAATTTAGTTTTAGTCTTTTGCCTAAAATATATTTCAGTTTTAGTCATAATTTAGTCATCTAAATTGTTTTAATTTTAGTCTATTTTTAGTTGATGAAATTTCACAGCATTTTAGTTGATGAAATATACTTTAAATTTAGTTGACTAAAATATGAAGTGTAAAGTGTAAGGCATTTTTTATGTTTCCTTGAATATCTGAAGTCATGTTTTACACTTGGATCCTGACACCATGAAGCTACGGCAGTTGTGATTGGATGTCGATCTCAACTCATCCAACCTTCCACACAACCAAAGTACCTGTGACTGAATATATTCCTAACTTGTCCCTACTTTCTACATGACAGAAATGAGGGCTGATTGGATCAAGTCTGTCAAACATTTTAGTCTAGTTTTTATTTGTTGATGAAAATGTCAGTTGATTTAGTTTTAGTTTTTGTCCATGTACACTTGTTTTTTTTTAGTTATAGTGTAGTTTTCGTTAGGGGAAAAAAGGTTATTGACGAAAATAATATGTCGACAAAATTATCACTGCTGTGTGTCCATATTCACACTGTTTTGTGTTAAAAGTGTAGAGTACAGAACATGAGCCAATTCATACTGCAAACTCTCGCCAGAACAGGTCAGAAGTGGCTTGAAATATTTTCTCTATTGAGAAGTGCTATCAGTGTAGAGCTGGGCAACTAATGTATTTTTAATTATGAAAACTGAGTAACTGAGATTAAGTGATTACTGTGCCACAGGACATGTTGCACTTTTTTTTCCTTTTCCATTATTATGTTAGCATTAGTTGGAGATTTTTTTTAACAAGTATACTTCTATTTATGACCCAACCTATAATGTTAGAAATGATTGTTTCAAAAGCATATTTGTTCAATTAATGTGGTGTGTGTTTTCAAATCAGTGGATAATTTTGTCATAATTGTGATGTCAGTGTCTATCAAAATAATCGCAATTATGATTTTTGCCATAATCAAGCAGCCCTACATAAGTGTTTGTAGCTGTTTTTTTTAATGAGAAAATGCTGTCCAGATCTGACAAAACTGCTGCTGAAGCTGTTAGCATCTGTTAGTATCTGTATGAGCAGTCGCTGCTTGCTGTCATCACACTTGTTGCACCCGCCCCTTCATGCCTTAAAGGACACTGATTGGACAGTGCTTCTGTAGCTCTGGCTCAGTTGGTGCCTGCTTTCAGCACTGTTGACTCAAATGTAAATTGTTTGCTGACAATGGGCTGTAGACGCTATCAGCCGTACTTGCACAAAATCTGATCATTCCTTATTACATGAAAAAGAAATTCCTGCATGATGTAGTTTGAAGATTTTTATGCTGTTATTGAGCTTTATTTTGTTCCATTTTTTATTTTTTAAATTTTTTTCTTTTATCTCCTTTTCCCCCAGCGGAAACTCACAACCTCCAGTCTCTTCACACCATCCTGTCCACTGGATCACCTCTAAAACCTCAGAGCTACGAATATGTCTACCGCTGCATCAAGAGCACGGTGTTGCTTGGCTCTATTTCAGGTGAGTGGTTAAAGTCGGGACACATTTGTCTGATTTACTGAAACTGAAGTTCTATCCATGCAAACAAATGCCAGCAGCTTTTTCCAAAAAATTATTTCCTACTGCATGGAAAAGGCACAGAAAAGCAAGGAAAAGTGTAAAGCATCTGAGGCACACACACACAAAAGGATTGACGCATGCATAGGAAATTTAAAAATAACAATATAGTCTATAGAGCTGTACATTTTCCTCACCACCCACGGCGCAAAGACACACATATAAGCACGGGCTCTCTCAGCCCATTGTTATGCTGACAGGGCAGTAGAATGCTATCTGTCTTCCTCTGTGTGCCTGAAACGTTTAACATTTAGCACAGCCTGGGTGACTGACGTTTCGTGGACACACACACTTACAAAGACACACGCACACACTCATTAGATGGTAGGCTTAAAGCATTTTGGCACCATAAAAGCTTGAACCTGATTGTTAGAAGCTTTTTACCACAGGCACATGTACACAAGCAGGCACAAAGATAAAGGGAGTGGACATACATACCTTACACACAGAATATGGAGGGGCAAATTTTTTTTATTTTATTTTTTTTATTAATGCTTGTTGATGACAACGGTTGAAGTTCTTGTGAGACAATCCTAGTTGATGTCCATGTTGGTGCCCCTCTGTGGACAAAACCTTTTAGAGTACTAGTATAGTAATGTCGTTTTGTTGGCTAACACAGAGCTTGGCAGCTTGTGTGCTTGGTAGAAAAAAAACTTTGTTTTGTACATCAGCTTTTTAAGTACTAAAAATAAGCTTGGCTGCCAAATAAAAGTTTGACATGAGTGCCATCCATAAAAAGAATCTTCACAAACAAACACACTGTCATAATTTTAAGCCTAAATATAGTCTCTGAAAGTCAAAGTTGACGTAAGGCCAGGAATGAACTACACCAGTCGACCGACTTTAAGTGTCACGCCATTAGGTTTACATGTTCAGTGAGATGACGTTTAAAGTCCCCAAAATACTCTGAAGTCCTAGTTTGCCACTTGTTTGCAAGTACCTTTAATAAGACATAAAAAGTACACTCACAGATGCATTTTGTGTGTGGAAAAAATCTTGAATCTCTTAACCTTGTGTGTATCACTTGTGCTGGGCAGTGTAACTTATAAATGAAACTTGCTAGGGCCCATGTAAAATACTGAGGAAAGTTACTGATTATGCTACTGTGTTTCATTTCATTTAGCCAAAAAAACACTAAAACTGTGTATTAGGTCCACTTGGAAAAAAAACAACATGAAAACAATCTGTGTATTTTTAGATAACCCCCCCTCAAAATCTTTAGATTTTTAAGTTATACATTTACAAGGAACCAGACTCTGGGTATTTGGATTTTTAAACTTGTGAGTAAATGATAAAATAAAATAAATAGAAAACCTATTGATGTATAAGGAACTAAACATAGAGATTCTGAAATTGAAAATGTTTAAAGTAGCTTATTGCATGAAAGAAAATCCTACCAGATGTTGAAGCGTTTTGCCTCGTCTTCTTAAATGATAATCTTTAGTTTAAGTTATATGGAAATACCTGTGTGTTAGCCTGATATTATCACAGTATCAAAAGCACTTTGAAAAATCATTATTATAAACTGGGCCTATTAAAGAGAAAAAACAACACACTGACTAAGACAAGCTGATTTGGTTTGTCCTTTGAGAACTACAGTGCACTGGGCAGATAAAACCAAAATTTTTACATTTTTATCAAGTTGAAAGTTAAGACTTTAAAAACTTCAGAAATTTGAGTTTTTTCTAGAAAATTTATGACTTTTTATACTCGAAAAATGACGTGTTTGGCTTTTCATTAATTCAAAAGTTTATAACAAACTATTTTTCCCCTAAGAAATAATCAATCCTTTTTGAACATTTTTTAAAACATGTAATATATATTAAGCCTCACACAACACATCTTTGACAGACAATACAGATATTGTTCTAATAACTAATAGAACAAAACTGAAAATAAAATAATGAATCAGCATTTTCCATTTCCACCTGCAAAACACACAAATGGTAGAGGAGGATAGTGGGGTCCTCCTTGTGGAGTAAAACTTTACTTTTCACCCGTCCTATTCAATTAGGTGTTACAACTCCTTCAATGAGACATGTGTTTTGTAACAGGGTCCTATTTCTCCAAGTAAACATCCACTCCTAGTTGTAGTTTTGCTGTTAGTTGTTCCATACAGTTCAACAATCTGAGCCTTTGTTTCTGTTGGTCAGAGTAGGGATGAATTTAACCATTGTTTGTGATCATTTCACAGGCTTTTATAAGAAAAGCCCTTTGTATGTGTCTTTTTTTTGTGCGCTTTGTTTTTTTTTTATTTTTGATGGTGGCCGTTTTACAGTATCGTAAAACCTCTTTGAGATTATGAGTCTTGTTTAAAAGTGTGTCATGGAGCAGCAAGAAACTTGCTGAGAAAGGTAGCACATGAGAGTACTTTAATTTCACCACAGATGAAACCCTTTAACCACTTGTTCCACCTGCAACACAGCTAATTGTGTATCTACCTTTGAATGTGTGGTTTTACCATGCTAAAATATTTTGTAAGTAAAACCACAACTGACCAGTTAAAAGGTGCCTAGTACCACTTTTTGTATTAATGTGGTATTAAGGCAGATATCAATTTAGCTTGATCTTTTAGATGTTGATCTAAGCTTACATTTCTGGCATGGCAACCCCACCATGTTATTGGCTTATAATGAAATCAAGTTAAACACAATAGAAAGCACTGATTCATAACACGAGGGACCTCTTCATTTTGAGTCAGGAGATTTATCACCACATTTGTTCTACAGCATAGAGGTCTTGTACAGATGCGAAATCCTTTTATACTGTTTAATATAATAATAACATAATATATTGTAAAGAAGTATTTATTATTCATGATTTTTAATGAGTAAATGCAGACTGATTAGACATCCGTGCTACATCCATGCTGAATACATTTTCTGCAGACTAAAGTGGTTCAGGGCTTTTTAACTGAAGAATCATAGTATTTGTTCATCCATTGGAGAAATGACCAGATTTCCTGCAGTCTGGTCTTTCAAAGGAAACAGACACAGTTCCTCTTTTCTTAGTGCGGTCTTGGGCCTATTTTCTAAAAAAAAAAATCCACCTGATGTGCACGGCCTCTTTTGAATCAACCCTCCACCTGTTTGCACCTCTCCTCCCACATGCTCACTGGGCTCTCTGTGCTGGGCACCAAATTATCACACAGATGGACAAAGTGAATGTCAAGGTCAGAAGAAGTGTCTGAGTGCTACTTGAGATGGTTGTTGCTCTACTCTGGAAAAATGGCCTCAAGAAAGAAGTACAAAGCTGAACATTAGAGCTGAAAGTATCTTCTTCTTCCTCTTTCTTTCAACCTCTTCTTCCTCTCTGTGGCCTTTGGCTACTTGAAGTGCATAAGCTATTGACTAGTGTTCTCTCCATCTAACTGTGTGTTTGAAATCTATAGTTGAAGTGGTTTAGAGATATTTCAGCCTTGTATATTGTACTTAATTTTCATATTGGGAGTTGTGAAAAAATAATAAAATAATGAGTGTTGATGTGCAAAATCTCGACTAATCTCATATGACCAGAATTAAACTTCTGTAATGCTTTTCTTGTTATCCTACTACTCAAAGAAACATGTTAGATGGTTTCATCACCAGGGTCATTTTGTTATAAATCTCACCCAGTACCAAGGACATTTTAATTCACCTCTGTTAATATGGGAAAATATATCATTGGGATCAAACTTCATTGTTTTACAGTACAGTAATCCATTTTACACACAGCTTTGCACTTTTTATTTCTTTAGTACTAGGAATGGGAATTGATTAACATTTATCCATGCTAATGCCATCATCTTTTTTTGCATGCTGATGAAGTTCTTAATTGACTTCTAGGGATGCACATCAGCATCCAGTTGGCATAGCTGCAAAAAATATTGGCTCATTTTACAAACAGTAGCCATCGGCAAATGAATGTTGGATCAACCAGTTCAAGTTTCTGATATTTATCTGTTGTGTCAGTCTAACATTTGCTGAAATGCTGATTTGGAGAGGAAGTTTTTTTTTATTTGGGAAAAGAAAAGACCTGTTGGACAAACTCTGATTTGTTGTCATAGTGAAAACCAAGAGGGAATATTGGTAGTATTGTGGGCAAACTACACCAAAAGAAGATAAGATAAACCTTTATTGATCCCCAGGGGGGAAATTCAGGAGAGGAAGGGATCGGGGGAACATCAGTACTTCGGTAGTGGCATCAGCATTGATTTTCATAAGTTGTGCATCAGTATTGATTTACTTATTGGTCAATGCCCTGTGTGTAAAAAGTAGGCCCACACAAACACAAGATGCTCTTGATATCTAGTGCTGTGGGTCACTTTAATATTATATTGTATTACATGCACACACATATATACACACATATATATATATATATATGGATATATGTATACACACACACACACACACACATATATGTATATATATACACACACACACACACATATATACATATATATATATATATATATATATATATATATATATATATATATATATATATATATATATATATATACATATATATAGCCTGTTTTTGTCTGTGTATGCTGTTTTTTGTTCTGGGGTATGCTGTCTGCACTGTTTTGTCTTCTTTTTGTGATGCACAGTGACTCTGTGAGAGCACCCCAAATTTTGTTGCACCCCCCACAGTACAATGACTATAAAGGCTGTTCTGTTCTATTCTATTCTGTGCTGTGTCAACAAATGTTCAGCATTTGTTTATTTTTTTGACCCTTTCTTTAAATTACACAGCAAGCAGACTCTGCCAATTGCACTGTCAGCTTGATTTTGTGTAAAATCAAGCTACACTTTGGACTGTCTCTGTCTTTACCTGCAAAGTAAGGGCCTTGCATCACAGTTTTTTGAAGCACAAGTATGGAAGAATGTGCCGGGCATCAATATAGAAAATGTTAAGCTAACAAGTTGATTCCTCAAACTTGTCGGAACTGATTCTTAATTGTAAGTGTTTCTTGATTACCATATGACACTGTAAATGCCATTTGCTATTCAAAGTCAGATACTAATTCATGGAAACTAAGAATTTAAAAGAAGAAAGTTGCCTTGATTATGTGTTCATTAGGTTAATTTATTAGAGCATGAATTCAGTAAATATTTTGGTTGTGGGTGGAAAATTGGAAAGTTTGTCTTTGTCTTAGTGGAGGCATCAAGCTGACCGTTTTTGGTCAGTTTGATAAATTGATAAGTTATGTTGACCAATGTTCGGTGTGGATGTTGTCATGAAAAATGCAGAATCTCCAAAGTGAAATGAATAAATAGTTAAGTAAACAGATCTTTGAGTTATTTCATTTATTTGTGGACAAACATAAAAAACAATCAACAGACTGGCTCCCACTACCTAAGTAACATTTAAATCATATCACCATAATGAGTTTCCCTCTCAAGAATCAGCACCTAAGATTTTAATAAGGTCTTGATTATGTATGTTTATTGCAAAACTTTTGGCCTGTTGACCAGCCAATATTAGCATTTCATTAAAACCATTTGGCCACTGAATGAATGAAATTTCAACAAAAAGAAGAATCAAATGTAAATGAAGACAAAGATAGAAATATATTGTAGTGGTCCATAGAGATTTGAATGTGTGTGTTTGTTCATGAGTGTGAGCTTGTGTCTGCAGTCGTCAGAACAGCAGATTCCTCCTCAGTCAGTTTCCTGCCTGTAGCCAAGGGCAACAGCAGGCTGCAGCCCTGTTGGCTGCCATCACCCTAACCTTGACCCCTGAGGTCAACAAACCATGCCCGTGTGCTTGTGTGTGTGTGAGCATGAGTGTGTGCGTGTTCTTTGGATTTATCACAGCATATGTGACTGACTGCTGGTTGTGCTGACATTTGTGATGGACCCCCTTTGCTGATTTTACTCGGTGTGTTGCCGTATGTGTGTGCATGTGTGTTATAAAAATGTGCAGGAGTTACATCCCTCCAGTCCTGTGTGACAGACTTCCTCCTTTTTTTCCTGAAAGTATGTGTGTGTTTTTTGGTTTGTGTTGTCAGCAGGGATGTGAGACCCCCATTGCCCTCATAGGGGAATTTTAACACTTTCACTGCTGGATTCCCTCCATCCTAATAAACCTCCGCCTGACTACCCATATGTCACTCCTCAACTTCAGTTTTTCTCCTCTCCTGTCAGCTTGAATAGGTCTATCCACCTAAATTTGTTCTCTTTTCTTTTCAATATATTTCATTTTTATTAGGCATACATTCATAACAGAAAACATTGAATATTCTATGGGAATCGAATAGATTTAGCCCAAAAATATGTTTTCTGAAGTCAAACTCATAAAATTGTTTAAAAATCCTTATTCAATAATCGAGAGGTCTTAATTTTACTCAGCTCTTTGACTTTGTCTAACGTAAAGCAAATGATATATGTTATGTTTTCTTTTCTGCTCACAGCATGTGCACATTCATAGGTTAAGAACAAAAGGTGAAAAATAGATTTAGTTAAGTAAGGATTTATAATAGGAAACAGAGGGAGCAGTGGAAAAAGGCAACAAGCTTATAATGTGTTTTACAAGATATGAATGTAGGTTTTTAACTTTTGAATATTGGGACTCAAGGCTGTTGAGTTCCTAGTGAACTTGTTATAGCATCAGTGCTATAAAAAAAACGTAAACCTATTTACTTCTGGTTCTTGAAGGATTGTACAGTCTAAAATTTGGCTTTAAAATATGTGCAGCAATACTGCTTTTTTCTTAACTTATTTTTGATTTCTTTTTGTATATTTTTAAAAATATGAATCTGTGTTTTACCGATTGATTAATTAAATGGTTAATATATTCATATAATCAATTGTGAAATAAATGAATGCATATTTTGGGCTGGCTTTACACTAGGGAGCTGGAAGCCATTGGTGGAGGGTGGACTGGTGTGGGGTTTGTGGGGAGTTCCTGCCTCATAAGTCCCAACAGAGTAAGCTCTCCTTCAATGAAGCACTTTTACCCGTACAAATGAAACACCTCTCACTGCTGAAAGTTGTCACGCTTTAGAGATAATAGCCAAGACATCAGGGTTTAAATGTTTTTAATTGTCAATTATATTTGCAAGGGTGCATGAACTGCATGTTTTTTCATGTGTGATTGTATTTTTCACTGTTGGCCATGATTCCTTCCTTGGCCCCCATTTGTAACCACTCGTACTGAATACCTCTCAGAATAGCCCAACGTTATTGTTTTGCATAGCATTTGAAACTACTTGAAAAGCATTGATGTTTTTTTTATTTATTTACTTAACCTTTGTTTAGCCAGGTTAGTCCCACTGAGATCAGAGATGTCTTTTTCAAGGGAGACCTGACCAAGAATGGCATCGACATACAGCTACATCAGCAAACACTGACATTCATACGGAGCATATCAAATATTTGGATCAATGAGAGTAAGTCCTCAGTTAAAGCAGTTTCACACTGAAAGCCTAGAACCAAGACTTTTGACCAAGTATTTAAAAAGGTTCAGGATAACTAAACCTTGCAGTTTAAAATCAGTCTGAAGATAACAGACTTGTGAAGCGTAAGAGCAAAAGGTACTGATTCCTCAGAGTAGTTGTAACCAGTTCTCAACTGGAACCAGATTTCGACTCCTCATCCACGGCCCAGTCTGGTAGTTCGCTCTACCAGTAATCGGAAGGATACAGGTCCAAGCCCAGCTCCAGCTGTCAAGTGTCGATGTGTCCTTGCGCAATACATTTAACCCCATGTTGCTGCCATTGCTGTGTCAGTGATGTGTAAATGGATATAAAATGGTGAGGATGTGTTAGCAAGTGAAAAACTGCTTACATAAAAACATCAAGCATCAGTGAATGTGAGAGTGAATGGGTGTGAATGAGTAGATGTGACTCAGGGTGAAAAAGAGCTTTGAGTAGTCTGAAAAACTAGAAAAGTTCTAATAAGCTCAAGTCTGCACACACTACGCTAAATGGCCCTATGTCTTCCTCCAAGCTTCACGGTAGATGTGAAAGTAGGGTGAGGGTCCCTGCTGACCTCCTGTAAATATTAAAAACATCTAAAGTAGGAGCCAAGTATGTCCCCAAGACTAAACCATGGTTGCTTCTTTCTTCTTCTTGGCAGATTTGTTCACCAACCACATATATACACACAAATACACCACTCAGAGTGTGTTCATGCACGTGGTCTTAGTCACAGAATGATGTCTCTAATATTAGAGCAGACCTACAGAGAAATGGGGAGGGGAAGTAATTGTGCTTGGGCATGGTACAAAATAACGATGTGTGAAAGTCCCCAAGTTTGCAGGTGATTTTTAGTATCAGTTCTTCCTTTTCTCACCCCAAACTGTGCCAAGTTATGTATATACACACAATGTAGTGAGTTCAAATATCCTTTTTTCTGTACTGTTCACAGAAGTCGGTGTTGTTGGAAACAGCACATACTCATGATAAGTTCCCCTTTGTGCTCAAACACAAAATACACACACTAAATGGCTGACAGTGGGAGGCATCCCATGCAAGCAGCTGTGGCTTTGGTTTAAAATAAACCTTTGTGTGTTTGTGTGCGTATGCTTGTGTGAACCCACCCATTAAAGCGAGTGTAATAACAAAATAACTGCGTGTCTTCCCCACTATAAGCGTGTGTGTTTAATCAGAAGACAAAGATTCCACTTCCTCTTGGGAGCCAATTAGAGCTCAATAAAGAACCTGGCAGAGAGACAGACCGAGAGAGAGAGCGAGAGTAAAGAACTGAAAGAAAAGCGACAGAACAGAGAAGGAGCGGTGGAAGGGCATAGAGCAGAAGAGAGGAAGGGGAAAGATGGATGGATGGAGTTTGTGATACAAAGAGGGAACCAAACAGGGAGGTAGAGTTTGAACAATGGGAAGCGAGAGGAATAGATTATGTTGGAAATAGATGATTGGAAGGATGGGAGAGATAAATGGATGGTGCAGCTGTGTGTGTTTTTATGACACTTTCAAGAATGTGCTGCATATCGTATATAGGTCAGTGGAGGTGGAACTGGGTGCCCACGCTGCCATTTTGTGAGGTCAAACATCAGCCAAATACTAGAACTAAGTTTAGAAATGCTGTAGGTTGGTCTTCACTGTGAGGTATTTCTTCCTAGAAACTGACAAAATCCATTACCCTGCTGCTTTTCAATGCCACATATACTGAACAATATGATGTATATATATTCTAATTAAAGATAGTATTTTCTTACTGTTGTTTTTATTATGTAGTTATATATACATATTTCTCTTTTCTTCTACTTGAATTCCATTTATATATATTTATGTGTGTGTGTGTGTGTATTTATTGTGAATATTGCCGTTTTCATTTTCTTATTAATATTGTTTACCTCTAGTTTTAGTGTTTTTAACATCATCTGGGGTGTTTTGTCATCATGAACTTTTAATAGCATTTCTTCACTCCCACAGTTCTGTTTAGTTGGGGTTATTGATCTGGTTCTTTTTCCTTTGTTTTTGTTATATATCGGTTTGTTTTTTCTAGGGTTTTTTTTCACATTTGCTCTGCACATATTTATTGTTCTTATTTCTTTTGATTATGTGCAACTGTGTGCCATGTTTTGTTGTGTGAAACCTGCCATAGTAACAAACATCTGATTGATTGGTTGATTCGTTTATTGATTCAAGGTATGAAAATTAAGAAAAGAAAAACCGAAGGTACAGTTTACAGTTAAATTTTTGACCGGCCTCTATCAAACAAGGAATTTGCCCTTCGAGGCAGCTAGTGCTTCATCCATCTTAACTCTGGTTCATACCGTGTATCCGATTTTCAGTGACAGTCAAAGCATGTTCTCAGTTGCTAATGTCAAAATGCCCTGCCAGTTTTCACTAAGCACCCCTCACCCCCCTGTATTCTTATCTGTCTGAAATGCTCTGAAAGAGCTCCTGGCGTTTTAAGGCCTGCTTTCTCACATGAGCCCAACCTGCTGTTTGTTTGACCAGTTGACTTTGTTGTAGTTAGTCAGTTCAGCGCCATGTTTTAGCAGCTCTGAATCCTTTGTACAGTCTCTCTTCTGCACTGATCTTGCCTACCTGAGCCAATGGGCTTTAACTACTGATGTAGTGGTGTGTGGTTGGTTTATTCAGAGGGGGTTAGCTGTTTCAGGCAGCTACTGGTGGTTTTTACAGGAGGTGAGGGGAGGTCCCTATGCTGCAGACTTTGTTGTCTTGCACAAAGAAATCCTTAATCATGCTCAAGAGACATTTTAAACACACCACAGGGCTTATAAAACATAATAAAGCATAGCATGGCCTTTGTAATGTTCTGTTAATGCAGAGGACACAGAGAGATTTCTCTGGGCAAACAATATCATTTTTTTTTATTTGATTGGTCACCTTGTTAAACCACTTCTTTCTGAAAAGATATCAATAGTTGCAATGGTTTAAAACAATTAATCCCACAAATTCTGTTCTGAAAATGAGCTTCAAAATTACTTAAAAATAAGATGAAATGTCTTCAAGTGTTTGATTTCAGACTTTCAAATCCCTAAATATTTGCTGAGGTGTTTGTTTTTCTCTCATCTCTCTGTCCAGGCGGCACGGACATAGTGTCGTGTTTCATGGGGCAGAACCCAACAGTGCCAGTTTATCGTGGTGAGATCCAAACACGAAACCTTGGGATGGCCGTGGAAGCTTGGAGCCTTGAAGGTAAGACAAAGTGTGCATGCTCTGAGGGGTTGGTGTTCTTATTCATGGAATAAAAAAGTTTCATCCTCCCTATTTATCAAAAACTTTATTTGTCGTGAAAACAGGGACGAGGAAACACAAAGAGGCTGTGAGGGAGGTGCTAGTTTGAGGGTCTGGAAATTCATAAAAGAGGAAAACTCATCACACGCTTGTTTGGAAACCACTGAGACACTCATATGCTTCTGGAGCTGCTTGTTAGCTTACAGAGCAAAACTCTTAGAGATGAAATGTTGGCCTGAATTTGAAGTTAGCCTCTGCAGAAAAATCATGAGAGCAATTAGTGAATTTATCCATTGCTTAACACAGGACAAAACTTAAGTCAAACACCATCTTTGTCTTTACAATCCAAACAGAAAGCGTGACTGTTATCTTGTTGGATTCTTCAAAGCCCTCTTTGTTTTTCTCATTGATTTTAGTCCCTTGTTCCCCAGTGCCCGATCCCCGCTGCAGGCTGCGCTGGAGTGCCTCCACCACCTCAAAAGAAAGTGGATTGAAGAATAATTTAAGTGCAGTTTTGTAGGAAAACCTTGGGATTATTTTAGTCTGTGTGTAAGCCTATAACACTGTCCCGAGAGAGGAGGTGATTCCTGAGTCAAACCACACAATAAGTGAATCAGGGTATCAGTTTGGGATACATTACCTGGTGATTTCCTTTCAATCTGGGGGTGATTTTGTGTTTGAGGCTTTGTGTTTTGGTACATCTGGGCCTTCTAACTTTATTTTTTCTTCCTCTAAATTCTGTCTGTTCATGTACAGGTAAGCCAGTGTGGGGAGAGAGCGGGGAGCTTGTGTGTTTAAAGCCGATCCCCTGTGCACCCACACACTTCTGGAACGACGAGAACGGGAGCAAATATCACAAAGCATACTTTTCAACATATCCAGGTAAGAGTACACACAGGAAACTTTGATACAGTCAAACTAACAGTCACAAAAAGCAAAGAAAAAATGGCATTTATGATACAGAGCAGTTCAATGCAATATCTCTGAGCAATGCACAACGTTATCAGCGTAATAATAAAATTAGAAGGTGGTAGCTCAGAATTTAGGGGGTCATGGTGGCGTGGCAGGTAAGTGGGCATGCCTCACAGCAAGAATACCGCTGGTTTGACTCCCCATGTCGACCAGGGTCTTTCTGTGTGGAGTTTTCATGGTCTCCGTGTGCCTTGGTGGGTTTCCTCTAGGCACTCTAGTTACCTCCCACAAACCAAAAACATGCTTGTGAGGTTAACTGTTGACTCTAAATTGCCCGCAGGTATCAATGTAAGCATGAATGGTTGCCTGTCTCTCTCTGTAGCCCTGGTGACCTGTTCAGGATGTACCATCCCTATCAGCTGAAGGCAGCTTGGATAGACTCCAACCTGAAAGGGATAAGCAGTATAGGTGATGGATGGATGGATGGATAGGTCCAAATTTGGATATTTATATGTTTAAGTTTTTTAAGTCTTACGCAGGGCCAACAGACCTGCTGTAGTTGTGAGTTTGACTGATTTCATCCTTGTTCCCTGTTCTTAAAAGTGAGGCATAAGGACTTCAGTTTCAGGCCTAAACTATGAATGCATACAGATTTTTTTATCAATACTGTACAAAAACATACCTGTATATAAGGATGTGCTCCGTCTAAAGTGTAACACAGCCACCCATCACTCCTGGCCGCTGGCTACCCTTACTGGCTTCTGCCAATGCCCTCAAACCCGCATGTAAATGGAATACATTGAATGAATGCTAAGTCATCAGCTGTGTCTCATAGTTACTGCTTGATTTATTTTGACCTAAAAATTTGTGATTAGGTCACTAAAGCACTGTCAGGCTAAACACATGTATTTCCACAGCACAGAAGTATGGACACTACACTGTGAGGAGGCTAGTGGCTAGGCTAGCGCCTCCAATACTAACTTTGGCTGAACTGTATTTTGTGAAATAATGTGATACTGTGAATAATATAGAGTTTTCAGTTTTGACTATTTTTCTTATTGACTTCAGACTAATTGGTTAAATTCAGTTAAAATTACTTGAAATTATCCACACAGGAACACCTCTAGTAAAAGCTACAACTGTTTTAATCTCTGTTAGTTTTAAACCTTTTCAGTGTTGTCTTTGTAACTCTCTTTAAACATTTTATTTGATTTGTTTGAATTGATTTTAATGGGAAAGTGTGAGCTCTGGTAAAAGGAGGCACATTTTGTGCTCAGCAGAGATCACTGTCTGTGAGCAGGTCACGACTTCAGTCTTTGTAGTCCTCCGCTGATGAAACTTATTTTTGCTGTAACTTTAAACAATACATTTTTCATATAATGCACATAATGTTTAAACAAATTATTTGTTTTTAATTACTGAACATCTGTGTATAAAGAATAAATCTAATATTTATGGGTTTTTTTGATCTTGTTTTATGAACTGCTGCAATGAGAGAAACATATACATTCTGGCACAGCAGATGATTGAGATACTTACACAGGAGGAAGTGCTTGCTGTTTTACTGTGTTTTTAATGAACATAAGTTAAATGAATATTAGATATCTTAATGGGAGTGCATTCTTTCTGTCTTCTTTTCAGGGGTGTGGGCCCATGGAGACTATTGCAAAATCAACCCAAAGACAGGAGGCATTGTCATGCTGGGCAGAAGGTCAGACATTAGGGTTTTTCTTTCACTTTTGGGAGAGCTGCCAAGTATTGAAAAAGTGTTTCTATATGACTGTCATTTAAATTGAATCATTTATTAGATTACTTTGCAAGCTGAACCATGTTGAACAATAGTTAATGCAAATTACTGTTATTAAATTTAAGATGCTAATTATTTGACTTTCCTCATTTAGGAATGAAAAATCGTCTTTTTGATGGAAATCAGATACAGCGCTCTATTATAATGTTTAAAATGGTTTATGGCCTACGAGGCCTTTACACAAGATTTTATACAAAAAAGCACTTTCAGTTAATCTTTGTTAAATCTTTATACAAAAAATATTAACAACACAATTAAGGCCAATGACATCCAAATACAGGGTGGCTCATATTCAGTTTTGAGAGGTCTATAGGAAAAGGTGTGCTCAGTTTTCACGTTTGCTGTAAAGACTTTCACGTTTATGCTGTAGACAAACGTTAGAAGAGTTATTGGGCCTTAGAGCATCAGCCTGTCACTAGAGTGTTGAGTAGCAGTTATGGGACTAGTATGATTAAAATGCAATTAAATCTAATATATTATGGAATGTTGCTAATCAAGGCTTTATTATCAAAAACAAAGTAATGCCTGTTACACCACACAATAAGAGCTGCCTGTCTCACCTTCTAATATAAAATGGCTAATACCACCCTTAGATGAGTTCTGTTTTTGCCTTTGTTTTGTGACCTCTGGGTGTCAGTTTTGAACTCGAACATGACCTTTGGTCCACATACTGAGATATTTATATTTGGAGACTCTTTCTGTCTTTTGTCCTGTAAACACGGTGACACAAAAGCCTGATTGGTCTTGTTTGCATTGACAGCTAGTTGCTAACAAGGTCTCTTGAAAGTTTAAATTGCAATGTATGCAATTTCTGTCACTGGAATGATGATTATCAATATACTGTAAGTAATTGTATGAAAATGTAGCTAAACAAAGCTGTGAAATGCTGGTGAAGCTTGAAAACCACCTTGAAAATGCTTGAGAAGTGCTTGAATTTGACCTCAACAAGCTTTACAAAT
Organism: Cetoscarus ocellatus; assembly: GCA_037902135.1. Lineage (NCBI taxonomy): Eukaryota > Metazoa > Chordata > Actinopteri > Labriformes > Labridae > Cetoscarus > Cetoscarus ocellatus. The sequence goes on from JBAMNC010000414.1 coordinate 564,673, forward strand.
CCTGACTGCGTCTTTTCTGCATATGCTTGTATATGTGAAAGCTTCACCGTCATGCACCAGTGTGCTGATTTCTTATTTCTCTTTATTTGACTGTGTTTCATGTTTGCAGAGATGTCTTTGAAGCAAGTGAATCTTTGAACTTTCATTTGTTTTGCAGTGATGGTACATTGAATCCCAACGGAGTTCGATTTGGCAGCTCAGAGATCTACAACATTGGTGAGTTTTAGACTTTAGAGTGTTGCAGTAAATTTTTGTGCAGTGTGATGGCATAAGCCTGCTCACTCATGTTTTTTACAGTATATCACAGTTCTTTTTATAGTAAACAAAAGGACATCAGTTTTTCTGGGCAATGTTTCAAAGTTTTAACTGCTTTTTGTTCTGATTTCTCCATCGCTCTCAAACACTTCCAATCAATTCCTCTTCACTGCTCTTTTCTTCTCATCTCTGCACTTTTTACACCTCTCACCTCCTCTTCTCTCCACTCCTCTCATTCACTGCCCTCGCTTATGTTTTGCCTCCTTGTCCTCTACGCTGCCCTCTCCTTCCCTCTCCTCTCTTTAGTGGAGGCGTTTGAGGAAGTGTCAGACAGTCTCTGCGTACCTCAGTACAATTCAGATGGAGAGGAGCGAGTTATTTTGTTCTTAAAGATGGCACCTGGGAAGCCCTTCAGCCAGGAGTTGGTGGCACAGATTAGAGGAGCTATAAGAAAAGCTCTGTCTGCCCGACACGTCCCCGCACTGCTGCTGGAGACCAGAGACATTCCTGTAAGAGAAACATGACTCAGATATGAATAAAAACTGTCAGATTATCCTGTCGCAGCGGCTACATCAGTAAAAGTCAGCTCTCCTTTGAATGACAGCCCCTTTCTTCCTCCTTCCACAGTATACCATCAGTGGTAAGAAGGTGGAGGTGGCTGTGAAACAAGTGATCGCTGGGAAGGAGGTGGCACAAAGAGGAGCTTTCTCCAATCCTGACTCCCTGGACCTCTACAAAAACATTCCTGAGCTGCAGAACTATTAGAGGTTTAATGGACCTAAGAGAGCGAAGCACCTGAAAATATTCAGCTTAGGTTTTAAATGAACTTTATTTACATCTACAGGTACACGGAGACACCCTGATGGGTTAAAAGGGAAAACCCACCCTGAGCTGTGAACAGATAATAACGAGGGAAAAGTATGTAACAACAATACAACAGTCTGATGATAATTTGATACATGCTTACTTTTCTCCCTTCAATCCTTTTTTGTTCACCAATGAGAGGCTTTCCTCAAGTTATTGCTTCCATGTCTGCTTCCCCCACCTTGTAGGTGAACAAGTGCAATGAGTAACAATCTCACTTTACATCGTGGGGCAGCTCCAAGACGACAGTTAACAGGCTCACCAACGCACAAATGAGTCATTGGCTGACTTTGAGCAGCAAAGACGGAAAAAAACACAAATTTGCAATTCTCAACTCCACCGAGGAGGTTGTTTTTGCTGCTGTTTGTTAGTTTGTTGGTTTGTTTTTGAGCGACATAACTGAAAGTTCTCAAAGGGTTTTGATGGAATTGGCACAAAGCAGAAGTAATTCAATTTTAGTGTTCATCTGACTACAGATGCTGATCCAGGAGTTTTTCCAGGGTTTTGTTAAAAATTTGAGATGCTGCAGTTTTCCACATTTTCGCTAGTAACTCTAAGTTTTTATAACTTTGCCATAACTGAAATTTCCAGGTAATGTTGGTCATGACACAAAAGAGATGTGATTCAAGGATTTTTTTTAAAGACTTGTTAACAATTCTTGATAGGGCAGTTCACATTTTCACTAATATCTTGGCTAACAATGTCAGCAATGCCTTGGCGCAGGTTTTTATGTTCTGAGAAGTTCTAGATGAATATTTGACTCTACTCTCAAAAATGCAGCATTTAACAGACCTTTGAATCACTGCATGAACAAGTTACTTTCAACACTCAGCCAGTTATGGTTTAATACATGAAAAAGTTTATTGTTTTACTGTCTTTCTTTGTGAATGTTTCTACAAGTTTTTCATTCCAGACATCATGTCAAAAGAAGAATGTACGTTGCACTGGCGTCTAAAGCTGCAGTCTGTTGTAAGATGTCCTTCAGGAAGAGAAGGAGGTTAAATGAGTTATAGTGGCTCTGTGAAGTCCTAGTGTGCAGCTTCTGTGCTCATGTGTGTAAGCAGCTACTTACATTAAGTTACTCTGAGCAGGAGAAACTCTCTATCAGCATCAGGCTATGAGAAGTGTAATGATGGGAGGTGCACTTGCAGTCATTAAGACACCAACCAAGTGTTTTAACAGAGATCATTTTCAATTTTGAATGAAGCAAAGTTATTCTTCACTTGGATGCACTAACTGTGATTGGGCCTCTCTACAGAGCTCGATCTCAGAGAGAGGAGCATTAGCGGATCAGTGCTCTTAGATGCTTCACTGTGTCAAACAGTTACAGAGGCAGCAGACAGTACTGGCCTAATCCTGACATAATTGTTTCCGTTAACTTGATCAGAATCTTACATCCTTTTATAGAATTGCTGCTTCAAAACACTAAACAAATATTACGGTCGATAGTCATCCTGGTGCTAACAGTATACAATGACAAGCTAATGCTAGCTTATGTATCTGCAGATTTTCACCCTAGCAGTGGTGGACTGGGAAGTATCCTCCATTATTCCTACAGACAAAGGTCGTTGAGACAAAAAACTGAGTGTTAACAGTTTGACTTCCAGTGACTAACAGTTTGATTATAGTTTTTTATAGATAAAAATTAAAAAGCCTGTGCTGCAGCTTCATGCAGTGGTCACACCCCTCCACTTTGGTCACATGACTTCAAGCTGTCAGTAAAAGTAGCAGCCAACTCTCTGGATGAAAACTAAGTATTTGAAGAGCGGCTAAAGCTCCAGAATTTATGATATCTGATGAGCAAGATATGATGTTAAACTAAAAAAGTGGCATTTCTAAGTAGTCGTGCAAGTTTTAATGTCTTTTGAGGCAATGGCAGAGACCAGCGACTTAAGAGCACCAGTTGATGGTGACTCTTTGAATAGTTACACAATCAAACAACGTCAGAGAAACACTGACAGAAACATGTTAAAGCAGAGGTAAGATTAGTAAGAGTGATGAGGTGGACAGTTTTTCTTGGTTTTACCAGCACAGAAGAAGGTATCAAAGGAGAGGATTTTGTTGAGCCCTGGTCCTGGTGCTGAGGTTGGGTAATGTTCGCCTTTTACTGTTTTGCTTTAGTGCCCAAGCATTGAACGCACTATAAGGACCTGATTGAAATATGGATGACTATTACTATTATCATTTTCTATCCGATGAAATGAATATTGTCTACTGGTCTTACATCTGCTGTTGCATTATAGGCATTATTATGTGATTAGTCAAAAATTACTTGTTCTCTTTGCTTAGTTGATTGCATTCTTACTTCAACGTCATTGGAAGGTGCTCTTGTCACCTTGCTTTGCTCCAATCAGAACTTTTGCTGCAGTGTTCACTTGTCCAAGAAGAAACAGGTCACTCACTTGTCCTGGCAAACTTCCTCTAATGATCAGGTTTGAAAGCACCCATAGATGTATGTGTTCTGCTCTGCAGGTTTGCTTTCCAGCTGCTTTAGTTCTGTTGTTGTGCTGTGAAATGCCGCTCTGGATTCAGCTTTGTAAGTGATTTGTCATGCAAAGCTTGTAAAGCCATCCAGTGAAGAATCATATCTCCTTGTATCGCCAGCTTTAACCCAGGTGTCGCTCCTGACCTGCTTGTTTACTGAAAATCCCTGTGAGTGTTTACATCCACTGCAGTGGTTCTATCACCACCATACCATGTTATAATAATGTGGGATGTATGCTTTATTGTATGTACATATTTGAAGATATATTTTTGACTTTAAAATGAGCATCATAATTACAGCTTAAAACATATTGACTCAGAAACCTGTTAACCAAAGTCAGAGGGATTGAGACTGTTGTTGAGATAAACTATGCTGTAGATTCCAGTTCAGTCTAAATTTACTGAATCTTGTCCTGATATGAATGTTTTTGTTTTACATGTTAAAACTGTAATCATTTGACTCTGTTACCTTCTATTATTAATTTATTCAAATTATCATCCTCCATTACTAATCTATGCTGCTAAAGGTTCATCTTAAGGTGATGTTTTGCATAATAGTAGCACTACTGAGTGAAAGGAGTAAATAATAAAAATTGCCAAGTAGATCCACAAGTATGTGGATTACAGATGTTAATTTGGTGGAGCGTTGGACCTATGGAGGAAACGTTCCTCCAAGATCTGTGTAATAACTAACTGATGCAAAGGTAGCGTTGTTCTTACAGGATTTACTGTTTAGGGGATTTTTCTTGTCCATCTCACTGGTTTTGTTTCTTTAATTGAATTATGTTTAATGGTACAGATGTTTAAAGAATCCTCCTCAACTCACTTTTGGTGTCATATTTCCCTCAGGATTGAAGACATTTTCTCCTTAGAGGTACTACAGTGTACATAAAAAGCTAATTCACTTGACAATTGCATTCATTTTCTTCACTTTATGAAGAGAAATACTCGGGACAAGAGTCAAAATGATGTGGTCATACACTTTACACTTCAGTACTTCATACAGCATTGCTCATGTGATCTGGTTAACATGGCAGATTTACTGGTCTATTATACGATTCTTCCATTTGCACCGCAAGTTTATGTTAAATGTGATTTTTACTTATCTTGGTGTGGCAAATAAATTTGTTGAATCAGATGTGACACGTTTCTGTTGGTCATTTGTACAGTAGACCATCATGCTTTTAGGCTTTAGTCTTTGAAGAAATGAGTCTGAGTTAAAACATCACCATTCTGATGTGCCACGTCTCAAATTAAGAAAGAATTCACAGAGATATAAGACATTATTCAACTTTGATGTTTGTATTTGACATAAATGATGTGGTTTCCAAAGTGGAGCCCATGGCCCCTTTGGCAGAGGAGATAGTTCTACTAATGTGAGGCAAATTTTGTGAGGGGACCACCGTATATATGAATGTAATAATCAATCAATCAGTTTGTGTATTCCCAAAATACATCTCTGTGGGTGCATTCAATCATATATTCTCATCAAATAGTCATTTGTGAAAAGGGACTCCCCAAAAGCTAATCAGAGCTTGTGAGTAGAGGCTCAGACATCAAATAATGTACACAATCAAAATATGAACTGTGCATAACTTCTTACCTACATTTAATGTAAAAATGTAAAATTTCCTAAATTATTAAAGATGCGAGTGACCAAGACAGCCACATTAACACTGCATTTATTGTCAGAGGGCCAAATTGTTGGAAATTGATACTAAAAATGAATGTACGGAATGAAAGATATAAATATTTATGTTTGTTTTTTAAAGAAGATTTTCATAAGCATTTACATTGACAAACTTGTACATTTAAACTCAAATACAAATGGGAATATGTAACCTAGTGAGCTGCATACTGAATCCAATCCTGTTTCAGCTCATTTTCAAAAAGAAGTTACAAAGCATTTACTGGTTATTACAAAGGAACATCTCTGGAGTTAATGAATGCCCTACTGAGAAATCTTTCAACACCTTACCTCTCTGCTAGAAAGCCATTCAGTCTTAAGCAGTACTTTGGCACACCATGTATGTGTTTCTCCACCATGTTGCCTCTACATACAAGCTCCGGATCAGGCAGGCTTTCTCTCTACTCCAATAAGAGTGGCGGGAGTATTGGTTGGATGGTGGGTTTTCACACAAAATGTAAGCATGCTAAAGCTTCTGAGTACAATGTGAGCTGGAAAAAGTGTTACTCAGTCAGTGTGAACGCAGAGCTGAGAACCACAAACCCAGAGGGGGTTTGACTTTTGTTGTTTGTTGATTTAGAAGGTCACAACTTAACAAAAAATACTTAGTTAAAATTTAGACGTGGTATATCAATGCTTGAAATGTCACATCATGCCGTTAAAAACAAAGATCTGTCTTTGCCTCTTTGTGGTTCATGGATTCTTCCTTAGAATCTTAGGAAAAGCAACCTGTCTTCACCTCAGTTTGTGAACTTGAGGGAGAAGAATAAACCGTTACAGTTTGAGGCAGTTTGGTTATTGTCTGTGTGTATTATAAGGAGTGTGTAATAGCCAGTCATTTTGACAGGCGCACACCTCAGAAGTAATCTTGGCAGTTTCAAAACTCTCTGTAACCTTTATTGGTGTGAACGCTCAGACCTGCCAGTCAGCCCACTCTTCAAAACAGACCAGAGAGAAGCAGAGAAATGTAAAAATAGAAAAAAGTGAGGTTTGGTTAAAGTCCAGTGTGTTAGTGTAAAAAGTCTCACCACTCCAGTGTTCCAGTGCTTTATTTATCCCTCCCTTCAGTCAGTCAAACATGAGAAAATGTTTTGTCGACATGCTGTCAGTCTGCAGAGGAGAGGGGAGCGAGCGAGCGACACAGACATGAGCAGTGTGGGCTGACTGTAGGGATGTTGACAAATGAAAAGCTGAAGTGTTTACCAAATTCACAAATAATAACTATCTGATGAACATGAATGCTTATTGCCACGCTGTCCCCTTGGGGGGGCTGTCTGTTGTTGTGTGATTCATCCCTTTAGTCTCGTACCAAAGCACATCACAAACCACGAAATGATGCTGTTAATGTCTCGATTGTGGTGCATACTTTCAGCAGGTTGACAGTTACTGACTGAGTGAGATCAATTAAAATTCCAGTTTAAATTGAAGCTGCGCAGGTTGGCAATGGGATGTCTCCTCTAAGATAATTGGACTTTTATGATGAGGTAAATATCACCTGTAAAGTGGATTACATATATCATACATGTATTTGTCTACCAAGAGGGCCACTTCATACCTTTTTTGTTGCCTGATGGCTCACGTTACATATTATCTGTTACTCTCAATGAGGTTAAAACAAACATTAACAAACAAAAATAGCAATAAAGCTTTTATAACAAAATGGTTACCTAAACATCAATATATTTTAACTCATACTAAATAAAAAGAAGCATGATCTAATTAGCATGACACAAAATAAAAGCAAATTTTAACTTTTTTAAACACAGTAAAACAGTGTTGACCAGATTTTAAAGCAGAAATGTATTATCTTTACCATTTTTCCATATAGTGTTTACTAATGCTTTATAATATATTCTAATCCTTTATAAAAGATGTTTACAGACAGCAAAGACAGTTCTTCACTGACTTACATAATCAATCAATCAATCAAAACTTTATTTATAAAGCGCTTTTCATTCAAAAACTGTAACTCAAAGTGCTTTACATAGAACACAAATAAAACAACATACTGTATACCAGTAAGGTTAGTAGAAATATTTTAACTACCAATCCTATTTTGTGCATGGTGTTGTACCAGTACCTCAGGTTGAATCACATTTGGTTGTTTTCATTATGTTTTATTCATGTGACAATGCCACCAGTTGCCCATCCTTGACATGTATCACCCATCCATCCTTGCATTATCTTTACTAAAGATGGGAGTAATGGCAGGGAGTATCAAAGTATTGATACTTTTGAAAGCACTTTTTTGGTGTTGATTAAGCCCCTAAAACATTGAAACCAAATCAATACTCTAACATCTGTGAAGTTCTACAGACTGTTTCTTGTTTTTTGTCTCTCTTTCTCAGTGCCAAGGCAGTGCCACAGGTATGTGACTATGACTTGTGTGCAGCTGCACCACAAGCTCACACACAGACACATTACACAGTGTTGTAACAAACTTAGGTGGGAATGGCAGGAAGCTAACTCAATTTAATGCATTGCTACTCTACAAGTCTTTTTTTTCTTTTTTTAAATAACTTAGAATTGATCATATTTAGCTTTAAAATATTTATAAATCAATGCAACAAAGGCCGACATGTTTTATGTTGTTTTTTATTTGGGTCTGTATTTATGGAATAATTTTCAATTCATAATGATAAAAAAAACAAAGACCATAAGTTATTTTCATCTTATATGATGAAATATCTCATCTGTGAAATCAAAACACATACTTTACCGAGCTTGCTCCACTCATATCGGATGCACAGCAGCACATCTCTACTGTTAAATGTCAGCTGAGAGACAGGCTGGCTTTTTTGTAGCACTCCTCGATGTGCCATTCCTGTGCACTCTTGCGTAACACTTCTTGAGACAAGACAAAAAACATATGCAAGATTGAAGATTTTCTTGAAACACAAAGCTACATTTTTAACATTGCTTATATACTTGTGAATCTCACAGATTTTTTGCTCACAGATAGTAAAACAGGCTGTCCAGTGTGTTTATGAATGCATAAAGAAAAGAGCTGAGGATTCCTACTGGAAAATAAGAAGATGAATTGCTTGAAGCCAACAAGCATTAGATGTACAGCAAATGGGTCTATCATGAGCATACACCTGCCTGATCCTGACATTTTTAACCCTGGATTTGGATAATAAAATGTTTTCACTTTTACATTTATTTGTAAAATCAAATAAGCTTTTAGCTGTTACAGCTTTTATCCGGCAAACTCTGTAGAACTAATTATTATGGATTAGGTGGATTTTCAGGTCATAAAACACTTTATTAGATTCTTCAAAAAACATTTGAGTCAATTAATTATTCAAGGAGAAATACATCAAGTTCCTTAATTTACTTATTAATCCTCCTTGGAAGTTGGATACCTTCCATCTCCCTGTGATGTGTTTCTGTCTTTTCAATTATTCCCCATCTTTCATGTCCCCAAACATTCCCATGTGTGTGTTTTTTAGTGAACTCTTGCTTCCTGGGAAGACAAGTCAATTCTGCTGCAATGGTGGCCACAGAGTGCAAAACACAACAACAAATCTTAAAAACACAACAATCACTACAACTAATAAGAACATCGAATTTAAATATTCCTACAATAAGTCATTCTACACCACAAAAGAATGCAAAACAGAAACTCAATAACATGACCAAAATATGAGAAAACACAGCAACAAATGAGAAATAAGTAGGCAAAGAAAATAATGTAGGTAGTAAACAAACTCATGAAACACTAAGACAATTAAAAAAGACGACTGCAAATAATTTGTCACAACAATACTAAAAATAAAACCCACAGCAAGTATGAAAAAAAATCAACAACCCCCAATGACAACCAAATTATTTTCAGTTGTGAACTTTCATGTGGTGTTTGTTTTTTCTATTTATTGTTATGCTAAATAATAAGTTGATGCTTTTATGGTTTTTTTTTGTTTGTTTGTTATGGTTTTTAAAAATGTTGTTTTGTGTTTCACTTGTTGTTGACAAGAACTGACAACAGGCACAAAATCTCAATTGCAGACGATTGTAGAGACAAAAAGCAAGGTTTATTTTCCAGTCCAGATCTGATACACAAAAAACTCAGGCAATCAAGGCAGACATATCCAAAAACAAAAGGCAAAAGGCAGGGTCGTGACAAAAAGGGTCATGAACATGAACGAGAGCTAGACAGAGAATGCTGGAAAGTGAAATGAGAGATGACAATCTGGCACAAGACTGTTGGAGACACGAGGTTAAATACAAGATGTGATTGAGGGTGATTAGACACAGTTGGAGAAGGAACAATCAGGAGGCACGTGTGACAAGACAGAGCATGGACAGGAAACAAGCCTGGGAACAGAAACAAGATTTCAAAATAAAATAGGAAACACAAGATAACATGAAACATAAGAAACAAAAAAGGAGAACTCAACAGACAGGCTGGTGATCATAACAGATGTCATAGTTTGTATTGTATGTGTTGTTTAATTTGTATTAATTTGCCTCTAGGTGTTTAAAGTTGTTATGTTTTTGAATTTGTGATTGTGGGTGTATTTGTTGGGTTTATATTTGTGCTTTCGTCAATGTATTTTTGGTTATTGTTGGGTTATAATTTGTGCCTTTTTTGTTGCCGTGTCTTCTGATTTTTTTTTTTTTGGCTTTGTGTTTCTTGTGTTGTTTAGTTGTTTATTTGCTGTTGTCCTTTTTCATTTGTCATTATTTTTCTCTTTTGTTGTCGTTGTTGCTTCACATGTTTAAAAGGCACAGTTTAAGGCATGATTTCATGTCTTTCCTCAACTAAAGCTGACTTTTGGTTCCTTCTGCTGCAGAGCTGGAATGGCTTCTGAAGAGTCTGCAGTATTAATTAGAGTGAATGTCAAAGCTGATCAACTCCACATCCACAGTAACTTCACACCTTTGGATTATAAGTGAATATTTTTTTTCCTTTTAAGACCAACCTCAGCAAAGCTTTGACAAATTCTCTGACCCCAATCTGTTCAACAACCGGCCTGAAAACATTATTTCTATGACACAAGGAGAGCTCTCAGACATGAGTGTATAAACAGTTTTTGCAGTAAAGGCTTTAAATCAAATTAAGTGATGGGGTCAGATTTCACATACAGTGCAGTTTAACCCTCTTTTGTCACAGTCTCTGCTGCCATATCCATTCATTCAGAATGTCAATGTCAAGCAAAAAGAGTGCAGTAAAAGGATAGAAAGACAAGACAGGAGGAGAATGGGTATGAAAAGCCTGGCGATAAATGCCAAGTATTGATAGATGAATCCCTGCTGTGTGTGGCTGTCAAGATTGATAGGTGTGAGGTATCAAACAGTCAGGAGTCATGTAACCAATCGATAAATATGACCTCTGTACATGACAGCAGAGTCAAAGGGGAAACAACCGGGGGGGAAAGGGTTCAATTGTATGTATTAGGTGGCTTTGTGTCATTTAAAACAGATGCTATTAAACTGCCGACCACTGTCCATATATCCATATGAACCTTATGCTTTTGTACTTTAGTTGTGCAAAGGTAAAGCCAAAATATCACTAGTGATGTAAATAGAAGTCAAGAGGAGGCTGACTGGTGGAACCACAAAACTGATGTCCAGTGCGCATTGATAACTAGATAAACAGCACCAGATTTGCAAGTTGGTTAAACTAATTTGTTTTGTTTTAATTCATCCAGTCCCAAAATCCCGGTCAGATAATCTTTCTAAACTATGACAAAGCTGCTCACCAATGTAGTTTGTTCAGGAAAATCCCTCCTCTCCCTCTCTTGTTTGTTTCACCTCTCAAAAAATGTGCACTCAGACAGTTGGAATTCTTTCCTGATATCATTGGGGAATATGACGCCTCCATTAGATGGGGGGCACTCCCTGAGCCAGGTGGTTGGTCAGCCAACAGGCACCTCCCCGCGAGAGAGCTTTTGTAGGCAAGTCTGTGAATTTACAATAAATGTGAGAGCACGGTGCTAGAAAGCTGAAGCCACATCCACTGGTAAAGAGAGGCATGGTCAGACACAATGTTTAAATCAACTATATCTGAGTGGATTTTCAAGGTTTCATATCCTGGTGTTTGATCATTTAGATCATGTATTGGATGTCTATTAAGCAAGGATTTGATTTGTTGCATACAAAAAATCTCTGTGGAGAAACACAGGTAGCTCTCTTTCCCTCCCCTTAGGAAACACTTGGATCTGAGGGGGCAGGGAGGCTACTGGAGGCTACGAAAGGCTATGGGAGGCCATGACAAATAGCTCTGCACTAATTTGCTGCCCAAACAATGCTTGATGGGAAGGGGGAGGTTGGGTTAAAGGGCGCAGAGCAGACTTTTAAACAGTCATGGCATCTGCCTGTTATGAGCAGAAAACACACAGGTAGGTAGAGCCTATATAGCTATTACATAATAAAACCTAGGAAGTAAAAAACAAAGTATTTTAAGGGGCATTTTCCCTCAAAAGAAATGGTGAATTTCTCTGTGAACTAAGAAGATAATAACATGTGTCATGTTCTCCTGCTTCCTGAGCCCCTTCAGACAACATTATGAGCAAAGAAATAAATTTTTCATGACATGGGACCTTAAAGGCATGATAATTTAAAATAAGATTTGGGGTTGTAAAATTATTTTTAAAAAGAGTAAAATATGACTCCTTTAGCAGCAATCTGTTATATAATCACACGTTGTGCGCATGTTGTTGACATTTGTCGTAGATAGTGGTAGAGCTGCCTCGTAAAGATGTTATGAGAAACCATTAAACCATGTGGGCTGATGAAGGACATTTTTTATGCTAAAATATGTTTTACCTTCCATCGTTGTTTGCAAACCGTTTGCATGTATAAGACATGTATGAGTATTAGCTGTGCCATGATATATTAAGCCTGTGGCTGCAGGCCACTTTAGAGAGGTTTATCAGCACTGGTTAATATAGGTAGTGGTTCTACAATAAAAAAAAGAAAACAATTAGATTACATGATAGCAGATCCAAGAAATGGGACAAAAAGCTTGAAACAACAATTTAACTCACCCATAAGACAGCGACATAGCCAACTCAGTGTTCTACTTACAGCCTGTTGTCTTTTGAAGCTTTTGCCAAAATACAAAAACCTGTCCAGTATTTGCAATAGTCCAACTTCTTGATCAGCCATTCTCTCTTTTCCCTTCATAGCCTCAATTGTCACATCCTCTTTTGTCTCTTATACTCAGCCTTTGTAGAGCACAGTACAACAGACTTCCTGTAGCTGAGAATCCATGCTAAGCAGTATGGACTTCTTCTGACATGACCACAGCTTTTTTCCAAACCAACATGCTAAATGCAGGCAATCAGGGCACTTGATGGAGGCTGGATGGAAGCCATTTTCTTTGTTGAAAGACATGCAAACACATGCAAACAATGGACATTCAGTCAATCATCTCGTACAAGCAGTGCACAGTTTGGTAATGTTTTAAACTACAAAATTAGATACATTTATGAGGGCTGTTTCAGATTATACTTACAAAGTGCCTCGTCACCTTTAGATAAGAAACTTCTATGCAGTTTTAATTTTGGTTTAACTGGATTTTAAATTATTTGCCAGGGAGTATTTTAAATATCTAGGGACACATTTAAATACCAGAGAAGTGTAAAATGCTCAGGTTGTCAAAGCCCACGCCAAAACTAACTCCATAATAGAGTAACTAATACATTTTGATGAAAACTGCAAAGATTTTGTTTTAAATTGTGAATAACATGATACATTGTTACTTTTTTATTTTAGGCTTCAAGGAGCAGTATTTGTAAGCAGAGCTCTTCGTTTCATCAAGTAAATTTTGGGTTGAATCATGAATTAGAATAAAACTACTCATAAATAAGCATGATTATATCATCACCACAGATCCTGAGTGGTGTATTTACTTAACATGAATATCAACTACAATTTTAGGTTTGAAAAGCGATTTAGCATTGTTTTAAATAGCCCATATTGGGCTATTTTGAGTTTTATAGGCCCTTCATTGCATTTTACGTGCCTCCTATGTGTAACAGAACTTATTTATGACAAGACAAAAAGTCTGAGGCATCACCCCCACTTCTGCCAATTGACCTACCAGTGTGACATCCTACCACTGTTTCACTGACAGTGTAAGCCAACTGGCTGCGCTAGTTAGCTCAGTGCAGAGCAGACCGCAGAGTGAATGCAGAGTCAGTGACGACATGGACCTGAGCAGCACTGAACTGACCAATTACCACAATTAACCAGTTGGAGCAGACCTGGCCCATGTTGGGCCTTAATGGGCATCTCAGACAAGCTGAGAATACTGCTGGATCAGGGTACTCAGTGAAAAAGCCTACTCTACTTGAAAACAACAGTTTTTGATATTTACCAACAGTGATTGTGAACATACTTTGGCACTCAAAAGCAAATATATAAACGCTGGTTCTGGAAAATATGGGCCCTTTAAAATGCAAGGGGCATGGTTTAAGAGCTTTTCTTCAGAAGGTTAGCAAAGAGAGCTCCAAATATGTAGGCCTCACTTTCAGACAGATGTTGGTCCATTTTAATATAAAGTCTCTAGAGCAGCATGTAATGCACACATGAAGTGCGTAAGTATTTCTCTCTAAATAAAACAGATCAGGTTGTTTTCCGTTTATATTTTAAAAGACATATAAGTATTTAAAACAAAATCAGAGCGTTGCACTGAAAAACTCATTATAGCTTACAGGGACTCCAAGGATTGATAACCCTGGAGGGTAATGGATTTTTTCTCTGATGCAGAGCAAAGGAAGTCAGGTCACAGGGTTGAACAGAAGAGAGAGAATACTAATCTGTTAAAGTTTTTAAGAGCTCTCACAGAGCTATGACCCTGTGAAGACTTCCTGGGTTTAAAATTTGTTTTGGGTTTTTTTTTTTTCAGGTTAAAGGCACCATGAAGAGACTACACTGAGAGAAACGGAACAAATCAGTACTGACATCTTAACGTACATACAAAAGCAAACAAGATGGTCAGCCACTAGACCAGTTATTTTTATATGACTGTTTAGAAATAATGGATTAACTTTACTTATTTACTAATTTGTTAAAATAAACCAGAAAGATTCATTTTCAGAAGGACATGTAAACAATAGGGCTTTTAGATGTATAATACAGAAAAAATAGTAATAATAAAATAAGACACAAAGGCACACTACTTTGTCTGCTTGGGGGTGGGGGTGGGGGGTAAATGATGCAAACAAAGTTACTCACAGGAGCTTGATGTAGTTTTTTTTTTTATATTTGGACCCTCAAACAGCCAAACTCTGCCCCCAAAGTTAGGTTTTGTGAAAGACCATGGCAAGACTGAGCACAGCAGCAAGTTAGTTATACTACATCAGCAATATCTCTCACAGGCGAAGATTTCAGAGCTCACAAAATGTCTTGTTCGTTTAAAGAGGAATAGAGAAAATGATAGATAGATAGATAGATAGATAGATAGATAGATAGATCAAATAGTAATTGTATTATTGGTATTTTAACCCTTAAAAGGCTGGGCAGTTTACACCACTCCACAGTTTTCTATTGGTCACGGAAATATTTCACTAGTCCATCTGGGAAATGGCCGTTTGAAAATGTTTTCAGAGGCAGAACCTTCAGAAACAACATCACCTGGTGATTGGACGATCGTTCTTCTCATCACACTCATCACAGACCAGTCCATATCAAGCCACGGTATGACATAGCAGCTAGACCCTGTTGTTAGCCGTTAGCTTAAACTACGTTTCAGTGCTTAGACTATTGTCTTACATTAAATTATACCACACACATGTACCATTTACCACTTATATGTGACATGAACAACAACAATCCCCACCAAGTTCTCCCGGTAAACTTCTGAGGAGCGCATATTTCGCCAGGTATCGCTGAGTAACCACGACTTCCACAGACTAAATGGCATCGTTGTCGGAGAAGGCAACCAGGAGGCCCCATGAGGGCAACCAGCGGAGACACGATTATCACAATGGTGTTTGGAGTCCTTCCCATCTTTTTCACAACCAGAGGAGCCAGTTGGTAGATCAAACTCTTACCGACACCAGTCAGGAGAAGAACAAAAACGTGATTTCCCATGAGAAAAGATTAAGTGACGCTCTTTGCTCTTCTTTTAAAGAAGAAGTTGAGTCAGTTTCTGATAAAACTGCAGATATTGCCAGATCCACAGAGACTGCTTCACATGCCGTCCTGCTGTAGTCACGTCTGGAGCTCCTGCCTCTTTCCCCTGATCGGGTCTTTCAGCTTTTAGCCGAGTGAAGTTGTAGAGGTTTGGAGCTTGGCAAGATGGATCTGCGTGATTTCAGACAATGAATCAGGCAGGTCCATCTGCTCTACAAAGTTATGTAGCCTGATGATTGTAGGCAAATTCAAGGAACTGAGAAGCATTTTGAAAAAGAAAGTTAATATCTCTTGGCAAATTTGAGCTATATTCATTCAACGAAACCAAAATGGCTTGAAAATGTCACAAAATGTCACTAAACGCTCTCAAGGGTTAAGGTACTAATGAGTCCTGGAAGCCCGGGAAGCTTTCAGCTGGTTTAGTTGCAAGTGCACTAAAGTTGTTATTCTGCAGTCTTTTCATTTGTCCTCTGTCACCACCCACATCCAGACTTAGTTTTGTGTTTTGTGAAAAACACCAAAAAATGGTACATTTTTAAACTTGGTTAACTGTGGTATAATCTTCCTGAGAATCAGACAAACAGACACAAGTCAGTCTGACCTACTTCTTAAATTTAGCCTTCAGTCATTTCTTTGAATTTCATAGTGAGAAATACAATCTCAGGTCTTCATAGAGGTCTTTATCTCTTCTTAAAGAGTTTATTTAGCTGTCCCAATTCTGCACTTTCAGAGAGCAGGAGGTGGAGTTGCACCTTTTGCAGCAAAAAACAAACTGGCTTATGGAAGCTGCTCCATCTGATGTAGCTAAGTTCTCTTCCTCCATGTCTTCGTCTGCTTTCATCAAACCACTGCAGAGAGAGACAACGGGAGCTGGAGACACAGAAGGAGAGAGAACATCTGAAAAGCAGGGAGGAAAAAAGATGAGGAAGAGAGGAGAGCCTAATAATCAGGTGAAGCAGGATGGCACAGCTGGGTAACAAGAACCAAACACAAGAAGTTCAGAAGAAAAAGGGGAGAAGAAATATGTTTCACATTTGAAGTCACAAATATAAACCATACAGGGTGAACGCCATGAACATTTAGACTTTTTCTCCAATTCCACCTGTCAATCTCACTGCCTTTTAGAGGGATTGTTCAGCTGTAGGTGGCTCCCTGCTTTGTGAATAAAACTCTCTGTCACAGCTTGACTCTTGTTCAGTAAATGCACCGTGAGTCTGTGTGAGAGTACTCCCCTGGTCCTGGAGTCATCATTGACTTTCAGAGAGTGTCAGTTAAACTCCATGTAAAATCCTGGCTCCTATAAGTGACAGAAAACTCAGAGTGGATATGGAAAGGGAGATACTTGATTACTAATTCTTCAGCAAAAGTAAGGCATTTTAGAGGTTTCACTGGCCAAGGAATTTGGCCTCCATCACTTTACCTTGTTATCTTTCTCACATTAGTGCAGGAATTTAAGTTGAACTTGAAATTATCATGGTTTATATCTACATCATTTCATAGTAATTCAGTTGAAAGTTACATGCAGTGTTGCATTTCCAGCATCGCATCCAGTTCAGAGCTGCTTGGCACCATGGTGTTGACAACTCACCGGCCCTGTTTACACGGAAACGCTCTGACCTGAAACGCAAAGGTTTTTCCTTTGCGTCTTCAAAAACGATCTGCGCTCAGACGGAGACTCGGGAACGACTGAAAACGCTGTAGTGTGCATGCCAGTCCAGTAGATGGCGATGTAGGTTTGCAGAGAAACAGCGCTGTTACAACACACGTACGAAGAAGAAAAACTTTTCACAAACAACAATGGCGAGTGGACGCACGAAGACGCAGGAGTTTCTTGTCTGGACAACAAAACTGTCTGGATAGTTTTGTCTGGATAACAAACCGAGCACGGTAAGCATCACACATGTTACTCGGTAGACGGCCGAAGCTGTTGTTGTTCCTGGTATGCGCGCGCAGCCTTAGAATACTGCGCATGCGTAGAGGTCAGCGTTTGCCCCTGAAACGATGAATCTTGTTCACATGAGACGGGGTGGCGATGCGTTTTGAAAACTCTCCGCCTTGGACCCTGGTTTCAAGAGTTGGCAGATTCAAGCACTCCGGGCACTGGTCTCATGTAAACGGGAGGCTAAAACGCAATCAAAACGTCTTGGATACGGCCGAAAGCGGAGTCGTGCAAACAGGGCCTAATGTCTACACCCTGCAGTGGACTTCCTACTGTGAGCCTGGAAGTTGACGAGCCGCCATTACTGCGGTGGTAAAAGTCCTGTGACTAGCATACGTCTGAATGAGAGTGATCAGCAGAATAAAAAAAAATCAAAGTTTTTTTGTTTTATCAGTGTAAAAAAAACCATCATCTCAACGCTCTTTGTGTAACTATCAGGTAGCGATACTCCTTCCTGTTCAGTGCCAAAGTTATTGAAATACGTAAGCAACACATGGCTAATTGAATATTCATGAGATGAACACGGAGTTGGAGCTGGTGGTTAGCATGCTCAAGGCTATCCAGGTTCACAGCAGTGGAGACGTAAATCTGATGGAGGGATAAACAACAAAAGGACAGCACTTAACTACCAACAAACGGAGGACAACACGTAACTATAACTGAACCAGAGGACCCATTTTCACGGCTGGTTGTTTAAAGTTTAAGGTGAACAGCGGCTGCAGCTGAATTCATCAGGTTATGAAGATCAGAATCGTCAATGGGTGAGCAACATAGTTAATTTAAAATGCAGAGTTTTGTGTTGGTGTTTTGAGGGACATGTGGCTGTGAGCTGCTAATCAGAGCTAATAAGCTGTGGGCTAAGTGGGAGTTGACTGAAGCTACTGGTTGCCTAATGTGTGAAATGAAACAAAAGACAGATCAGAAGCAGATTGTCATAATAAATGATCTATTCAATCCAACTTGCAAGCAAATAGATGGAATTATGAGTTTTTTCCAGTCATTTTGGAGTTCTGGTCGTGTGTAATCTGTGTTCAGAGACGGCTGTAGAAACAGGATGGTCAGCTCGGGCTGAGGTTGGGTTCAGTTTATCGTCTTGAACTCTGGTGAATTTTCGGCTGAAATATGTGGCTCCAGCCTTGCTCTTGTGAGACATGATACTGGATCAGTCTTTGTGTTTCTGTCTGTTTTGTTGCTGTTGGACGCTGCTTATGCTCGATGGTTGTTTTTGACTGAATTCTGGAGGTTGGTCAGCTATAAGAGTCTAGCGTGAACTCTTAACCTCATTTCACATTTTTACGTTATTTTTTAAATAGATAATTGACGTGAGTAAAATCCTTAATCTGTGAAATATATCTAAAGTCAGACACCTGCTCAGACAGCAGGTGGGAGTAGACATGCTGTTCCACCGCAGTAATGGCGGCGTCCACAAATCAGCTGTGGGATTGGTCTATAGGCTTGAACTACCAACGAAACAATAGTAGAGTATCACACGGGTAGGTCTATTCAAGAGGGCCAGGGGAACAAGATGCTGTGGGAAGCTGCTGTCGCCACATACATAGGGAGATTGAAGGGTCCTGATGTTGGGTCTTTTGTCTTAAGCACCAAAGTGCTTTATCATACAGAGGAGATGTGTGAAACACACTGAAGGACAAGGATTTGGGTGTTTGTCAGTGCTCAAGAGCTAGCATCGTGTCTAAAATACTCCTGATTCACAGTAGAACACATTTTCCGTTAATGTCTGAAATCTAAATGAGTATTTTTATACCATACATGCGTTCATTGTATTCCACAATGCAATATGAAGAGTAGTTAATGACCAATAGTCAGTCAAAATATACCATCATGCATTGTGAACAAAAGCCTCTGAAAGACAAAGACGTGATGTTTGTCTGCTCTCAGATGGATGAGAGGAGCGTCTAGTGACAAGATGCAACACAAAAACACAGAACAGTTCATTGTTGGAGATATTTTTGCAAAAATCAATCAAACTTTATTTATATAACACTTTTCATACAAAAATGTAGCACAAAGTGTTTTACAAACAGACAGATAAAATAAGACTAATCAGCCTAATGTTTCAAGAAGAATACATTTTTTGACAAAATTATAGCTTCCTTCAAATGAATGCAGGCATGAGATCATTTTCTGAAAACACAAATCAACAAGTACATTTTGTTAAGTGTGGCATAAAAATGCATTTTTTTTGGCAAAAACATCCATAACGTTAATGTAATTATTGTGTCAATTCAAAGACAAAATAAATGATGTCTGTTAAGTTATCATTAAGAGCTGACAATTAATCACAGCACAATTAATCAGCAACAGTCCCCACTTGCTGCAGATATTAACTGAACAATGGCGAAAATATCATTGTCAGTGGCCAGAAAAGTGTCTGAAACTTTTTTTTATGAGCCAGTGGATGCACTGTGTAGCCCAGAAACAGAGAAATTCACTGTCATTTAGGAACCATATTTATAATATCTTACAATGGACTGAACATAATATCAAAGTTTACCATGACAGTAATTTTTCGTAGTATGTTAGTGACAGATTTCACCACGTTTACTCTATGTTTACAATTTTAAAGGCCTATGTTATAATCTGGTTGATTTAACCAGGAGAAATTTAAAATGGATGAAACCATCTGAGAGTTTATTTATTTTGTAAAAATTATCTGTCTATATATTTGATTGGTAGAACTGTTTATTTTTGTTTATTTATTTGTCCTTAACTTAGAATTTTAGCATTTTTACATTTAAGTGCAATTTCGTTCACTGGCTGCTCTGTTTGCCTTTAATTGCCCCTGGGGACAAATAAAGTTTTTTGATTTTAAATTTATCATGTAATAAATTTTAATATATAATTGAAATGATTTCAGGTTAACAAGGGATCTACAAATTTCACAGGCTTACAATGCTGCCAGTCAAACAAACATTTCTACATCCACAAAGTCCAGAGAGTAGATCTAACACAAATGTGGGTGTCCAGGGCTTGGTTTGAGTTAGTTTGGGGCTTTATGTGTTGCTAGATCCTGCTCTGATCTATTAACTGTAGTCAAAATGTGAGGCATTGTCTACTTCCTTAATTGGTGAAAACATTTAATCTTTGGTAAACACCATACTTTTTCTTGAGTATCTCTTGTATTAATTAGAATGAATCATTAACTCAAATCAATAACTTACCTTTGACAACTACCATCCATCAGTTTTACTACTTTCCACCAGATGGGGTCTTTTGTGTGAGTATTTGACACCACTCAAAAAAGTAATGCCTAAAAATCCACATTTCTGCTAATCACTGACATATCCCTGACAAAAAAAAATACTTTTCATGTTGTATGCTGACAATTTTGTTTCTGCCTTTTTTCACCTCAATAAAAGGTGGCATCATGACAAAAACTTGGCATTTAAAGGATTCAAATATTTGGAAATTCATTATTATGAGTATGATATTAAGTTAAAGGTCAAGCCCCCCAAAAAGTTGAGAATAAAAACATTTTTATAGATACCTTATGAAAAGTGCATTTAGTGCTTAGTGGTATGAGTGTGAGTATTTGACATTGTGCAGTAAATGATACTGCTTAAAAATCAGTGTTGCTGCAAATCACTTACATATCCCTGGCTGTAATAATTCAAAAGAAAAAAAAATCTACTTTGCATGCAAAATGGTGAAAATATATATATATTTTTTTAACCTACAATTTGGTGGCATCATGACAAAAACCTGGCATTCAAAGGGGTAATATCTTTAAAAGTTAATTAGTATTTGATATCAATAATTAGGGCAGGTACAGGTGCAGAAATAGTGAAAGCAGAATATTATATAAATGTATAATAGTTTTTACAGCTTGCTTTTATAAAGCATATTTTTGCACTTCACACTTAAATGTGACCAATTTTAGACCCGGCCCTGAGGTTTAAAAATGTAGAAAAGAAAAATTTTCATGTTACTGCACCACCCAACCAGCACCAATCAAGCGCACCCAGGATGGTGATTGACCTCCAGGTGTGCTCAGGGCCTATCGTCTTTCCATGAGATATGCCAAACAGCTCCAGGAGTTACCTTCAGTGAGGTGTGGGAGGTGTCCTGTTGATTTTTAACCTGTTATTGTTTCAGACGTTGAGACAGCACAGCCTGTGAGCCCAACCTAACCTGTGAGCTTAAGTTTTGATGCAAACTCTCTGGAGCATGGTGCACCACATGGTTGAAGTGACACAGAGGGGTGGAGTGGTAATACTCAGAAGAAGCTGAACAGGAAAGCAAACTGTGTTGAAGTTTTCCTGCAGGTGCACAGGTGACTACACCAAAGCAGGAATACGAGTGACAGGAACCTGGTAGCCGTGTTTACAATGTGTGTGCATGGCTTCATCAGCTGTAGAGCAGTTTATTTCTGTTTATACCTGTTATGGTCGTGATATTGTTTCATTGTTACACCTCTATGTAGTTCTTTGGCTAAAACTTGTCCATGGTTACGTGAGTCTTTACTGGTGCATTTATGGTTGTAATTATATTTTGTTTATTTGTTGTTGAAAATACTGGTGTCATACCAGTAATGTGCATCCTTCAAACTTTTAATTAGGTTTACATACTGTAGACCCACAAGCTATATATTAGCTCATGTAGACTCATAACAGACAACCATATTGTCAAAATCTTAAACACATTAGCCAGGCTGGCATTAATTAGAATAAGTGCACATTTAACTTTTCTAATGTTCCCATGGAATTTTCCATGGATGTTGGACTTTTGAGTTGTGTCTGTATCCACCTCACCAGCTGATTTTAGTTCATTTACACCTGGAAATGTACGCACATCAGTGTGCCTTCACTTGTCTCAAAATCAGATCAGTGGCTCTTGAGATTTCAGGTTTGACTGACAGGTCGAAAAAGCAAAAGACAGATGGGTGGATGAAAGGCAGGGGAGAAGATCAAAACTGAGATATTGAGGAAAAAGAGCGGTGAGAGTTGAGGAGGAAAACTTTGAAAGTGAAACTGCAAGTTCACTATAGAGGAAGTGAAGCTACTGCAAAGCTTCACCTGAGAAATGTTTTAAAAATAATTAATTCTTACTCAAGACTAGAGAGGGGTGTGGAGAACTGATTCTACTTTAGAACCTGTTCTGAGGAAAAAACTAAAATAATTTGTCTTTAGGCCTCACAATTATCAGTCCTTCCCACTTAATTCAGTGTTTTTTTTGGTAAATAATGCCATGCGCTAACAAGAGGAAGTCGGCACTGGTGACAGTAAAGGTGAAAAGAAGCAATAATGGTGGACAGGATACAGAGGCAGTTTAAAATGTGGTTTTTATTTTACACAGAATGATGCCAACAGTGCAGTTTGTAGTGTCTGTGGCTGTGAGGCTTAATGGATGGAAGCAACATGAATACACATTTATTGATGCAGTGGGGCATTAAATATCAGGAGTTCACGTGTTTGATTCTGTTGACACAGAAAACTTGTGTAGGACTGTTTTTTTTTCTAGAAATAACCTCTGAGATTGCATGGATATGTTTAACAAAACCAAAAGTCACATGCAAGAAAAAGGATTATCGATAAGGAGCTACACTTAAAAAAACAAACAAACAAACTATTGTTACACCTTAAAATAATTTAATAATACATCAACAAAAACAGTGAATTGGTGTGTAGTTTTATCACAGCAATTTTTTTCACCTTCTTGTTTTTTCTGGTCAGAAAAAGACTTCAAGGACAAAACATTTTTAAACAAGTTTTATTAAATGTACGAGGGAGAGAGGGATAAAGGTGCATTATTTTGGCCCCATTGTGCTCTCTTCAATAACTTGACAGTAATATGTCATTTTTTTTCCAATCAAAGGTCACTATACAGTCTGCCATGTCGTTTTTTCCTTTGGAAGCCAGGAGTGAAGACAGTACATTTTTGCACATACAGGGGTATTAAGGGAAGGACCTCTGACGTTTGTTCCCCAGTGGTAAGCCTTTACCTGACAGTACTATATCAGGATGGTTTTAAAATGCATGAAAAATGGATTTTAAAAAAATAAGGCTTATTTCCATTTTCTGTGTATTCACTTACTCCTTGCAATAGGGGTGGGAATTGAAAACTAATTCCAGTTGGAAATCAATAAGAACTAGTTCACAGTATCAATATCATTAGTCATAATGCTTGAAAATGGCCTTAGTTCCTTCCAATTCGCTCTGCAAGCCTTTCGAATTAAGGATGTCATGCTCTGATTTGAGGCAGTCAGCAAAAAAGATAAAGAAGTCAAAGATCATGGCAGACAGGGCATGGACTTGGTCAAACTAGTTGCTTGATTTTACACATGATGACATCGACCACACAATATCCTGTGACGGTGTGATTTCAAACGGATGTGGAAACACCAGCAGCTTGCAGAAGCATTTGGTTATGCAGCACAGCATTGCATTTCCTGAGTGACGTGAAGTTGTTGCCGCTCAAAGCCTGTGTAGATCAACTTTTTTGCCCACTCAGAGTATCAGAGAATCGATAAGGGAAACGAAAAAACAAGCATATTGATAAGCAGAATCAATAGAGGCATTGGTATCAATAAAAAACTTATCAGTTGCCATCCTTACGTGGCAGCATTACTTTTATCTCTGTAGCTGTGTTTCCATTACAGTTTTTCGCAAAATAAAAGCAATATTTCTAAAATTTCAAAGTATAATTGCACTTTGGACGTGTTTCCATTGAAGGTTGTTTTGGGCTGGAGCCTGGTAACTCTCCTGAAATCTCATCCCACGAGATTTCACTGCAGGAAGATGGACACCCAAATCTGTCGCGTGTAGGTGTTGTTAGGTTTACATCTACATCCCTGACAGTTTTGAACAAAAGACGAAGACAACGGGCGATAGTTCAGAGGCAAAGTCTGTATGTGTGGCAAAGGGCAGGCGTAAATGATTTCTGGAAGAGGATGGTAAACGATGAATTCACTGACGAACTGTGGATTCTTCTGTCCACACGTATCGCGCCATCTCTTCTTCAAGAGAAGTGGTCATGTGACCAGGTACGTCACGTCCTGTGACATATCATTGCGGAAAAAGTGTTTCCATTGTGCTTTTGCGATATATTTTAATATCGAAATGTCTGAGAAACCTCCACATGAAAGTGTAAATGGTTTTTAGTGATATTTGAGTGTTTTGTCGAAATTCAGGTGTTTCCATTACCAGTTTATTATTGCGCTATTTAGACTTTGCACATTTCCAAGAGTAATGGAAACGCAGCTTGTAATGCAAATAGAAATTCAGATTTTTGATTTTCAATTGGACTATTAGGTTAATGGAATATTTATCCAAAAAGGAAACGTTTTGATTATTTAACTGGATTAACGGATACATCCTTAGAATAAACATAAAAAATTAACCATGGCACAAAAACAGCACAGGTTGGATCGCTCATGTTTAAAAATAGCCCTGAGGGGAGTAAAGACAACTTTCTAGTTGAAAGTCTGACTGTCCCCCTGCACTGTTAATGAGTGAGTAATTACAGTAGCTGCACCTTTCCCACGGTTCAGTCCGTTAACATCTACGTTGATCTGTGTCCTTGATTATGTGATCACATTTACCAGGGAGGGAAATCTCAGTGGAAAAAAACAAAACAAAACACAGAGGAATGAACTCATAACTCACACAAACCTGCTTGAGGAGTTACTTACATTTTTGCTCATCAGGGTCAGTGGATTACTCGGGGATAAAGTGTGTCCTTTACACACGTATGTGTACACACTTTCACATGCATAGCAAACCACCTTTATCTGGATACCTGGATTACACAGGGATGAGAGTCGACTCTTGATATTGACCCACTGACTAAACACACACACACATAAACTTCACATTTACTCACATTGCATATTTCAACAAACTGCCCATATATAGCACTGAGTGTGTATGTTTTACACAGTCAGTTCAGTTTGTTTGTTGTTTGAAACACATGGTGTTTGATTCTGGTCTTGTATTATCTCTCATGTCCTTTTCTGTCTGTCCTTGTCCTAGTTTAGGGTTCTTTATTTGGTATTTGAACTCCTGCAGTTGTTTAATGGAAACAGACAGGGTGACTTACAATAAGACTTCCTGATCTTGAATAACATTTTTATGTGTAAGGTGTCTCCATATTCAAAAGCTAGCATCCAGGGCTGGAGTGGAACAATTTTCTGACATGGAGTTTTAAAGTTCAGACCAGCCCACCTAATGTATGACCTTAAAGTGGAGGTACAATTTTAAACTCACTAACATATAATTTTGAAACAGTGCCATAGTATCTATAATCTTGGTTTTTCATAGTGAAGTTTAAAGACTCAAATTACAAACTTGATGGCAAAGTTAGTCTGTCCGTGTCAAATATAAACTATTTCTTGAAATTGTTCTCAACTCATAATTCATGAGGCCTTCAGGATACAGCCTAGATCTCAGCTGGGGGTCAAGAAGGTTTCTTCCCAATGATTCGTTTGATATTTAGTCGTGCTGCTTTGTTGGTTTAATCGGCCCAGTATTATGAAATATTCTTTAATCTGTTTCATCTCTTTCTTATGCCTTTTGAAATATTTTATCAAGCTGTGCAGCATTTTGTAATGTCTGCTTTTGAAAATAACCATTTGAAGGAACTCTGTTGTTGTTACTTTATTGCATTTTTTTTTTATCAAATCTGTGGTCATCAACTAAAATGAACACATTTCCATATGATAGATGTAATTAAATGACTGTTTTAACTTTTCCATATCATTGTGGTTTAAATGTTTGCCTTTTAAAATGCTTGAAAAATTTCTTTGAGATTCAAAGTCTTGTTTGTCATTAAAACAGTATAATAACTAGTCCTTATTCTGACTACAAAAAAATACAGCCAATGTTGTCTAAGAACTGGAGGTTGCTCATCTTACCTCAGTGGCTCACATTGTCCCAGCAACACTACCACAAAGATTGAAATGTAATTTAACTACAAACGGTGCTATTTAAAGTGCTGTTCCTGCTGTCATAAAATGTGCAGTATGTATGCCCTGAGAGAGAAAGAGAGAAAGAGAGAGAGAGAGAGAGAGGGAGAGAGATCATACAACCTGCATAATCTATTTGTCACTGTACAGCAGCCCTCATGGCCCCACAACCTGCCTTGCCCACCGGGCTTTGTCCCCATTTTCAGATTAGTCACTCCATTCTTGGTAGAATCCTTTAGTAACCAGCCTTTAAGGAGCCTTTGTGGCCTATTGACTGCTAGGCTGTATAACACAAGAATTTTTAGGTTTACTTTTGTTTCTTAATGCCTTAACCAACCCCTAGCAACTTCAATTGCTGCACCTACACTAGCTAACATACTTGATATGACAAAACTCATAGAGGGTAAATAGACTCAAGCTCGGCACTTTTCTGGTCTTGCTGAGACGAGACTAGTCTCACAATTCAGTTCTTTAATAGTTTTTCTGCGCACCACTGATGTAGCAGTGGAAGGAACATGGAGTAAAGTGTTTCGCCTAAGGACACATCAACATGTGACAGCCGGAGCTGGGCTCAACTCTCAACCTTCTGACTGATGGTAAAGCAAATTATCAGACTTAAGGTGCGTTCACACCGAACGCGACTTTGGCGACCAAGATCGCGTCGCAAACCCAAGTCCTGTCGCCTGTGCATAGCTCATTTTGTCCGTTGCTCAGTGACGTCATGCCTGTTCGAGTTTCACCCCGCAATATCATATCATATATCATATAATAGGACGTATTAGCTGACATTATTCCAACTTTATCCTTTTCACTCACCTGCCAGCCACAAAACACTGCAGCTGATGGCCCTGCAGCAGCATCTTCTGTGAGTTCAATGTGGTCCGTCTAGGCGGAACTAATGTACTCACTAACTAAAGTTCCCCACACGGACATAGATTGTCACTCTGTGGGCCGGAAGAAAAACAGTCTGTCACAGCTGTCAATCACGCACCCATACAACGCTGATTGGCTCTCACGGCGCGACATTGCCTGAAAAGTTCAAATATTTCAACTTTGATGACGGAGCGCCGTGACCTGCTCCGCATCCAAAGTGACCCCAAAGTTCCCATCTGCAGCAACAGGGGCACCGCCCCCATGTCTCCAAAGATGTGACCAAGTCGCCCAGAACGCGTCCGTCGCGTGAGATCTGGTCGCGCGTGGTCGTGGCTGATCGTGGCTGTACATTGACTCTGCATGGAGAGTGGCCGCCGAGGTCGCCCGTGTTTGGTGTGAACGCACCTTAAGTCACTGACATCAGGATGTGGTAACACTATGCAAGGGTGTGATGACATAGGTGGTCTGACCCCCTCTTGAATTTTAGATGCCAAATTCAAAATCCTTAACTGTGATCGGCTATCTGCTTCTCATCTACCTGGTGTCCTTTGTCTTTCAATAGAGGCTGCACAGAGAGCTGTTGCCTCACAGCAAGATGGTTGCTGGTTTGAATCTTGTACAGGGCCACTCAGTGTGATGTTTGCATGTTTTCTAGTGCATGCATGGGTTCTCTTCAGATTGTCCAGCTTCTTCTGACAGACCAAATGCATGCTCTGTAAGTTGATTTTGACTCTTTTGAGTGTGTCTTGTTGTTTGACAGCGTGGCTAGAATTCAACCCTCTGCAATGGTTAACATGAGAGCTGCCAGGATTAGAATATAAGTAATAATAATTTTACTTTTCACATTTAGATGACATAAGTTGACATAAAAACGGCAAGTTATTTGTATTTATGTGTTTACACAACAGTTATTGGAGAAATAAGTAACTTCATATCTGATTGTATTTTGATCAATCTTAAAGTCAGTGACTTTTTGAGGGGTGGGTGGTGGTGATGGGTGTGACAAAGTACTGTCCTCAAAGATGAGGATTTTTTCCATAAAATCAAAGAACCTTATTTATTCATGAGGACCTACAGTATATTCCTACAAAAGCAGCCATGAAAACAAAATATTAAGGTAATTTGTAGATGAACAAGAGACAACGTGCAGTCTTTGAAGCAGTTTTAAAATTAGAGACCATTGCTCTTTAAATTCTTTCTGGGATTGTTTAGTCTTCTTTAGGGCTGTGCAATTTATCACAAATTAGTCTAGTCACATCGAGCAATGTGAGTCTTTTCAAAAAACATATTGTTATAGTTTGAATTTATTGCAATGAATTAAAAAGAAAATAAATATAATGTGGTAAAGTAATGTTACTGGAGATGTGATATAACGCCCCTGCTTTCAAACTTTTTGCTAAAGCTGGCTCTAAGCTACCTTTAGCTTCCTTTGTGCCAGTTTAGTGGAGAAAAAGTGCCTCAGATTTATTTTAGATTCAGGAGAAACATGTTGCAACTACAAATGTTGTATAATACATGAAGAGGCTAGGTTATCAGCACTTTTTGTCTTTTTTTTTTACATTTTCACAAATTCTACAGTCATTGCAGTATTGAACAGTGTCACACATCACATGTGTTCACGTATTATTGCAGGCCTAGTCTGTCTTTGTTTGAGTGCTCGTGCTTTTTTCACATGGATGTTTTTTGTATTTCTCAAAGCCCTTTGTAAAATCTTTATAAATAGTAGTAGAGAGAAAATCGGGAAGTAAAACTGTCCTTCCTACTACGTAGGAATTATTCACCGTATATCGACCAGACAGCATGTCTGTCCCTCCATGTTCCTCTCCTTCTGTGAGGGCTGTATGTATGTTTTTGCATTGTATGAGCAATGCATCAACATTTGGTTACACTCTGAACTGAGCAGGATGTGCATGTTTGCATGAAATTGAAGGGGAAGGATGAGCAGCAATAAGAAATATGAATTTTCCTGAGCTTTCTTCTGCTTGAACTGGCAGGCAACATGCAAGATATGGCAAAAAAATATTACTTCTTGAGGCATGGAATTCATATCAGCATGCATTTTGGTGTTTTTATGTCAAAGCTATGTGGAAAGTGTTAACATTGTTGTTTCAAGTCAGGTTATTATATTTGTTGTCTGATGTCAGACGTAATTTGACATAAAATGTCACTGTGAAGTGTTGGGAACACACCTGACTTAGTGCTTGATTTTTGAACTCTCTGTGTTTTTATCTGTAAGGGGAGTGGGTAGCTGCTTATCTGATATACCCTGCGTATTCTCTAACTTTACCTCTTCATGCAGAAACACACACAATCACACATAAGACTGCAGCCGACACACAAACTGCACACAACTGTAGCACTCAAACACACTGAAACATCACTGGATGCCCTGTAAACTGGGCTGAGAAATCTTTATTGAAAGTCTAATAAGGCTGTGGTTATTAATCCACTTCATATAACACACCGTCATCTCACTGTGGGAAGATCCTCACCTCAGCACTCCAGACGGGACTGCGGATCGATTGCATCTCCATCTAAGATATTAAATGGGGCTAAAGAACCATCATGTGGGAGTGTTTTCCACCCTTAGTCAGCCTCTCCCAGGAAACTGCAGATCTTTATGTACCTTCAATATCTCGACTGATGCTAATGAGGAGGCAGATGACAGAAACTTATTAAAGGCTCAACAAAGAGTCGCCTAATGACAGCTCTGGAATCAATTTAAAACCTGTTTTCATGAGACTGCGCCATTGTCATGAGTGATTTCATACTTTCTCGAAAGATTTCACTTCAGCTGACTAACTTCTTTGATTAACACTGGTCTGAAGGCAGATTTTTATTACATTTGAGCAAAATCAAATCTCCTTAATTAGGTGAATGCAAATCTCTGCTTTGAACCCAGAAGGGAAACAATAATTGGCACAAAAGTGTTTTGAAAATAATAAATAAGACAGTAATTTTGGCTGTAATCCCTCTTTTGTGAGAGCTACATGAGACAGGTAAACCCTCTGGATGTCTTGAGCTCTTACTGTCATAACAGAGTTTAAAACCCCTTCAGCTGTGGCTTTGGGCAGATTAATGCCTCGTGCACACAAAAGCAAAGTCAACTGAAAACAGAAACCTTCTGTGGTGTTTTTGCTGTTCATTTACGCCACAGCAGTGTTTTTGGGCCCTTTGAAGGGCAGCTTTTGAAACAGGATGGAAAGTGAAGTATTTGAAAAAAGAAGCATTTCCTTTTTATTTTTTGAAAAAGGGGCTTCACACACAAGTGCATCATGCTTTCTTTCAATCACCTTGACTGTGAAGGTGGATAAAGCAACAACAACTGGCTCCAAAATTGTGTTTGTGCTGCTTACACTCAGTCAAATGTTCTTCAAATATGCTTGCTTCATAGTTTACAGTCACACTACTGTGCTAGCTCAGACTTCTTATAATTTAAACCTTATTCATGCTGTCATATCAAGCCGAAAGAAAGCTCCTGTGACGCTTCACCTCCACTCTAAACGACCATTCAACCAAAACCAGACAAGACAAGGGTTTTTTGCATTTCGAAAGGGCCCTGGCCACCCCAACTACAGTGTTTGGGTCTGCCCCTGCTTTTTTTAACTAAAAGCTCTTGCAGGCTTGTTGGTTTTCTTTCAGCCAGCAGCAGGACAGAGGGTTTTGCCGATGAAGTGCACAAAAACAAGGCAGGGAGTCATGTTTAACTGAGGTAAAATACACAGACAACTTATTTTTCTTTCCTGCCTGCATCAGTGGTCCATAGTGACCGGTGCTGCTGCTGAGAAAGTCACCATCTGGTTTCATGAGTAAACCAAACACACTCATGTACAGAGATTTCATATTTGTGCTGTATGCACACACACGTACAGACCATCTCTGATCTCTGCACTTTTTTGTGCACTCACTCCTTGACGGTAAAAAGGAGCTTATGAAGTGATGAATGTTGCCACATCTGCAAATAGTACAGCCCTGCTTTTATACACAATGCTGCTTTCACAGGCAAGCTGCAGTTTTAAATTGACTTTTGGGCAGCATGCCCTGTCATGCAAAGGTAAAATGTCAGACTGAAGTGTAATGTTGTGTCGGGCTGGGGAGGAACTCTGATGATTGATCAAAGTTGAGGTGAATGGACAAATTTGTGAGGCTGTGCACAATTTGCTAGGATAAGCTCAATTTGCAATAATTGTTCAAATCACAAAAGTGACTCTGTGGGACCCAGATATCATCAACCTGGGTGCCTGATATCAAACTGCAATTCTTTTTACTATTACTGCTGCTTATATGACTACAGCAGTGTGATGTGTTAACTTTTCAACAAGTTTGTGTCATTGTTGGTTGGATTGTGTTCTCACTGCAAAGGAACCACTCCAAGGGTTAATAGGAAGCAAGCCAAGACCACCTATTTAAGGCAAGCTTGTTGAGGTGTTTTGTACCGTAACAGGGATTGATTGGTGTGTTCATATAATTAAACGAACGTGCTAAGCATGGAAAGCCCACTTGTATCAGAACAACTCTCTAAAGCAGTTAAGATGTGATAAAGAATTTTGATGCATGTTACTTAAACTTAGATTTTTTATTCAGCATATGATGCTGTTAACTTACAGAACAAAAATACAGTGACATGATATTTAGGTCATTTCATCAGCTCGATTTTAATGCCTTGGAGAAAAGTCCCTTTTGCACATGGAGCTTACCTGCTGTTGTGGAAACGGAAACGCTGATAGAAAAGGTGCTTTAGATGATGAACGTGGTCTTCTTTGCCTGCCTAAGCCAGTTTAGTAGTTATGCAGGTTTCTGTCTCAACTACATGTTATTGAGCAAGATGATCAGTAACAGAGCACATTCTGCACAGGACCTTAGATCTCCTGGTGCACTAATATGTAGAAACATTGTAGTGTCCTGTGACATCGACTGTATGGGAAAATACATGTCAACAGTTTCTATTTTTGAAAGGGAACATTTCGGAGTGTGGCCTTGGTGAAGTTATGTATCTGTTATGAGTGTCTGTTTTTAGGCCTTTACCTGTCTCTCTATATCTCATTCCACCTCACACATCCTCACCCTCTTTTTCCTCAATGACCTGCTGTGAATTCATCCTTACCCTCCTCTCTCAAGGATTATTTTGAAGGCCATCCACTCCGCTTGGCCATCCGAGCTGAACAACAGCTTTAATTGGCCCAGAAATAGCCTAGGAGACTAGGATGGATCTGGGGGGAGGGAAAGTGAATGAGGAGGAGGACTAGGATGGGAATGAAGGCAGGGTTTAAGGATTTCCTGGATTTTAATGTTTCACTCTTATGTTTCCTTGCCTGAAGGAGAGACAGGGCTATGCCTGCCTTACTCAACCCTCGGGTGTCATAAATTATGTGTATAATAAGTGTTAGCGTTGTAGATATGTATTACAAATACAGTTTAATATTGATCAAGGGCATCAAAGAGGTGCTGTTTATTTAAAAAAGCAAAAAAACAAAGAAAAGCCCAGGAAAAGTGATATTTATTTTAACCTTTTAGTTTCTTCATAATTGATTACTGTGCTCATCAGCCAGAAAAGAGAATTGAATTTGCTGCTACTCTTTTTCAGGGTAATTGATTTCTCTCCCTGAAAGTCTTCTTAAAATAATGTTGAAAAGAAAAGGTTTGATTGGACTTTCTGTATAACAGAGCTGGATAAGGTCAACCTCAATGAGATTGTAATTTTTTAAATATGATGAATAATTCATAGAATACCGTACAAGAGGGAGATGTGCTGAATATTAGAACTGCTTTAATATTGTTCAGACCACAGGCTAAGAGGTGAAGATGATTCAACTGATAAACTAATTTTATTATTTATAAAGACGTTTAAACATATTGTCTAAAACATAGTTAATTAATTTAAAATACAAATACAAATATAAATTGATTTTTGGATATTTAACTCTAGCTTTTGACTAACATAAATGAGAGACATTAATATATTCACTTTGAGTACAGTATCCATTTGGAGTACCTAACTGCTGGGAGCGATGCAGCAGCAGTGCAGAATGATGCATAGTGACAGAAACTGGTCATGTTTTATTGATACTAGTGCCATTTTAGATGCTGCTTATTGATGAAATTCTTTATCAGTTCCCTCAAAAAAACACAGATTGGACTTGCATGGATTTTATGTGTCACCAATGCCAGACACATGACACTCCTGATATTTAACGGCATGCTGTGTGGAAAAATGTTTCAACGTGGACCTTTGCTCTTCACACAGGCACAGGCATTGTATGTTGTACTCATTACATCATGTTGTGTTGTTAATTCACAATTATTTAGTCAATTAAGCCACATGTTTGGTCTCCTGTCCCCCTTAGTAACCTCCTAAACTCCTTGGTTGTTGTTCATGTGGACTGCCCTTGCGAGGGCATGGTGTAATAGTTTTGGATGATACACAGAACACAGTGGAAGGCATTAATAAGGTAATAAATGAACATAAAAGTGTTATCCATTCCAGAAGAAGGCGGAACAGATGTTTATCTTGTCCCATTGTATTGACATGGACGAGGAAAGAAGGGTTAGAATGGTAGTGTCCTAATTTACCTCTGCATGCCTCTCTCTGTTAGCCTCTCATCTTACAAAGTGCAGATAGTGCTGCATGAATAGTATGCATATCCTGGATTTACATGTTTTGTTTTTACTTTAATCCACACTGGATTCAATTTAACTCAGCTCACCCTTCGCCATTAATTAATTATCATGTAAGTCAATAGCGCGTCAGTGCAGAAGCACAACAGCCATCTGAACAATCTAGAAAAAAATGTTAAAGACATAACCTGACTTTTGCTGAGAGAATAAAGTCTGACGTAATCATTTTTCTCCCCTATAAAAGTCTGTATATTTTATCTTGTTGCACTTATTTTACGTACTCAGCTATGTTTCAGTTTAACGTCTCCACCAAATTCTGTGCGGTAGCAGACTAAATCAAGAAAGGCAGGCTGGTTGTTCAGTCACATGGCTCTTTTCACTGACATGCTAACTGGATCTTGGACTCAACGGCTGACTGAATAACAGACTATCTGATTAACTAGCTGGCTGATAAAATGATCACACATTATCCTGCTGTCAATTTACCCAATCACGTCTCATCAGCTCATTAATCTTCTAATTTGCTATCTGCTCCAAACAAGCTCTGAACTACACACATCTAATTAGAGACACAAATGCTACCTGAAGTTCCCTAACAAAGACTGATGAGCTCCTCATATCCTCATGCACGCCTGCATGCAAACAGCCCCATGTATGCATAGAGCCTCAGACTAAGCATGTCTGTATTTGTCTGATGTTTGGATCAAAGTTTATTGTTTTTCAAGGAAAAAGGAAAACTGAAGGTTTGTGTTGTACCTGCATCAACTCCTCCTAACTTTTTGTACAAATATGATGCATGGTAAACCTCCTGATTATGGTGATAACCAGGGTCTGATGACTAGCAACCCCCTGCCACAGATTTTGCATTTATGCTGTCCAACTTCTTGGTTGAAGTCAGCACAGACCCTCAGGAGCTTGTGCAGAACCCAACAAGTCAGCTGCTGCATTACTGACAAATTTCTTGTAGGAAACACTGATTGATTGAAGTTTACTCAAATGGAAAGAAGAGGCTCTTGCAGCACTAAGAGCATGGATCTCTATCAGGACTGGACAACTCTGGTAACTAAGAAGGCCATATTGATGTTATTCTCAGTTTCAGAGGGCAAAATTCTTTCAAATGAAAGGATACTATCAATAAAGAAAACAAAAATGCCTTTAAATGAACATTACTATGAATAATTAAATATTGTCAGTATCTACATTTATGTTTTTTAAGCTCCAAACTGATCTGTAGTTCTAAATATAATGTGCTAAACATGAAACATTAAGCTAATCAAATCTACCTTTTCAGTGCAGTAAACTGTATGTTTTTTTAATTGTTTTACTCTTATATTATGAGTAAGTCCCACTGAGAATAAATGTTTCTTTTACAACTTAACCTGGCCAAGAAAGCATATATAAAAATCTTGGTTATTAATGGTTATTTAAGGTATTTTAGTAACTTTTGCCCAAATGCATTTGTAATACCTCATAAAAGATCTTTCAATCTACTTTTTCCACAAAAATAAAGCAGTATTTTGAGACAATTATTGAAATACTTTCCATTTTTAATGTTCTAATACATTTTGTCTTCATACATCATGCAGTTGTAGCAGGTTAAACAAAAATATTTATTTGCAGATTTTTTTTCATCGTAACTGCACAGTCTTCTACTCTGCTACCTTCCAGCTACCATGAGAGGCTGCCTTTGACCGCCTACGCAATCGCAATGTTGTAACATACATAAACTGCATATTTGGAGACAAATTGAGACATTGCGTTGTTTTTTATAACTTAATGAGTGCTTGGGGATCAGGCCAGGTCACATTTAAGTTTCATAACGTCTAACAGTTCAAATTTTTGTCCCAGTGTTTAAAGTCAGCTTGTTGTAAAGCACTCAGCACAGCTTTTAATTATTATGAAAAGGCAAATTGCAGACAAATAGGGTTAGGTCATGAGTTTGTGTTCTGTTGGAGTTAAAGATTGTGTCTCACTTTGCTGTTTTCCACCAAACTCGCACAGAAGTACCCCCTGTGTCCCCAAGCTACTTCACTGTGAGGGCAGGCAAACACACTAGCACACACCAGACAAATGTCCCATCCCAGGAGTGTACGTTTCCTACTGAGTGGGATTAGACACACAGGTCACCATTCCTCGGTGTGTAAACACACTCACACACATTCAGATGATACACTCACTGATTATTCATGACAAGCTGGTGCTCTTTGGTCTTAGTCCAAGTGTTTGTGTGTGTAACACAAATTAATAAATAATCATTAAGCCCCTACTCCCCTAATCTCATCCCTCTACCTCTTAATTATTTGTACCCGATCTCTTGTCTTCCAAAGGCACTCTCACACTCACATAAACTAACAAATAGACACACTACCACCACCATGTTAAACTGTAGGCATGATTTTCTTTTTATCAAAAGCTGTTATTTTTACTCCGGATGTAATGTGACGCACACCTTCCAAAAATTTTCAACTTTTGTCTCGTCAGTCCACAGAATATTTCTTCTTCTTTGGATCATGGCATTATGCGTTTGTCTTTGAGATCTTGTAGCCTTGTAGGTTTGAAAAAGAACCCTGTCATACGGGGTTGAACACTTGACGAAGAGCTGCTGCATTTTGGTGCCTCGTCCTCCACTGAATGGCTTGGATGAACGAGCAAGTAAACTGCTTTGCACATAACTCACCGCCCGGTCTTTGATTTTAATTTCAGATGGGTTTGGATTTTTTTCCCCTAATAAGTAAAATCATCATTTAGAAACTGAATTTTGTATTTACTTGGGTTGTCTTTGTGAGATATTAAAATTGTTTGATGATTTGAAACATTTAAGTGTGATAAATATGCAAAAAAATCAGGAATCAGAAAGGGGGCACACACTTTTTTATTGCACTGTCTGTACCATGTGTATGCTCTAACAGGTGACAAAATAATCTCACAACAGGAAGCAGAAGAGACAGCCTACAAGAAAAGCTGCATTGCATTTGTATTTCTATATGGCGCTTGCATGTGTGTCTCTGTGTGTGGGACATGAGATGGTCCAGTTGGCTTCAGATGGCAGCTTGCCTGCCGCAGCTGTGAAGGTTTAACAGCTCTTACCGTGGGATTAGCAGCTCAGTCTGAGCCAGGCTTGCGGCCTTGTCAGTGGTGATCGTGTCGCAGAGGCAGGCAGATGACAGAAGTGTCTGTCTTACTTCAGTAAACACTCACAAAAAACAAAGCAACTCACTAAAGATGAAGAAGTCTGTCTTTGAATCTGTGGAGAAGTTTCTCTTCTTCAGCCTTTTTAACTTCCTTGTCAACAATAACTTAAAGAAACAGATATTTGAGCACTTTAAAATCATGTTTTTGAAAGAATACAAGCTGGAGACTCTGACTGGTCAGATCCATTGCAATCGTAGCTACTGCTTAGTGGTTAGATACGCTGACCAGGTACACACTCAGCAGACAGAAAAGAAACAGCAGTGTGCAAAAAATGGGGCCGAATGATTTATGGGATGATTTATGACCTGGACCATAGACCTCTAAAATGTTGTTTGTTCAACCTTGATTGGAGTGGTCATTTGTACAAATCTTGGAGAAAATCCCTGAAAGCTTTGCCAAGAAATTGCATGTACAAGTAAGGGATAAACATGCTCAAATGAACTTGACATTTGACCCGCAACCTTCACCTTAACAGCCTCAGGGATGTATGCAAAAGCCACAGCAAAAGGACTGTGGTGAGTCAACAAAAGTGTTTCTTTTTTTGTGTTGGTATGTGATTGGTTGGGATTACATTTTTTGTGCCATGGCAGCAGATCTATAGAAAGATTTTAGTCAG
Organism: Cetoscarus ocellatus; assembly: GCA_037902135.1. NCBI lineage: Eukaryota > Metazoa > Chordata > Actinopteri > Labriformes > Labridae > Cetoscarus > Cetoscarus ocellatus. The sequence continues at coordinate 602,207 of JBAMNC010000414.1, forward strand.
AGCGACCTTGACCTTGCATGTCCAAAATGTATTATGTTTATCCTTGAGTCAGAGTGGACATTTGTCTAAACTTTGGAGAAAACACCTCAAAGCATTCACAAAGAAGAGGTCAACATAAGGGAAAAATATCTTTACCTTTGACTTTCGACCAATAAAATCAGATCACCTTTAAATGCACGTAGTATTTAGAAACAGCCTGTGAAGCCCTCTTGCGATCCAAGGGAGGTGGAGAGAGGGGAACATAATGCCTCCTGGCTATAGCTTGCACAGAAGCATTAATACCTCATATTCTATCATCTGCCATGAAATAGGGATTTTTAAAGTCATCAGATACTCAAGGTTTCCCTATCAATTTGGAGCCAGTCACTATTGGCCATTGTTTATTAAAATACATGAGCCGTTTATCAGAATTTAAGCAGTAAATGGCCTAAATGACTTGAGTTTGTGCAGCACTTTTCTAGTTTTTCTGACTACTCAAACACTTAGAGATCATACCTACCCATTCACACCCACTCTCACTCACATTAACTCACTGATGGCTGAAATTTCTTTGTAAGTTGTTCATCAGTAGCAGCCAACATACTTACACTCTTTCATACCATTTACATGCCACTGATGCAACAGTGGGAGCAACTCGGGGCTAGGTGTCTTACCAGGACTGCATCAACATGTGACAGCCAGAGCAGAGAAAACTACCAGTGCAAACAATACAATCACTGACGCAATCATCTGTGAATAACTTCATGCAGCATCCTCAGAAAATCAAGTCATCCGTTAATCGATAAGTCCACTGTTTCTGCTGCTCTGACATCCGCTGGAACAGCCTATATTTTACCTAACTTAGGTTGATATATTTAATTTTGATGACTTCTACAGTGTGTTCACAATCGCAGATGTTCAAAAAAACATTGTACTTTTCACGTAGGGAATATTTCTGATCCACCTCCATTCTCGCCCTGTTTGAGAGCTACTACTACTACTACTACTACTACTACTACTCTGACTGAGTCTGCTTTTATTGGTTAACTGGTTCACTCTGTGGTAATTGGTCAGTTCATTGCTGTTCAGTGACATGTTTTCAAAAACTCTGCATCCATTCCATGGCTAGCCTGAGACACTGCACTTGTACTACTGATGTAATGGTAGGATTGCACACTGGCAGGTCTATTTTGGCAAGGCTGTGGGAACAAGCCATTTCAGACATGTATACAGGGGAAGAGGGAGGAGTCCAGATGATGTGGACTTTCTGTCTTGTGCATGGAAGAATTCTGTCATACAAAAGAGACATAAAACACTCTAAAGGACATATCAATCTTTAAAAAGCATAATTTGACCTCTTTAAAGTCAAGTCTGTAACTGTATGATGTGTTTAGCAGTATTGATGGAATCACATTTTGATGAAGGTTTTTGCATAATGTTTTAAAATGTAATTATATCAGAATGACAATTAGGATTTAGTGAGGAACTTGAAAAAGTACATTGTGAAACTGATGCATCATTGCATCTGTTTCACAATGTAACCAAGTCCATTAATAGGCTTGATATTTTTTGAGTCTGTTATGAACTGTGTTGTTTAATTCACATAAATAAACAAAGTTAATGGAGTTATCGAGTTAGGACACTTGTTGCATTGCTGCTCAAGAAGTTTTTGTCGATAAGTAGTTGTTTTAAAAAATCATAAAATGTGACTTTTACTGTTATTGGCCATTTCACTTATAGTTGATTGGTGTAGGGAAAAGAAAACCCGATCAGAGCTTCTCTAGCTAATATGCTAATGTTTCTCACAAAAGCAAAGAGCTTTGGGAGCAGAACACACTGCAAAAATACCAGAAAATGAACAACAAAGAGCCGTTGCTTCAATTTTACAATACATGGAGTGTAATTGTGGATGCCCACGAAGAAAGCAGAGACAAACAAAAAACTTACTTTGGCCCCAACAGTAAGATAAACAGTGTTTCACGACAGCACTGAATTTAACATGTATGTTTTCTTTTTTTGACTGTACCCAAGCTGAACAAATGTCACTCCTAATGATATGATCATCATCTTTTGAATTAAATGTGAAGTCCTTAATGTGTTTGAGTGAGTGGCAGGTCAATGAAAGGGCTGCCCATAATGTTTATAACCCCAGAGTATTTGTTAAAATCCTCAGGGGGTGAGTGTGAATTGACCTCCACATGCCTACAAAGATGGGATGGCAGATGGTTATAATACCAAGCACCTAGATACCACTTTACAGTAAATCCTTACCTATAGAGACAGAGAGCTGAACAAATGTCATTACAAAGTTATTCAACGCTGGATAAACGCAGCAGGCATTTTCAGGGCAGCTCATTTTTCCGCCTTCAAAATACAAATTGGACTTTATACAAAATTACCCATCCCACTAAGTGTTGAGTGATAGATCTTCTTTTTGGCACTAAACATGATTCAACAGCCTTCAGATATGCAACAAATAGCAATGATTTTGTTTGATATGACTTTTGATATTCTCCCATCCCAAATACTTATCTATACATGGAAGATTGAATAAAAAAATGAGCAAGCACACACACACACACACACACACACACATATATGTTTGTATATATATAAAGCTTAAGTATGCTTTGCTGAGGACTTGTTAATTGACAACAAAGACTGTAGACTACTTAAGACCAACAGAACAATATGGTTGTTTACATCAACATCTAATTTTTAAGTAATGTGTTTAAATATCTTCCAATTACTTTAATTCAACAAGAATTTCATACACCTAAATAAGAACAAAGAGCTTAGATTTTTTTTGCCACCAAAAACCATACAGTATAACGAGGGCTTATATTCAGACTTTTGTATATCCATACCAAACGATAATCAAAGAAAATGAATTATTAAAATTTAATAGAAAATAGTAAACTCAACATGTTTTTTTTCTCAACTGCATAAAGATAAAGTATCTAAATGCCAATTGAAAAACAGACAAAAACATTATATATATATACTGAACATCTGGAGTCCTGCACACTGTTTGCTGCGGGTGCTTGACGAGGCATGACCAGGCGCCACCGTAACGACAGACACCAACATCTCGTTAGGCTCTCATTAAGCTTGTTAACGCCCCACCCGTTATGTTCTTCTGCTAATGAGGCTACTATGAGGTGACTGAGCCATGGAGAGGAAATGTGTTGTGTGTTTTGGAAATATGACGTGCTTACATCTGGTACTGGAAGTGTTGTGAGATATAAGAATTTAAAATCCAGGACAAATGCATAATCTGTATGTTTTTATTGTTATTATTACAAATGGATCATCATCATCAAAACACTAAGTGACTAAAGATACACACGTGGACAAAATTGTTCGTACCCTTCCGTTAAAGAAAGAAAAACCCACAGTGGTCACTGATATAACTTGAAACTGACAAAAGTAATGATTAATAAAAATTTACTGAAAATTAACTAATGAAAATCAGACATTGCTTTTGAATTGTGGTTCAGCAGAATCATTTTAAAAAACAAACTAATGAAACTGGCCTGGACAAAAATGATGGTACCCCGAGAAAAGATTGAAAATGATTTGACCATAGGGACATGTTAAACTAAGGTGTGTCCTGTTATTAGCATCACAGGTTTCTTCAAACTTGTAATCAGTCAGTCTGCCTATTTAAAGATTGAAAAGCAGTCACTGTGCTGTTTGGTATCGTGGTGTGTACTACACTGAACATGGACCACAGAAAGCTAAGGAGAGAGTTGTCTCAGGAGATTAGAAAGAAAATTATAGGCAAGCATGTTAAAGGTAAAGGCTTTAAGACCATCTCCAAGCAGTTTGATGTTGCTGTGGCTACAGCTGCACATATTATTCAGAAGTTTAAGGTCCATGGGACTGTAGCCAACCTCCCTGGACGTGGCCGCAAGAGGAAAATTGATGACAAATTGAAGAGACGGATAATACGAATGGTAACCAAAGAGCCCAGAACAACTTCTAAAGAGATTAGAGATGAACTCCAAGATCAAGGTACATCAGAATCAGATCACACCATATGTCACTGTTTGAGCCAAAGTGGACTTAATGGTAGACTACCGAGGAGGACACCACTGTTGAAAGCAAATCATAAAAAAGTGAGACTGGATTTTGGCAAGTCACATGAGCTCTATGTTCACAGAGGCAAAAATGAAGCATACAAAGAAAAGAACACTGTACCTACTGTGAAACATGGAGGAGGCTCAGTTATGTTCTGGGGCTGCTTTGCTGCATCTGGCACAGGGTGTGTTGAATCTGTGCAGGGTACAATGAAATCTCAAGACTATCAAGGCATTCTGGAGTGAAATGTGCTGCCCAGTGTCAGAAAGCTTGGTCTCAGCCACAGGTCATGGGTCCTCCAACAGGATAATGACCCAAAACACACGGCTAAAAACACCCAACAATGACTAAGAACAAAACATTGGACAATTCTGAAGTGGTCTTCTATGATCCCTGATCTAAATCCTATTGAACATTTGTGGTAGGAGCTGAAACATGCAGTCTGGAGAAGACACCCTTCAAACCTGAGACAGCTGGAGCAGTTGGCTGAAGAGGAGTGGACCAGAATACCTGTTGACAGGTGAAGAAGTCTCATTGAGAGTTCCAGAAATCACCTGATTGTAGTGATTGCCTCAAATGGTTGTGAAACATAAATTAAGTTAAGAGTACCATCATTTCTGTCCAGGCCAGTTTCATTCGTTTTTTTTTTTTTAAATGATTCTGTGGAACCACAATTCAAAAGCAATGTCTGATTTTCATTAGTTAATTTTCAGTAATTTTTTATTTATTATCAACTTTGTCAGTTTCAAGTCATTTCAGTGACCATTGTGGGTTTGTCTTTCTTAAAAAGAAGGGTACCAACAATTTTGTCCATGTGTGTAACTCCTCATTCTGGCTGTAACTTGCTGCTTTGCCTTTAATATGATGAATAGTATGATTCTCCATATCCTTGTCCCCAAACATTTAGCATGGCTCTGTTACTGGCACCATTCCTCTTTACACTGTACACGTCAGACTTTCATAGACCCCCGTAGGTCTAAGTCTCCCCCCCTGCCCGTCAGCATAGATGGTGGTGCCTAGTTACAGGTACCTGGGTGTCCACCTGGATGACAAGCTGGACTGATCCTTCAGCACTACTGCCATCTACAAGAAGGAGCAGAGTTGGCTTCACTTCCTCCGCAGGTTGCGCTCGTTCAATGTGTGCAGCAACATGCTGCACATGTTTTACAAATCAGTGGTGGAGAGTGCCCTGCTGTATGCTGCTGTCTGCTGGGGTGGTAACCAGATGGACAAGGACAGGAGGCGGCTGGACAAGCTTATTAAGAAAGCTAGTTCAGTGGTCGGGAGAGGTCTGGATAATATGGGGACAGTCGTAGAGAGACGCATGAGACGCAAGGTGCAGAGCATCCTGGCAAATCTCGACCATCCTCTGTACAGTACTGTCTCCGGACAAAAGAGCAGTCGCAGCGACCGTCTGCTTTCAATGCGCTGCAGGACTGAGCGCTTTAGGTGATCATTCATCCCCTCAGCCATCAGACTATATAACTCCTCATAGCTCCCCCACTTGCACATGCACACTTGCACTTAGTAATTTAGTTGACTTTTTTATGTGCTTACATGTGATGATGTTTTGACGTGTTTTTTATGTGTTTCACATGAGCTGCTGGATACAACAATTTCCCTATGGGGATAAATAAAGTATCTATCTATCTATCTATCTATCTATCTATCTATCTATCTATCTATCTATCTATCTGTCATATTAGAACACGTGTAAAACAGGGGCAAACAGATTTTAGTCATCTCATGGGGGAACTTTTGTGACAGGACAGAAGGAAAATGAGTTCTTGATATCTGAATGAGCAGACTGGGCTGATCAGTCATTCCCATAACCTAAACAGACAGATGTGTTTTTTCATCCTCATTCAGTGATTTGTTATCTGTGAAGAAATGCTAATGTTATCAAGTGTTAAACTGCAAAGAAGTGTGATCAGGTGTTGTGTTTCTTTTTCCCTTCCCACAGTGTGACTAAAGTTGCTCAAATACATGAGGTCAAGTCAGTCATCAGCAGCCATAGTTCAATTATACTGGCCTTTCAGATGCATGAAGCCAGTTTGTTTTGTTGTCCTGATAAAGGACAGCCCACTCAGGATCTTTTGTTTCCAAGGGGTTTAGTCAATTTGGTTGGCGTTATAAGGGATGCTTCCAGGTTGACCAATCTTGAGTTGATTAAACACTCAGTGTGTCAGCAGGCAAACAAAATGAAGCTGCAGAATGGACCGTGGCTCAGTTTAGCAGTGCTCATTCTGCTGGCCTTTTGGCCAAATGTGCTATCTCTTGTTTTCTGTTTTATTGGTATAAAAAGTGTTAGTACAGTAAAATTACGTAAATTAAATAAAATTGTTCATACATGTTAGATTTAATATCATCACACTGAGATGTAGTTTAATGATGTCCATTGAAAACAGATTCAGGTTAATTTCATCTCTGGCAAGGGCCAAAAGAAATTTGAATTAAGGAAAAACCATGGCCTGGTAATTATTAATGATTTAGTTTTGAAAGTTCTATATGCATCAGAACTCTATAATTCCTGTACAAAATTTGCAAAAAAATTAAAAATGTAAATAAAATCTTACAAGCTCCAGTGTTGGTGACAAATTGAATATTCTGAAGGCATCTCCCATCTTTTGATTGGTCAGTGTAGAAAAGTGGCTTTAAAGAGCTTGGCAGCTCTAAAGTTCACCTACTTTGATCTAAAGATGCTACGGGAACAACAGCAACAATAAAAATGCTTATATTTTGTGCATTTTGCACATAGGATAGTAACGATGCAGAGCTGTATTGATTTTGTCCTAAAATTGGTGCTGCTAGCACAAAAAATGTGAGTGAACACAAGTCCTAAATCTTTGGTGACTTATTTGATAAGATACCATAACTCTAAAGCCCTGGTAATCCACAGAGGTGTTAGTAAAAAAGCCATGGTTACACCTCTTCTCAGGTCTGTAAAGGTTTTGTAGAGTTTGTTTGCCCGATAGCTCCACAACCCTGTGAAATTTGTAGGACCTGTATTTGTAGGAGGACTTGTTGACCTGTTATCTTTTGATTTGGTCTTCATAAATTGTGACATGAAAATATCTCACCATAGCTCCACCTGTGTTTAGCCTCTTACCGGTCTAATCAACCAGAGTTATTCATATGACCAGTGTAAGTGTCCAGGGTGTTTAGTTTAGAGCAGTAAATAATAACTCAGCATCTTGCCCTTGTTGTGTTTGATTTTAAAATGTCTCAATTTTCCTCCCATGGTAGGATTTGATTGGACACTAGGAGAGTATTGTTTCTTATCCTCCTTATTTATTCATGAAGATGACAAAGTGAAGCTGATAATTATCATGATTCATGAAGAGCATTTTTTAAAACTGAGGCACAGCTGTCTTTAAATAACAGACTTGCAAAAAAGTCTTTTGTCTGTCTTGTTGATGACTAATTCAGTGAGTAATCGCTTAACATTTTTCAGATATGTGAGCTTTGTCGACTTTATTCTAGACATTGTTGGACATAGTATGAAGGAAAATGTTTTTTTTTACATGTTTTATTCTTATTTGGGGGGGGGGGGTTCTTATCAGGCATTTTCAGTACAAGATGTTCCACCAGACCTTCCTTCAGTAATCACATGAGTCACCACATTCTGCCAAACTTCTGGGAAACAAAGAACACAAAAAGACTAGCACACAAACTTGTTCTGCAGCACATCCCCATGCACCAGCACATAGCACCTTTTTCCATCATCTCACAAGGCAACACAGCTTTACAAGCTACATAGTATCATTGTGTGTATAACTGTTTGGTTGGGGACCACCCCTGCTCAGAACTCTTTTGGAGACTGCTTTGATACTCTGTAAATGGTTTCTTTTATCTTTGCAAGTTTGAATAAAATCTCACGAACACAAGATCCTTAATTCTTTGTTAGTCTCCCAAAATTAACCGCAATGCTTGTTAGCATGGTCAACCATAAGAAGTGATTCACTCAGTTGTTCACTTTTTGGGGTGGTAGGAGGATAGTTGTTTGTCACTGTGTATGTATGTATTCAAGCTAGTTATGTAAAGTCTTTGTTGCAAATTTTCACACCTTGTAGTTCGTCTGATAAGATTTCCTCATGCTGGAGTGTGCTTCTTCTTTCAGAGCCAGTGGAACATCACTCTCACAGTCACCATCCTATATTTTCACAGGTTCCTCCTACTGAAAAGGACTGTTAGTATGCTTTACTGCAAAATGTTGTTTCTAACTCAGCCACAGAAACTGTGTGCCTTCTTCCTGCTTGTCATTATGTGCCACACTGCTGAGCGTGTGTGTGGTTGCTATGGTAAAAGTGACTGACAGTGGACTGCCATACATGAGTGAGAGAAACGAGCGAGGTGACTGAGTTGTTTGGCATAATTTCTAACTCTGTGTGTGTTTTGATTCATGCTATGCCTGAGTGACTGATAGGGAAATTGAATCACCATCATCTAAAAATGAGATGGCATATGTGAATAAAAGTTGCATTTCTTTTGTTTAATCATGAGCCTCCATTTGGTGATTCAGCTCGAGCTTTAGCAAACTTCGTGTCAGTGTGTACTTTTATAAGAAACTGAACTTAAAGCTGCTCAGAGGCTCAGTTAAAAGTCTGTGATAAGGGCTGAACAATGCTGGGGAAAAATTTAATTGCAATGTTTTTCTTCCTGGGATATATAAATTGGCACTTTTTGAGGAAGTAATCGATAAATATTGTGTCCTTTAATAGTCCAACAATTTCAGTAGGATCTTTTTGGGGGGACTAGTGACACATTTCTTGTTACAGTTGTACCCATTGGTTGTTGTTGTGTCCCTTGATGTTTAACGTTAGTTTCTGTGTTTCTTCTTAAAGGTAATGTTTTGTGCTGCTAAGTGTCTGTGGTTTTCCTATCAGTGAACATTGATAAGGACAGAAAGTCTACAAAATACATCTTCGTCTAGATTTTGACTAAAGAAACATCCAATTAATATTTTTTATAAATATGTATCAAAAGTAAAAAAAAAAGAGTAAAAAACCCCCAGAAAAAACAGCTGAAATTCTCCATTTAACATGGTCACTCTTTGAACTGCAACACCATCTGTTACTAGCTGGCTTTGTAGCTTATCCATTTAATGTACAGGAAACAAAAACTCTGCATGTATCGTGGTCTGATCTCTAAGAGCTTACCAATGGTGATTTTAGTTTGACCTTCATTCAAGGAAACAAGTAACTTGTTGAAGCGCATTTAATGAGGAGCGATGTGAACGCAGAGGGGAGGGAGTTTATTCAGGGCAGGCCCAAAAAGTTAAAACGATTAACATTGAGTGACCACAGGCTGTAACAGCAACTCACTGTGTTGTTATGGAGTAACATTATATTCTAAGAAACATTAGACTATTTGTGACCATTATTTAGTTAAAATATAACTCTGTCAAAGACGATATATTTTGACATTTGAGAAAGGTATCTCTGGTTTTTATTTGGGTTCATATGAGTCTTGACTTCATGGCAAAGAAAGTAATGGAGTAGAGAAAATTTGATTTAACGTTAAAGGGCATCAGAGGACCATATGGCCTAAATCTAAAAAAAAAATCATCAGTACAACTGTGTTTCATAACTCATTTATAGATTGATTCTTTTTTAAGGTTATATAATTAATTTCCAAGAGGTTTAATGCTTCGTTGCTTTTCTGCATGTTTTTGTACTTGAAAATTCCTCTCTGTTGGAAAGCTAAACAAATACTAAAGGACAAAGTATTGTAAAACAGTAAAATGTTCTGCCTGTAATTCATAAATTCATTGTTGTAATTGTTCAGGGACCAAAATTATTTTTTTAAATTCATTTATATTTTTTTAATTAATCGGCCGATTAATTGTTAATCAGTATTTTTTTCTGCCAAATATCGGCATTGGCCTCGAAAAATCCATATGGGTCGGGCCCAAGTATTCAATGGCAGCTCAGACAAATGAACAATTGACCAACAAGTTAAATGTCATGGTGTTTGAATATTACATAAGGATAAGGAAAGCTAAGTCTGAGTCTAAAATCTTTAATAATTATTCTTGTTTGCAAGTCAAATTTGTTTCTTTTTCCAGCATTATAAAACGTATGTCCCCGAGAGATAAAAACATTGAATGTTTTTTTTTTTTATAAATATGTGTGTTTTTTTTAAATTTTATTTTATTTTATATTATAAACTGCATCAAGGATATTCAAGGAAAATATTTATTGCATAAAAGTAAAATGAAGAAATTGTTTAGAATACAAAAGTAGCTTTTTCTCCTCAATAACCCCTTGCTGTTCTGAGAAAAAAAACAAAAATTCTTCAGGAGGGAGAAGAATTAAAAACAAAAATGGACTTCAATGTTCAAGTTTTCGTAACCCGGGTTATTGTGACCAAAATTATCACAGTTATCATTATTATCATGGTATTATTGCAATGTGCTCAAAATGTTCTAGAAATACTCATAAACACACTGAAATCATTTAACAATTTTTTATTTAGTTAAAAAATAATATGAATTTAAGATCGATCTGCAGTGTTCAGAGCCTGACCCTTTTCACCTCTCTGGTTCCTCGCTGAGGTCTTTCTCAACAGTCCAGCCCAGCCAGGCCTCTCCCCTCTGATGCTGCTGTGGGGATGTTTGTGGTGGAGGTGCAGTTAGTGCTTTGTGATTCTTCCCTGCCTCCCTTCCCGGAAACTTTTTTCTGCATTTTTTTTTTTGCAGACAGGGTGACCGTCCTCGGGATTCTTGTAAAATCCTGAGTACGATCAGACTTCAGACTTTGTCTGTTTCGAGGGGAATAAAATCTCCAGTACAGTGTCTGTGCAGGCACCAACCACCATACTTTCGCTTTCAGAGGCCAAACATTGCAAACTGCGCATGTATGCCTGCATCTGAGGGACCGCTGCTGGTGTGCCGAGAAACGCACACAAAGTTCTGCCTCTTCCAGGCAATGAGCAGCATCACCATGAGTTACTGACAAAGTGAGGTAATCAAACATGGTTGTAACGGTATTTAAAACTGGAAAGGTTATACTAACCGCCTGAAATTTTTACGTGAAAGTGGGCTATTTCACATAAACAGGTGTTTAGCAGAGGTTAAATAGAAAACAATCAACTGTGAGTTTCCTCTGCTTTGAAAGTTTGTTGTATAAGAATTAAAAAGAGTTTTTCAGGAGGAATGACACCAGAGAAGGCCTGTGTGACCTGGTTGTCCTCTGGCGTCAGTGCCCCTCTCAGTCTTTGTGTGTTTCTGATAAGAGTGTACATACATGGAGTGTTGCCTTGGTGCTTCTCTGTACCCTGCATTTGTGGGCATCATTGCGTGTTTCTGTATCTGTTTGCTTGTGCCTCTTTGTGGCATTGGCAAAGTGTTTTCATTGGTGTTTGGTGTGTGTATGAGTTGCCTCTTTTTTGTGCATGCGCCTATGTGTGGGTGAAGCTGAACAAATAAAGCTAGTTTCCTCTTTGATTGTGTTCACAGTGTCAAGCACTCAGTCTGTAATTAGCACACAGACAGCCATCTGTCCAAACAAGCGGCTCAAAACAGCTCCTGTCCTGCTCGCTCTCACTGCTATCACAGCAGCCATCCACTGCTAACTCGCTCATGTTTGCTCGCCCTTGCCTCCATCTGCCTGTCTGCCTCTTTCTCTATCTATACACCTCCATCTCCCTCCATCTCCCCTCCTCTCTACCTTTTTGTGTTTGCTCACTTTCCAACTCCATCTGTCTTTTTTTCTTCTCTTTTCTAAGCTTCCATCTTATGTTGTTGGGTACAGAAAGTCCATAAACAACTTATCTGAAAGACTGAAAGCAAACTGAATAGCCTCAACCTCTCTTTCATAACTTTCCTTGCATTTGATACATTTTAACAGAGAGGAGCTAATGTTACACGGTGGCAAACAATGGTAAAACAAATTCATATACTAATCTCAAACAACACGGATAAGGATCTTCTTATCGGTCTTAGCATAAAACATTACAGGGTTGTTGGAAGATTCTTCATTCTGTTGCACTTCCAAGTAATTTCCAAGCATCTGTAGTGATATATCTTATCTCTGTAACATAATAGAAACAAATGAATAAAGCATGCATGTTTAACTTCAGGTATGCTTAACATTGCTTCAAAAACTCATATCCATACTGCTTGGACTTTAAGGCACAAGATCAACAGTGTTTTACATGGACTGTGATTTTTTTCTGATGAAGTGTAAACCTCTGAGGTTTAAAAATGAAGCCACTGTAGAAGTGCCAAAATGTCTGCTTTAGGCTGGCTGCAAGAAACCATAAGTTATTTGTTTGTGTGAGGTACAGATGGTGTTTACAGCCAAGATAAACATATTTACAGCTTGGTTCAACAAACAGCTCCAGTCTAAGTATTTAAGATACAAACCCCAATTTCAGTGTAGTGGGGACGTTGAGGGTAATGCAAATTAAGGGTTGCTGGTTTTGTGGAGTGGTAAGCAACAAGGCATGATCCATTTACAGACTTCTGCTGGTCCTGGTTTGAATCCAGCCTGTGGCTTGTATGCAGAGTGTCTTCCCCTACTCTTTCTCGCCCCTTTCACAAGCCTGTCACCTGTCTCTCTCTAAGTCAATGAAGCACTAAAAATGCCCAGAAAAAAATCTTTAAAAATAGCTAATTAAAACAGAAAACAATAATTAGCTAGTCTTTTTTTTTTTTTTTAACCTAGATTCACTTGAATACACAAAAAATACAAGATATTTAATGTTCAGACTGAAAAAGTGTTTTGCAAATATTTACTCATTTTGAATTTGATGCTTGCAACTCATTCCAAAAAGCTGGAACAGGGGCAACAAAAGACTGGGAAAGTTGAGGAATGCTCAAAAACCACCTGTTTGGAATATTCCAGAGGTGAACAGGTTAATTAGAAACAGGTGATGATCATGATAGAGTGTTAAAGGAGCGTCCCCAAAAGACTCAGTTTTTCCCAAGCAAAGATGGGGTGAGGTTCACCACTTTAACAGCTGCCTCCGCAAATAGTCCAACAATTTAAGAACAATGTTTCTTAACATACAATGGCAAGGAATGTATGGCTGAAAAACCAACTTTGAATGCCCTAATCTTTGAACCCTTAGGGGGCATTGCATTAAAGATCGACATCATTCTCAAAGTAGAAAAATGTGCTGTAGTCTGACGAGCCCACATTTCAAATTCTTCTAGGAAATCATGGACATTGTGTCCTCTGTGATAAAGAGGAAAAGGACCATCCAGATTTCTATCAGCATCAAGTTAAAAAAAACAGCATCTGTGATAGTGTAGGGGTGCGTTAGTGCCCATGGTATGGGCAGCACATCTGTGAAGGCACCATTAATGCTGAAAGGTACATTTTCAACCCATGCAACCCATTCTTTTTAATGTGCTCCACTATTTATTTCAGCAAGAAAATGCCAAGCCACATTCTGCTTGGATGTCCTTTATTCAGCTTCATATTAAAAGAGTGCGGGTACTAGGCTGGCCTGCCTGCAGTTCAGACCCGCCTCCCTTTGGAAATGTGTGTTACATAACGAAGCACAAAATACAACGACAAAGACCCGTTACATTGAGCAACTGAGGTTTTTACCTCAAGCATGAATGGGAAACAATTCCTTCTACAATGCTTCAACAATTAGTGTCCTCAGTTCCCAAATGCTTTTTAAATGTTGTTAAACAGAAAAGTAACGGTGGTAAACATGCCCCTGTCCCAGCTTTTATGGAAATCTTTGTTGTGAATTCACTTAAATATAGGTCAGTAAACATTTGCAAATCATTGTATTCTGTTTTTATTTATATTTTGCACTTCTGAACTTCATTGGAATTGTAATAAGTAAATAAATGGAGTGGTGATTTTGTATCTAAATGCTCTCACTGTATGAGATTTTTATTTTATTAAGAATTTCCGTTATGGACATGATTGACTTTTGGATACTGGCCTGCACAGTTTTGTCATTTGGTGTCATTCCACCTGGACTGCTCTGGAGCCTGACATCGTATTTTCACTCTATTCTTTTTCAGTCAGCAGTTCTGCTGCTATGAAAATTGATGTTGTTTTAAGAGTCTGCAAAGTTTTATTCCAAAATACTGAGTTTGTCTGTTTCTTCAAAAAAACCCAAAAAAACACGATATCATTTTGTGATGTTATTCTTCAGGCTGCAAAACACAATGGTTTGTGCCTTTCACAAACATAATGGATCAGAGTAACAAAAATACAAGTCGTAAAGATGCACTTATGAGTAATCTATTGTTCAAATGAGAAAAAGTGCAGCAAACTCCTGCACACTGTCTCAATATCACAAATACATTGGCAGCATTTGTAAAAACGAAACCACATGGGGAACAGCTTACACTTACTTGCAAATGCTGTGGACATTTTTGTGCAATGTAGACAGTGCTCTGTATCTTTTCTAAAGAAAATTATCAAAGATTACAAAGTTTATGTATTTTATTTAACACTATTGATCGATAAAAAAATGAGATCATGCTTTGAAATTAATGGTACTCAAAAGTATAAAACTTTTAACAACCTCAACATACGTGAATTTAGTAATGCTTTTGTATAATTTAGACAGTGTCAAAACGTTTTTCTGCAGCCTTGGACAACTCAAAACAAGAGGTGACAACAACATGGGTGACAAGCACTTCTGATTTCGTTTCCTTGGTTTCAAACAGCTCAGCAATATTGAGATATAATTCTTGGCTCATTGACCCCAGCCCAGTGTCCAAACTGTAACACAGCCACCCACCACTAGCTGGGGCCATAGCCGGGTTAATAGCCCCTGCCACACAGCCATAACGCTGCTGTCAGGACGTAAACCAGCACACTGGACAGATGGCATCCTGTTGCATGGAGTGGTTTGGCAATATTCTGGTGTAGAAAATGGAGATTGAGTTGTACATTTGCTGTGCCAGGTTAAAATGGCATAGTGACTGCTGCAGTGCTTAACCAGTATGGGCCAACATACACTAAATTACAAGAGAATTGAAGGATAGATCTCAAGACTATTACGGCTCAACACTTGGCAAACATTCCTCCGTGCCTGCATATGTGTCAATTCAGTAATATGTCTCAGTGTTTCTTAAAAAAACTCAGGAGTTTTTGACTGAAGTGCATGTACCCTGGAGTAATAATCATAAAAAAACTCTTAAACATCATGCACAGGACTGCATGGGGAGGGATAACGCTTACCCAATCACCCTCTCTATCAGCTACAACACCACACAGTCAATGCTGCCTCTGTGAGTATTGAAAATAATGTTACAACCATACAGTACAGTGCAGGCTTACATAAAGAGCTGCCTGAGTGTAAATAGAATTAAATGCTTCTGTAAGACACACAAGTTCTTATTTTAACCTCAGAAATGCATGGTGTAATGAGAACTCAAGCCAGCAAACAGCACTTACAATAATCCTAGAGTATCACAGTGATATCTGTGATAAGTGGATGACGCAGTTACCCGAACTCAACTTATTTTACTAAATTAAACTGAAAGTCCTGTGAAATCATCACTAATTATTGAAAGTCATTAGACAATAAGACACATTATGTTTTCCAGTTGAACACAAATATGTGTGTGGATGTTGAATAAAATGATTTGGGTTGAATATTGTGTTTCCACCCAAAAAAGAAAAAATCCTTCAAACCAAAATAACTGTCAAAACTTAATGGTCTCATACAGTTATCTGTCTGGAAACACAACACAACACGGTGAAGATCAATGCTAGTTTGCTCTTTCTTAATGAAAAAAAATATTATACAGAATCAAATCTTAATTGCTTTATAAAATTACAGTGATTTGATATTGTTCAGTCGAGGTAACATGATCTGGGGATGGCACAAAACTATAATTTTGTGGGAAAGATGAAGATTAAATGATTTTCAGAAAAATATTTTGGCACTCTGAAGGAGGTGATTTCGGTTTGAAATATAAAGTAACATAAGATGCATGGAATGTAATTGTTTCATTGAAACTGAGGTTGTAAATGTAAAGATGCATTAATCTTAAGCAGTTTTTGTTATTTAAAAAATATAGCCATTGCAAATAAAAATGTTTTACAGTGTAAGTTTTGTTTTCTGTATATTTTTTTGCCTGAGTAGTCACTGTTGAGCTCTGCGGAGACGATGATTAATGCTACACATCATTTGCCTCCAGATATCAGGCAGTGCTAGCATTTAGTAGTAGGTTTTCAACTCATAGAATTAATTCTTTTGACTTAAATGCTAAGAATTTGACCTTATGTGACACCATACAAAGCAGTGCTGGATAATTTAATTGACTTTCAATTATTATTATTATTTTTTAATGATGAACATTTTTTTTTTTTTTAACATAAAGTACAATTATTTTACCAGTTATTGAGTACTCGTATACCACATAAGAAAAAAGAAATATAAACAACAAAAAATCTGGTAAAGAAGAAACAAGGCTTAGATAAACAAAAAGGGAAAAGGAACAAACCACTAAATAATTTCGCAAAGGTTAAAATCAAAGCTTGGTGACAATGGACACACCAGCAAGGTAATTAAGTTTCTCTCCTATATAGACCCTGGGGAAAGAGGCTACCAAATGTCTTTTGCTAATAAAATTTCTAAATCCTCACCAATCACCCACACCTCAGTTTGCATCTTTAATACTAACCAGATATTGTTCCCATAGCATTCTGTTCTGTTTATAAAGTCTAAATGATAGACCCTCCAGAGCAGCTAGTCTACCCAAGTGACTTTGCCAGAGGTAAACCGAGAGGGCAGAGGGAGCCTTCCACTCCGACACAATTAGCTTACGCCCTAACATCAGTGCAGTTCACACCCATTCTGCCTCACGGGGAGGGAGTTCCCCAAGGGGCATTGGGTCCCCTTGACTTTCAATTATGATCATGATGAAAAAAGTAACTGTCTTTAGATGATCACAGTACTGCATATGGTGCACATTCTGTCGTGTGAACGCCTCCTTCCTCCCACTGCTCAGCTCCTCCGCTCTACAGAGTTACCCCTGAGCACGCTGAATAATCCCGCTCATATGTTTGATGAATGGTGGATGAAACAATGGTTGAGATATTTGTGTGGTTTATTGTAAAGACAGAAAATGAGTGTGTGTGCTTCAGTGCAGGTCTGCTCCCCACCTGTCAGTATGTCCAGGGCTTTAACATGAAGCAGTAAGACTTTCAAGCTGTCTTTCAAAGTAAAAGCCCAGTCTGTTTTGTTCAATGATGAGATTAGTCTCAACACCTTCACTCGATGCTTTTATATTGAATGGATTTTCCGGTAAGTTTTTTAGTTATTGATGTGACCTACAACATCTTCTAGCACTTTCCCATTTCTCATTTAAACTCTCTTCAAAGCAGAGCAGACCTTATGAATAACAAAGTTGATTGTGCATGAAAGAATCTTATCAGCACTTTTTAATCAGATGTCTCCCTCTGTCTGGCTTTCTTTGCATGCAGGTTTTTTTCTGCTTGCATGCAAAGAAAGACAATGTGGACTTGGGTGGTCAGATGGAAAGTTAGGAGGACCTTTTTTTTATGTAAATGAGACTTTTATTTCCAAAGCAGAATTTCCAGAGATCTTCAAAACAACTTAAACCACCTCTTTTAATATGTGACAAACACTGCTTGTCATTAATTTTACAGCCTGTAAAATAAAAAAAAAATAATTACATGTTTATTTCAGATATTAATAACTATAATTATTAAGTATTATAATTCTGTGGATCGTGTTGCTCTTAAACATTCAGCCGCATTATATCGATTAATAGTTCATTTCTAAAAATTTTTAAGACAATGCAAATTAGGGGTGGCAAAAAAAATCTAATTGATGCATCATAATGCAGACGTAGATTTATATGCGTAGACACAGAGACAGTCAATAAACATTTAATCTTGTAGAGACTGCTGCTAGACTGCAGTATCAGTGTTTGTATCTAAAGAAGAAAAAAGACAAGTAAAGGAAGATGAGTCCTATTAATTTTAATGATTTCGGATATCAGTGAAAATGGATGTTTGCTGCAGTTGATTTCAAAAGCTATTTCTTTTTATAAATTGAGTTCACATTTATCTGACCGCTTGCATTTTTTTTAAATCTAAAAAGTAGCCTGGTGCAGTAATATTGAAAGTGAAGGATACTGCTCATTGTGTTGCATGAAGATGCACTGTGATATCGAATAGAATTCAATCGTTAGCTTAATAATCATAATCAAATCAAATCGAGAGACTAGTGAAGATGCATAGCATCGAACACTAATGGAAACAGTTTGTGGAACTCTACTGTTGCTGGATCTCAATGCAGTATGGTTTATGTAATCATTTAAACATTTTTTACAGATCAATTAGTAATCTTGCTTGATAATTGTAGCAGGTTTGATACTCTCCTTGTGTAGCTGTGATAAAGCCCTATAACAAGGGTCAATTCAGACCCTTTTAATGGTTTTCTCAATTTTAATCATAATCATTTATAACATCTTATTTTCTAACCTAAACAAATATTTTTGTGCACAAAGAAGATAAATATAAGCCATCTAAAATGGGTGGTGGAATCAAAGTTGTGATTTTATCTTAAATCAGTTTTGCAGATTTTTCTAGCATGTTTCATCATGCGTTATATTGAGCTAAAGTTTTCTGTGAGACTATTAACCTTCTGTCTGCTTTGTTCTAATATGCTGCATGTGTGATTGAATGATTTCGGTTTTATTACGACCACTGGGACCTGTTTTACTTAAAAGGGCTCTCCAATTTAGGGTGTCCTCTAAGGTACCTCCATTTTTCCATTGAGTAATCCAAATATTCACTGATTTAAGTGAAGTATCTTTGTTCTATTTGGCCCGTGAAGCCTTTTTAGAGTGCTGTTGAGGATAAGAGCTGTACCGAATGGTGACTTAAATTGTAATGAGGTTGAAGCAGAAGATTAGCATAAGTTCCCACTTTTCTGCAATCCAAGTCAGAGAAAGACAAAGAGTGTTTGGTTTCAGAATGATCCTTTAAAACTAATCTTTCTGACTTACTCAAACTTGTAATTAAAGATTTAAATAATTGGAGTTGAAACTTAAGATAAGTAGAAGTAATTTTCCTGTGATTTGCCTCAAATGCTCTCTAATGACTACAAATTAAACCTTTGTAGGGTTGCTAAACAAGTGTCTGTCTTGTTTTTTTAGCATTATCCTTCTTTGATTGCTGTCATAAATTAATTGATCCACTGAGAGAGTCAGTTTGTTCATTACACAGGAAAGTATTTTTAATGTGCGTTATAAAGAAGTGCAAACAGAAAGCAGAATTATCTGTTCAAATGACATTGTTGTGCTGGAGATACTAATTGCAGGTTTGGTTCCCATTAGAGCAACACACACTGCCACAATGCTTAAACACAGGCACTATCACAGGGGAAATGATCCAATATCACAATATTCTTAATTCACAGTGTTAGGGCCAATTGTCTTAGCCAAATGCGTGTGTGTGCTGGTGTGTTTTTGTGCTCCTGTGGGGACAATGACGGTGAAATGAGTGTAATTAAGTTGCCAGTTGCGACGGGCTTCTGTTGAGAATTAATATTTACTGGCTGTGTGTGTTTGAGTGCATTAGTGTGGGTAAAAATTGGTATTAGCATCTTCCTGATGAGTCACCTCCCATCCCCTCTCAGGTGGCAAACACCACGGCCCCCTGGGTAATCTGCCAAGCAAATTGGATGTTTGTTTAAATTGCTACCCAGCTCAGGACACCACGTGTTTGCCTGTATATTTGTTTGTGTGTGTGTGTGTGTTTGTGGAAGCTTTTCTGCTGAATGTGTGCATCAGTGATACATTGAAATGTGTGACATGTCTTGTTCAGACTCATTCGGTTTGCCCCCCAGTCCTTTTTCATATGTGTTATTAAATTTGTTAGTGAGTTCTTTTTAACACTGTGTTCATAAGCAAAGTATTGATTATTAACTCTCAGAGGAAGCTATCATTATTACATTTCACTGTGGAGAACAGAAACTCACTCTCTCTTTATTGGTCTGTGATAAATGTAGCAAAACCAAACTGTATTCTTACTCTGCTCACCAGTACTGTAAAAACTGTCAAAATCCATACAGAAATATGAGACGAGTACTTGCAAAGACTGTTGCAGTATTTGGAATCGTCTCGGTCAATAGCTTTGGCATGTTACAATTTGAACATGTTGATGTGGTAAATGAAGCTGATATCTTTGTATTTACCTCCGCATACCCCTTGCACAGAGGCTATTACCCTCTGTTCAGATCTGTTGAACATTGTTTTCTGTCTCCATTCGCTGTACTATTGCTGGATCATGGGCCCGAAGTTAAAGCTCAAAGGATAGTACTTTTAAAAATGGGTTGTATCAGGTACTTGACAATAGTCATTAAAGTGGCTGAAAGGGCTCCAAGTGGTGCTGTACCTTTAAGAAGGGTGTGATCAGAGTACCGGTAATGTACACTGGTGTACACTGGCGGATACAGTTGTTTTGCTTAATTGTGTGATTTTTATGTTAAATAGAGCCATGAAACTATGCTGGGTCCAGTATAAGATTGGGATAAAAATTCGGTGTTCTCTAGTTTTTCTCCAGGAAGTCCCTGTGTTTTGCACTAATTTATGATGCAGCAAATGGCTATGTGTTCTTCCGCCTGAAACAGCGGATCAATCCACTCTTCTCTGTCAAGTCTCTTTTTCTCTCCTCAGGCTGAATACGCTCTGCCTCCCTCCTCTCCTCTCCCTGGGGCTCCGTCTCCTCTCTCCTTTCTCTTCAGAATCTCTTTCTCTTATCTGCTGCCTCTATAAACATCCTCTTCTTCCCCTCTTCTCTCTGTCATTTATTTTAAAATCTTAAAACTTCCACGGTCCCTTTGCTTAAGAGAGCAGTTGACCTCTTCACATGCCAATGTGGAGGGAGGAGAGACCACCATGACATCCTGGTTGGCTGAATCAGTGGATAACAAAAGCGTTTTACTTGGCCTCTGGCTCATTGCCTCATCCATGAGGTTGAACCACCTCCAGTATGCCACAGTGGTATCTCCTCCCTCAGGACTCGCTCATGACCTTGGCGCCTTTAATTCCCGTACAACACAAACACGCACATGCATGACTCTTATTGCTTGTACAGCTACTAATGTAAAGTAGTTTTATATTCTCATGAAGGCAGCTGTTCCCTTATACCCACAGAGGCAACAACCTCCTTATACTTACTTTCTATTTTTGTTGGAAGTTTTCCCATTAGGGCCTGCCCTAACTGAAAGATTTATCAAAAAGGAATGTTTTAGTCTAACCTTAAAGGTAGAGGGGGTGTCTGCCTCCCGTACCATGGTTGGTAAATGACACCAAAGAAGAGGAACCTGATAAATGAAGGCTGTACCTCTCATACTACAAGCTAAGCCAACTCGGCCCGCACTGGCTACAGCTGGCTGGCTAACTTGGCTTCTCCAGATCATTGACCCTTGCCTCTATAGCTAAAAACATGTTACACTTCTTACAATTACCATTATCAGTAATGAGGATGAGGAGTAACTGATCATATGGCACAACGGGCAGGAGAGGAAGAAGAGGCAGAGAGAGAAGCCACAGGCTTGTTTCAGGGCTCCTTCCTATCTTCCTGTCTGGCCACAGTGACAGAATAAAGATAAAGATACAGTAGGTCATCTTGACCATAATGAATGTATTGAGTTGCTGCCATGTGATCGGCTAATTATCAATTTGCATTAAAAAGTGGCTCGTGTATATTGACCTGTGTGTCACTTGTTGACCCAGGAACTCCAGAATTTGAGGGAAACATTCGTGAATTCAGAGAGGTTTCATATATTTGAGAAAAGAGATGGTAACATTAGATTCACAGACTCTGATTTAGAAAGTGTGCCAGGGACTTTCCTATTATTCTGACAGTAAACAAGATGTAAGAAAGACACACTGACTGTCATTGTACAACTTCATATCCTTCACTCTGTCAGCATGGCTGTGCGGTCTGTGAGCACATAAATTATTTGTTGGAGAATGAAGCAGGGAAAGAAAGTTTTCCTGTTTGTTTTGATTGAGTTATCATCAGGAACTTTATCAAGGATGTGTACTCAGTCTCTTGTCCAACATTGCTACCTTATTTTTAATCCTATTCACATACACAAATTTCACCACACAGACGGACAAAGTAGTATACAAAACAGGCAGAAGATGACGGTTAAAATTAAACGGTGGCTATTGTCCACACTGTACAAATTGGACCTTTTCTGACTCTAAGTTACAAGAGTGATTTTAAAATTTCACATTTCAAAATAATACTGTATTTGCTGTGCAGTGTAAAGGAGGCCGAGACATCCAATGACCATCAGTTAGCAGCCAGGGAGACAATGCCTTGTGTAATAATTAGTAAGATATTTGTTAACAGTATAGATGCATCAGTTGTATAAACTATGGCCAGCCACTACTGGGATGGATATTTTAGGGAACAACTTAGTACAGACACTGATATCAGTGTGTTTTATTGTGTGTGTTTGCTTGCTTGAAGTTTTTTTAATACGTCTTTTGTGTTTACTTCTCATTATGCCAGTACTTTTCTAGCTTGCTAGTGGCAGTCTTCTGCTTAACCTTAACATAAAAATGGCACAGCAGGCCCTTCTTGAATTGACTCACATTGTGGAAGGAAAGGAACAGTAACCATTGTAACTGTAAAGATGGCTTATAGCTCAACCACCAGATTTTTGTGAAGCAAAATTTTGTCAAGCAATACATATGCTGTGTTCAAAAGCAACAGATGAACATGAGACACAATGACCTTGACCTTTGACCCATGACCTTCAAAGTCTGATTAGTTCATCCTTGAGTCAGAGTGGACATTAGTGTACGGTTAGGATAGAATAAAGTGATGCTGAGGTCAGAAAGCTCAATCTATTTACATTTACAGCCCAACCTGACGGTTGCATGGTTCAGCTGCCATCGGCCTCAAAAAAACGTTGTTTTGTCTCATGTGTCAGAATGATCAGCAACAAAAGACCAGTGTGGGACACCTGATGACTCAGTGACAGAAGGTCTACATGTTTGATATTTGTCCTGCCTCCCATGCTTTGTTGCCACACATCAGAGACATTGGACAATGAGAGCATAGGAAGCTCTGCAATCTCGAATGTAACCTGAGGAACCGTCGCTTTTCAGTCAGATGTAGTCGTGTAGCTGATTATGCTTGTTGGGCAAC
Organism: Cetoscarus ocellatus; assembly: GCA_037902135.1. Classification (NCBI taxonomy): domain Eukaryota; kingdom Metazoa; phylum Chordata; class Actinopteri; order Labriformes; family Labridae; genus Cetoscarus; species Cetoscarus ocellatus. Next base: position 625,402 of record JBAMNC010000414.1, read on the forward strand.
TTGCAGCAAGAAACTGTTGCTCTGTGGTTGCCTAATTTGACTCATTGTCTGTTGTAACTTACATAAAAATCTGACATTGACATTAAAGCACTTCAGAAATATTGAGTTTACAAGCATGAAAATCTATGGGACACAATGACCTCTGACCTCCAAAGGTAGGATTATCCTTGAGTTAAAATTGGACATTTGTTAAATGTTTGATGAATGTAGTATAGAATAACCAATATATCGAAAAAGCAGTAGCCCTGTCTCTTTGAAACATAGCTGGTGACATCTCTGGATCTGAGTGTACAGCTGTGTTAGTTTGTGAAGGTCTGCATGATAGTTTGGCAATTTTGTCTGCTGTTGAATAGCCTGCAGGCCTCGGTTCACTGACTCGGTCATGGAGGAGATAACTTGGCCCCACTTTTGGCTACTTATGTCCAGAAAATAAATCCATCTCTGTTCTACAGCTGCTTCTCTCTCACTTCCTTCCTCGACCTCACCTCTGTCACATTTACCAGCTTTCCCCTCCCTTCTCAGCCTCCCCTCCACAGTTCCTCGATCTTTACACCCTCTCACACTTTCACTCCCTCATTTTCCCCACTGTACCCTCCCCTCACACTCCTCTCCCCCTCTCACACTGTAATTGATAGAGCCCAGTGCTGTTATTTCATCTAAAGGACCCTGTAAACAAAATCGCCTCTGACAGAACCAATATGGAAATCTCAGGCAGTGGGGCAAAGAGTTATGGCCTGCATCATGGTGTGTGTCTATGCCTGTGTGTGTGTGTGTGTGTGTAGTAAGGGTGTGAATGAAACTGAAGAAGAGTGCATTTGTGTGTGTATGCTCATAAGTGTGTGTGTGTGCGCCATTGAGACTAAGAGGTGGCTCTCAGTTCTGCGTAATAAACTCCAATGCGGAGAGTCATTAAGTGGAGTGTGTGCGCGCATCTGTGAGGGAGAGCGCACGAGTTTCTGTGTGTTACGGGGAGGGGTCAAGGCCAAATTGACATCAAATGGTCTAAATTAGCCCCACTTGTCTCCATTGATTTACGGTGGGCCAGTAAATTGCATCTGTAGAGGAAGAGGGGCTTCTCAGTGTTTCTCTGTAATTGATCTTAGGCTGCTGTGAGTGTGTGCTTGTTGGTGGTGACAGAAGCTGGAGAGACACAAGGAGTACACTTTCATCATGGCTGCAACACTTAAATCTACACACACAAAGGCCAGCTACATGTTCATGGACAAAGGCGATTCAAAAGGCACTCAAATAAAGTGTTTTTTTTCAAAAGGATTACAGGAAGAGACTTGTACAACCGCCTCCCAGTTGAAATCTTCTGTAAGGTAAACAGTTGCTAAAACCATAAAAGTACAATGGTGGGTCAAAGGTTAAGTGTAATGACTGGTGTGCCTGGTGATATTATTTTTTATTTTAATGATACATGTTTATGTAAGCAAAGGGAAGTCCCTTAAAGTGATGCTCTCCAACGTTCTTTGTACCATGGCCTGGTTTTATGTAATAGAGTACAGCAGTGGACGAGCATTCATAGGGTAAAGGGGAGTAAGGGGTTGGAGGGGGGGGTTGTTCATAGCTTAACTGACCATAATGCAGGATCAGAGGGAACCATGGGCTTGTCTCTAAGCTCCAAATAGAGCAACAGTCATGTGGACTCACTCTGTTTTATCAGCTAACAATAACATTTAGGATCCCAGTTTGCTGAAAGTCATCAGTTGACTGGGTAACTAATTAAACCCCTACACCCTCTTACCATAAAGTAAAATTTATACAATGCCAACAGTGTGTGCTTCATCCATCAGTCATCACTCAAAGCTGATCTGACGATTCTGTTGATTAGTGGTTGATGTTTTAATAGTTCTTACCTCTAAATTGAATCCTTCCACATCAGTAAGTTCAGCACTCTTGTGTACTTCGACTGTCCTTCAGTTGCACACATAGTGCGGAGTCAAATATAATTAAAACTGCATCCACATCTACATCAGGTTACCAGACTAATCTAAAATTAATCTGAGATGACCTATTCAATGTGGTGGCTGTCATGGACGGGGCCAGATCAGGATCAGGATATATATACGTATCTACTGACGCTAGAGCCAAGTGTCTATTATGCTCATTGCAGTAAGAGTGTTATGCCGTAGAAATAATCAAATCAAATTCATTCTGCATATAAATACATGTTCATGCACTGCCACAAACAAGCCTGAAATACATTTGTCTGTTGTCATCAAACTCATGTTTGTGCCCGAGGTCTCATGTGGATTTGGTTCCCAGTTGTTGCTTTTATTTGAGTCTGAGGTTTTAAGTTTATTTTTACAATGCTAAGTTGTATAAGGCGAAAAGCACCCAATTTCCTGAAACAGCAGTTTTACAATTATCTGACACACCAGATAGACCGTTCAATATATACAAAAGAGATTTCTTTTTTTGTGTTGTGTAGGGAAAAGACAGAACCTTTTAATGGTAAGTAATATCTGGCAGGTTATTGGACGATTGTTCCATCAATCACATTCATAAGGGGCCAAGCAGATAATGTGGTAGGCAGGTACTAAAACATGACTAACTCTGTAGAACAAACTCTTGCCAAAACATGTCAGAAGTGGAGCCAGAATATCATTTTTCATTAATAAAGAAATGCGGAATAGATCTGACAAAATTTCTGCTGAAGCTTTTGGCAACAATGATGATCTCTGCACGAGCAGTCACTTCCTGCTGTCATCATGCTCATACCTCCCACCTCTTTCTATTTTACGGACACTGATTTGGCTGTGCCGCAGTGTTAATTTTGACAGCACTTTTTAGTTTAGGTTTAGTTTTAGTCTTTTGCCTAACATATCTTTTAGTTTTAGTCATAATTTAGCCATCTAAATTGTTTTTATTTTAGTCTAGTTTTAGTTGATGAAATTTCACAACATTTTAGTCGACAAAATCGACTGTAAATTTAGTCGACTAAAATATGAAGTGTGAAGTGTAAGGCATTTTTTTATGTTTCCTGAATTTCTGAAGTCATGTTTTACACTTGGATCCCGCCACCACAAAGCTCAGGCAGCTGTGGTTGGACGTCCGTCTTAACTCATCTAAGCTTTCCACACAACCAAAATAGCTGTGATTGGATATATTCCTAACTTGTCCCTACTTTCTACATGACCAAATTAGGTCTGACTGGATTTAGTCTCTGTCAAACATTTTAGTCTAGTTTTTATCTGTTGACGAAAATGTCAGTTAATTTCAGTTTTAGTTTTTGCCAGTGTACACTTGTTTTTTTAGTTATAGTCTAGTTTTCGTCAGGAGAAAAAAGGTTGTTGACGAAAACTATGACGAAAATAATTAGTCGACAAAATTTACACTGCTGTGCCGCTACAGGCTGAGCACAATAGATTGGAGCTTGGCAAGATGGATCTGCCTGAATACAGACATGGAAGCAAGTGAATCCAGCTGCACTGCAAGATCACTTCCACATTGAAGACATCCAAATAACAAAATGGCTGGGGGCTTTTTTGTGTGAAAAAGTGAAAAAAACCCAACATAAGATACGTCTTTTATAAGCGGGGAATATTCTGTAATTTCAACATGATTTTAAACTAAATTTTAAATCACACGGCTGAACAGTTTTTTTTTTGTCCAACTGGGCGTCAGCTTTCTTGCAGTGTACTGAGAGATACAACAGCTGATTACAGCCACTGGCCGCGATGGCAGGTCCTGTATGTTGAAAAGAAAAAGTTCAATCTGGTGTGTATGCGAGTGTATTTTTGTATCCATTACGGATTTCAAATTGAACAAGGGCAATGTGTAATGCTACAGAGAGTTATTGATTCTTTACTCGGATACACACACACTCTCACACACACATTATGTCTGTGATTTAGTGTGCCTGACAGTGGTCTTTCTTTGCGTTAACACCGAGACAGAAATCAGGCCGACGAAGATGGAAAGGCAGCTTCAGCACTAAGATATGACACACTGTAGCTACACAGACACAAACACACACACTCAAAGATGCATACATACAGTACATACAGCTGGGTTTTCATATAGGCAGACACAGTCTCCTAAATCTCACAAATGCAATGGGTGATTCATACACATGCATATAGGGCACACACACGGACACACATATACATGACTGTACTCTCCAAGCATGAGCAGTCCTCTTCACCAGCCTTAATTGGATTCTAATGTATTCAGTTTGCTTCACTGAGCAAAGTGATGGCTGTGGTTTTCTGACCACAGAGAGGGACAGAGCAAGAGAGAGAGAGGAGGAGAGAGAATTAGAAGTAAATTGGGAGGTTTTTCAGCAGTGGCCATCTCCCTCCACCCTCTGAGTGGAACATATCGTCTGAACAACTTGCCGACAGAATTAATACAAGTGCTATTTGACCTCAGCGGGGGAAGGAGCACTGTGTCGCTCTGCTCTGCTTCTCTCTGATCATCTCTCTCTGCACTTGAATAAAAGGCTGTAAGCTGTATCGAATGCAGTAAGCAAACATCTTTCTCTGTTGCGGTCATACATAGACAACCACACTAACCCCAGATCATTTTCTGAGAGCATTTCCTGAAGATCAGAGAGTGTCTTCTCAGAGGCTTATCACCTTTGCTTGCTCTCCTGCATGCTTCTGAATAAGGGCCCGTTTACACGACAGCGTTGACACCAGAAAAGGTTTTTCATTTGCGATTTTAAAAGCACTCCACGTTCACATGGAGATGATGTGAAAATGATGTGCGTTCATACGGATCCAGGAGAACGACTGAAAATGCTGTTACGTGCATGCCAAGACAGTAGCTGGCGATGTCGGTTTGTAGTGAAACAGCAGTGTTAGAACACGCATACGCTCTCTGGTAAAGTCAAATTTTTCACAAACAATGGCGAGTGATGCACCCAGACGCACGAGTTTCTTGACTGGACAAAAAGTCTGTCTGGACATTTTTGTCTGGATAACAAACTAAGCACAGTAAGCATGTTGCCCGGTATTCGGCCATAGCTGCTGCTGTTGTTGTTCCTTGGTGGGCACGCAACCTTTATCTGAAAGAGTACTGCGCCGAGCATCATCGCTTTCCCTGAAAACGCAGATTCCTGTTTATACAGAGACGGATACCAAAATGTTTTCAAAACTTTCACTCTGGACCCTGGTTTTAAAAGTTTGCGGATTCAGGCACTCAAAGCACTGGTTTTGTGTGAATGGAAGGCACAAATGCAATGAAAACTCTCCATTTTCAGCCGTTTTCGTTGGAGTCTAACACAAGTTTTGCAATACCTGTTTTGGAAATTGAAACTAATGTCTTTATTGACAGTGATTGAAAATTAACCTTGCAGTGCAGTTGGATCTGCTTGATTTGATGTCTATGATCAGGCAGCTCCATCTTGCGTAGTTTTTAAAGCAGAACGATTGAGCTTGGTTTGCAGAGGCATAGCCCAGCCAAAGTATTTTGAGGAGATAGAGGTGTGAGTGTGTGATGACAGCCAGAAGAGGCTGCAAGCCTGAAAACATTTAACCTTACAGATCAGATGGGTCGTTTCCTTGTTCGATGGGATATGTTTCACATTCATATGAGCAACATTACATCGTCAGTGATTGGGAAGGGTAGAACCTTTAGAGAAAAACTGGAAGGGGATTTTGTCTGTCACATTCTATGGGCCAATTAGAGGCTTGCAGTCACCTCTCCCCATCAGCACAACTTATGCCTAGGTAAGACTACAAATTTTTGTCGATTACAACGGTCAGTATGTTCAATTGGGCGACCATGGATCCATAAATTTGTGCAGTGACTCGCCCAACAAGCATGACAGTGCTGATGTGATGACGGTGGAAGGAGGAGAGGCAACACTGAAGACAAACAAACAAACATACTGTAATTAGAGTACAGTACTTAAGGTTGTATCTACAAAGGTTATGTTGAATGAGATACTAGTTTGCTGATAAATGTCACTCACTGTGTTCCTCTGCTGTTTCTCTCCAACATTTCTCCTTGGACAGTCTGTGGTTGCTCCTCTACAATGTATCATAAGGACAGGGATGCTGTTTTTCAGAGCTTTGCACTTTTATCACTGTCTTGTAGCTCTCAATGCGCAGACCTCGGTTTGTTTACATTCATGATACTCGTACATTCAGAGCTCCCGGTGCAGTTATAGGTCAATGTCTCTGACGTGGAGGAACGAATTGTAGGAGGCAAGACAAAAATCAAACCTGCTAGACTTTCAGTTGTGAAGTCGTGAAGCGTCTCAGACTGATCTGTTGTTGAGATGGAATGACCGATTGTCATGGCCGATGGGTCCCCTCGACTGTCGGGTCGGGCCATAATTGTGCATAAATTGTGTAGTCTGACATTACTTTACACTTGCAGCTCCGGCCTCTTTGTCATTAAAAGGAATCTGAAAAGCCCAGACATTTTCTGACCTGGAACAGTTGTTTCAGCTTGGAGTTTTGGGAGATGGATCTGACTAATAACAGGCATGAAATTTGGCAAATCTTCTTTAAAACATTTTGGTTTTGAATCACCTGAGTTGTGATGCAAGTTTAAGCACCTGATTATGCTATTTTAATAAAGAATCAATCTATCTGGGTTGATTTATGCCAGTATAAAAGCCTGGAGATATAATTACTTTTGAAGTGCTTAAACTTGCATCACAACTTTTGATCTCTGTCTTATTCAATGCATGCTACTATCCCTGTACTTGCCCTGTACCGCTGCAATACCAGAATTTCCCCTTTGGGGATCAATAAAGGATTATCTTATCTTATCTAAATCAAGCTTCTGTTTTATATCATTAACTGGATCAAATATTATCATGGAGTTTTTTATACTTAAAGTAAATTAAATAAATTGTTCAGAAATAATGTAAAAAAATCCTTTTTTTATCCCCAGCAATGTCATACTTTTCCTGTAAAATTAGCCTAAAATGCCTGCAAATAGATTTTAGAAGTACTCCAATGGCTAGAGTTGTCGAAACCAAACTGAACCCAAAACCTTGACCAACAAACCAAGATACATACAAAACCATTGGCTAAATTTGTAGTTGCATCTGAAATATCTTACCACTATGATGTAAGAAAAACTTCAGTTTAACTTCAAGCACTTTGGAACCATAATTGGCTGCACATATCACAAACCCTGGGCACTGTCAGGCATTTTACAGATCAAGTATAATGATTTCAGACTTTGCATTTTGGGTGAAAAATCTCTAATTTATTACACTTGGGGTTTCTTTTAGTTTCAGAGGGCATGATACATTGGCAGATATACAGGACGCTTTCCTCAGCAAACTCGTCTCTCAAAAATACAAGACACGCTCTCATTTCATAATATTTTGAATGTTTGAATTAGGCCCAATTAGAGCTTGACTTGGCTACAAAACAAATTCATTTTACATGACACGTGGCCCTTTTTGTCGACATAAATATTTATTTGGGTTTTTAGTGGCCTACAAAAACTTTCACAGGGAGCTGGGTCATAAACTTAATAACCTATTTTAATTTATTCTGAAGACATTTTCCTTTGCTTCTCATCACTAATTATAGTTATAAAACCTTTTCCTCCCCCACACATTAATATTTATCTTGTTGGTGCTGGAATCTCATCAGCCATTAACACCCTACATTGATATATTCATAAAAACAAACTATAACCAACCATGAATTCCTCTGATACTTTTGATCATTGAAGTTAAGAACCTTATGTTAAAGATTATATCCATTACAGTTTCAGATCAGAGAACAAGCTGATAAATGCTGTATACAGACGGTTGGAAGTGCTCTTGTAGTCTTTGTTTGATAAAACCATAAAATTGAACACGTGATTCTCAACGAGCCATGACCCACTGTAGGCTTGTCTCTTGGTCATGCATGATCAGAGTGAAATTTATTTTACCTGAGTCTGTATCTCTTGGTAAAACTTACTTCATTTCTTGGAGAGAGTGCTGGGTTTTCCATACCCTTATAGAAAGTACTCGACCCATCAATTTACAGAAGTTGTTCAGCCAAAATCAACAGAATAACCCATTGAGACATTTAGATTTGCCTCCTGCACTTTGTAAAACTTAAGTTCATGCAGTGTCTTTTAAGATCTGAAGAAACATCTGATCTTGCTGCTTTTTAATTGGATTCATAGCCACAGTTTCCCCGGAAGAGTGTAATTATTTAAACTTTATTTAACCAGGAGAGCCTCATTGAGATTATGAATCCCATTTACAAGAATGTCCTGAATAAATGCCAATATCATCATCAGTGATAATGAGAAAAATGTTTTCCTGGTATTAAGAATTTTTGACAAAATGAACAATTACGTAACATTGGCTGTAATTAGGGCAGAACAATGTGCCGTTCTGCGCATGTGCAATGCTTATTATGTAACTATGTTAAATGGAGACTTGTAGCTCAAAGCTGTCTTTTTAAGTCATTTTTACTCATAATTTATAAAAAACAAAATGTATATGTGCCTGTCATGAAAATTTTAACAAAGGGACCTTTTTTCTTTTTGTTATCACAAATGGTGTTATCTGGGACAAACACAGACGCACAGTTGCACGTAATGGAGAGCTTTTAGAAGTTCAGAGAATGTGGTTGCTCATGGAGAAGTACATTAAAAATGTTCAGAATTGATATGTAATGTAAGTTAAAAATAATGCTATTGAACACCAGGAGCTTATTTGTAGAGTTTATGAAGAAAGGTGACACAGCACAGACATAGCATTGATGAGGAAATGCCCCTTAAAATCTTTACTTACATCACAGGATATTACAATATCATTTTTCCTATTAGTGTTCAGCCCTAGCTGGAATTTCAGAAAAGCACTAAGAATATGTTTGTTGGGATGAAAATGCTGACTATAGGAAAAAAGTAATTTGAATTACTTCTGTCATTTTTTAAGATCCCAGCTTGTGACAGAGGATGTGGAGTGACTTGGAATTCAAAGTTCATCAAACCACAGAGAAGCCATGGGAAGGAGGGCTGAGGGCTGAGACTGGTGCAGAGATGACCACTGTGACCCCAGGGTGGGCTCAAAGCTGCAGCATACTGGCAGTGAGAAACACAAGGGTCTGAACATTTGCTGTGATGCCTGTGGCTGCATCTGATTAGAGCTCACCGTGTTTCAGGTAAGGAGTAAAATGCCGGTTTCATTTTCTCTGTTTGTCTTTCCAATGCCTGACAAGATTTTTTTTTTTAAGCCCACTGCTTCTCATTTACAAATAAGTGGGAACAAAAGGCCAAACTATGCTTTAAGTGTTTCCAGATCAGACAATAGCACATATATTATGATTCAATAATGAATAAACACCCACATAATCTATACATTCTGTGGTTATCTGGTCATCAGGTTCGGAGACAATACAGTATAAATGCTACTTTGTATGAAAATACAGGATTTAACTCAGACAGATAACAAAGACCAAAAACACCCCAAATGCTTTACGAGGTGTGTCAGAAAAGTTCCAGGACTGTTGTCACAAAAGATTTATTTCAAACCCAAACTTCAAACTAAGAGTTTTCCCCTTCAAAGTAATCTCAGCATGTCTACAAAGAGATAGTGCGCGAGAAGAGGCGAGAGTTGTGGCGAGACAAGTCACGGCTGCTTCACCATGACAACACTCTGCTCACAATGCCCTGAGCATCCGACAGATCCTGGCCGAGAAGGACATCGCTGTGCTGGAGCAACCTTCCTACTCCACCAACCTGGCTCCGTGTGATTTCTCCTCTTCCCCAAGCTCAAGGGGGTCATCAAGGGGACCCATTTTGAAGACGTGGACGACATCAAAAAGGCCGTGACGACGGAGCTGCGGAGGGTCCCGGAAGAATCCTTGCAGGAGTGCATGAAAGTGTGGCAGAGAAGGAAGAGAAAGTGCATTAGGCTCCAGGGGGATTACTTTTAAGGGGAAAACTTGTAGTTTGGGTTCTAAATAAATATTTTGTGACCCCAGTCCTGGAACTTTTCTGACACACCTCGTATACCTGTCACAGATTATTTGTTGGCACACGGGTAAGATAACATCGGCTGTAACTGATATTCTAACATTAGCTCTGCCTCTGTTGATGATGGTGTTTCTGGAGCTCTCTGCCAATGTTGGGATGTTGTCTTTTTTTCATAAAGAATGTGCAAATGAACATTTTTACATCCTTTGCATGTGGAAAAACTCTAGCACATTTCCTTAAAATCAAGGTACAGCTCTTATAACAACTAAACCTTAAGTTTTATTTTCAGCACAACTCTGCCTTCTCCTGAGGCAATTAATGGACCATAGAACTACAGCAAATAGAGTTAGCCTCATAGACAATTAAATGACCTCTCTACTTTGGAAGATCACTGATATGATTTTGTTTGTCACCATCTAAAATTGTCAAATCGCACACCCCTGCTTGTAAGTAAAAGAAACATGCTGAACTTTGCTTGACTCCGTATGATAAATGGATTAGTGAATTATAAGTCCTGGATTAACGGAGAGCAAATATGCAAAAACACAACCTGCCATTGAGGATTTGATTTTGATTTCATGAAGGAGTTTTGAACAGAGCACCCTGGTGAAGGCGAGGGGTGCAGTTGGTTCATAAAGAGACTGTTGTACCTCTTTCTCTAGTAATTCTTTAAAACTCTTTGCAGCTTATTCATGTATCCTGTCTGAGCTTCTCTCCTCTATTTGCTGCTCAGTTTGACCTTCTCTCCAACCCAGAGTCTGTTTCAACTTATACAGAGTAAGAGCGGTTAAGTCTATATGCATGAGCCGCTGTCTGCTTCAGGAAAAACATGCAGCATTAACTATTTAAGTCTGAGACAATTTTCACTTTACCTTTTTTTATTTCTCTCAAAATCTCCAGACTAACTATCATCCTGCTTTTTAACAGAGCTTAAGACGTGAACATCATTTTTGGATAACTCCTCCAGGGATTAAATACAGTGCAGAGAAAGTCCAGCAAGTATGCAGGAAAAAAAGTGGGACTTGTATAATTTTAGGATGGAGCTGCATGGGACTCATCCTGACTGAAGTGTAAAAGTAGAACAGGTCAGTCAGTGTGGCCAGCACAGAAAACAGTCAAATAATACAGAGAGCTGATTTTAAGACGGCTTATTCTTCATTTACAGCACAACACATAGTCCAGATTGTATTTGAAGTGTTAGTAAGAGTGCAGTCTGCATGATGAATGGCTTCCAGTTTTTGTTATTTAATGCAGATTTGCAGCCTCAAGGTTTTCCTTAATATGTGAGATAACTTTCAAAGAAGATGATAATAGTAGTTTTCTATCAAACTGCTGTGTTAAAATCTAGCTTAAGAGTTTTGTATATTTTACCTTTTTTTAGTGTCAGGTGCTTGAAATATTTTAACAAAATTTCTGGATGAGTCAGACTTCGACAGTCCTCCTGGCGTATTTTCTTTCACTCGCACTTTGAAAGACGCACACTTTGTTTTTTGGTCCCCAGACAAATGGAGGAGGGGGGAGCTGGTTTTTTTTTTTCATTCTCCATCAAATTCCTCAAAACAGCCAGTGGGGCTTTATTGGTATACAGACACTGTATTTGCACAAATATTACTTTTTTCGAACAGCGCACTTGCTGAAGTAATGCCTTGCTTCCTCTTGAGACCAGCGAGGAAAATATTTCCGTTTATAAAAAACTTTAAGCTAAAGTCACCAGAAACACTTCAGCTGGGCAGAGGGAAATAACACTATTGAGGGAATCAGAGTAATGTTTTGAAAAGCACTGATTAAGCTTGTCTCATGATGTGGACAGATGGTGACTGCTTATAGAGACAATTTCTGGCCTTTTAATGGGGAGCTAGACAGTATATTTTACAGAGTAAGAGTGAGCTAATAAATTGATGGGAGACCATAAATAGAGAGAGAAAGAACAGTTGTAATGTGTGATACACTAGACTGTGGTGGACAAGATGCACAACTGCAGTACTTGAGTCAAAACATAGATACTTCTGGTTAAGCCTCATTCCAATACTAGTGAAATTTGCTTGGTCAAAATACTACAAGAGTGAAAGAACTGATATATTGACAATTAAAAGTACGTACAGTGTGTCTTCAAAGTACTTGAACGAGTTTAGATATTGTTGTATTTTCACAAGGTGCGCAGAATCATTCAAACAGTCATCAAATCATCCTTTTTTTGATCACCTCCAACATTTGCTTAAGATATGAGCATGGACTCTGATCATGTATTTCTAAACAAGCGATAAGTACTGGGTGGTATTTTGAGATATACCAAAATATTTTCATATTAGATACGAAAATATTACAGATGTCTTTATAGTTTGTTCTGCTATGGATTTAAAAAAAATCAGGTCAGGCTTAATGCTCAGTTAAAACATTGTTGTATCTTATATAAATCTGCTTTATCTGCTATGACAAGATAGGTTATTTAAAATGTTATATCTTAATTCAAACTTTTATTTTATTTGATTTTATTAATCTGAGGAAAAAAATGCTTCAGTTACTAAATTTTTTCCCCCTAAAACTAAATTTATTGTTAGGCCTTTTTTTAAAATGTGCTGTTGATAAGGACAGAGAACCAGCTTGAGGCTAACAGAGCACTGTACAATGTCTGTGGCTGTGATTTCAAGAACGGGTAGAAATGCTGGCAGCATACTGGAACATTTTAACACAGCAAAACATTCAATTCTAGGAGTGCCATTTGTTTAACCTTGTTGGTTCGGAAAACCTGCGTAGTCATATGTTCCTTACACAGAAAATCCATGATAATCAATATGTGCATAAAAAATGGATTTCCTAAGTGGTGAACAGTATCCCTCAAATCTTTTACAGTCCAATCCCTGATACATACATTCCGCTTCTGACATTTATTAAAAATGTGACATTTGGCATTAAGCTCATCACTAAATGATCTGACTGAGTGACCTCTGCTTTGTGTTTGCTCCATGTTTAACCAGAGAGACACGTTTTCCTTTGTAGAAATAGAAGGAAAGAAAATTCATCATGGTTTCAAAGCAAAAGAAGCAGATTACAAGAGCATTCATAGAAACAGTGGAGTCAAAATACAATATTTGTCTTGCATATGTAATGAAGCACTGGGCCTTTTTGTGGAGTGTTTTTGCATGTGTGGGTTTTCTGCTGGTAGTCCAGTTTTCTCCAGATATTGTTTGTTTGTCTAGTGACTCCTCACTGGTGGTTTCCAAACTTTTCAGCCTGTGACCCCCAGAAAAACAATACAAGGAACAAGGGATCCTCAATGTCCCTGCAGATGGCTAAAACATACAGTAAACTTACATTTCATGGAATTTTTTTTATACATTTCTATTATTCCACTATAAGTCTCCTCAAATTACTAAAGTTCATGTTAAATTACAATAACCTGTAAAATGCATAGTTGGAAATCTTTTAATTTTTTCTTTGTTTTGTAAGGCTTATTGTGACCCCTCTGTTAGTGCTGCATGACAACATGTTTAGAACATGATTTTTACAAGCCATTAAAGAACTTACTTTGCTATGATTGTATCTTTAAATATATTTTATGAGGTATTAAAAATAACATATATTATTAGTAAAAATTACATTGGAAACAGTGGTAAAGGTCATATATTTGTGCTTTAAAAACTGGTAAACATTAATTATTTTATTGCATTAAAAAGAACCTTAAATTGGCTTAAGTTATGTGTCATGCTCACTCAATCATGATTTTTTAATTGTGTTTGAGTTAAAATATATTCGTATGGTATAATCCTTAAAAAGCTTTATATTCTCTGTGTTTTTGTTTATTTATAAAATATAAATTATTATTTTTTATAAATATAAATGTATTTATTTATGTAATTTTTTCCTCACTGAGAGTGCCTGTCAATATGTAACAGTGCGGCCCTCCGGCCCTGAAAAAAAATGTATTTGGCCCTCCTGGTAATCAAAGTTGCCCACTCCTGCTCTAAACTGGCAGCAGGTATGACTGTGGGTGTTCCTGGTTGCATGTCCCTCTATGTCAGCCCTGTGATTAACAGGCAGCCAGTCTAGAGTGTACCCTACCTCTTGCTCGGTGACTGCTGGGATGGCTTCATGCCCCCTGAGACCCTCGCACAGGATAAGAGAAAATGTAACGTAGTAAAAGTGGTGACTTTCCAAAAAATGATTCTCGAGTTGAGTTTCCTTTCTCACTGTCCACTGATAACAGATAAACATGAACAGCAACAACTCTCACCTAAACTGATACTAACACAAGTTTATCCGTTTATTTTTCATCTTTCTAAAGGAACTACAGAAACCTAAAGACGCCATTTTATCAACACATAATTAAGTAGGGATGGGAATTGATAAGATTTTACTGAAACCAATGCCAGTCTTGTGTTTTCATATTGACCCATTGCTTTTTCTGTTCCAATACTGATTTCCATCGATTTCCTTTGTGGTTAAAAGTCAGCCAACATACAACTGTAGGTTTTCAGTGTCAACAACTTCAAACACATGGCACCTCAGATATTTAATTCTATGCTGCATAGAAGAATGCTTACTGGTGTTCTCACTCTTGCTTGAAATCACACAGACAGAAACCTCGGGCGACATGCAGTTAGCTTCATTTTGTGTTAAATCAAGACAAACTGTTGACCTCTTCTGTTCTGACTGCCTCTGATTAGAGTATGACCTTCTTGGTTTTTAAGGCATGCAGAATATAGTGGAATGAATTGATGAGGGAATCAGATGTCTGCAGAAATTGAATATCATCCTTACTTTAATTAACTGATATTAAATACAAGTGTTCATTTGGATTGTCTGATGTCCTTTTTCCATCTTAGTGTGTCTGAACTGAACTTTTGCCATGTGAATTTCCCAGTACTGTGTTATTAATCTTTGACCCTGCTTGTTCGGGTGGTTATGTTGGGTGTGTACTGACCCTCATACTCCAGGACTCACAGGGGCCCTGAGTTCCTCTATTGTGCTATTAATGACTGAACTCATGACTAGTGATCTAAAGTTGTCAAATGTAATGTTTTGTAACTGGTATGTGTTTTTTACTGTTCTATTTGTTAAACGTTGTTGTTCTATTATAATCGTAAAAAAATATATATATAAAAATGAACTCTTGATTAGAGACGACTGAAGGATTAATGAGGGCTATTCAGTGCCACTGAGTTGTCTCTTCCTAAATGTGACGCTAGGGGGTGCTGTCGCTCCTTGTTAGCTATAGGTAGATGCCATAGAGTCGAAAAGGCAGCAGATGTGAAGGTAGAGAGTCAGACCGACGGAAAAGGAGGCAGCGGGCCTCACGTATCTCCATCTCCGGAAATCCTCCCATCTCTCCGTCGACGGACTGATTTGCAATTCAATAAGTCACAATGTCATCTCTTTAGCTTTTACACATTTAGCTGACAAAGGGAAGCAGGCACGCGGCCTTATGAGATACCGTCCCGGACTCAAAGAGGACCTTAATGTTCGTCTCTTCTGCCTTGTTCAGCCCTCTTTTTCCTGTACACCCCTCTCCGTCTCTATCAATAGAAAATGAATGAGTTTTAATGCAAGGTGCCTGCTGTATCACATTTTGCACTCGTACAAGCCGTCACGCACCACTGGAGGTGGATGTGACGGGTGTGAGCGTGCACGTGCGTACAGCACACACTTAAGGCAGCGTTCGTGCGAGGTTGGTGTCCATTGATTACAGAGGGAACAGGTGTAGCGCGTGTCTCTTTATGAATAATGCAGCGTGAGGCTTTGAGAGGATAAACAGCACGTCAACGAGCTCACACACAACTGACACACAAAAACAGGCCTGTTTTATTTATATTTATCAGGTTTTTATTTTTCAGAAAAGCCTTGTGTGGTGAAACTTTGTTTTTAGAACTTAATTTACATCGACTGTGATAGTGTGCACAATATGTTAATGGTAATATCATATTTATTAATGTTTTGGTGCTTGATTTGATAGAAAAGAGTGCTGTTTGTTGTGGTGCATTTTCCCTTCAAGGGTGATATGACCTTATTATTATTATGGTAATAATAATAATAATAGCCTAATGAAAATAACTCCCTCCCTGTGGCACTTTGTGCTCAAACAGTGCTCAAACTTATAACATAAAAATGAGACAATGGTATGAAGCCTGAGCAATTAACAGAATTTACAGCAACAGGACCAAAAACAGTCACAAGGCAGGAATAAATGAAGAGCTCAGTAAAAATAAAACAAATTCAAAACCCACTTGAAATTCATTAAACAAGTTAATTCTCAGTAGAAACATTTTAAACTCACTTAAACCTCTCTTAAACTGACATTCAGTAAAGTTCACTACCTCTACAATTACCAATTTGATTAAAAAGCAGCCTTTTTTTTAGTATTTAAAGCATGAAACGTTACTTAAAATAAAAGCCCTTCTTAACACATTCAATAATGTATACTTATTTTTTTGCAAAGAAAATTACTTAAAATATCGTAACTAGCCTTTTCTGTTACTTTTGTACTTACCTGTTGTTTTTCTTTTGTATCTTCTTTATTTGCAAAGGAAGAAATACAAGTACATGTTTTGTCTGCTTGTGTTTCAGATGCCCATACCCATCTAACAAGGAATTGATAAAAGGACAAAAAATACCAGTGATGTTGAAAACCACACACACAAAAAACATCAACATAAAATTTAAGAATTAAAGATGCAGAATACTAGATTTCTGCTGCAGTATATGCAAATATTTCCAGTCTGGTCTCAGTCAAAAGCAGTATCACATTTTCTGTTAATATCATTGATCCTCTCCCCACTGGAATTGACCTGTTGCTCTTATTTTGACTGTGAATATATTCAAGAAACAGACATTAAAGTAAAACAACTTTTTTCTCCCATAAATGATAATGAATTGTTCTATTAGTAGATATTCAGTTATGCAAATCAAAGAGATTATTAATTTGAATCGCATGCCCATTATTAGGAAAATGTAACCTCAGGAGGTGCAGTATTATGGTACATTAAGTTTGCCAGAACAACTGCCAGTATGGGATGAACAGTGTATGGACAATAAGTATGGACAAGATATTGCCAGTATCTGATGATATCATGCCTCCCTAAACTTAAGCAAATTTATATGCATACATAGGCTACTGAAACCACTGACACCACATACCCAGTCATACTTTATCTGCTCTATTTACTATCTACTTATTATAAACCCTGAATATTTATACTCTTCTTCTTTTAATCGTTATATTGCTGTACTGCAGCGGTCGACCAAACCACTTCATCAGTACCACTTCGACCCACCGTTTTCTAGTTTGTCTTAAACTGTCCCAAACGGAAACTTTACATCCCACAACAGCCAGTGTATGTACTTTTTTTAATCTACCCTAATGAGTTGTTGTTGTCTCTGTTTACGTTTTTGTTAAGTTGACTGCTTCAACACTTAAATTCTCCCTCTTCGGACCAGTAAAATATTATCTTAACTAAATTCCAACACCCTCCATTGGCTGCTCCACCGTCACTCAAATCCCCAAATCCCGCCCTCATCCCCCACCCTCCTCAGCCCCTCAGCCCTCAGTGGTCCTCCTCCTCCTCCTCTTCCTCCTCCCTCTCCTCTGCCGGCTGGTGGAAGCGTCAGACCTCCTCCTCTTCTTCGGTCCTCTCCTCCCTCCATCCCGCGGACGAGTGTATACAGCCTTCTCAAGTTGAGCCCAGACGCGCACACACACGCGGCACACGCTCAGCATTGAGGAGGACAGTCGCAGGGGGACACAGAGGGAGGAAAGGAGCAGAGAGGGAGAACGCGCACGGAGCTGCTGCACGGAGCGTAATTTGGATTTTATTTATTAGAAGAGAGTGACAGTTTTTCCCCTGGCCGTTTTTGTTCCAATGGCGCGCGTAAAGTGGACTTTTTAATCCTGTGTGGGAGTTCTTCGTCCACTCTGCGTGTCTGTTTGAACTTTAAGAAGGAGAAAAAGTGCGTCAAGGAGAGACAGTGAGCTTTTCTGTCCCGTTTGGTTAGATTACTCGGAGGAGCGCACGGGTGGAAGAAGCTCAACACTGGGGACAAACGACTTCAATCCCTCGGCTCTGGCTTTGAAGGAAACACACCGCTGACTTTTTAGGAGGAGAGGATTAAAAAAGAAGCCACCCTGCGCTGGAATTTCCCATCTGGGCTTTGTTTTTTTTGTATCAACGCTGACTCCAGAAGGATTTATAGTTCCCTCCAAACCTCATCCGAGCGCTGTCTTAGGTCAAGCGCAGCGGGAGCGCAGTTTGGTCAATTTGAGATTATTTATGGTGCCGATGCGGTAGTTCTCTTTTTTCGGGGAAAAGGAAAAAAACGATTAAATAACACACAGTAAGACCCCTCTTTTGTTGGTTTTGTGAACATTCTCGGAGGTTTTGTGCCGACAGGAGAGATGGAGACGGTGTGGAGACGGGGAGGCGCGCCAGTGGGCTGTTGCTTCTGGAAGACGGTGCTGCTTCTGTTTCTGTGGAGAGGTAAGAGATGGAGATGTTGGCGAAAACTTGTTGCCTGTTCCAGAAATACAAACGATGCAGACAAGTGGCGCAAACTGCTCCTGAAGCGGTTTATGGAAGTGGTCCTTTATATGCCTTTAAGACATTTTCTTGACGGAATCTGCGTTTCAAATACCTTACGTCCTTTGCATTTTTGTGTTCTTGTCTGTTTTTGTTGTGCTTTCCTTGAGTGAGAAATAGCTACCTTTATGCAGTCACAAAGGCAATGTTCTTTCATGCAGATTTAATGCATCATGGGTGAACTTGTTGGTATTTTTCTTTTAAATCTCGGGGCGTAAATGTTCGCTTTAGGGAGAAGTGATGTCAGAATTCAGTAGATGAAGGGAAACCCGACTCTGCACTGTTTGCCAGTCTCTCCATCATCATCATTCCCATCAGAAATCAACGTTGCAGCGTGCTTCTGGAAAAGTGTAAAAGTTCCAAGAGGACATGACATTTATGAGCAATTATAAGTCATGGTTGGCATGTGGGGCTGTGGGAGAAATGTTTATCAAATCAAAAAACTCTGCGGTTGAATGAGGCAAATAATTCTATTTCTTTTTTATCCGAATAACAATCGATTATCTCCCATCAACCTTGACACTTCTTGCATCCCAAGAGCGTGCGGAATGATAAGTAATTGACCAAGCCGAAGCGTCAGATGACAGATGGTACTAACTGGTGCCATGCGAGACACCCGAACCCCAGAGAGACGGCGGCTGGCACGACCGATGTGCGCATTCAGGGTTTCGGGGGAGACCTGGTGGCATCATGTTTCTTGAAGTGACAACATTAAAGCTTGTTTTTATAGATTGGGGGGGGAGACATTTTCCACGATACAAAGTGAGGCGTTTTACTTGCATCTGTAACAATAAAGTTATCAGCTGGAAAATGCATGGAGAGAAGCCATAGAGAAAGATACGGGCTCCTACACGTGTTGCTTGTAAAAAAAAAAAAAAAAAAAAAGTGCTGACTTCACTCCAGGACTCTTTAAACGACGTTTATTTTGCCTTGACTGGTGACGCATGCCTTTTAAAACACAGTGTGACCAGTCTTATAGCCGCGCTTGGGGAGACTCTTTAATTCAGCGCGTGTTGCAATACGCGCAGATGGCGGTCCGCTGTCATGGTTAAAAACACTAAATCAAGGCTGAGATATTCTAAATTCAGCTCGGGTATAACACCACCACCCACTTAGTCCCTGGAGGAAAAAAAACCGTGGAGCAAGAAGAGGCATAAAAAGAAGAAGGCTGACAGATATTTCGGGTTTGGAGCCCTTTGAGTGCGCGCTTGTCCGCCTCCGTTTCTTTTTTCCCTACACAGATGACAGTCCTTCAGCATTAGTATCACATTCCCGGGAGTGTTTTCCGTGTCTGTGCGCGCGCATGCAGTGCTCGTGAGCGTGTGTGTTGTGTGTGTGTGAGAGAGAGAGAGTGTTTTAATCAGCTCCGATCACTCACGGCTCACTGAGCAGTTCAAAGTCGCTGCGTCGTGCGCTCCGGAGCGCGGCGGTCCCCGTCGCTGTGGCTGCGCGGCGCAGGGCAGCACTGACAGGAGACCGGAGAGGGAAGGAAAACAGCTGTGGCCGCCAAAACGGCTGAGTAACGAAAGGTGAAATCAACCAAAACAGTGCCTCTCCTCTTGCTCTCCTCCTGTCCCATCGCTTCTATTTCTCTTCTTAAAGAATAAAATACAACCAAACAAATATAACCTTTTGCCCAGGGTTTGTAGCCTTTGTCTGACGGTGCATGTTGCTCTTTGACTGCTGTTCAGTGGCTCCCTTGGTGGTTTAGCCGGCCAGAAGTCTGTCTCTCTTCCTCTCTTTTTTTCTCTCTTGCATAAGGAAAAGGTCTCTTCCAACTTGGCTGCAGTTACACGCTTGTTATTGGGCATCGGGGAGCCCTGGCTCTAATGGTGTAATGGCCACCTAAGGCTGTTTAAAAAGCAAAACAACTCTCCTGTTTCCCCCCTCCTCTCACTTATTTTGCAGGATTCATTGTTTACTCGCTTATTCCTGCCTCCTTTGCGATTAGTCACACAGGCCGATATTTAACTGTGTTTGTGTGTGTCCTGCTGTCTCTCTGCTGAAGAATTTTGTAATAGCTGAGAAGTTTCTGCTTATCTGACTGAGGCAACACAAACATGATGTCAACAACAGGGGTGCCACCAGGACCTCCATGCTGCCTTAAAAAGTATCAATTCTAGCCCCTCCACCAGAGCCTTAACCCTTCCTTAAATTTTCATCGTCATTCATTACATTTCATGCTCTTAATCACGGCTAAGTCAGAGCTTTTGCTATTAGAAAAATGTGTTTTTAGTGCTATTTCAAGAACCTGTTCCAGATTCTTTAGAATTTATTTTGTTTTGATAGAACCATCACCATGAAACAGGGTCTTGTATTTTGATCTGCTTTATATCGCTCCCATTCTGTTTGCAAGTTATTACCGTGCTTGAATATCTAAAAGGCAGATGAAGCTGGCTTTTACTTTGACTATTTAAAGGTAACGAACAAGCAAACAAAGTGTTTTCAGGGTTCCTGTAGACCCTGGAGGGGTCTTAGCCTCAAACTTGGTGTCTGAAATCCAAGGCTGTTAAGAGTCTTGAATATCATATTTTACTTTTAAAAGGTATTGAATTTAAGATGGTGCGTTGACTTGAACCATCTGTATCAACCAATTTTTTGTCTATTTCCGGCACTGCCTCAGACCACATTGGATCAAATCCTGAGTGAAAGTGCAGGCCCGTCACCCTCTACACGCAGAACATGCACAGTTTGCGGAGCCCTATCATCTGTGGGGGATTTCACCTTTTCACAGATGATTTTCCTGCTCATCAGACAATGAGCTGTAAGAAACAGTGACTAAAGAATTATACATCAAAATTCCTACACATTATTTTAATTGAATATCATGTCTGTGCAAAGAATAAGTAACTATGGTTTTAAATTTTAGGGAACTTATACTCAATCATTGTTAAACACACGCTCTCTGCCTGCTCGCTCTGTCTCCCCTTATCCTGCCTTTTTGGTCCGCTGTTGATACGTGAACAAGTGCTGTGATACCACACACCCATATATTATGCTGTGAAGCGTCAGTGTTCCCTTTGCGACTGCTTATGGTTTTTTCATACTTACTGAGGTTCTTGACTTGTGTATGCAGCTTTTAGTTCCGTACTGGTGCAGCTGGTGTTGATTGTTCTGAAATGTGACATAATTATGCACATCTTCCTCTTTTGCAGCTCTGTAAACACGAGCGTTAACTGGTGAAACAGGAGTTAGATGCAGAAGTAGTTTGATGAATATATTGCTGATAAACCAAGCTACTTGCAGACACACACCTAAAATAATAATAAAAAAAATGCTTTTAGCTCCACTTTGGCGAAAGACGGCCTTACAGTCCTGTGAGGAAACATTATGAGTTATTATGTTCGCATGAATTCATGCGCTCTCGCTTGTGTTTGCTTTTTCTTTAGAAATCGATGCACATTTTTATCATATAATTGAATTAGTATTTGGCATCATGGCATTTTACATTTTATATAGAAATTTCACATAAAGCAATAACAATTAAAGCACATCAAGGAACAAAAAACAACACATTATTGACATTTTTCTGCAATTCAAAAATGATTTTTTTTGGTTCAAGTCCTTTAAAATGTCATAAAAAAGTCTTAGGTTTTATGTCTAAAAGTGTGTATATCATGTATATGTATATGTGCATATCAAGACTTAACTGTGCAGTCCAGGACAGGAAAGTCTTTATATTCTGAATAATAAAAAAGGAATAAGAAGGAAGGAAAAGCAATTCTAGTTTTGTTTCTGAGCACTGTATGTCTCCCAACATTTAACCAAAAGGAGACTGAAATGCCCTCTGTCATCCCATCTCTTACTATGTGTGTTCCACCCTAAGTGGTGTTTCCATTTCCATGTCACTCCATTTTCTTGTAATTACATCACTGTGATATTTCATTACCCAGGTTGTTTCCAGGATTGTTGTTATGAGGGTGCGTTAACTCAAAAGCCGAGTATCAGCGAGACGCTTGGTTTGGTGTTGGAGGTTCAGAGGCTGAGCAGTCACTGGGGGGGTCATGACTCGGCTCTGTGTTCTCTGCAGGAGGTATGATGTGGGCGGATGAGCAGGGGGGCCTTAACATGCGCTCATGCAAATCAAACATAGAGTCAGCATGAGGGAACATCTTTTATTCAGCTTTGAGATTTGTGAAATTTAGCTGCAAGCGTTGCTAATGTTTGAGTGATACCGTTAGAATAAACTGTCCTGTTTTTCTGTGGTATTCCTGGTGGCATCTTGAGAAAATTTCCACATTTTGAATTCTCTACCATCTTCTGTTGCATGACAGGAATTGAATTTTTACTGCCATGTGTTTAAAGTCATATTTGTCAGTCAGTAGCCAGTGTCTGACCTGATATAAGCTGCATGGACTCCACAAGTACTGTAGTTCCCAACCTTTCTTCCTCATAGCCCTCCTTAATTGTACCCAATAAGACTCAAGGTACTTGATTGAGTACAACTCTAAATAATTTAGGTTCACATTTTCATGCAAAATTTGACGAACTGTCTCTATCAGTGGAGGCCATTTCTGCAATTCTCATACTGAGTCATAGATCATTTAAAAAATGTTCAATTTGTTGAGTGTTTCAGAAGTTTTGATGTACATGGGCTCATGGCCAGGATATACTCTCTGCCTTCATGAAATCTTTTGCGCCATTAAAACTCAAGTTCAGGTGACGTGCAGTGTCCCCCATACACCTCAGTTAATGTACAAAAGATTTGGCTGCTGTTCTGTTAAATTTCAGCTAGAATTTCACCTTAAAGTTTTTCTTAGCAAAAACACATGCACTTTTCTCAGTGGCTGGCAGTAAACTAAAGACGTCAGTTATTGTAAACTCACTGCAGTTGTGCCTGAATACCCAACCTTTAATATATAACATTCAGTGGCTACGTTTATATGAGAGCTTTACTTCCCCTTTAATTACCTCCCCCAAGGGGGTTATGTTTTTGCCGGCGTTTATCTGTCTGTCTGTTTGTCTGTTTGTGTTCAAAGTAATTTGAACAGTTCTGAACGGATTTGGATGAAATTTTCAGGAGTTGTCGGAAATGGGATATGGAAGAACTGATTAAATTTTGTGGGTGATCAGGATCACCGTCTGGATCCAGGAATTTTTTTAAGGATTCTTTAACATTGCCAGATAGGACCATTTTCGCCAAAGTGGACCGAAGCTGCTTGGCGGAGGTCTGCGCTCTCTGAGTGCTTTTCTAGTTCAGAATAAAACTTAAATCCTCTTTGGCAATGCTTGCCACCTGAAGCAAGTGTTGGACTTGAGCTGAGACAATTTATTTAATTAGAGCCTTAGAAGACTTGGAAATAATGAAAAGAGTGGATGGACGTATGCATAAAATGCAGACCTTTTTAAAGTTGTAGTGTCCAAGTTGGACGAGGTTTCCCTGACAGAGAAGCTGGAGACGCTGATCTGGAGTTTGTTTTTTTCCGGTAGACGTAACGTCACGTCCAATCAGAACAATTCCCAACCCCCAGACCGTAAGCGGAATTGAATAAAGGCGAATAAATGTGTTTTCCATGTAAACCACAATTCGGAATTACTATTTCCATGTAAATGCGAAGGAGAATACTTTAATTCCGAATATTTAAATTCTGAATACTTATTTCCAAATTAAAAAAACATCATGTAACCTGTGTGACTCTGAACCACATGGTTTTATCCTCACAAGTGTGTCTCATTTTTTGATATACATTTAATCTACCTTGTATGTTTAAGTGTATTGTAAAACAAAAAAGTTTTGATGGATTTTGATTTGTCAGATAAAGAAGTCATAAACGTAGATGTGTTAAAATAAAGTAGTCCAGCCTGGCAGCATAATCACATTAATAAGTGTGGCTTAGTGAAGAAATATTTTGCAGTGTTAAGTTGTGGTAGACTTTGTTGAATACTTTGTGTCTAAATGTGTGAGACAGCCAAGTGGTAGATATCACACTTAATGATATAACTTAACAAACACTGGAAAAAAATCTGCACTATTCAAAAGGTGTTTGTGTGTGTGATGGAGCGTGCTTTGCCCTCCACGGTTAACCTGTAGCAGAATGTCAGCACCATGCATCATTACTCATGCAATACAGAGCATTAATAATTACTGATGTAAAATCACTGAGACAAGCGTACACACATGCACAAACACACACACACACACACACACACACACCCACACACTCCTAACAAAGGAAGTCGCACCTTGTCCTTTATATACACCTCTCTACTGTGTGTGTGTGTGTATGTGTGTGTGTGTGTGTCTGTCTTTGTGTCTTATTGTTGGTTTCATTTGCCGGCTCGCTTCCTCACTAAGGCACAGACTTGCACGCTCACACATCCATGCACACACACACACACATTGACACTTGAACAAGTCACACACATAGACAGCACATCCAAACACACCCACACAAGGATGGAGCTTATTCTGTTCGAAAGTAGTAACAGAGAGGATTTTAAATGGGGCGAGAGACATTTCAGAGATGGAAGATATGAACTTTTAACATTTACTCATAAATGCTAGAAGGGAGGGGGGAGGGGGGAGCGGGGGGGGGGGGGGGATAAAAGTGGGAAATGTTAGTGTGTGAGACTGCTAAATAGCCTGATGTTAGAGAAATCTGACGCCTACAGTGTGAGCCTTTTCTCCTGCTTCTTCACATACAAACACACACTCTTGCACACAGTCACATGACCTTTCTGTGGTGGTGACAGTGTGCAGGCAGAGCAGGGCAGAGCATGTTGCAGCACAGAGGGTCAGAGAGATGCTGAAAAACCAGAAGTTTTGTGCACTGGAAGAACAGGACATGAATGAACTTTTCACTTGTGCCCCTTTTCTTTCAGGGTCATGATATTTTTGGCTTGTTTACTGGATTGATTCATAAGTATGTAGTATGTTTGAAAGTAGCTGTGTCCTTGCAAGGCTGCTTTTGGGTCGGGGTGTAAGGGAAATATCTTGTTTTCTGTAAGGGCTACAGTTGAGCTGAGCGAGTTAAACCAACCATGTGGAGATGGGTTTAAGACTATGAGAGACGTGCTGGTGTGGAAATGTGGATGTATTCATAGGCAAGTAGAAAACATACGGTGTGTCCCTCTCTCATGTGCTGCTGTAGCCGTGGGTGCAAAAAAAAAAAAAAATTGCAACAAACTTTTGTTTGTTCAAAGGAGTGGATTTACATTTATTTCTGCACAGCTACATCAGACCAACACTCCATCCATCCTTTATTTACACCACGTATCTCTTTCTGGATCATGGGGGGCTGGAGCCTATCCCAGCTGACATATGGGGCAAGAGGTGAGGTATACCTTGAACTGGATGCCAGCCAATCACAGGGCCATATAGAGGTACAGACAACAATTCATGCTCACACCTACACCTAAGGACAATTCGAGGGATATGCCAACTTTTTTTTTCTTGCCTCACTTCTGAATCCATGACAAGCAGATAAACACCATTCTTTTGACTGTGCGTGCAGTGACAAGAAAGAGAATTAGCTTAGCTCAAACACTGGGAGTCAATGGGTAATGTTAGCCTGCCTCTGCCTACAGTCATCAGGTAAACTCTCCAGCAACTCTAAATGGTCCTGTGTGATTGTTGTGACTTGTTTTTATAACTGCATTAAATTTGCAGGCAATTTGCATTTAAGAATGGCTCGAAAAAGGAACAGCTCACTCACAACTGCGAGTTGGTTCTCATTTACTTAAAAGAGCTGTTTGAGAGACTCGACTTGTTCGCGAACGTCCCATCTCTAGCTCAAACCACTGCAGTTGTGTTTGTAAGTAGGTCAACAAAACAAAGCCTCTGTTTAGGAGTAGAAGAAGATAATAAGATGATAGTCGAAGATAACGTAACATAACATAACATAACAAAATGAGTCACAACAAGCACACGAGACCGTTTAGAGCTGATGAAGGGTTTATCTGACGACTGTAGGCAGAGGCAGGCTAACAATACCCACTGACTCCCAGTGCTCCCTGAGGTAATTAGCGGGGGGGCAAGCTTTCCCCATCTCTTTCTTGTTACTGCACGCAGAGTCAAACAGTGTCTATCTGCTTGTTAAGGACTTGGAGTGAGGCAAGACACGAAAAGAAAAAAAAAGTTGGCGTATCCCTTTAAGAATCACTACTTAATCTTTGAGGCATGCACACTACCTGCTGCGCCACTGTGCCCCTTAAAATTAAAACTGTGAAGTAATTATTTACTCTTCTTAAGTGTCTTGACTGGTCCACATCACAAAGTGTTTTCACTCTTTTTGGAGTTATATTTTCAAACTTTGTAACACTTTAAAAAGTCAAACAGTGTGAGTTTTGATCCACACTTCTATGTAGTATGATGAATGCATTCTGTTGGAGTATATTTTAACAACTTAAGTGTTGATTCTATATAAACACTGCAAAGTGTAAAAGTTTTCATTACTTGGGCTTGTTGCATCTGTTGGTACTTGTCTACAAGTGTAACTTAAGCACATCCTATGTTCTTTTCAAAATACATCTTTAATCGTTTTATTCTCATGATGAGACCTAGCGCGTGTTTACTTAATGCTATTATTTTGAAGGTGTCCCATTACAGTTATTTAGCGAAAGACACTTGCAAAGCAGATTGTCTTAGTTTTTGTATTCCAGCTGTTTTTAAAAGAAAACGTCACAAGGACCATTTGTACGAACCTCATACAATTTAAAAATGTTAGGTTACAGCCAAGCTAATCTATATTTATTAAAATATGAATTCCTCTTGTTCTGTGCTGGCCTATCATAATTTTTCAGTTCGTGCATTTTCATCTGTATGTTAAACAAGCACACATTTCAAAAGTATAGTTTCAGTACAGTCTGTATGTTGTGATCAATATGTATATTTCATTGACGTTTATCGTAACAGTGTTGTGATTGTGAATATATTTCCACAAAATAAGGGCAAAACTTAAGTGACCTGAAATTTTTAATTGCTGAACACTCTAAAAATAAGATGTTCTGGTTTTCTACTAGTTTTTTGTATCTTGCGTGAAAACATCTCCAGTCTTCCTTCCATCAAAGGGAATGTTTCTCATGCCACTTGACAGGCAGGAGGTGTGTATTGCACACTCAGACACACACACAGCTGGATGATAAGGAAAATAACAGGCTCTCATTGTTGTAAGGAGAACAGCTCTCCTTGTCATCACACAGAGAGGGAGAGGGTAGAGATGGTGAGGAGAGAGTGGGAGAGAGAGATTTCTTCTTCTTCTTTTAGTGGATTGTATTCATCCTATGCCTCCTCTCCTTCTATATCAGTGAATCTCATCAAGAAGGACACTGTTTGCAGCTGGGCCTGGGTATATTTACACTGACACACTCAAACATCCTCTCTTTAGTGGACACATCACACAAGCAACAGAGGAACAGGTTATTAGAACGGCAAACTATGTTATTACAAATTACCTCACATTCTTAAAGACATTTGGCATTTGTGTGAATTTGTAGGAACAATTAAAATACGTTTTCAGTATGGCTTTCATACGCATATATGTCCTAGAATATACTTAATACAGCAAATGTGTCTTAAAGTTGAATTTTATAGCTCATATCAAACTTCCTGTAAAGCTTACTTTGTGTCAGTTCATGGGCGTTTGGTCCAGACAGAATTATAATTCATTTCTTTCATTTGCTTGTAATGCAGAGTCGATGGTAAGAGGACGTTTTTGAGTCAGAAATATGAGAATGATGAAGGCCTGTCTTTTTAAAAAAATTATATTTCAGGATATCCATGTGGATCAAAGTGTTGCATTTTTGTGTCTCTGTGAGAACCATTTTAGACTGACTTTGAGCAGAGAAGTCCCTTTGACCATCAATATTCTCATTAAGGGATTCATTTATGATCAGGGCTTTAGTCTGCACAGTTCCATTACATAATATCTAAAAGCAAGTCTGATGTTGAACTGTTGAAGAACTTGGTCTGTAGTGAATGGTATTGGTCATACAGATGGTGAAACAGCACTGTCTGAATTCTTTTGCTTTTGGCTGCCCACATGAAAAATCCATTCATGACTAACTTTCACACTGCAAGGAACAAAGTGATTGCCATGTATTTATCTTTTTTTTTTTTTAAACATAAACTTCCCATAACTTTCAGTATGAGTTGCAAGTGTTAAAACATCTATCTATCTATCTATCTATCTATATATATGTATATATATATATATGTGTATATATATATATATTTATATATATATATATGTGTATATCTATCTATCTATCTATCTATATATATGTATATATATATATGTATGTATATGTATATGTATATATATGTATATATATGTATATGTGTATATATGTATGTATATGTGTATATATATGTATATATATATATATATATATATATATATATATATATATATATATATATATATATATATATATATATAAACTGAAAGTTTGATTGTTAATGGACATGCATTTTATACAGAAACAAGGCATTTTGAACTGAACACCTTTTTGTACCCAAATTTTGAACCGATTTACTGCGAGAGCCAGATGACAGCAGGAAGTGACTACTTAGACAGAGAATAGCATAGATGCTAACTGCCTCAGTAGCAGTTTTATCAGATCGTGACCACATTTCTTTATTATTGACAAAAAAATACCAACACTACAAACTTCTCCATAGTAAGGATATTTTCACCTCACTTCTGACTCGTTTTGATGATTTCGATTTATGAAGTGGCTCTTGTTTTTAGCGCAGTAGCTCCTGCATAAGACATGTCTGATTGGCCTGGAATAAATGTTCATTGATAGAACGATCATCCAATCACCTGCCAGATACGCTTCTGGAAGGTTTAGCCCTCCCCAAACACTTTCGATGGGCTCTTTCCCAGATGGACTAGTGAAATATATTGAACAGTCCATCTGGTGTGCCAGGTTACTGGGCCTCTCTGAGAAGTCAGAACATTAATCAAGCATAATTCACAGAAAACAATATGTTTTAGCAACAAAAACGTCATTGTAAAGCTTATACATTCTGGTGTATTAACCATAACAGAAACATATAAAACCTCCGTCTTTTTCTCTTACCTCTAGTTTTTACTGCCAAGACATTAGACTTCAGAAAATCAATCCTGAAAATAGAGACCCAACATGCCAGATGGTGATGCACTGAGGATAACAAATCATGTTTTCATGCCCACATAAAACCTTACTAGTCTGGTTACCACGGCTGGTTTGACCATAAATTATTTTAAAAAGTTTAGTCCATAGATTTTACCACAAATTGATGAAATAATTCAATTACTATGACTTATTTTTGGCCAGTCACTTTTGTTATTTTCACATTGTTTTCATTAATGAAAGAATCCAACCAGTTTTGGTGTCACATTAAAAATGAACAGGAGGAAACAACAGATAAACAGAAGCTAAAACCATATGCTCAGAGTTTTCCTGATTGATCTAATTTTGAACAAACATCAAATCACACAAATACTGAGTTATAATCATACAGCTTCATACTATGGCCTAGGCTAATAAATGCTGCATTATAAATGAAATTTTATGGCTCCAAAAGTCTTATTTAGTCAAAACATGAACATAATAATGTCAGCTTAGAATCTACATTGACTGTGGTGAACACCATCAAACTAATAAATGGTTAAAATCACTGCACTTTTTGGTGAATAACAGAGTTTCCCTGTTTCTTCCCACTGATTTTAATTTCCAGAAGCTGCTGTCTGCCACAAAGTGTGTTGAACTGTTAGTTTTGTGTACAAATTGTGACGTTAGTGCGTATCGTCTTTACTTAAGTATAGGACT
The DNA here is from genome assembly GCA_037902135.1 of Cetoscarus ocellatus. Classification (NCBI taxonomy): domain Eukaryota; kingdom Metazoa; phylum Chordata; class Actinopteri; order Labriformes; family Labridae; genus Cetoscarus; species Cetoscarus ocellatus. The sequence goes on from JBAMNC010000414.1 coordinate 655,623, forward strand.
GTTTTTTGGTCTGCTAACTTGGACAGTCAAATGACAGTTAAATGAAACATACAGAGGCTTTTTAGGGGAATGTTTAACACTCATAGGCTCTGAGTTGGGGTCTGGTTTGCAGATAAAATCATTGTCGGGTTGTTTTGCACACAGGATAGCAGGCGGTGAGCATTTTGAAGCATATGTTGTAAACTTGAACCCAAGTGCTCTATAAGTAGTGCATTCTGGTCCCACAGTTCCATTTCTGTTGTTAATGGACTTAGTGATAAGTCTGAACATTAAGTCCACCCTATCTTACTAAAGTGAGTGTCAGTCTGCCTTTTGCTCTACACTCTGTGCGACCAAGAGACGACTGGGTTTCAAAGGCCTGTCGAGAGGTTTAAGGGTCTCGCTAATGAGCTAGTCATTTTCCCTCAGATTAGCATGAATAGCTGGGCTAATTTCACGTTCGTGTGTGTGAGTGAATGTGTGTGTGAGGCCAATACTGTGGGTCTATAAGCCGAGTCTCCGCTTCTAAGGTTGAGCTAATCAGCAACACATTTTCTCCTACATTAACCTCACTTGGCTGATTGGCCTCACAGTGTGTGTGAGTGAAAGTGTGTGCCCATGTTTGTATGTGTGTGTGCTTTCAGGAGAGTGACTAAATGGCTGATCGCTATCATCATGACACAATGATTTAGAGGAGGCTAACAATAGAATAATATTAGCTTTCATTTTCTCACTGAGTTTTGATTGAATGTAATATAATGTTCTAGACTGTGGTACTTAATGTGACTGTGTGTGAGTGTACAGTATGTGGATTCTTCAAAACTAGGCTGTAACAACTGCCACTTAGTAGCCAGATGGTTATTCTCCTCTCGTGAACTTTTCCCTGCTTTAGGTCAAGTTTGTATAATATAGAAAATGCAAAACTTCATTGGATGAGAGATTTGTTTTCAGTTTTTTTTTTTTATCATTCTGTGCTGGAAGTTTATATTTCAAGATAAATTTTAAAATTGTACCTTGTGTGCCTTTGTTAATGTTGCCATTTTAACAAGATTTTTTTTAGTGACAACACAGATAATAGTATGTATTGTTTAAAACATATTGTTCAACCATTTAGATCATGCGTCGTCAAAATCATAACATTTTGAATTGTCATAAAATGCTAAATTATACTTTTCAAGTCTCAAAACTAACAGAAACTTGATTTGATTGTCTCACAAATTGATTTTAACTGGTAAAAAATGAAAAGAGGGTTTTTCATTAAATGTCTTACCACACCACTTGGTTCCTGATTTTCAGAATTTATTAATGCTTCCTAGGCAATACACCAACAAAGAGTTTACAAAGTCACAAAGCATGTTAAAAAGAGAGAATTTAAAGAAAATATTGCAGTACAGCTAAACGTTCACACTGAAATATTTTTGAATAAGGTGGAAGTAAATGCCCTGAGTCTTATTTGATGGTCCTTTGGCGGGCTTCAATGAATTTTAAGGTTTCATAAAGGACTGTGATGTACCTGAGTTTGGGAAAGATGGATATTTTCTCTTTTGGACCATTCTCTTTAAACCTTAAAAATAGTTGAGCATGAAGATCCTGGTAAATCAGCAATTTCTGAAATACTCAGACCAGCCCTAACCTGACCCACTAGTCATTCAATATATTTTACCAGTCTATCTGGGAAAGGGCCTGAAAGTGTTTGGGAATGGATTGAACCTTTCAAAAGTATATCCAGCAGGTGATTGGATGGTCGTTCTGTCAATCACATTCATTACAAGACAATGTTGTAGGCAGGCACCACTGCCATGGTGTAAAGGAGAGAACGTGAGCCACTTTGCTGAACAGACTCTCACCAAACCCCATTGGAGGCGGAGCGGGATTTTTTTTTCTACAGAGACATTTTTAGTGTAGTTTTTTGTTTTTCATTTAATAAAGAAATGCTGTTCAGATCTAAAAAGGTGCCACTAAGTTGTTAGCATCTATGACAAACTCTGTATGAGCAGTCACTTCCTGCTGTTTTCTTTCTCATAGCTCCCACCTCTTCTTGCTTTTAAGAATGCTGATTGGGCTGTGCTGCTTTGGGATGTGCACAGTCATTGTAGACTGAAGCTCGGCAAGATGGATCTGCCTGATTACAGACATTAAATCAGGCTGATCCATCTGAACTGCAAGGTTAGACCTGATCAAGGCTAACAACCATGCCATGCTCAATGTCAGTCAGATCTCCCTTTTACCACTCTGATGAGCAATTTGAACTTTACCAGGTCATCTTGACCGTGCCTAATGCATAAAGTCGCTGCCATGTAACTGGCTGATGAGCTATTTGGATTAGTCAATCAATCAATCAATTTTTATTTGTATAGTACCAATTCACAACAAGTGTTGTTAATGAGCAGTTGAATGGGTGTACCATATAAAGTGGCTGGTGAGCGTACATTTTACACCTGTAAGTGTGATCTGATCCAAAGAAAACTACTCTCTCTTATTTCCTTATTTCAGTATCAGAACTAGTGTCAGGTAAAATACGGTAAGAGATATCTGTAGCCTTTTTTGAAATTGGGAAACAAATCCAAAATTTTGTATCTGTAGTTAAACCCAAGATGCCTGATTTAAAGACAGCAGCCCTTCAGGCACATGTCCTTACTGCTTTGTGAACTGGAATTACACAAATGTGTCTTTTTCTTTTTTTTTTTTTTACAAGAGGCATTACAGTAGTTCTGTCTGCATGGGACAAAAGTACAGATTTTACTTAAACTGTCTGAACAATAAGGAGGCAGAAGAGCAGCTTATTTGGTTGAGTTTCCTCCACATTCATCTCATTTAACAGCCTACATCTGACTTGCTATTTGTTTTCCTTATCAAAGTGTGTATTTATTTGGCAATTGCTGCCTTGATAAGCTGTTTGAAGGCTAATAGTTTATTTATGTTCTTTCATCACAACATTATTTTTTTCTGACAAACATCTGAGAAGCAATAACAGGAGTTTAATGGGCCAGAGCTTCGCAGCAACACAAAAAGAAGAGACATATTTATCTGTCTTCTTTCCCCTTCTCCATTTCTTCTTTTCATCCTTTTTTTCGTATCCTTTTCGATGACACTTTTCCCTTGTTTAATCTTTCTCGTATAGTCATTAATCATCCCCACATTTCATTTACATTTTCATTGTCCTCTCCTTGTCTTTTCTCCCATCTTTTCACATATTTATTTCTTGGCACCAGTAACAGCTGAGGCCAGAGACTTATTGTTTCGGACTGTCAGTCTGCCTATATAAGGTAAAAGGCCAAGGTCACTGGGTCTCTTTGCTATGCATTGGAGGTGATAGCAATTTGTTTTTAGGGATTTTATTTTAATTTGCTTAAATGTTCACCCTGACTCAAAAAGAATCTATCTGATATTTGAGTTAGTGTCAAAGGTCATTGGGTCTTATGATCATTCATTGTACTTGAATATAACTGTAAGTGTTTTATAGGATTTTCTGACAAACTTTGCACAAAGATCCACATTGGCTCAAAGTTAAAAAAACAAGGTCACAGGTCATCAAAATTGGAAATAATTTTGGATCCTCAGCTTGTGAGCATATCTCAAGTACGCTTTGGGGATTTTTTTTTTTTTTAAAGCAAATGTTGTTCAGTAGTTTATCTGAATCAGTCATTGACACACACAGTTTCGGCTGCACAAGGTCAAAGGTTGTTGGGCATCATGTTCAGCCCTCTCTTGTGAATCATCACCGCAAGATGGCTTTAAGTGATAACTGTTAACCTTGCACAAATGCCAGCACTGATACAAGGATGAACTTATTAGACCAGGGGATGTCCATTGAGGGCAGCACACACAATAATGCAAGGATGGCTACATCACAGCCTTTCATTACTGGCTTGAAAAGGGGTGGCCTATACAATTTCTGAGGGCCCTAACCAGCTCTGGCTATCACTGTATTTGCCTCTCTGTGCAGCAGAAAATAGACACTGACATCTTATACACCACTTTTAGACTCCAACTTCAGACTCAAAACAAGAGCAAATGACACAATAGTGCCAAACTTTATAGGAGTTTTGGTGCTTCAAGCTGATTGCCAAGGGACCATTGATTTAAATGAACTTGCTAGATCTTGCTCAACAATTGTGTTGTACATGGCCCTGTAAAACAAACTAATAAACTAAACTTAAGTTTTCACATCATTATGGGAAAATTAGACCTTGAAACAGAGAAGACAGCAAATGAGGGCAATTTGTGCTACTTTTAAAGCTTAATGGGTTTGCTTTTATTCATCAGTAAACCACACAAGCTCCAAGTTCTAATGTGGGCTAGTTTTCCATTATTTTTTTTTTAAACTTGCTATGGTACAAATCAAAGTGGACCGCAGGTGGATTTTTGACCTCAAGGTTAAGGTTTTGTGTCTCAGTTTCATCTCTTGCTTATAAGATGGCACAACTTTTTCCCCTTTTCTTCTCTGCCCCTTTCTTTGCCTCTCCTATTTTTGTCACTCCATCATTACTTCTCCAGCCATTTTGTAGCAGATTTTCCCAAAGTGCAATATTTCTCTCCTTGCCATCTCTTCCTCTTTTCTCTCATTCCTTTCACATTTGTCTTCTTTTTCAGTCTGCTGCCGATATTTTCCCTCCTGTCATCCTCTTCCCCCACCATCTTTCCTCCTACCCCTCTCCATCTCTCCTTCTCTCCCTCTCAGTCTCTGAGCAGCTCTTAACCAGTCCTCTGAGAGTGTGTGAGCCGCTCAGCCCCTAAATGATTTTCTATTACCGCCGCCTGTTAACAGCGCTCCATTTGATCAAGCTAATGAAATTGAAAACTTTCATCTCAGCCAAATTGATTTCAAACCTGAAACCGCACGCGACCAGAGAGGAAGGGGGAAAAAAAAGCGTGAAGACAGAGATAGCTTGAGCGTTGTGTTAGCATGGCGTGACATTCACTTAAGAAAACACAGAAATCAATTAGCTTGTACTGTATGTCATTCTACACTCATCTATATGAGAGCAGGATCAAAATGCTTAGTGTGTGTTGACTGTCTTTTGCATTGATGTGTCTGCATGTGTTTGTGCAGAGAGGGTTCAGATGAAGTTTGTTTCTGAATAACATTAACATTTAAAACACTCATAGTACACTGGAGTCCTTTTGTTTAGATAACAGTAGAAGCTAGGAATCAGCAAACTGTCAGTAACGCAAAAAGCGCTATGAGACATCTGGCAGGCATGTGAAAAGCTTTTCTGGAACAACTCAGTGTGAATCAGAGGGGACCAGTTTAGTTAGCTGGAGGCAGGGACACACTGCAACAAGAGTAAGTGGAATTCATTTTCCCATTCAGGCCAATTGGTGTTTTCCCACTAGTTGGAGGGGTTAAATATGGCAGCTCTCTGGCATTTAAAGATTCAGATTTTTTCAGTGCCTGTTGTTCTCTCTGATGTTTAACTTTAAAGGTGTAGTATATGACTTTCAGAAGAGACTTTCTCTATATTTTGCGCACCAGCAATACTCTCACCAAAACAAAGCTCATCTTTGATCAAATCTCTGTCCTTGGCCCTGATCCAGTGCTGCCATTTTTATGACTGAAGTCCATTCAGATATTCATCCCAAAAAGATCCCATTATTGTTTCTTTGAGGAGCTGCAGATGAAGCAGCGACTTTTCTTTGGTTTGAATGTCTTCTGTCTCTCAGTGAATTGAGCTCTTGTGCTGAAACTCGGACTGAGTGGAGGGGGCTTCCTGTCTTTTGCCCCATGTTAGGAGACCTCATAGCTAGAAAGAGAAATTCTTGAGTAAAGAATATTTGTATAAAACAAGTTTCAGTCTTAGGATGTACTACCCCTTCTGTGTAAACACAGAGCTGGGAACAACCGTTTGACTTTGACTGTTTTTATTTTTAAAGTCATCACCAATCGATATTTTGATATGATATCCTTACCGGTGGGCACAAATCTCATATCTCCTTTTTTTTTTTTTTTTTTCATTAAGAAGTTATATTGATCATCATCCATGTTGGTGAGTGGGTTTTATAGACTTTTTACCAAATTAAGTACAAAAATTTAACTGCTGTCTGGAAAATACAATATTTATTCATTCAGTAGTAGAGTATTTTTTTTCTTCTCTGAGTAAAGCAGTTGTTTTGGAGATGAAAGGTTTGTGCCCAACAGCGACAATATGATTTATATGTATTTGTTGTCACAACAATTACATATTTTAAAGTCAGAAGTGATACCTTTAAGCAGTAAAATTAAAAACCAATATATCCCAAATGTCAAAGTAGTCATACAGATGTTGACAAAATGTTAAAAAATGGCCTCCAATATGGTTAATATGTTCTGAGTTATCGAACACTATTTCATAATTTGATTCTCTTTTTTGTTTAGTTTAGTTTTGTTTGTATGGAAACTGACCTTACTTTAAGCTTAGTCCTAATTTCTGCTTTTTCTGAGTTAAGTGTTGTCCTCTTTGCTCATTACAGCTTAAATTTTAAATTTTCATGGTGTTCAGTCATAATGATTTTTTTTTTTTTTGCAGAAGCCATAAAGGAGTTATAGTTTTGTAAATTTGGTCAAGTATCATGCAATATCTGCATACTAACCACCACAGGATTATTGACATTTTTTTTTTACTGTTATCACCACTATCATCATGCTAAAAACTGAACCCACCACAAGGTGTTTTGGCACCAGCATTTTGTCCAAAATGAGGTCTTAGAAATATGAAGGGATCTAAAATTGTTGTGAAGGTTGCATCCTTTATCTTTGGTTCTGAACCAAAGAACCAGAGTCTGGTGCCTTGGGGTCTCCGTTCTCTTCTAAGTGATCCAGAGTTTGGTATGCACAGTGAGCAAGCTAGTGTAGTGTTAATAGACAATATCAAGCAGTGTGGCGAACATGAGCATTGCTATCACTCCACTCTGCAGTTCTCTGAACAGATAAACATCTACCAGTTTGTGCGGACTATTGTTAAATAAGACTTTATTTTAATTTTATTGCTCAAAATGCTGCCAAACAGCTATAAGCCAAACTAGAAGGCACTTGGAGAGCGCAAACCTCTGCCAAGGTAGCTCACATATTGCTGTTACATCTATAAGCAATAGTTCCATGATAAAGTTAGCATCATAATATGATTCCTTTACCCTGAAAACCCACACCTAGCACTCAGAATCATGTTGATATCATTCTTAGTTAGACAGCTATTGAGCAAAAATAATCTTGCTAACGAACAGACAAACATCCAAACAAATAGACAAACAAACAAACATATGCTGGCAAAAACATAACCTTCTTGGCAGAGGTAACAATGATGTTCAATTGTTCCTGAATGCCAGGTTAGGTATTTCTGGGTCATAGTGCAACAAAAGGTTGGATGGCAGAAACAAAGGCCACAGCTACACACCCAGCTAGTGGTGGATGACTACTTGCACAGCATTTGACAAGGTTTGGTCTGCTTGATGAAGTGTGGTGTAAAAGCAAACCAAACCAAATGAAACTTGCAGCAATGGTCTGTTTGCAGAAACTTTAAGAGTAAAAGTGACCCAAGTTAATTCAGCTGGGAAGGTGTGAAAAAGGAAAGTGTGTCATGGGGTTAGTGCTATGGTTACTAGTTGTAATTAATGAAGTCACTGAGGGGGAATACTTAAAAAAATGAAGCCACATTTCTCATTCATTTATAACTCAACTTTCACCTTTGGTATTGCACGGGCATTTATTAGCATTTATTTCAACCTGTCAATTCACCTGACAAATGACAGATACAGACCTTTGTGTCCTATATTCTTTTTGAAGTTGACATCATGATAATGACAGCAAGCACAGGCTTAATGTTCTTTCTGTAAATCTGTATTTATCATGAACCTACTATGACAGCCTGCTCAGCCAAGTGAGTGCTTGACGGGTTTCTAGCATCCATTAATACTTCTGATTACAACTACTTATTAAATTTGTTGTTAGATAGCTGATAATCCACTGTGTTTATGTCTTAAAATTCTTACTGTACCACACAAAAGTAAAGAGCAATACACAGAACTTGGAGGTGGCGCAGTAGCTAATGACGCATTCAAAACTCTTTCCACTTCTTCCACTTCCACCTCTGTGTATAGTCAAAGCATACAAAAATAAATGTTTTATTCATACAGTTTCCAGCTTACATCTATCAACCAAGTGATTCATTTTTATCTTTTGCTTTTATGTTTTTGGAGCTTTGTTTGTTATCTGTCTTGTCAGCTCTGGCCCTATAATGTAAAATGTTGCCTTTATGTTGTGCCAGGATTGTAGTTTTTTTAGAAGGTATAAAAGTAAACAGAAGCACAGAGGGCTGCAATTGCTGGGTAAACATCATTTTGGGTTGATGTAAGGCTCATTTATAATGGAGTGCAGGGAAACATGTAAAGAAGGGGACAAAGAGCTATTTCGTCCTTTGTCATCTGAGTGTGATGTGGCCTATAAAAGCTAAAATAACACAGGCCAGAGGGCCCTGCTCCTAACATGATTAATTCATCTAAATTTAAAAGATTATCATTCATTGTTGGTGCAAAGTGGCTATCACATTATGCCACCTCAAGGAAAAATACCAGAAAATGAACTGAATATGACCTACACGTATTCAGTGCATGAGACCTGCATCTGTAGCTCGGTACTTGAAGAAACATTTAATGCCTAGAACTTTTGTTGCAAGAAAACAAGTTAAATTTTGACCTCAAATTAAGCTCAGTAAGCTGTCATGTGTACACAGTGTGCCCCAAAGTGCAAGACTGTTTAAACAGCAGCAACTTTGCCCTCAGGTTATCATCTGTGCTAGACAAACCTTCTTCACATTTTCATTGTGGCTGTGCAAATTGGCTGCATTTAGGAAAATTAGGACAACACAAGTGCATAAGTGAATAAATATTACAGTTTAAATGTTTTGCAGATTCTACAGACCTCTTGCCATCACCAAATTGAGGCAATGTGCAAAAAGGATGAATAGGAGAGACAGCATAATAGAGCAACACATCATCAGCAAAAGCTTGTCGCCAGTGAAGCGCTTTATCTAATGCAGCTGTTGTTATGTTCAGATGTACAGGTGCTTGTGCTGTGTTTTGTGTTTGTATTTGTGTGTAAGTAGTTCATGGGCCCTGGGCTTTGAATGTTTGGATCGGGCCTGGCTGTAAACACTTGATGGCATTAGCCACAGTCTGAGCGAGAGGCGAGAGCAAGAGAGAATGGAAACGGTTAAGAAGAGGGAAAAGCAGAGGGAGACATTAAAAGGCCAGTCCAGGCCACGATCGGGGCGCTGTGAAAAAATGGGATGAAGAGAGTGAGGGAGAGATGAAAAGAGGATGAAAAAGTAGCAGTGTGAAATGAGACTCTGGGTTGAGAGGGGAAGAGGGGAGGATTGGAAAAAGATGAGAGAGACAGAGTAAAACTGAAAGGGAGTGAAAAGGTTGCGAGGGAAGGAGGCAAAGAACAAATTACAAAGCCAAGATAGGGAGAAAGACACAAGAAGGAACATGATGAACAGATTTGTGAAACGAAAGAAAGGCACTGGTGTTTGGCATAGGATAAAGCTGGAGAGCCAGTGTTTGGGACAGAAAGAGATTTAACATTTCATCCTGTGTTGCTCTTAGCCTGTGGGCCAGCATAACAGTGAAGATTTCCACTATTTACAAAGCTCTCAGCGCCTCCAGGACTCCATCTACATAATGTTTAACATGCTCAGCTCGGCTGCGCTCTGCCCGTCAAAGGGAGACGCTGTGAGGATTTCAGGCATCAATCCCTGAGGCCTGCCAGGGGGCGGGGGAGGGGAGGGGGAGGCCTGAGTGCTGTAGTAGAGCCAGAAACAACATGCAGTAATTGAATTAAAATGATACTTAAAATATGTTCATATTTGAATGGGATACATATTGTGTAGCTGAATCACGGTGGTGTCACATTCAGGTTACAGGGCCTGTCTGGGGGATAGTTATTTAGATTTCACTCAAAATCACAATAGGATATACTGAACTAAATCTTGCAGAATATGTTGATGTCTAAACCAAATAAACTACAAAGGTTTCAAGACATTGACCATGTGTTACAGTAGTTTTGTGGTGGATGGGATAGAGAATGGAGAGATACCAAAGGACATTCCCCTCAGACAGAACTGAAGAGTATCTTCAGCTAATTTAAACTGGTACCTTGAACAGAACTATAGGGTAACGTTGGACAACTACAACTACAATTTGTTTGCAGCAGAAACAAATTTGACGACGACAGGTCTATGATTGGTCCATTGATCTGTCACTAGCTTTAGTTCTTACTTTAGTCCACTTGTCTCCACTTACCTCCCTTCCTTTGCCCACACACCCAACACAGCATCGTGTGGATTTGCTGTTCATCATGAGACTGGGGTCCACATTCAAGATTTCCTGCTGCTTAACAGAAGGTCTTTTCTTGCCGCCATGATGGAGGGATTCATGATTGGCTATATGGATTCATGTTTGTTGTTGGATGTATATATTTGTATATATATGTATATGTGTATTTTATATATGTATATATGTATCTATGCATATATGTGTATCCATAATATGAAGAGCTTTGTGCTCTATTGTAAAGTGTCTTGAGATAACACTTGTTATGAATTGGCGCTATACAAATAAAGATTGATTGATTGATTGATTGATTGAACTACACCAGAGTACAAAGAAACCAAGCTAAGCAACAAACACACATTAATGCTACTCACTAAAGAGTTCTAATGGTACCTTTAGCAAGAGTAGCTTTGATAAATCCTAAATCCTTTGAATAAAAGGAAAGGATGCCCCATATGCAAAAATAAACTTGAATATACCATACTATCTGGTGTCCCCTATTGTTTGCTGTAGTGTCTAGTGTTAAAAGCTCTTCTTCACGCAGACTTTGTCGTCCTTTTATATTGTAAGGAGTGTCCCACATTGATAAGTATGCTTATCTGCATAGTCTTAAATAGGACATTTAATCTAATTTTGTTCTGATATTATAGTTTTGTGGGTGGTGAGGCCTGCTGACTTTCTTCCAATGATGTACAGTGTGATTTGCAGTCAAAGCAATGCTGGCTGTGATGTAGTGATGTAAGGCGGCCTTTTGCCCGACTCAGAATGGCGCTGGTGTGACTCGACCTGAACTCTGCCAATTTCAAAACATTGAGAGAAATAGAGAAATATGCAAAGTGTGAAAACCACCCAAGATTTGTCTTTGAAAATGTTTTTTGTTGGACCTTGCTTTTTCAGTCAGGTGACACAAGGGCTGTGCACACGGAGACAAGTTTAGGAATATACGCAAAAGTTTTTTTGTTTTTTTTTTATCATATGGGTGCTTCTTCCACATGAAACCAGTGCTTTTGGAGCCAGGAAATGAACATTCAAAATTCAGAGTGTACAACGAATATGCACATCACATTTTCAGAAATAATGATCTAATTACCCCACCTTACCCTTAAACTGCATGTGCTGTTATGTCGTCAGTGTTGTAAGGGAAGTCCTTATCTGTTGGGTGCCTAACGTACTGTGCCTGATATGCATCCACTATATCCTGTATTTTGACCACAGACTGTATCTTTTTAAGACTGTTAACGTCTTTGTGTGGACAGGGCCTGAGAGCGCAGCTGCAGAACTTGAAGTGAGATGTTAACTTTTATCGGTGCTAATTGCAAGCTTGATCACGAAACCATTCTTGTCACCTCCTCTCACAATATAAGGGTCATGAATTACCCATGCAAGAAAAGTAACTGCTCCCAGATCTGAGGATGTTGAAAAATACATTTGTATGAGATTTACTGTATTAAAAAGACACACTTTTTCAGTAGCTGAACTAGCTCTCTTCATTCCTTCCTCTTGTGAGAGTTAAAATTACAATGACATTTCTCCTGACTGATAGAACAGACTGAATGTTCTTGGAGATGCTAAAAATTGACGACAAAAGCAGCAATAAAAAGCCTGAACTGAACATTGACTCCGCGGTAAAATCTGGCCTCAGCCTGTGTGTGAGAAAAGAATGAGTGAAGCTGCATCTGTTGTAGGAGAGAGTGGCAGCCTGCTGATTGGAGACAGTGACTCACTGACAGAGACAAGCCCCAGTCATTACCACACAATCTCTGCCTTATATCTCCTCTGTGGAAAGAACGTGAACCACAAATTTGACCTTTTCCAAGTTATTGTGGATAATGGTCTTATTATTCCTTCCTCTTCACAATGTCTTACCTCATGGTCCTCATGACATTTGTGCAGTTTTCATTTAACATATCTTCATCCAATGAAGTGCCCACTAGTTGGTCTCCATGTTGAAAATACATGCATAATACATTTCAAAGGGACAACAGTACTCAGTAGGTTGACTCATTTTAAATGTTTTATTGCTTATTACATCCTACCATTGCTCCCTTTTTCCACCAACTGTTTCAAGTGCTAGATAAAGGAAAAAGAGTGTGTTCACACTCAAAAAGCACCTGAACTCCAGAGCTGGTCTGAGGTGCATCTACCCTAGAATGTCAAAAAATGTCTCAAAACATTATGACCATAGCTGGGAGGGGGGAAGTAAACCGACAGTGTGCCAATTTGAGCTAAACCAATGGTGTATTCATCTAAAAATGCATTAAATTGTATTTGATCAACCTTGCTGACAGAAATGCATTGTGTATAGCAATTGTAAGCAAACTAAATTTTCTAACAAAAATCTAAGGATGCCACAACAACCTCTTTGATGGAGCTCACAGTTTAGCAGCTTGCAGTGAACTTCTGTGGTGTGTTACGACCAGCCTAGGGGATACTGGAGGAAACATAAATTTGACCACTCCTTTGTCACTTCCCAAGGCACACCAGCAAGAAACCACAAACAAACACGAATTTTGTAGTCCAAACAAAGATATTTTCTTTAATAATTCTTTTCTTCTATTTTTACAAACTAAATCAAAATTACCTCGGGGAAAGTCAGCTAGAGAAAAACAACAAACAAAACACTCTTGTAAATCAAAATCTTACCTAATCACTAATGAGAAAAAAGAAATAGATAAAAACCTAAAGTGTCTCCCTAACAGAAAAACAGGAGAAAACGGAAACCAAAAAGCTCTACTCTCCCCTACATTACCTTACTGACTGACTTAATGTTCACAGAATATCACACAACGCTCTGCTTCAAATAATCGCTCTTCTCAGTCGTGGCATTGGGTAGTGAGGAAGGAGGGTCGGCGTCTCTTCTTCAGCTGTCACTTTTAAAACCCCAGCCATCAGCTCTCAGCCAATCGCCTGCGCCACTACACAGGTCTCCTCCACTCCGCGGCGGGTGCGTCTTTCTCCTGCCATCCAATCAGGATGCTCCGCCTGCAGTTAGAAAGAGGAAGGGAGGAGGAAAAGGAGGAAGGCGCTCCTCTACATAGGCTATATAACAACAAATAAATCAATAAATGACACACAGTCATAACAGGTCGCCTGAATCTAACAGCTTTTCATTTACAGAGGATTTCAATGGAGATACTAGAATTTAGACAAAGAAGATATGGGCACATGTTTAATTGTTTGAAAAAATATGGTATGATTGTGGTTTGGGGTGGACAAACCACAGTATCCTGAGTCCTAAACTGTCACAAGAATGTCTCTGATTGATGGAGACTGAGCTTGCTCAGCTACCTCCACGGTATGGCTGCTACTACTGAATTGTACAGTTTTTAATATACTACAGAGGAATTGAATGGGGAAATAATGGTGTATGGGCCAGAAGAGGGCAGGTCAGTGTTCCAAGAAAGACATTTATTTTTAATTACGGCTGAACGAACCCAATTATACCCACAGTCCCAGAATGTCACAATGAGCATCTTGGTTATGGGATACTACTGCTGAAGACAAGGGTTGAGATGTATTGGATGGTCAGCTCTGTGATGACAGTGGTTGGCACCACATATCATCTAGACCCAGATATCAGCCAATTGTGACATTCAGTTGCAGTAGCAGTTTACAACTTGCAGAGGGTAGTTGCAAAGAGTGACAAGCCAAGTGTAGAGCAGGGACTGTCATATGAATGCGGAGTCGTTGACAACATGGCGCAAAGCAGCGCTGAACTGACCAATTACAACAGAGTAGATCGATCAACCAATCAGAGCAGAATGGGCTTACATAGGAAGTGGGCCTTGTAATGGCAGGAACTCTAACAGAACATCTCAGAGGGACTAGCAAGACATCTGGATCATAGGGCACCCAGTACATGAAAACCAGGCCCTTTAACGTGTGATTGTGAACAGACCGTAGAAGTCATTAAAACTGATTAAATGAAGCTGATTTAAAGCAAAATATGGACTCTTTAAATCAAAAGTGCTATCTTGAGAGTTTATTTCCCCATAATATGATGCTGTTAAGAATAACTTTAATATAAAACTTTACACCAGCATCAGGCTGCAAGAAGGCCAGACTACCAAAGCTCAAAGCAGGCACTATGTGAATCTGTGCAAGAACCAAAAGAAGCTTGACAAAATGTTAGTATTTTGCAAAAGGATAAGACTGGATTACTGTGAATCATCTTTCCTATTTAGCAAGTTTTAATTTATGGGCTTATTTATTCTGAATGTTTTTTGTTCCACAAGCCAAACAAATCAGCTGGGGAATCAGAACTGTTCAGTTCAGTAGATTTTGTAATCATCTCCTCATTATTTCCCTGACATTCTACCAAAACAAAGTGAGCCTGTTTTGAGATACTGATATTATTATGTTGAGGATTTTTTAAAGATCATGTGCCTATCTGCTTCTTCCTTAAGGTCTTGTTTTGGTTACCTGCAACTGTCTGACTTCTATTTCTGACAAACATATTTGACTTGTCTTCTCGCTGTGCGCAAAATGAGAATGATAAATACCAAGATATCAATGAAATTCTGTGTAACACAACCATTGAGTGTCTGCCTGCAGTGATACTGCTTGCAATCATGTGTGATTAGGATCACTTTATGAAAGGTCAGTCAGGTAAAATCAATTCTAGCACCTTTGATTTAGTCTCCTTTGTTTAAGAGCTTTACCCAAGTGTGTAAGCATATTAAGCTCTAACAAAAGAATCACTATCTTATATCAACGTACAGTTTTATTGTATATCTAACAGCATTTGATCAGCAGTGTTTTGGTTTCTTTCTCATATCCAGGATTTTTTTGTTGGGGAGGAGCACCTGGTTTTGCACCAGATTAGCTCTTTACTCAATAAGTCGTGGCTTTAGAGTATTTGAATACCTTAACTGAGCTCTTACGTTAACAAATGAGCTAAAGCTTTGTGTGTTTGTGTGTATGAGCATCTCCTTGTGTGTGGTTTTCCCCTGAGCAAACATGTAGTGTGTAAGGGAAATGTCTTCAATGCATTGACTGGCTCTTCTGTCCCTTGGGTGTAAAGTATGTGTTTTTTTGCCTGTTTGTTTGAATGAATAATGTTTTCGGAAGGACATTGTGTGTTTGTGCACGCGTGTAATGTGTTTGTTAACTAAACCTGTGTGTTGCTCTGTGTGTCTCCATTAAACCAACATGACTGTGTGCTTAGTGGGAGTTTTTTCAGGACTTTGAGGCTCCACTATTTGTTAAAGAGGGAGAAAGCGATTAGCTGCCTGTTAACAAACCTCTTAACGAACCCCACTAATGAACCCCGAGGGCAGCTCTGGGACGGCCCCGGCATGCCACCATAATTAGACTGGCAAATAAGAGCTCGTTATGCAAATGAGTGAGAGTTAATCTGCATATCTTTACCTGAGACACCGGAGTTACACTGACAAATGTTTACCCAAAGGCAGTGAGGAGGAAAGAGGAGAGAGGAAGGAGAGAGGGAGGGTGAGGGGGGACGGAGGTAATGGGGACTGAGCAGCAACAAAGAACTGAACAAGTTTAACAGACAGAGCAGGATGTGTGTGTGTGTGTGTGTGGAGGGGGGACCATTCAGAAAAAAACAAAACAAAACATAATAAAGGGGAAGTTTAAACAGAATGGAAGTGAAAAAAAAAAGAAAAATGTCAACGCTGTGTACTTATTTGTGTTTGAACAAATTTCCTGCTTATCTCAAGTGATAATCAGTTTGTGCAGAGAAGCATGAAGCCAACCTTGACATTTTGCACCACTTGATTGCTCGGCCAGATTCCCAAAAGAGTTACTGTGCTTTCCTTTGACACACAAATAACATCTCTGTGAGCCTTTATTTTGTTAGAGCTCTAAATGTTCTTCACAATCTATTTTCACTGTCAGCTTAGGATGAAGAGTCAGAATTATCTGCTAATGTTGAACAAGCACTATTTTGTTATAAGCTGTCATATTTCAGACCGAGCACAATTATGATAAGTCCAACTACACATTAGTAGGATTTAGTAGAATAATTTACCATGTGATATATACCATGATACTGAAGCCACAATATAAAAAGTATCGCAGTACGTGTGAATCGTGGACACTGACTACACCTGTAACAAAATTTCCAACAACTTTTGTTCTTCATTGCAAGTACAAAAAGCAAAAACAGGGCTTAAATGACTTTTCTACTCAAGTCACTCGACTTTCAAGTCCTTAAAGGCCTACTAAGTAATTTCAAATTATTTATGTGTGCTGCTTCATGTAGTTTGGCTTCTACTGTGATCCTTTGAACTGCACCATCGCACCAGGGGGCTGCGCCGTTTTCTGTCAGAAAAGCCATTTTTTGCTCACTACACCCTCCAAAAGAATTTTCTGTGGCTGAAAAACACAACTGAACCTTAAAATGGAAGCAGCAGCAACAATTGAGTCCACATATTTATCATGAATTTGCTATGAGCAAAATGTTACTACTTGGCCTTATTGCGCTGCAGTGTTGTAGTCGAGTCACTATAGCTCGAGTCCGAGTTGAGTCCGAGTCCTCAGTGTTTGGGTCCGAGTCAATTCCGAGTCACCAAAAAAAAAATCTGAGTCGAGTCCAAGTCACCAAAAAAAAATCAGAGTTGAGGTTAAGTCTGAGTCCTCAATATTGAGGTATCTGTGCGCACTAGGCACACGATTTGGAAAAACCCCAAATGGGCATAGGTAAAAATTTAATTTTTTATTATATTTTTGTCAGAAGACACAGGAAATAGTAGATGAACTAGTAGATGATACAGAAATTGGATTAAATAATGTACCTAGAAGACCTAATGTTTGGATTTATCATGACAGATTACTTTTATGAAGTCTCCAAAAAGACACTGATGTTTCAGGAGAGATATCTCAGCCTCTGGAAGAGCTACGATCGCACCAAAAGGCTCATCGGAACGGCTAAGTTGTTAGCTTTCCATCAAAACAATCGGTAAGTGGCTATGATAAACAGTTGTAAAGTCATTAAATATTTTGTGAACGGTGTGCTTTGCTGTCATATACGATAGCGCCAACCTCCGAGGGTTAAGAGGCTAACGTCGTTATTTAGCAGCTAGCTTATAACGTTATCAACAATCAAAGTAACATTAGCGTCGCCATCTACTCACTTCACTGGGTGCATCCTAGACATATGTCTGTTAAGGTTCGACGTTGTCCCCGTCTTCACTTAAATGGCTCTTTTACATAATGAACACGTTGCTCTGCATTTACCAGCATTTATGGTGAAATCTTTGAAAGCAAAACGTACAACCTGCGGTACCTGCTTCGACATTCTGCCTCTCCTTCGACATCAGCGCGTGAACGCGCATGCAGGTAAACTAACACACATGCCTGCCGTGGGCTTTAAGACTGATATGAGGACCTTATAACAGAAGAAGTAATCAATCAAAAAAAAAAAAAAATACAAAGGATTCATTAATAAATAAACTCATGTCCTCTGAGTCCTCCCCCCAGTCCTAATGCAGCTAGAGCTGGAGTCCGATTACAAGTCTGAGTCATAAGTGCATGAGTCCGAGTCGAGTCACAAGTCTGACATATCCGGACTCGAGCCGGACTTGTGTCCGAGTCCTGGAAGCGAGTCCTACAACACTGTTGCGCTGTAATAGGTTGTTGCTTCAACTTTGTATTATTGTTACAGTTAAATTAAATTAAGTTGCATTTATGGATTCAGAACTAAACTAAAGATAATGGTGTGTATGCTATATTTTTTTATTTGGGAGTCCTATTATCAGTCAAATATTCTCCTTTTTATTTATGTTATTGTTTTTTATTGTTATTATATTCATGATTATTTATTGTTATTATTATTATTATTAGATGTATATCAAAGGATTCATCACAATTATTCTCAGGATCTTTCACAAGTCTTACTGCGTCCAACTTCAGCAGTGATGGTGTGTTGCAAGAGGCCTTGCTTTTACAGGTTAACAATCCAACCGCGTTCAAAGAGGGAAAGCTTTTTTGCCTTTGCCATCAGGAGGTCATGACAGGGTGAATACCTGACAGAAAATGACATGGAATCCAAATTTTTGCACAGATTTTGGGTTTTAAATGCTGCCGTCCTAAATTTTTGATCATTTGACAAAAGCATGTTTGAGTTTAAAAGCAGTTTCCAATAAATTGCCTTCTCAATTTCCTTTCGTCTCACTCCCATTTCTTCTTTTTGCATTTTGAAGCTCTACTTAGAACCTTCTTAAGATTCAACAGTGCAAAATGTAAATTCTTGAAATTTTTCAACTGGTCACAAGATTTTGATCGTGAGTGTTTTTTTTGGACAGAAAGGACCCACATTACCATTTCGTGGATGTTATGGCTTAATGGCTTTTTGTTTGCCAGTGTCTTAAGATAAAAGCCAAATGTGGTTGAAAAACACAAAGAAAATACTTAGGTGAAAGATTTGATTGTATATGTTTGTTGATTTTTTTTTTTTTTTTTAAGTGAATGAAATTCTTGTTTGTCCACAGGTCAAACATATTGAAAAAATGTACGATACAAATAAATACATAAAATAAAAAACTGTTATGAGTCCAAGGAAGACCTGTGGTGAGATATACAATTAAAATCAAGATCACTGAGGGATCAATGTCATGATAATAGGTGCTGACTGGCGCTCCCTTCTCTTTACTTTGTTGCTCATTTTCATCTTTTATTTGTAAGTGAAATTAATGTGCCCAAACTTCACCCGGTCCAGTGCTGGGATGACCTCTGCTGTGAGGCATGTGAAGCTTGTTTTGATTGGTTCTTGGCTGAAGTGTGTGTTATCCTGGCAGCGGTCTAGGGGGTTGATGGGTTTGACCTCTGTGAGGCAGTGGGGCTCCTGATGGATCACTTCCCATAGCCAGCGCACCCTGGGGTCTGCTGCAGATATAGATACTGTATATACTGCTCTTTTGGGCACCCAACAACACTTGTGACTTTAGTCGTCAAAGGATGTATCGCAGTATGACACTGTTAAAAAGGATTGGTTTATGATGCCCCCTCCCGCCCCCCAGTAATCAAGCCACAATTCACTGCTTTTTGGTTCGCTTGCCTCTTTTGGCTCTTGTTTGGTTTACACCCCCCATGAGCCAAACTCTCAATTTGGTTCCTTGGTCCACACCAGAGCTCATTTAAGCTTTCACACTAGCCCAAATCAACCAAACTTTCCCAGAAAACAAGCCAGATTTTGTTTGGTCCACCAAATGTGTTAGTTGTGAAAGAGACCTTAGTCAGTAAGCGTGTAGGTCTGTCTGGCTCTGCTCTAACAAGTGCCAGAACTAAACATGCAGAAGACCAATTCCAGCATGAGCTGTTTTCTGTCCTCTCTTTCACTGTCACGCAACACTTTTATTTACGAGTGTGAATGTTGTCAAACATTGATTGGCTTCATTTTTGTTTAATCAATTTATTCAAGATCCAATAGTTACACATTTTAGAAAAAAAAGACGTGCATTTAAGAAGACTGTGCTTCTGAGCATTCACTCAATTCATTGCAGTAGGTCAAGGAATGGGCCACTTTCAAGGAACAAGCATTTCAGTAAGATTAAAATAGTTGTGTGGGTTTGAGTGAGTGAGCAGCTGAATTTGCGTTTGTGTGAGTGCGACGGCTCATTAGTGCAATAGTTCGGAGGCGATTATTTATCGTCATGTTGCTCAGCCTGCTGAGTCGTGGCAAAGTCAGCAGCCGTCTTTATTCCACACACAACCATGCACACACACAAAGCTACAGGAGTTGTAGGAGTTATCACAAGTCCCCCTGTGCTTTATACATGAACACACAAAGACCCCGGTGAGCACACACACCTTTTTGCCTTATCTTAAACTCCTTATGCCTTTACCTGAACATGCTGGACACATTTTGTAACACACCTTCTCCTCAAAGTACACACATGATGCACACTCCCTGGCTCACTCTTTCTCTCCTCTACCCCTGACTTTGTCCCGGTGACCTTGGGCGAGTGTTGCCAGTGGCTGCTGCTGAGATATCTGTGCGGGGGGTTGGAGGGCGGATGGAGGGAGGCTTGGCCGGGGATCACACGACTTCCATCCCTCCATCCATCCGTTTCTGATGAATGAGAGAGAAAAGTTTTCCCCTCCTCTGTTGACAGATGGTGGTGGAGTTTTTGAGGGACTCATGAGGAGTTCATTTATAATGAAGCTCCTCTTTTGGATCCCAGCTCCATCAGCAACATCATTTATTTTCAAATTGTGCGTAAATGCAGTTTCCAGAAAAGTGACCATGACTGATCACAGGCTAAGCAATTGTCCAACATCCAATTTTTACTGCTCGCCTGCTGTGTTTAAGCCCTGTCTACTGGAATAACTGAAAAAAATCTTTCACTGCTGAGCAGCTTGATGTCAGGGGGAAAAGTCTTGTCACTAAAACTCATTAGAAGTATATTTCAAATCTGTCAGTGTAGAAAATATCGAGGAATAAACTGAAACCAATATTTTAGCAAAGATGCACAATAAAATCATAGATTTCATATATTAGACTAAACTTCTTCATATTATGGTAAGTTTTTCTAGCAACAGCTGATCAGTTAGTTTGATGTTTCACTTGAATTCTGACCATAAACCCAAAATACTGATGTAAACATATTAAATAACATAAAGAAAAAATAACAATAAAAGTTTGAGCTTGGATCATTTAGCTGGGCATGACACAGACAGACTGAAATAAGCAGGGACATCCCTGAAAAAGACCTCGTTTGGATGGCAGCATATGTTTTACCAAAATATCTATGTACTTTGTAGCATTAACAGTTTTGTCACAGATAAGTCACCCATGCCATGGGCACTAACACACCCCCATGCAGATCCTGGCTTTGAATTTGGTGCTGATAACAATCTGGATGGTCCTTATCCTTTTTAGCCTGGAGGACAGAACATGCATGATTTCCAAAAAACTATTTGAAATGTGGACTAGTCAGACCACAGCACACTTTTCCACTTTGAGTCAGTCCATCTCAGGTGAGCTTGGGCCCAGAGAAGCCAGCTACTTTTCTGGGTGTTGTTTATATATGACTTTGGCTTTGCATGGTAGAGTTTTAAATTGTACTTGTTGATGTAGCAACAAACTATGTTAAAGGACAATGGTTGTTTAAGTTTTCCTGAGCCCATGCGGTAATGGAATGATGCTGGTTTGTTATGCACTGCCTCTTGAGGGATCAAAGGTCATGGGCATTCACTTTTGTTCTTCAGCCTTGCTACATGCTAAGATTTCTCCAGGTTCTCTGAATCTTTGATGATATTATGAACTGTAGATGATGAACTCTGTTCTATACCTGTTGGACTATTTGCTTACGCAGTTGTTTGTCAAGTGGTGTCAGGCATCAAATTGAAAAGGAGTGAATAGTTTATCAGTCTGAACATTAATTATTTTGACTGTGTAGTGTATTTAATTAAATACAAGTGGAAAAGGACTTCTAAATCAGTTTTGCACAATGTTCCAACTTCATGGGAATTGGGGTTTGAAGTCATTTCTACTGCAGTGATGATGCTGTCATTATCCACACTGCCTCTACACTGATCCTAATGGTCATGTGTAGACTGCAGCTCATCTGCACAGTGTTCATCCTTTATGACGGCACAACTGATGCACAACCAAGAACGTTTGGTAGTCATCATGTGTCCGCTTTCACAGAGTCAACAGCAAGCATATCCAGCCTAAAAATTACCTTTAAAACTTGAGCACAGATAACCAGCCTACCAGAATTTTGTCACTCTTGTGCAAAGTTGTATGTGCTAGTGATGTATTGAGTCAATAATGTGACACCACAGATACATCATGTCCAACAGATCTGTGTTTGGCAGTATCTGTCCACAGTCACAGCTGAAAAGCCAACACATCTGCTGGCTGCCATTTTGAAGAACAGCTGGCATTTGCCTTCTCTCTCCATCAGATACATTACTGGGCATGGGCCTCTGACATTTCTCTCCCTGTGTGTTGGTGTGTGTGTCTATCCATGTGTATGTGTTTATGTGTGAAGAGTAACTTGGGTATGCCCCTCTGACATTTTATCGGATGCTAATGGTATTCATTGCCATGGCAGCTGGAGGGGAGGCAGGCACGGCTGTCTGAGTGTAAAAGGCGCATGTCACACAGCTGCAGCCGACTTCATGCGTGCCGTAAGTTTGTATGTGTGTGCCATTCAGGTTTCTGTGACAGGCTCAGCTCTGGATGGAGCCACTATTACATGTGTTTTGTCTGCTGACAGGAGTTTGTGTGCTTTGCTGGTGTTTTTACCTTCACTTTCCAGCTGTGTGCGAGTCTGTGTGTGCGGGCAGTCAGTGGTCCTCTGTCCTCGCGTGGATATGTGTGTGTGCATGTTTGTGTGTGTCTGGAGGGCATGGAGATAAAGGCGCCTGCTTTTTTCTGATAAGGACTCCCACCTCCACCTCTCCATCACTCTACTGTTCTACCTCTCTCCTCTCCATCCTTCTGCTGTTTCCTCTCAATCAGCGGCTATAGTGACACCAATGACTCCCTATTTCTGTCTGCGTGGACCTCTGTCTTCTATTCTTTCTGCCTGTCCTCCTCTACCTCTTTGGGCATTCCTTTACTGCAGGAAATGAGGATATGGCTGCCCAGGGCCTCAAAGAATTATTCATTTAATAGAAATAAAACATTCAGTAGTAAGCCTGTGGGCTAATTAAATGAGAAAACGGTTGTATTTGCTCAGCTAACGTAACACACACTCTCCCAGTGAAGAAGATTGAATAGAAGTCTTGAGTCTCATATAGAGCATTTATTTTATAATACGCATGTTACTTTGGGGTCCTTTTCCTTCTTTTTCTGGATTTGCTCTTTTCAAAATTTATTGTGTATGCTATCAAAGCTACATTAAAGCTCCTGTGAAAAGTTTTTAGTTGAGGATAAAAGAGATTACACTGAAGCCTTTACAAGACCCACAAAGGCAATCAACACTATCAGTGACAAGATTAATTATTTCTATATTTAATATTTAATGCACCTAATTTCTGTCAGGAGATAGGTGTGGGAATGAAACAGCTTTCTTCATATATTTTCTATGACTGTATGCAGAAACCTGTTACAAGGATCCTCAGTAATCACTACTTACATTTGTGTAGATCAGTAATGAGAT
This sequence comes from Cetoscarus ocellatus, assembly GCA_037902135.1. Taxonomy (NCBI): domain Eukaryota; kingdom Metazoa; phylum Chordata; class Actinopteri; order Labriformes; family Labridae; genus Cetoscarus; species Cetoscarus ocellatus. Next base: position 678,983 of record JBAMNC010000414.1, read on the forward strand.
TTTGAACCACTTTGTCCACATCATGTGAAAAAATTAACACATAGGTGTTTTTCACAGCAGCTTCAATTGTACACTGATTAATTTTCAATTCCAAACGAGTATTATTGGTTTAAACAAGCAGAGTTGGAGGTCTTTTAATCAATGTTTCTTATCTATTCTTAATCCAGACCTGTCTCATAAGACCTTTATTGACAGAATAGTTGATTGTTTAAGGTTCTTCTCAGGATATCAGTCACAGGAGGTGCCCGTTTTTTTGCACCCTGTAAGAAAAGTTTTAGGTAAAAAATTAAAACATACATGGGGCTATAGAAAAATAAGACTAATCTTATAATGTAAACTTATTGAACATAAAAAAATGTCATTGTCTCTCTCTTTCAAAATTCTCCCCTTCTTCATCAATACACTGCTGCATTCAGGTCTTCCCACGGTGAATAGTGAGGGGGATCAACTCTGTGATTTGTTTTAGTGTGAGCTGGTCGATTGTCTTGATGGAGAATTAAACCAGTTTTCTACATTTGTGGTCTCTGTCTTCTGTCTTTTTTCTAAAAGCTTTTCTAAAACCTGTTTGTCATAGTGCTAATTTACAATCGACCATTTTGGAACCCACTCCTCCCAAAATTCTACCCTTAATGTCAAAGAAAACGATCAGCATGGCTTTTCCTTTTGATCAGGAGATCAGGGTAAACTTTTGCGACACTTTAAGTCATCTCCGAACTCTTTTCAATGGAGACCATTTCTGCTATCAGTCTTATACTAAGTCTTCAGTCATTCAAACTATTTGTTAAATTTTTTGAATGTTTTCAGAGGTTTTTTATGTGCATGGCACCCAGGATGTTCATCGTTTTGGAAATCCTCTCTGCCTTCACAAAACTTTTTGTACCATTCAAATATGTGCACATTACATGCAGTGTTCCCCATATACCTCGGCTAATGTACAGAAATATTTGGTGGCTGCTTTCTTCAATTTCACCAAACATTTCAAGTCAATGCAGAGCTCAACTTTTAAGCTAATAATTTTTTGACACTTGTACAAGAAGACATGCACTTCAGTCAGTAGCTGGCAGTGAAATAAAGTGCAGTCTTATTATTCAATAGCCATACCTCATATTCTGTATGAACATCTGGGAACACCTTAAACTTGTTGGAAGTGAATAAAAAATGTGACCTTTAAAATTATAAGTTGTGCACAACCATGTCTGTAAAGCCTTTTAGCCTAATTCTGTGCCTCAATCCATTCAGTCCTTGACCAAACAGGGCTTTAGTGAGAATGATGCTCAAACCAGCTTTAAATCACACACCAAATGTACAGAAGCTTTAGTCCTAGGTTCAGCTCTGGCTCACAGCCAATGCCATCTCCCTCCCTCTCATCCCTGTGTCCATTGTCCCCTTCTACAACGAAGGCCTAAATGCCCAGATATAGTTATTTTAAAGAACATAAGGCTTGAGTGTAATGGTGGAACATAGAAGTGTACATTAAACACTGTTTTCCAGGACAAAAGTGTGCCTTATTATTCTTTAGTATCATAAAAATGTATATTCCACAGTGAGGTGCTTTGCCATCTGCTTCTTTGCAGCCATTGAAAGAGAGAAAATGTCTCTAATTACAATAGTGTCACACTTAGTTGAACTCCATATGGAAAATGTTTCTTTTCTCCCTCTAAGGTCAGGATCAGCTGTAGAAGCAGCTGATAAGGATTCAGTTCAAGATCTCATCCAGGCAGGTGGTTTGAACCAAGCGGCTCCACTTTGAAGAAGGTCCTCCTGCCTGCCCTTCCATCCTGTTAATAACTGTAAATCTGACGTACATACAGATAGACCAGGGGGGGATTATAGGCTGTAAGTGGTGCTCAGCAGGAGCCCAGACAGAGCCTGTGGCTCTCTGCTCTGATCTCACTCTTTGTGCAATCTCCTTGCCGCGCTCCCATCCTTTTTACTTTCTAAAGTCATGGAGGAAAACAAACATTGAAGCCTGAGAAATTTCAAGTTATTGCCAGGGATAGGAATAAAATATCAACCCATATTTCCCCTTTTTCATCTCTCTAACTTCACTTCAGTGCCTCTTTTTTTTCTTTGCATCGTGCTATTTCTTTTCCCTCTCTCCTCTGTTGGACATCTGTTCATTCTCTGCTCATCGCTGGAGGAGAGGAGGATTCCTCCATATGTACCTCCCCTCTTCCCGCTCTGTCTCCTGCCCTACATACACCATTCTCTTTTTTCCACTCTGTTTGCTCTCTATTTTAATGTTTATTTATTCTCAAGAAGGCATCATTGCTAGTCTCTAACTTTAGCTTTCTTTTCCATATTTGTTTTGAAATATAAACACACATTTTCTGCACTGCCTTTCTATTTTCTTTCTTTCTTTCTTTCTTTCTTTCTTTCTTTCTTTCTTTCTTTCTTTCTTTCTTTCTTTCTTCCTTTCTTTCTTTCTTTCTTTCTTTCTTTCTTTCTTTCTTTCTTTCTTTCGTTCTATATTCCTCTACCTCTCTCCCTGTCTCTTTGTGTCTCCCAGCAGGCTTTTTAAGAGCTGTTTGCCATCTGATGTTCCTATGAGAGGTAATTAAATCCTGAAACACAGACTGGTTGTGTTTTTACATGGGTGTTGGTGTGTGTACGTGTGTGTTTGTTAGTAGAAATTCAGGAACAGGATAGCTTGGAAGCATTTGGTAGAGCTCACCTGTAACGGCACAACTGCCATCACACACTTACTCCACTGAGGGCTTTTAAGTGTCCTGTAATATCTTAACTTTTCATCATCTTTCCAAATAAGTTGTTTTCTGTCCCCTGAAGTTTTTGACTTTTAAAAATGCCAAAGTGTATTCATTTATAGGTTATAAGTTTCTCTTGTCAGTTCTGTTACACTATCAGGGGAGAAATTCATTATGTGGTACTCTGATATAGAAACAGATTTTAACCAGCACTTATCCTATTGCTTTAGCTATCCTATAAATAAAAAAGAATTTAAAATATGTTTTAAGCTCTTTTAGACAAGCAGTATTTTCTGAGGCTGAAAAGGAAACCAAAGCAAATGATCCAAAGCTGCAGTTCTGCCAGTGGTCACTTGTGGCTGGTTCCTCCAGCCAGTCAATCCCATTAGATCAATTTTACAGCAGAATTAAAGACGTTTAAAGCCTAGTTGAAAAACATGTGAAGTCTACCATAAAGTCTGGAATATTAGTTCAACAGATGCATATGAGAGAGTCTTTTGGGAGGTCTCTCAGTGAATAAAAATGTTTAACTGTCCTCAGTGTGATGATTTGATGTGAAGCAATCTGTGCAGCTCTATCTTGTACCTCTTTGTTTTTGCCATGTGGAGTTTGCACTCCTCTCAGCTACTCATGTGAGAGCTCTTAGCATACAGTGATACAAGCCCACAGCCCATGGCTAATTTTCCCAGAGTCACACATCCTGCCTCTGTTGGCTACATGTCGTTTAATCAAGAGGCCATTTCAATCAAACCTGCACAGCAAGTGGTATTTACCTTACAGTCTATCACTGCTTGCTGCAGATACAGAAATAAGACCAAAGGGACTCATATTTACACCCAATGATGTTCACAGAAAACACTGAGGTATTAATTTGTCTCAGGCATTTTGGACCCTCGTACACCGCCTAGTATCCTATGCAGACAGCTAAAGCAAACCAGTCTTTATTAGGACACCATTCAGTGATGTTTACATACAGTAAAAGTAAAGAATACATGCACTCATATCACCGTCAGAATGAATGACTTATAAAACTGAATTTTTTAAGAATTTTCAGTGTGTTTGGACAAATAATTTTGCAGTTAAGAGAGGGAAGGGGATATAGTATTCAGAACCAAAATACAAGTAAAGGCTTATGAGCTAACACTGGCTTGTTAACAGTTTTCCATTATAATATTAGGATAGCTGCAGCTGTCACATTTAGACAGTATTACTGTGCATCAGATTAGCTAAGTTTAAAGGCAGTCGTACTTTGGTCAAATTAAAGTATTTCTTTATTGCTGGAGTAGGAGAGGTCTGTTTGGTGTTACTGTTGACTATAACCCATGACTGCAGAGCACACTATGGACCAGTCATTAATCCACGATCTACTCATCTCTGAGTTTTCTTGATGAGACTGTACAAGTATAATTTTGACTTGACCCCACGGTGATTAGAGCATCCATTTGATTAACACCATTCTTTTATTTAAGTTAATAAAAAGTAAATATATTAAAACCGTTAAAACATGCCAGTGGCACCTAAAACCACAAACTTCTCAATAATCCTTGGCATTTCTTGAGAGAAATTCTCTTTGGTCCAGATCCAGCTATTTGTGTGCTCAAGTTTTTGGTATATGACTTTTATACACTAACTACACATGCAATCACTTTAGCTGCCATTAAAAGATCTGTTTTGAAAGCTAATATGTGTAAATATGTGAAGAATGCTTGTAAAAGCTTTGGACAGCTTTTTAATCATTAGCACAGCTTTTCTTTGAGTGTTCTTTGAGACAAGACCATTGGTTGAAATCACATTGGTTTTGTCCTAATCTTATAAACTATTAGACTTATTGAGAGTTAAGCGCTGAAAATATTTCTCTAGTCGTGAAAATGTACCAGGCGAGATCACTGAGCATCAGTTTTAGTAGCAGTCTTCCTCCTTAGACAGATACTTTTATATGCCAAGGCAGCTTGTTGTTGCTGAATATGAATTTCCCCTGGAGTACTGGCAGCTGTTAAACAGCTAAAATTTGACCTTTACTCTGGTTCATTTATTTGATTTTGATAACTGCAAGAGTATGTTCAAATCGCTAATGTTCTGTTAGATCCTCTCGTCCAGTCTACTCAAAGATGATTGGTCAGTGTAGCACAATTTAGCAAATTGTGATGGGTCAGCGCCATGTTTTTTAAATGGCTCTGCATCCTTAGAGTCTATGCTCTGCACTGAGCTTCACAAAACAGTGGTATGATCTCACAGTGGCAGGTCTATTTTTGGAGGGGGTGAGGGCGTGGGAAGCAGCACCTGCAGGGGCTGTTGATTCAATCACAGGATGAGAGGGAGGAATCCTGATGTTGCAGACTTTTGGTCTTGTGCATAGAAGTACACTAACATGAGGAGACATGTCAAACACAAAGGGAAAACTTGAAAATACATTGTTTATCCATTCTGTTGTTTATTTTTCACTGGGACAGCACACAGTTCAATGTAATTGCACCAGAGTTAGTTAGCTGATAGCTAGTTTGCATCTGTTGTACCTGGGCAGGTAAACAGTTCATACAGTACATAACAGGGGATACCTGATCTAAACTTACATGTATGTTAAAAGTTCTTTTTTTTTTTGTAAAGAACGTCAAAACACATTAAAGTGAATCCATATATTATAAAACAGCATCATAACATGACAAATGATAAATGGACTTGAGCCTTTACACTCTAAAGGTGCATTCACACCGAATGCGACTCTCCATGCAGAGTCAATGTACAGCCACAACCACGCGCGACCAGATCTCACGCGATGTGATGCACGCTTTCTGGGCGACTTGGTCACATCTTTGGAGCCGGGGGGGCAGCGCCCCTGTTGCTGCAGATGGGAACTCTGAGGTTGCTTTGGACGCGGAGCAGGTCGCCGTGCTCTGTTGCCAAAGTTGAAATATTTGAACTTTTCAGGCGATGTAGCGCCGTGAGAGCCAATCAGCATTGTGTGGGTGCGTGATTTACACCCATGGAAGACTGTTTCTTTCCGGTCCACAGAGTGACAATCTATGTCTCTGTGGGGAACATTAGTTGGTGAGTACATTAGTTCCACCTAGACGGACCACAGAAAACTCACAGAAGATGCTGCTGCAGGGCCATCAGCTGCAGTGTTTTGTGGTTGGTAGATGAGTGAAAAGGATACAGTTGGAATAATGACAGCTAATACGTCCTATTATATGATATATGATTTGATCGTGGGATGAAACTCGAGTGGGCGTGACCTCACTGAGCAACAGTGACGGCGACAAAATGAGCGATGAACAGGCGACAGGACTTGGGTTTGCGACGCAATTTGGTCGCAAAGTCGCATTCGATATGAACGCACCTTAAGAAGTGATTTAGTGGCTTTGTAAATATTACAGTTGTTTTAAAGGGAGATTTATTTAATCAAGTCTGTGAAAACCTCAAAACTGATTGAGTTTCATAAATTAAACGTAATAACTGACATTTCATCAGTTAACTTTGTTTCATATGACACAGCTTTTTATGTTTATTTTAGAAAAACAAGGAAGTATTTAAAAATCATATTATTTCATTTTTATCTTCTAAGGCTTTTTGTTAAATTTTAGCCAAAATAATTCATAATGATAATTATGTTGAAAGCTTATAATTATTTGCTCCAATTACTAAAACTTTGAGTCATTTCAATCAACATCAGTTTTTTTTTAAAAGTGGTCAGCCCTGCCTAGTACTCAAACTCAAAAGCATGTTGTAGTTTTATGAAGGTCATTGTTAATGCAATGCAGAACTTTGATAGGGGGACTTTCTAAAATGTATTAGTACATGTATTAAAATTTTTTTGTTTTTCTAGGCAGTTTTTTTTTTAAAACCCCAACCTTTTTTGGTTTCAAACAGAAGTTGTATTTTCTTAGTTTGTCTGTAAAGATCTACCAGCAGCAGGACCAGTCAGTGGACCTCCTGGTGTATGGACCATGATTGAGTGCAACATTGTCCTTCACGTGTTTGGAGATTTTCGAAGAACCTGCTGCTCCATGTTTGGACTAACTTGTGATGAACTTTGATCTGAGATACTCCAAGAATCTCAAATATACTTTTGAGTCATTATGCAAGGTAATGCTTAAACTGGATCTTTGAAACCTTTGAGGAAAGGTGCAGCACCTGAAACTGCTTGTGTCCATGTTTTATTTTTGACATGTGGAGTTTATTTCAATGAATTATTTTGTAGCAGACATTGTTCTGTCACCTGCAAAGAGTACCAGAAAGGTGCTTTGCAAACCAAGACTTCTTAAACTACTACCACTGAAGTATAGCAAAGAAACACTCAGTTGAAATGTAATGTGTGTTGTTGTCCTTATGTTTACAATACTTGTTTAATTATTTCACATCCCTGTTAGAACTGAAGTAAAGGCAGTAATAGGGCTCATGTAGAGTTGTGTAATTTTAGCATATTTCTTTGATATGGTATTCAAAAAGATTTTGCAAGTATTACTTATTTTATTTATTAAATTAAAATCTAATTTTCGGTTGAATTTAGAAAGTATTTTTGTAAATACTTGATATTTAAAAAATAATTTTACTCCTCGAACTTGTTTTAATTAACTTAAATTTTAAAATACATTTACTCAAATTTGTATGTAACGGTATTAAATGCAGATATAGCGATCCACTCAATTTTAAGTTGCTTTTACTCAATTCATAAGTTCTATCCAACAGATTTCACAACTTTGGCTCGGTGTTTTTAGGTGTAAAACTTTTTCACCATAAAAATGAGTTGAGCACTGTTTTCATTTTTAGGGTTTATATTGCTCTCGACTCAAAGTGCTCTCACATGGCAGGTTACACTGAGCAGTTCGCACCACACTTACTGGTGAAGGCTGATATGTAAGATTTCCATCACTGTTAACTTTTTGTGCCTTTCATTCATGTTTACGCTAATCACTGCTCGATAATCAACCCAGTGAAATATGTAAGAATGAAAGAGCAGACCATTAAACATAAATACCCCAAAACGTCACTAATATTGTATCAAAATTGCAAATAATTCATCGATAGTTACTAAAATTATCTTCTGTATGCACTAAAAAGATAACAAGCATCAGAGGCTGCATCAATTTCTTATGTATTCCTGTCATCACTTTTTCTCTGTCTGCCTCGTTTTTAGTCATCTCTGCCTCTCTGGGTCTTTATCTGGCTGTATCTCTCCATCTCTATTTTCTTTCTCATCTCCCACTTGTTTTTCTCTTGTTTTTCTCACTCGCTTGTCTTTCTGTCATTAGTTCTATTTCAACCACACCCACATGGCTCCTCTCCTCATCCATCACTCCACAGCTCTGCTTTTCTTTCCAAAAATGTGTGTGTATGTGTGTGAGACATTGAGTCAGAGGAAGATAGAGTGAGACAATGTGTCTGTGTTTTTGTTGTCTTTTTTTTTTTTTTGGTTTCATGGGTGTTTCAGTGCTTTCTCTTAGCTGAGAGTTAGTGAGAGAGGAAACAGAGGCAATCACGTGAAGTGTGGGTTTCCCCACCAGACGGCAGCCTGATGGACTCTGAATGCAAAATTAATTCCAGTCCTTTTATTATTTACTACAAGTTGACACAAGTTGAACAGAAGTTAACAAGCTGATAAATTGGTGTTCTGCACCCTTCTCTTACTCTCATTCTTTTTTTTTATCCAGCAGTGCCTGAATGAGATATTTCTCTTTTTTTTTTAACTTTTACAACACTGCTTTTTGAGTTCATCCATTTACACTCAGCCACACCTGGGAGCTGCCCCGTATTACCACACACTCTGTGATATTCACCACAAAGCAGCTCTGGATGAGCAGCTGAGGGTGAAGTGCTCTCTTAAAGGATTCTTCTGTGGTTATTATTTAGGGAGAGGAGGAGTATATGGAGTTTTCACAGCTGAAACAGAATTTAAGCAGACACATCTCTGGGCATGAGGTTTCCCGGAAAGAGCGACACTTGCAACCACCAGGCAAATTCTGGCTTTTAAAGTGGCTGAATTCCCCAAATGAAATCTAAAATTTCTTGCAATTTCTTGAAATCCCACATGTGCAAGTGTTTATATATCAGGTTTTATGACCCATGGAGCTGCTGCAGCTGCTATAAAGCAGTCATTTTCGTTGCAGCAAACTGACTCGCATTTCAAATAATTGCCAAAGCTATGGACACAGAAGTGGTATCTTTGTTGACTGTGTGTTACTTTTTCCTTTCTTTTTATTATTTCTCACCATAGTCTATTAAGTTAGATGAGTCTAGACAGGCAAGTTAATGTTGAATTGTTTGACATATTGTAACCCTGTGTGTACCAGGCATGAGAAATAAAGTGCCAATAGTGCCATGTAAATTTACTAGAGATTGGAATTTAATCAATCAAACAATCAATCTTTATTTGTGTAGTGCCAATTCATAACAAGTGTTATCTCAAGACACTTTACAATAGAGCACAAAGCTCTTCTCTTTATTTTATTGATTGCAATTATTGATTCTGCTTATTGATCCAATTCTTTCAGGATTCCTGTATCAATTCCTGCTGATTTTTTGTATGGGCAAAGTTGGCTTACATAGGTTTTCAATGTCAGTAATGTTAAACACATGACACACCTGATATTCAACACTGTGCTGCACAGATAAATGCTTCCACAAGTTACCAGTGTTTACACTTACTGAAAGTTGTGAACTAAATGTCTTTTTAAAATATAAGACACAATTTTGATCACATCTGTCCTTTGCTTGACTTGATTTTTTACTCCTTTGTTAGTATTTCTCCTGACCCATTATTTCTGGTTTACTAGTAAGGCAGACCCTCATGCAGAGAAGACCTGTTAAAGAGCTCATGGTGAGGCCTCCCAGAATGCTAAATTCTGGCAACACTGTAATTAGGGTAAATTAGCAACAAGCAAAGAAGCTGGCAGCCCTCTTCCTGGCTTGCATATTGTGCTTTGTACTGAGATAATATTTTATTTATTTTATAAGTACACCACAAGCATTCCTTGCTGTTGGCGTTGTTGGCCTTTAATTTAAGGAATTATTGTTCCCTACACACACAGAATAGCTAAAAGCCTAGCTAACAATTGAACAGCTTTTCTTCCTGATTTTCTCATATACTTGAATCTAGTACCTGTGTACTACTCAATAATTAATCTTTTGGGATGCTGGTTATAAATGAGAGGATATTTTGCAGGTGGTCACTGGAAATGCATAGTTAAGGCAACATGTGAACACATGTACTGAAGTGCAGGCATATTGGTGTCTAATTATCCACAGTTGATGGTATTGTGAGGTAATGCAGGCTCTAAACTGTGTCTTATTTCAGTTTTATTATTTTAGACCTGTTTCTCTTCATCAACACTGTCACTGGCATGAAATTAACATGCCAAGAACATCTGCAAAAAACCTTACAAGTTTGACACTGGATACAGTTAAGTCCCTGCTGTTGTTTGCATTATAGAAAATTCTTACATTTGTTTTGTAAAGACCGTGATCTGCCATCATATCACTGAAACCAGAGACCAGAGCTTGCCTCTCCAGAAACTGCAAGAAAAACACAATGAGAACGCAAGAGACTGACTAAGGCAGGGTCTGTTGCAAAGCTTCTGCAAAAGAGTGGGTTTCGCTCATATTGCAACACTTAGATCAAGCTTGCAGTGTTCAATGATGACAATGGTTCTCCTCAAGGCTCCTCGTCACTGCAAAGGGCAGAATTCTTGCTTGAAAATGCTACATCCTTTTTTCAAAGTTTAAAGATGCAGAAGATAGTGGCAACTGTCAGCTGCAATTTGTCAAAGCCCAGTTGGAAACTGTTTAAAATCAATAACAATTGGCATGCAAAGAGAGAACAGAAGTGAAGCGACTGGGAGGGAGGGCAGGCTCAAAGGAAAAAAGGAGGAGGGAAGAAAGAGTAAGCATATTTAGCTTTAAAGTGGGAAGAAAATACAGTACAGGCTCGAATAGATTCAGTGGAAAAGAGAACATAAGAGAGGAGGAGAAGCGAACAACACAGAGCAGAACAGAGATTATCGATCTGAGGTCCCTGTATTTTTTGCAGCATTTGAGGGTTAAAATGCTTTTTTGTATCCACGAGGAGACACAGAGATAAAGCTGCAAACAGTACTGACAAAATCATGATATAAGAATGGAAAAGAGAGGACAGTGAGTAACAAGAGAAGACTTGGAGAAAGGAAAAGAGGTCATCATTTGATGAGGAGGAATAATGAGGCTAAAGAGGCAAAGAGCACATGGGGTAGTCAAAGCTAAAAAACATAAAAAAAATACTTCCTATGAAAGAATAGATTGCCAGACAAAAACAAATCTTCAGCCAAGCTCTGTAAAGACATCTTAGACCTTCAGTTAGATAGTTGAGTCTCTCTCTTTATTAACGTGGCATTTTATTGACTAAGGTAATGTGAATTTACAAGAAGGTGTTGAGGCTCAGCCACAGCAACAGATGGAAAATATTTCCACCTTAATATCCTGGGGAAATCTGTTGGCCTTCACAGTGCACCAGCAGGGATCTAGTCCAGGAGTACTTATACCAGTCAGCACCACGGACAGCTCCCAAATCCTAGGAGTGCACAGGATCAGCACCCTGGACAGCAGTCCTACTCAGAGTTTATACATACAGGAATGTATGGGGAGGTGTTAGTGTGTCTGTATACTTTTGGAAATAAATACAGTGAATTTAAATTTATAATATTGAGCTATGCAATTGAAAGCCTAACAAATGAAAGTATTCACTCATAGCATTAATTTTTTTGTTGTCTGTGAGTACAAATAAATTGTTGAGTCTATTCAACAGTTAGAGCATGAGGCTTTCAATAGACTTAACAATGGTATCACACCACAGTCAATTGTAATTTAGCACGTAATTCTTTTGAGTTATGTTTCATTTTAGAAGTATCCTTGTAGAAATAAAATTTTCTGTTCGAAAGAGAAATGAATGAAGACATGTTTAAGCTTTCATTGAAGGTAAGCAAACAATTTGTAGTGCACAATTCACACCTGCTGCTGCAGTGACTCTGTAAAATGTGCTCAGAATTAAAAATAAGGATGTGGGCTGCTGGCGGGGATATGTTTGTGCACTTTATTCTCTCACCTTGTGCTGCCTGCCTGGGTCTGATTCCCACCTATGGCCTTTCTCCCATGTGTCTCGCCCTCTCTCTTGTCCCCTTGCTGACTTCAAGGTTGTATGTTTGGAGAAATAAGGAAATAGAAAAAACACAGAATACATTCAGATATCCTCAAATTTGACAGTTAATCAAATTTATAGAATTTTTGTAAAAATTTGTATCAAAATTTACTGAAATAGTTTCCTCTGCTTTGCTGGTGTCAGAGATAGCATGTAAAAAGTTACACAAATAGAGTCCTCATCCATATGCCATTGAAAAAGTCACATGTATTTCAATTCCTCAAACTTTTTCATCACATTACAGTTACTTCTACTTTTTTATAAAGGCTGTTCCACTCTCCTCAGTTAAATTCATCAGTTCATAGCCTTGTTTGCAGCATTTTGAGCATTTCCGTTGCAACATAGGTTTTCTGCTTCATTTTAAAGTGGAGTCCCCCTCGGTTTAATCCTGGGTCCCCTCCTTTTTATAGCTCTGTATGCTGCCTTAAAGGAGTAGTTCAGTTTTTTTTTTTTAAATTGGGGTTGTGTGAGGTACATGGCATCAGCATGAATGTGTGCCACAGTGTAACACCTCAGTTCTCTCTCTGTTCAAAAAACTCAGGATAGACGCTAATACTATACATTGCTGTACATGGTTCAAGACGCTTTAACTGAAAGAGGTGTGGGAGAAAACAAGCTACAGAAACAGTGTGGGGTCATCGCATGCTAAAAACAGTTGGTTTGTATCCACTTTATATCCCACTAACAAGCTGTTTTGATTGGGCACTATTCTGAGACATGGCACAGCCTATGGGAATTTTGCCAGATACACAAATAATACTCCATCCCAAAATAAAGATAAGCCAAATCTATGAATGTTTCGGGATTATCCTGCTGACCAAGCACAGTAATTTTGACAAAGAACTTTTTTGTTAGCTTAGTTTATCCACAACATCAAACATACAGCGTGATATCATGAAGTACACCATAGCTTCTGACTTTACAAAATAAAAAATCAATATAAGCCAAATACTTACTTTGAAGATGAACTTTCGTTCGGCTCCTCTGTTTTGTCCTTGGAGTTTGTAGACAGTGAATCAGGTCCATTCAAGTATAAAAGTGGCAAGTGAAGCAATGAGGCTCTGTGTGATGAGAGCTACTCACTGCAACCAAACATACAAAAGCTATCCTCTGATCCTGAACACCTTGAAGCATTCTGAGGTGATTTTTCTTAGCCACACTCTTATTTCATACAGTTTGACGACATGAGCTTAGGATTTATTCACCTGAATTAACAGGTTCCATGTATTACTCCAGTCCTTAGTTCCTAAAGTAGATTCCACCATTTTCAATTCAGACCTCTTGACTCCAGCTACAGAAGTTTCTCCTGTGTGCACTCCAGTTCATAGAAGTATCCACAGCATCTAAAATAAACGGCAGTCATATTTGCCGCAAAAATTGTGAATTTATCCCGTTTGGTGGTGGTTGTTTCCTCTTGTGAAGCAAACTAGTCTGCACTGCTGACAGAAGGACACATAGGCTGTGCTGTGTCTCAAAATAGTGCCCAATCAAAGCACCTTGTTAGTGGGATAGAAACAAATTGTATGTAGCATGTGATGACCCCTCGCTGTTTTTTTGGCTTACGTAGAGAGTCTGACACCATGCACAACAATGAATAACATTAGCGTCTGTCCCGAGTTTTTCTGAACAGAGAGAGGACTGAGCTGTGACATTGTGGGACACTCTCAGGCTCATGCCATGTAGCTCACACAACCCCACTTCAAAAAACCTGACAGTATTTCCTGCTTCTTTTTAAATTGGAGCCCCAATGGGTTAATCATAGGTCTACTCCTTTTTTAAAATCACAAATTCAGTTTAATTTGTTTGCAACATCAAGAAGTAAGTTTTTGTCAAGCCCTTAGTTTCTTTAACATGTTTTACATTACCGCAAGACTGGTTCTTTTGCAAGTTGAGTGTCCAGGGTTTAATCCTGGGTGCCTTTCTTTTTTATAATCATGAATATTTATGATTGTTTATGGTATCTACAACAACAATTGAGTCAAGTCAGTTAAAGCTGTGTGACCACTTCTTTTATGTTCAAAATCACATTTTGACTCATATCTTACCAATCAGTGACAGGGCTAAGATATAGAGGAAGATTTGCACTCTCATCTAACTGTGCAGCACTTTGGTAAACTTGAATGTTTTAAAATGTGCTTTATAAATAAAGTGGATTGGATTGGATCTGCAGGCATATTAGAGTCCCTGATTGACTTAAAACTGCTTGTAAGGGAGCCAGGGTACCCGTCTGTCTCTTGGGGGGAACATGCAAAGAGAAAAGCCCTTGTCTGGAAGGGCATCTGAACCAGGAACTACCTTGCAGGGAAGTGACGGTCTTCACCATCATACCAGCATGCAGCTGTCATCTTCCTTTTTTCTTTTTTAATAAATCATCAAAGCACAGTACTTCTTTGAAAAATGCATGGCCTATCAAGCTGCAAGAATATAAGGACATTTCGTCTCTGGTGCCTTTGTCAAAACTCAGTGATTTGTATATTATTTGCCTAAAGAATCTTCAAGGAAGTGACTCAGATGGAGAAATGGAGACGGGGATAAAGAAGAGGGTGTGCAAAATGAAGAAGCAATGTGAAGAACGAGAGGAAGAGAGAATGAGATTAAGTGAAAGGGAAAAAAAATATCCCAAGATACACTCAAGAATCATGCGAGCAATATTAGCTAGGGTGAAAGTGAGGACAAGTACTTTTTCTTTCTACCCTTCTGTCGTTTAGTTGGCAGAGCTACTTCTCTGATTGTTCCAGCTTGGCAGTATCACTTTGTACTCACCCTCTCCTTTTCACTCTCTCTCTGAGTATATGTGGAAAAATAAAAGAGCACTTTGTGGAAGAAATTTATGACCAGTCAAGAAAGACTTTTTTGAAAGGATGCATTCTGTGCGTAGATGAGCTTGGAGCTGTAGAAATATTATTACGTAATGTGTTTTACGTATTTTTGAAGAAGACAGCAAACTTTTAAACCATTTTTTCCTCCATTAAAATAAATAATAAAGACATTTTGTTTTAATGGGTTGGTCATGACCCAAAACTGTCTGATGGGCCATGACTTAGGAGAGGGTCATCCTGTGATGATTAGTCTATTTTGGTTGTTGTCTCGATATCTCAACTCATTATTTTTTCTGTTGTCTTTTGCAGCTTGACTAACAATGTAAATTGAGTTGATTTGAGTTTATGATTTTTTAGAAGTTCTCATTAAGGAGAGTGTGGTAGGTCAATGAGGCTAGACCATTTGAGAGCCACTAATAAAGATGCCACTGTATATTAACTTAATAAAATAAGAAGCAGAGTTATGTAAAATTGATCCAGGAGCCAGGTTTAAGTTTTGTTGACAAAGCTGAAGTTAAAAATGCTTTTTGTCTGATCTGCACCACAGTGTCAGGGGTTAACAAGAAGTTGTTTTTGTTTTTGTTTTTTGTTTTTTTGGAGACAAAATCTTAAACCAGCAGTGCTAGCACCCCCATTTGCCAATTGTGATTCATTCATGTGTATTTTGATTCATCTTTGTTAATCTTGCAAACAGCAGGTTTCACCAGATTCCATGTCCGTCATCAAACAGATCCATTTTGTAAAGCTTCCAGCTGATACACTTGTTTCTGGTCAAAAAATGAGCAGGCTTATCTGTGTCTTTAATGATAAATAGAAGGTTACCATGAGCATGGTTGACTATTGATGAGATTAAGAGGTGACTACAAGCCTCTGATTAGCCAGTAATGAATGCAACAATAGCATTTAATTACCTTCCAGACTTTGTTGAAAGAGTCTGTCCGTTCAGTCTGGAGTCCCCCAAGGTTTAATACTGGGTCCCCTTGCGTTTACAATTTTATGTTTACTGCTACCTTTACAGCAATTAAATCACAGCTTTTTAACTGTTTTGGTATTTCAGAAAAAAATAATACATTTTGACATTTATCTTCCATCTTTAATACGTGTCACTGGGCTGGGGCCAGTTCGCTGTTGCTAGGCAAGAGTTGGGGCGCTCTCTCACTCACTGGCAACCTGTACAGAGGGGCTACTGATATTTAGCAGTATTACATTAGCAGGCATCACTGTGTCAGTGGGTAAACAATGTGTGGCTAACATTAGCATACTAGTACAGCCACACTTTGATCCTCCTCACTACTTTATATCTGCATGATGTAAATGGTAGCAGACTGCCTTGGTCATGTGGTTAGATAAGTAGAAAAAGATACAGCCCAACAAACCTTTACCATTTCGTATATCTAATCAAAATACTGTCAGACCATAACATTTTCACTAGATGCTTTTCATCCAGGTTGTAGAACATGGCAGTCAGGCAGGAGCCATTTATTGGAGACATAGTTGCAACTATCAGTGCATGCATGTGTTAATTGGATTTAGTGTTTGGCTGGGATTGGGGGCTTTCAACTGATCAAACAATTGAATATTAGTTTCACTATTTTGTAATGTTGCTTATCAAAATAACAACCATAATCTCTAAACAACTAATCACACTCATTCCTTCCAATAATGCAGTGTCACTAATTAATCCGATGTCACAGCATCAGTTGCACTGCATTGCATTTGCAAGTGATCAACTTCCTGAGGTAAGTCAAGGTGAAATGTTGCCTGTGAGCTTCATTCTGCGGTAGTAGAGAAAGATGGCTGCAGGATAGGAGGGCTACTTTTTAATGGCTATCACTGCAGACTCACCACCTGTTTTTTTGCAGGACATCCGACAGCTTTTATAGATTTATACAGCGTGTCCTGCATCTGTGCACAAGTGTGTGTGTGTGAGTACTTTTGACCTCTCCAGTGATTAACATGTGGTGCCTGTACTCTCAGAGGCACAGTGAGAGTTTGTGAGAGTTGTAGAGTAGCATCGCAGGGCGTGCTGCTGAGGGAACAGCTGTCAGAGGAGGGGAGCAGGAATGATGGCCATGCATCACAGTGAGTGTGGGTGTGTGTTTGTGTGTTCGTATATTACCAACTCATACGTCAGTCTCCTATGCCTCTCTGTGAGCTGCTGGGTGCCAGCAGACGTGTGTGTGTGTGTGTGTGTGTGTATGTGCGTGTGCATAAGTGTATGTGTGTGCTTGCTAGCCTTGAGTCTGACAGTCTGTCAGAAATGCTTTCTAATTGTGGTTAAAAGATGGCAGGCCAGAGTCAGACTAATTTATCATTCACCTAGTACACTCACACATACGCACATACACACTCAGACACACATAAAGCAAAGTAGGTTATATTATACAGCAGGTTTCTGAGCTGTTATCGGAAACAGACTGCTGTGTGAGGTGGATGAGCTATATGGAGACATGGCATATGTATGTAAATGAGACTTTATGAGTCAGTTTTTGCACAGAAATAAAGACATGGGGCTGGAAGAGGAAAATGATAACAATTGGGGAATGTGAAAAGGAGAAACAGAATGAACGGGATAAAAGAGGCTCTGCATCAAATGGAGTATCGGATAACTGTAAAAAGAAAAAAAAAGGCCTGCCAAACAATTATATTTTATTGTTAATGATTTCTGAATGTAGATCTTGATTAATAACAGTTTTAATTTCATGTTAAAATGTATAAATTTGCAACTTTTAGTAATAATGTTATGTTCATATTGGGGGTCAACAGATATTGATTTTTTTTAGGTCAATACCAATATTGATTATTGGTGGCTCTAAGAATTGATAACTAAGCATGAACAATATTGTTAGTACAATATTGGTATTGACTGATATCAGCCTAAGAAATTAAATACAGGTATTGAAATTTTTGACGATATTTGCAGCTGATATATTAGCTGAAAAATCATCAAAATACACAAATGTACTATTCTGCTGCACCTTATCATCTCTGCATGGGTACATTTAAAAATCAAGAGTTTCATTTTTCATGAGTTAAGTGTTTTTCTTGTTTTTCAGTGCTGCCTAACACAGACAGACTGTCACATTTAAGAAAACAGGGTGTAGATTATCTTTGACTGGTGGTATAAGTTTTTTTTTAAGTTTTCGGAAGTGAAATGAGAAATCCTAATGACTGCCAGCGTCCTTGTTTTTAATCACTTTGAAACTACGGAGATTCTGAGATAAGTTGTATCCAGCTGCTGCTCGTCTACATGCTTAACTACTTTATTCTGCACGTTAAAAATAGCAAGCTGTTATTGCAACTGAAGTATGTAATGCATTACTTTTTTACCTTAATCTCATTGTGGTTGAGCTTGTAAACAAGGAGGGATTGACAGTGTAGAAAGAGGAAGTTGGAAATCAATGCAAGAAGACTAAGAGGCATAAAATTGTGGGGGAAAAAAAGTGCATAAAACTAAAAAATAAGAGTTGAGAGTTGAAGCAGATTAAAGGGCGATGAGATTATTAAAAAGTTTAACATGGTAAAGAGAAGAGGGGATAATGAGAGGGAAGATTATGAAAACAAGGGAGAAGAAGTAAGGGAGAAAAGAATAAATGGAATGGGAAACAGAGAACCAAAATAATAAAACTGGAAGAGAAAACTGCAGAAGGAGAGAGACTGTGTGCAAATCTGTGCTGGCAGCCTGCAGAAGAAAAAAAGACTGTTTCTAACCCTTTCTTTCACTCTTTCGTCCTCCCACCTTCTTTCTGTCTCGCCAATTTCTTCCCTTATTCCTCTGCTGCCATTTTGGGCCTGTTGTTTTGTTTATAATGCCATGTCTCCTTGTATCCATGTTGTTCAGGGCCTGTTACTTATTTTTATGTTCATGATGCTTTATCCATGCTTGTATGAATACTGTCTTGATACACCGGTTGAATCATGCCAAGATATGTAACAATATTACCCTCAGCATCTCACACATTTCCCGCACCCGTTTCTAATTTTTTTTTTTTCCCACCTAATCTCACCCACACCCCCGCACTTGAACACATGTATAAGCCATCAGTTCCAGCAGATTGCTGCTTTTTGTGTCTGTGGGTCATCGCTCCAGCGTGGGTCAAGATTAAAGGATTTTCTGACAGGAGAGTTGCTTATCCCCTGGCAGGGTGGAAGAGAGACGTGGTGAGGTTTTTATGGAGGAGTTTCTTTTAAAGTCCAGACAGTGGAGAGCTCTACAGGCCTGTCTGGGAACCTGCTGCAGCTGCTAACTAATGACTCACTTCCTGTCTTTATCCCTGTTAGCCATACAACACTGGAGCGGAGGCAGGCAAATGTGTCTTAAGGTGACATCACTACACAGTGAAGCCTGCTGGCTGAAAGCCTGAGTCTCATAATTCTAGGTGTGTTTTCACTTTCATTTGAGTTGCATCATTACTGGGTGATGAAAAGTACAAGACTGAAATTTATGAACATTTTTTAAGAGGTCAGTTTGTCCCAAAAATAGAGATATGTATTCTCGCATTCTCTCATTGGCATCTAGTGGATAGTTTTATTTATGCAGACGCTGAGATCCATACACTTTTACCATGGAGAAGGTTGCAGCATCAGGAAGAACATTTAGAAAATTTATAGAGATAAATCTTTCTGAAGTAGCTTAGTTTGACTCATTTTGCACATCTTTATGCATGTAAATAGTATGGTATAGACATCTTGTAGTATCTTATTTTTAAACCATATGTACACCTAGTAACTTAGTTCAAGGTAAATCACTAAACTGCAAAAAAAAAAAAAAAAAAGTCTTCATTGGCCCCTACTGTGTAGTTTTGGCCAGCAGCCGACAACTTTATTGATGGGACAGAGTCGCCAAAAACAGGACAGGAACTCAGCAGGTAAAAGTCACGTATCTTATCAAGGATGGATAACTATCTTTCCATTCGTTAATAAGACAAGCTTATTGAGACAATGCAAGCTGATCTCTCCTCTCATTGAAATCAATGTGGCTCACCGCCTCACAGTCTTTACTTTCCCTCCTGCTGTAACCATTAACCAGTAATGATGCTTTCAGGCCATCAATATCTGGGAATTCCCTGATCACAGTGTATCTGGATATGGATTTTCTTGATAAAACGAACAAACAAATAAAAAAAACATCTGTGGGCTATTATTTCACATAAGAGCAGCAGTCTGTAGTTTGGGCGTGTAATTAAATGTCTTAAAAGTCAGTGCATGCACTAATACTGTCTCTATGTGTAAATGAGCTGGAAAACAATCTTTAGACAAAATCCCATAAAAGTGCTGTATTCTCTCTCTGACTGAGATGCTCTTGAGGCCCCTATCCTTCCCTTCCTTCTCTTTCTCTGTGGTAATTGGCTGTATAGCATTGCTCTGTGCAATATTGTCAACAACTCTGCATTCATTCTAACGTCTGTTCTCTGCACTGAGCTTGCTACCACGAGTCAATGGGTTTGAACTGATGATAAAACACTGGCTGCTAGCACCATAAACATGGGGGAGATGGAGAAATCCTGATGCTACAGACTAGTTGTCTTGTTTATAGAGGTGCTCCAGAGGGCATTTTAAAGTAAAAAAAGCACAATATGGGCTCTTAAACTCAAGACACTCATCAAGAGTTCATGCTCCATAAGAGACAAGCCATGAAAGATATGTGTTGGTTAGCATGATTGTGTCAAAGATGAAAAATTGCTCTTCTTGAAAAAGAAACTTCAGCAGAGCTTTGCTTGAAGTTTTACTGGTTAAATTGTCTTCTAGGTCTACACCAGTCTGATTAAAAAAGGAAGCATAGGATTCAGCAGCAGGCTGTTCTCTCCCTCTGAGCACCTGTGTGTCACATGGATGTTACTCGAGACTTCAGTACTTTAGTTTATCGATTTAGACCAAAGAAAATAAACTAAAATAATCTCTCCTCACTGTATTCTCTCATAGCTATGTGTGTTGGGTGGCATCTGTGTGACCTGTGGATGATCAGCAAATGAGAGAGACATTTGCACAGGGCTACATTTCTACTAGAATAGTGAAAAGATCAAAATTGCAGAGAAAGTCGTCGACAAACATACTTCACTGGCCCACTTTTGCCAGTGGGTGGGAAATGCTGTGTTTATTGTACACCCATTCATACTCTCACATCTGTTGAGCAATTTCAGCCTGTTCTCTCCTTAGCATCACCGTGGTGCAGATTAAGACTAAATGATTAAATATGTGGACAAGCAGAAAGGAGCATTTGGAAAGGGGGACCTTTCCCACGGAGACACAATGCAAAAGTGCTAATATGACAACAGAGGGTGAACTGGAGGGAGCAATCTGGGTATAGGAAGAGAGGAGAGACAGAAGGGAAAGTGATGATGTCAGTGAGAGAGGGAATAGCCTGAGGTCAGAGAGTGTGGAGGGAGGGAGTGGAGCACACGGTCTGAAAATGTCTGTCAGAGTGTGTGTTAGGTTGTGTGTTTGAGGTTAGTAGTGCTGGGTGATCTAAGAGACTCCTTCAGTGTTTTGTGTGTCCTGAAATGTGTGTATTTGTGTAACTCATCCAGGAGAGCTGCAGGACATGCTTGTGGGTTGTTGTACTATGTCACCGGAGGAGGTTAGCTAATCCAGTGTGTGTGTTCATGTGTGTGTATGAGACGGGCAGTGCTGTAGGGCATCACCTTGGCAGAGGTATTAAATCTTTTTCATCCTCTCCACGGGCTGTGAGGAGGACCAAGAGATGGATTTACTGAGACACACACATTTAAACACACAAACACATGCAGACGGCTGCTTCGTGCTGAAACAGACTGAAACATTTTGCATACTATCAGACACGCGCTTACTCACACACTCAGCCGCAATATTACAGTGACACAGAGAGACAATGTCTAACAGTCTGCTGGTTTCTAACTTAACATGCACCCTGAGCTGTCACTGTGTCATTGAATCATCCCCACTGACTCACACATGCATGCACACACTCACAGTAGTCTGTTGAAAGTGCTGCATGGGCAGTCTGAGCTGAGACATCGGTGTCTTGTGGATAAATATCTCTTGAACTTCCATTTCTCTCCCTCAGATTTCATCAAAGTGCCCCCTGGTTATTTGTTCTCATCATTGTTGTAATAAACGGATCCACAGATGCCGCCATTATAGAAACAACTCATTACACTGGGTCCTGCCTCGGTTTATTACTACAGTAATTGTGTTGTTTTTATTTGAATTCTTCGCTTGTCAAACATCAGAGTTTAGGCTCTGTTTTTTTGTATTCTGACTATGTTATACACAGGGATGACATCTTAAATCATGTTTTTTTTGTCTTAATATCATAGTTTTCTCACCATATAGTTGTTTGTTGCTTGTCTGTGAGAGCCATTTTAACCTTTCCAATGTTTGTTTTTTCCTAGATGGAGAAGATATTTTCTGTATCAAGGTGCATAATTACAAGTTTAAGAGGCATGGGAAAGCTCTTCAGAATACAGGCAAACAGAAAGGGCAAGCTGGGACCCAGTCAACCATTTTTCAAAATGGATAAATCAATGAGGTTTCAGCTGATTGATCTCCTATGAAGTCTCGTGGGTCATTTGAGGTGTTTTTTTTGTTTATCTCATGTCAAGTCTCTTACTACAAGCTGATAAGTATCGCTCCCTCTAACCCTCTTTTTATGACTCCAGATGTCTTAAACTTACTGAATGCAACACTTCTAAAATGCTGATCTAAAGTATAATGTAGTGTACAAACTCAGTGAGAAACCCAGTGATCTTATACCATCTTATTTTCTTTTTAATGCACAACACATAAGGGGAAAAAAGTCTTAAAGAGGAATGAGGCAAATTAACATGCACCAGCTTCATAAAGTGTGGCCTGCAGAGGTGCACAAAACTGGAATGAGCTCGAAAGCACTTCAGTAGTTAAGTATTGTGAATAAAATTAAACAATGAAGCAAAAACTAATTGTTGGTTTGGAAAACTGCTGTTGTTGATGATGTTGTTAGGTTTGCACAATGACGTTGTCATGAAATCGTTATTGGCACATTGAAAATTTCTGCCAATATATATATGTTGGCCATATTTATATCATGAATGGGCCATAATATCCTTAGAATGTACTGATATATCATGTTGCTTCTCCTTATCATTGTTGAATATCTACATTCAAAATCAGCTCATTATCATTTACTTTAATTAATACTGCCAAGGAGGTTCAGTTTTGCCAGCATTTGTCCATTTGTTGCATTTTTGGTTTGTTTGTTTGTCTGACTGCAAGTAAGATAATAAAGTTTACAACAGATGTTGATGAAATTAACAGGAAATGTTGGTCATAGTGCAAGGAAGAAGTGATTGGGTATTGATTCAAATCCAGATGCGCATCCACAATGTTTTTAAGGATTTATTAACATTGCTAAATAGGGCAGTTTTCTATTTTTTGCAAATAACTAGAAAATTCCTCAACAAATTTTAATGACATTTTCAGGGAATGTTGGTCATAGTAGGGGAGACAAGTCAATACATTTTGGTAGTGATCTGAATCTGGATACAGACCCCGGATTTTTTTAAAAAAAAAATAATCCTATCTTACAGTGTTAAAGCTGCAAGATAGGATTTCTGCTTATTTTTTAACTAATAACTTGGCTTACAATGTCAGAAATGCCTTGGAGGAGTATTGAACTATTGGAGCACTTCTAGTCTACTACACAAAAAAGTTTTTAAAATTGAGGACAACAGTTTTTTTTTTAATCATGTGTTGATATTGCATTGGCTGAAATGACCTTTAAAAATCATAACCAGATCCTTTCATTGAAAGAATTGTGCATCAGTTGCTGTTGGTCAGTCATCCTCCTCCATTTAAAGCAGCAATGGTATGCACATCCAGGCTCTGTGGTAAATAACATCAATTTGGTAACTCTGACCAAAGGGTGTAAAAATTTTGTATTATTATTTAAAAACAGTTACACAGTGATCCATCTCCTGTATCAGTGCAGCTTTAGTATGGCTGTAGCTGTTACCAAGCTTACTAACTTGCACAGCGAAAGTAGTTTTGTCATGTCACAGTACTGCTTCAAAAAGTTGCTTCGTTCAGTCTTTGAACACACTCCCCTTTGCACTACTTCTACTTTAGCTTTACTTTATCACTGTATCTTCTGCCCACTGCTACAACTCAGCAACACATAAAACATAAACTTTAAAGTGTTCACAGTGCTCTGTCTGTTTTTATTTCCGCACAGGAGAGTCAAATCATCTGGATTTTATTTGCATGTAACCCACAAAGCCACCATGAACTCTGATCTGTTTCATCACTCAAACATGCAGTCATGTCAAAATAAGACAGAGATGTGTAGCATGAAGCTCCAGTTTGTAGAATAAGGTGCAATTTATGACTAAGACATCGTGGATAAATGATAGGAAACAAGGACAAAGATAAAACATCCTTATGAATCAGACATTATTTCCCTTATTTTTAGTGTTGAAGGGTGTGATGTCTGAATTGGTTAATATGCAGCAGACAAACATGGTATGTCCTGAAAATACTCTGCAGCATTGACATTCTCCAATTTGGATAACAGAAGCCTGCATTATTGGACCCTTTGAAATTAGACAAAAGCTTTCAGTCCATTATGAGATAACCCGCGTGAAAATTTTAGAGAATACAGCCTCTGGCTTGTGACACAACCTACACTTTGGCTTTATTATAGGTTGGAGCTGTTTCCTGCCTTTTCATCCTAAGCTTGTTTGGTAATGCTCTATCATTCCATTAGTTTAAAAAAGGGTCTCTGCGGGGTTATGGAAAAGGTTCCATTTTTTCTCAGGGGGATTGATTTTAAAGTTATTATACCCAAGAGCGCATAGGCACCTACTACAAACACATCCATTTGTCCCTCGTGGATCATGTTATACATAACTTAATGCTTTAGCATACACTATATGGCTGCAGGTATGGCAACTATATAATAGGGAAGGGAAGGAAATCAGGATTTATTGCAGCACTGAAGGCATTAAGTCATTTTAAATGCATTGGGACAAGTCTGGCAGTTTTGTGTAGGTGAAATATACTTGAAATATGGTACACCACCCACTTTAAAAAAAAAAGTACAGGGAACAGACTTAGATTGGTTGTGCTTTATTTCTGTAGGGATTATGAATGATGAGATGCAATAAAAGTACTGTAGCTATGTGAGACACCAGCTGCATCTATTTGAACCAAACTCCTCTATAAAGTCAGACAAGTCATATGCTTGAAGCTACTTTAGCTGCTAATAGGTCAACAAGTGTAGAAATAAAGGACATGAGTAAGAGTAACCGGATGATTGTGTGATCTGTGATGCTGCAAAGAGAAGCCCACCAGTCCTTCTGGCCTGATATTGTGCATATCACTGCTTGGATTAGAGCTGAAGGTCTGTGTGTGAGAGACTGTAAGATGACGTGACACTGCAAAGAAGCTTAGAGGAAGATTATGTCACATATTACAGCATATCAAGATGATTCCCAGATATACAAAGTCATATTATCTCTCAGAACTGGCAGCCAATTTTTTGGAGTTAAGCCGGAAAGAGAAAGGAAACATTCAAAAACAGAATTAGAAACTTTGAAATGAGTTTTGGAATTCTCTCTCACTCTGTATTTCATATTTTTCAGTCTAACCTCTTAGGTGTCAGCCTGCTTCATTCAAAAAGTCTGAAGCCCTTCAAGGTTTCATCAGGTGTAAAAAAAAATCTTGGCTTTTGTTCTAGAAATTAGTCATCCAACATTCAATGGAAACAAAATTCAGTGCAGTAAGCTTTGAAGGCCACAATACAACATGAGTCAAGGCGCCACTGAGAAGTTTTTGAAGTGTTATAAAAAGACGAAAATCAAAGCATGACTCATTATAAGCTACCAAGCCAATGTAGGCCATTAGCAATGACAAAAAAATCATTTTTGTTTTGTCATTTTTGATGCTTGGTATCTCTGCCACGGGGGAGGTGTCAGACACCAAACTGGAAGAAACAGCCTTTGTTTTTCTCCATAGCGAAGACTCATGGAAAGTAATTTGATTAAAGTTGAAAATAAAGCTAGAGAGGACTTGATGTAAAACACTGCTTTCCAGAGCAAGGGCAGCAAAATGATGGAAGGTACTGCTTTGTCCACAGGTGCACCAAAATCAATGCATACTGAGAGTTCTGTAAATGAACTTACTCTGAACATACGAAATTAAGGCAACTTTTGTCACAGAAGTCTGTTTTCAAATTCTTTTTCTTTGCACAATCCTTGTGTAAAGCCTGGGTGTGCTAAGCTAACTATCTAAGCAATAATACATATATCCTTGCTGAAAGTCGATTAAAAAGAATACCAACATTTCAGATATAGAATATATAGATCTAGAAAAGCCTCTCCTAAATACACGCATTCTGAAGCCTGCTTTAAAATGTGAATTTTTGGGGCCGACTATAAACCCTGTACAACCAAACAACCATTTATTTGACTCAAAGTATTTATATTACCACATTTTTTGTGAACGGATTATATCAGTGTAAACTCTGTTTTGCTCTGACATTGTCTCTGGAATATTCACTTTTTATACATATCTTTTGACTCCATATCTTCTTTAATTTGTACAATTAATGTCTCTAAATTCAATAGTGTGAATGGTGTAGTAAGTAAAAGAGTGTCAAGAGTTAATTGAATACCAATTAAACTGTGAAATCAATTCTCTTCAGTAAACCAGATGAAAAAACACCAAAAATATTAGTTGAGGCTGGATTTTATTTGTTCGGGGACTTCAAGAGTCAATATCTTCCCTCAGCTTAGCTTCATATATTCCATTGTGATGACTGCAAGGGTATGTACTCAAATACTAATGTTAAAAAAACAATTTATTTATTTATTTATTTATTTAATAGGGACAGTGCGCATTGATGAACAGCTATTTGGAAAACAATAGACTGGATTATAGCATAAATGCTCATTTACATCCGCAGTCCCTTGGCAGGTAACACAAAAACATGATGCCAAAGACACCACACACACACAAAAGCAGGACATAGAACAGGACAATAGATAATAATAAGAGCACATCACAAGACAGTTCATTTTTGGGACCTTAGAAGTTAATGGTTACAGGACTGGTTTGCTTTCAGCCACTGCTTGACATGCGTTTTGACTACTGAATACCCCTGTACCGTATTCCCAGTCTGTCTGAGATGCTACATTAGTGTCCCTGTCACTTTAAGACCTTGTAGTTCATTTCAAATGTGCTTAAGTTGTTTATTTATTCAGAATGGCACCTTGCGACCATCTGGCTGTAACTCTGGGTCCCATTAGGGGGACTGTAGCCCACACTTCAGGATGCACTGATATGAAATATAGGTATCTAGTTAGATGTTAGCTAAGTCATGTTACAGTGTCGAGTGGACCATATCAACATTTAACCAAATCCAGCACAAGGGTATAAATGTTTACATACACAAAGTACTGCAAAGGCTGGCAGTGGTGGCACTGTTTATGCTAACTAAACTGGGTAAACCAGGTTGATGTCTATACCAAGAAATCATTCCCTGTTTCAGTGATTCTAAAAAAGCAAAAAATGGACTGGAGTTTTTTCAAGGTTATACTTCTTTTGTCTAAATTTAAATGCTAATTTAACTGGATATAAAATCTGTGTCCAGGAACATCCCTAGCATTAGGAAATACATGTAACCTAAAGAACCAGTATGGTGAACAAAGTGAACACATCTCTGACTTAAATCCACCAAAAAAAGCCATTATGAGTTCATTGTGTTGGACTGAAACTTTCATGAAGCGTTAATTCTTCTGAGTTTCCTCATGCATATTAATTGTGTTTGAAGAGGCAGACGTTAAACTGTCAAGTGTACACAACTGTGCTAATAAATGCTGGATTAGGCTCTGGATTTAGAAGTTTGCAGAGGATTCTCTACGTCTTTGTTAAAGTTTCTGCAAAATGGAGATAAAAGGGCTCACAGTTGAACTGAAATATGTGTATTTAATTACATGGTAAATTTTTATTCTGATAGTCTTAATCTGTCAGTAAGGATGCAGTGCACATTATATGTTTTTTTGTAGAAATAATTCAGAGAGTAATTAATGTGGAACTTTGTCTATCTCACACACAAAAACACAGCACACACTAAACCCCCGGATACATGGAGTGACCGGAGTGGAACGACAAAAACACACAAACAGAAACACGTTCACAAACTCACACATACACGTGGAAACACACAATGAAACAAACAAAAACCTCAAGAGCCAAACACTGATGGATTTTAAGGATTTGCTATCAGTTGGGCCTCCTCAGCTTCCTCCCACACCTCGATGACTCTGCTGCTGTGTTTTTCTGTGTGAGGGTTGACAGTGTGTGGTATTATTTGGAGCTGCACAGAAATTGTGTCGCTCTATTTCCAGGGTCCCATGGGACTGCATGTGCTTACCTTTAGACACACATAAATGCACACAACAGACCGTCTAATGGTCAGTGTGGCCAAATCAAAATAAGACACCCACACTAAAAAAACAGGTTGAAAAGTTTTGTGTTGAGACAACAATCTAAATAACTGCCATGCAACCACTTTTCACAAAAACAATCAAAGTATTGCAGTTTGCAAAACTCAAAAAGTTATGAACAAATTTTGATGACAATTTCTGGGAATATTAGTCGTGGCTTAAGGAAGAAATGATTAAGTCTAATCTAAATCTGGATTTGGATCAAAGACTTAAAAAAATGCTAACATTGAGACTTAGGGCATTGTTTGACATTTTCACTTGTAACTCTGCTAGCAATGGCAGAAATTCTCTGAAAAAAATCGTACAGATGTACGTCATGTGGATCCATGCAAAACCACAGTTAAGCTTGGACCTCTGTTTGGATCAGAGGTTCATGGATGTTCAGCTGGGTGGCTAGTAGCTATAAATGCCTTGGTGGTGATTTGTGCTCTCTGAGCACTTTAGTTTATGTTTTGATCCATAGGAAGTTGCTGTGCTTTGTGGTTAAGCTAATATTGCTGACAACAGATTCCATATATTCTTTCAAAATTAAAGCATTTTCTTTTCAAACGAAGAGTAAAGAAGTTCAGGAAAAGTGTTGCAAAGAAAATGTTTAAAAAAAAATAATTCTGGCTTATGTTAAGTGAGGTTAATAAAAAAAAGCTAGTTTTTACATAATATTCTTACTGAAACCTGTTGGGAGTAAATGAAATATCTTTTCAATTTTAATCTCTTCATGATCAGTCATTGCTTGCATGCTTGTTTTAACCTCTTGCTGTTGTGATGCTTGTTACTCCCACCTCTTTCTCCTGAAAGGATGCTGATTGGTCAATGTCTCTGAGCTCAACTGTTCAAGCTTGAAGCTTTGCATGATAGATCCATCTGATTCCATGTTTGTAATCAATGTGCTCAAACTTTGGTTTGAAAACAACTAAACCAAAACTTCTGTGAAGTTCATAATCCTCTTCACAATCATCTACTACAGTGAGGGATTTTGCTCATGCTCTTAGTTCTAAGTAAACTCTTTACTTTGCAGAGTTATGACTTTGAAGTTATATCCTACTTTTCAGTCATTGTTTCAGACCACACTGGTGAAGCAGTACAGCATTTCTTCTAATGATAAAAATGAAAGTCAAGAACATGAAACATACAAACCTATGCATTCTTTGATTTATACATAAAACTGCAAATGTTTCTAATGTCAATATGGACTGGATGTTTGTTTTACAATGTTGGAAAATCATTTTTTAACATGTTATTGATATTTATTAGTTGCAGTTAACTATCAATCTTAAATATAAAGAAAATTAAAAGGAAAAACCTTTGACAGAGCAGTGAGAGTTTAAATTAGCCCCAAAAGGTCAAATTATTCCTTGTAAATCAAATGCTTTAGTTTTGACTCATGACAAGTTTCCCTCAGGCTGAGGGAATTTTAACGGCACTTTTCGGCACATCTGTCTAATGTTCACAGCCGGGAGAATGGTCCACATCTACCTCTGAATTACTATGTTATTGTCTGACTGTGAGGTAGTTTCTTATTTTGTTGGCTTCAGCTTCTGGAAAACACAAACATCCTCTTGTACTCTCACATTGTTTGTTTGTACATTGTTTGCTTGTGTCTGTTTGCATCTTTGTCTCCCATTTTCTCTCAAATCTCCCAGTTTTCAGTCAGATTAAAAGGTGATTAAGACAACATTGGAGGCAGTTTCTACCTGCTGAGCCCCCTGCTGCGTTATCAAAGCTGGCCCTCTCCTCTCCTCTTTCTTTTCCATTCCTTTTTTCCTCCCTTCTCATCTCCTTTGTTGCCTCTTTTCTCTTCCTCTTCTCTTTTCTCATTTCCTTTCATCCCTCCTCTAGCTACAGCTCTTTCATTTAGTCTCATTTCCTCTTTTCCTCATAGCCTCCTGTCCTCTGCCTTTCTTTTATCTGTCTTCTCCTGTCCTTTCTCTCTCTCTCTCTATGTCTCTGTTTTCCATAATTTCCTTTCTAGCAAAAAGTGTGATGACAGAAAAAAATGCATCACAGTGTATAGAATTTCTGCTCCTGCTCCCCTTATCTTCCTAAATCTTGTGGATGCTTGAAATATTCAGGTCGACATTAGATGCCAAGCACTCAGCCAGGGTTATTTAACCTGGTGAAGTCATTGTGCGGAGAAAACACAGATGGGAATGTTTGATTTCAAGCCACTAATCACTGTTGTCTTGGGCAGCACTGAGCTCTTGACACTGCCATGGCATCCGTCCAAAACTGAGTCGAGGGGGAAATGTTGTTGACTTTGCGTGCATGCTTCAAGTGGCCCATTAAATCTATTTGCAGAATGAATGGTGCAAACTTTGAATGAGGCCCTACCCCTGTATTTTGCCATTTAAAGTTAGTTTTGCTATTATGGAAAGTTTTTATTGAAATAATAGAGCCCTTTGGAAGCCTAAGGAGGATGAGCAACAAATAAGAGCCAATAGGGGGATTATTGTAATCCAATCTAAATGACGAGGATCAGCTAGCAGCATGACCTCAGCTTTACATGGCAGAGGATAGTGCAAAACTCAAGAAAGCCTTCCTAACTTTGGTTTACTCCCAAACACAGGACTGTCCTGTTTTTTGTCTTTAAAAGCCAATGCATTATTACTCCCAACTCATGAAAATGGCGCTTTGGTCAGTGGCCCTGTGCTTCAAATACCAAGATGAAGTTAACTGTCTGAAAGAAAGTTTTGAATGGAAAGGTGTCATTGGTCATCTTGGTGGAAATAAACATTTCTGCTTTTTTTTTTTTAAGATAAAGTGATCACTCAAGCCTTGTCCCGCATTTGCTCCTGGTGGTATAGCAATACATCCAGACAGTGTCTCTTAAAAATCTGAAAACTCTTTGCCAACTGCCACTAAAGAATGAATAGCATAAGTGCCAGACGCACAATTGTAGCTTTTCATATGGTAAAGATTGTAAGACATTAAGGCCAAATCAAATCAATCCCCGCCTTTGAAGCCTCACAACCTCCTGACAAGAAGTCTAAGATGTTCCTTTTTCATCTTGCATTGAATGATTTGTTATGTCAGAGTTGTGGACCAATGACAACATAGAAATGTAAAGAACCAAGTGGCAAAGCAAAAGGCGGATGGAGTTGCTGAAAGGTGGAGCCATCAGTCAGGGGCAAAAGTCTCTCAAGCTCTGCAAACATCCCCTCTATCTATATGATGCGTTGTTGAGGGACCACCACTACAGATGTGGAAGAAAAGAGAAATATCTTCATAATACAGCAACACTCTGGTTACTGCTGTTAGCAATTAGCAACAAGCTATGTTATCATTTGTCATAACATTTGGAAATACAAACAAATACAGTATAGTACTGCAAATATAGATGGTTTGCTGTCCTTATTTTGGTGTTGCCAGAACCTTCCTCCATCATCACATACCAAGTCTGTCAGGCCTCTCAGTCTCATTACTGCATGATGGATCTGCATCCCAGAGCTCGATGACAGAGCAGCTTTGTTAAAAGATCTTTTACAAGCGACAGACTGGGTTTAAGACTTTCCCACATGATAAATCAATGAGACCAAGGGCTGCAGTTTTTGACCATTTTTAGAATCAGTAGGCAACATGAATAAGAAAGCAGTCCATGTGGTCTGGCCTATAGTATTCATCTGCTGTACAAGAAAGACCATGGAGGGATGGAACACAGCTATGTCTTTCTTTAAAGGGACATTTCAGTGTTTTTGAAATTGGGTTGTATTAAGTACTTGACAATAGTGAGGTGGCTGAAAGGGGTCCCAGCAGAGCTGTATCTATAAAGGGATGAACTCAGATAAGGCACACTGCTGTTAAAGTTATTTGTGGTATTGTGTGAGTTTAACATAAAAATGAGCCACAAAACTATGTTGGGTCAATTGGGCAAAAATTTCCAAGTGCTTAATTCCCCCCCCCAAATCTTTGTGTTTGGACTTTATGATGCTTAATGGTTATTTGTTCATCTGCCTGTACTTATTGATTCCACTCCTGGATCTTGTTTTGTAGAATTTCTTCTTCTGTTTCCTTTGGCCCATAAAGGTAACTCCGTGTATCCCAAGTAAACCTCATCGTCACTTGAGTCAAAATCACTCATATTTGTTTCAGTAGCACTTTCCTCTGCCATTGTTAAAAGTACTTGTACATTATGATCTAATTCTCTGCTGTTTATTGACACATTAAAAACTGTACAATATGTGCTTTTAAACATAAGAGTGAAAGCAGTTTTTTTTCTTTCCCTTCAATGAACAGGGTGTTAAAAAACGCTGCAGAGAGCACTGACACTGACTGACAAACTCGGCGAGATGCTGAGGAGAGATTGTGGGTGAAAAGGGAATGAGGTCCTG
Source organism: Cetoscarus ocellatus (assembly GCA_037902135.1). NCBI lineage: Eukaryota > Metazoa > Chordata > Actinopteri > Labriformes > Labridae > Cetoscarus > Cetoscarus ocellatus. Next base: position 711,455 of record JBAMNC010000414.1, read on the forward strand.
AGAGAAACAGATATGTGAATGCAAACAAGTTATCTCAAAAAAGAGAGCTAGAGACAGAGAGGCAGACAGAAGGAGAGAGAGAGGATCAGATAGGTTGAAAAATGTGGAAGAAGACTCAGATGAGAGCAACCAGAGTGATAAAACTGTTTAAGATACAGGAATATATACAAGAGTGAGAGATAAATAGAGAGAGAGGGAGGTAATCATTGAGGCATGTCGTTAATATGTCCTGTGTTTACGGTGTGTGTGCGTGCGTGCATGTGTATTTTTAGCTGAGATGATGAAGCTCAGTACATCTGGTACCCCTAGCCCCAGGGAGGACAAGGAAAGCCACACACACTCAAACAGCCTCACTTCTTTCCTCCCACTTTAAATCTCACACTGAGATCTGTCACAAATAAATGGACATTATTATAGCCCATACATGGCACATTAAGTTTTACTATTTCAAATATAACATGACACTATCACACGTGCAAAGGAATGCATGTTAATAAAAATGCAGACTTAACATTCACACTGTGTCCTTGCTTCACCCGAACAGCTCTCTTAAGGTGCAGCAGCATCTCTTTCTCTTCTTATCCTTTATACTTGTTTTTGGTGTTCCTGTTTTATTTTTTTTCCTCAGTTATTCTGCCTCTTCCTCCTGAGAAAACATTTAGGGGTGTCCTCAAGGTCATTGTTCTGAGTTTGGTCTTGTCCAAATTACCTGCTCCACTGTATGCTGACTGTAGCAAGACATGTAAAGAGACCTGAGGGATAGAATCATGCTGAAAATAAGTTAAAATGTATTAACTTATCTTTTCACATAACAAATATAGTCAGAAAACAATCTCAAAAAATATAATTAAGAGATGTAGAAAAACTTGTTTGCTTGTCATGTCTCCTGTTGAGATACCGTAGGAAACATCTGTGACATCCCTTTGAAGTGAATTTTACAATGTTTGGGTATTTGTTCTGTGATATCTTTCTGTGAACTGCTAATTTAGATAATGATGTGAAGCTGTGTCAGGATGTCAGAGACAATCTTCAAAGCTGAGTGTGATAGGCTGCAGCTCCCATCAATCAAAAAGACAAAGCCTGCAGAATCACAACAAAATCTTAATAATGACAGCCTCCTAAAAACAGTCTTAAGCTATTATATACTACCTTCAGGTAGAATTTCAAAAGAGAACTCCTTTGGTCAAATGTGATTTTTGTTTTTTCAAGGTCAAACCTGTAGCTAATTTTGACATTTTTGCTTATTTTACACATAGGAAAGACCCCACCTGGTCACAAGGCTGTTCGATGTGCTCTTTTTGTGTTAAATTGACATTTTTAGTGTTTTAAAGGGTTGTTTTTGCCTTTATTGACAGTGGAGAGTAATGGATAGAGTTAGAAATGAGGTGAGAGAACCGTCCGCAAGAGGCAATACATGAACAAAACCTACAAGGCTATTGGTGATGGAAATGGTGATATATCTACCATAAGTCTTTGTAAGAAGATATGTTTTGTGATAATGTTTCTTAGATGCTAAGTTTGGAAAGCATCGCTAAATGCATTGAATAATAAGTCTGTCAGTGTTCATAATATCCACTATATATTCGCTCTTGCAACCAAATATTTGATTGATTGTACCTTTGATTGTCTTTTTTCCATGTTTAGCTCGGTAAAGGTATCTGTGATATTTGCTGTTGATTTAACAAACAATGTTGGCAATATATATATGCTGGCAACAGCTTTGTATTTGTTTTTGTTAAATTTTAGGCATTCCCTATTGACTTATTGAGGGTACCCTTCCCTTTTTAACAAGCTGGCCCTTGGGCAGTGACAGTAATATCAATATGGCCCTGATTCAGTCGACCAAACTTGATCTAGAGAACAGAAGGCTCACCTTTTCTTTTTTTTTTTTTTTTTTTAAACCACAAACCACATGACTGTTTCTCTAGCCAAAGTAGGCAGTGAAAGTAAAAGTATAGAGCACCTGATTTACCTTTTTATACTTTTTACCTTTTTATAAATCTGGTCTTTTGCAGGGATATTTTTTTGGGGAAATTTGACATTTAAAACTTATGATTAGAAACAGTTATGATGCCACAGAGGGGAATTACAGCCAACTCGTCACACACATATGTCTGGTCTTAAAGCCATTGGGGTTGTGATCCAGAGTTGACTTGCGCCTTAGTGATCATGCAGCTAGCATGTATCAAGTGTTTTTAAATCATTACATAGCAGGTACACGGCAGTGGGAGCTGTCACGCTCATGGGGCTGCAAGAGCTTGTGATCCAACACATAACCTCTTTGTTGAAAGATGAACAGCTCTCTCACTGATTTACACTGAGTTTTTATAAAAATTGATAAAAAGGACATGCTGTTTTCTCTATGAGGTACACTGATATGTTTGATGATGTTTTTTTAATGTCTTTCAATTAAAAAGCAAACCTCGTAGAAATACTGTTTTAAAAATCGATAGCTAGTTTGCTTTAAATGTACCTTCAGAGGATCCCATAGCATACAAATATGAAACACCAAAAGGCTCTTACCTTGGATTTAATGTTGTCTTGCAAGTTCAACTCTACCTTTTTTTCTTTTCTGTGCAAACAAAACACAACTTAGGCAATGATCAGTTCATCTACCATGTGCAGTAAGGACTTACAAAGACTCCATTATAAAGGAATTAAAGGATCAAGAGCAGCTCAGTTGACCACAGGATACTTTATTTTCTTCAAGAATAATCATGACATCTCTCAATACAGGTATATTTATCTTCAGGTAAAAAATCACTTAAGAATCTCCTTTAGAGACTATTTTCCCTTGTCTTTTTCTAAGCCCTCTTCTCTTGTCCCTCCTTCCTCTCAGCGTCTCTCAGTTTTTGCTCTAAGTGCCCTCCCAAAGGGGGCATGGATGGAGAGCTGGGGGAAGAGGTGGTGGTGGGAGGTGTTGGTGTAAAAAGCAAAACTATCCCTGAGTGGTCCACGCAGACAGACTCTCACATACACACGCACACCTGCTGATTACACTCTTCTCCCGTAGTGCTGCAGGGTCAATTGGTGCTTGAATGGAGCACTGTTGTGACCTTCACATCACAGCTCTGTTTCTTGAAGTTACAATGGCACCTCAAGTGGACTTAATGTGAGGAACCCAACCAAGAATAAAATGAGAATGTGCTTTTTAGAGAGAGATTGAGAAAATGACTGAGAAAAATCACCAAGTATTCTACTTATTTATTTTTTTATTTTAGATTGATTCTGATTTAAGCTTTATTCTCTCCGTTGTATTAACATCACAACTAGAAAGCTCTGGTGAAAACAGTGCCTACGTTTTCAATCAGAGCTGCCATTTAAGGCTTTTACAAACCAATGCAACATTTAAATTGGAGTACCCGAACTTTCATCACAGAGGGCTGCATACACAATTATGTAAGGATGACTGAGCCACTTCAGTATACACCTACCTCTAGTGTGTGAAGAGTTAATACCAAGGGCATTTCTAGACACCCTGGGGGCCCCAGGCAAGAGGGACCATGGAGGCCCTCCAGGCCCAACAACACCAGTACGATGACTAAATCCAGAAATCTTTTATTTTAAATTACAAAAGTGCAAAATCATGTAAATAACCAAGACAAAAGGACACTTTACATACAATTTATACATAACATAAACTTCTGAATGACACAATTTTTCTTTTTGCATACCCTGAGGGATACCTTTGCTTCATTTTCACTTTGGTTTGATGAGACCCGCAAGTACCACTCCCGCAGAAAGCCAGCTAGTAGGGGGCCCATTAGGGAGATTCCTGACGTGTCATTGCAGTGTCTATGGGGGTTTCAGATTGTGTCGTTGATATAGATTAATATCACCCATGTCTCTGGTGCGGTGCCCCTCAATATTAGCCATTATCCAGCAACAGCTAGTACTGGGATGCATCAATGTTACAGTGTCTAAAGCAGCTCAATAATTTTGTCACTGATATGGACCAATATCAGCCGTCTCTCGGGGCCGCTTCTATCTCGGGGCCCTAGGCGATTGCCTGGCTTGCCTGCCCCATTGTGATGTCTCTGGTAATACAACAGATCCAATGTAGGCTCAGATGGGATTTAAAACTGGAAACACTAAAAGAGAAAAAAAAAAGCCTATAACTATCATTTATCAGTCAAGCACAAGCTGCAGCTTCTGGTAGTGGCCAGTTTTCTATTGATTCAGATTCTAACAGCCGTGATATTGTCTCTACAGCTATTTGAATATAAATGAGACTGAAACAATTTGTTTGAAAAATGTTATTTTTCATCTGTTATACAAAATCAGTATGATTATTATGATAACATGGATTTATAGCTGTAACTGAAAGCAGACAAAAGCAAAACTTCTGCCTGTAATTTTAAAATATATGTTGCTTCTGCTTCTGCTCATAAGATTTTGAATTAAAGGCAGCAGCACAGAAATGTATTTTATTCTTAGCAACTATGTAATGTGTTAAGTGTTGAAATGATGCTGAACTCACAGGTGAGTATTGTTTGCTCCTTGGGCCAAAGTCCTGCTTTGAAACTGTGGTGCATGCCCCTGATCCAGTCTGGTCTGATAAAGTAATAAACATTTTTCAAAGACAGTGTTTTAGTTGATGACTGAAGCATAAACCAGAGACAAGTTTTGAAGCAGCATGGAACGATAAGTTTAATAATTTAAGAGAGGATGAACTGAAGCTAATAAAATAAATAAACTTGATTATGACAATCCAAGGGCGGCACGGTGGCGCAGCAGATAGTGCACGTGCCTCACAGCAAGAAGGTCACAGGGCCTTTCTGTGTGAAGTTTGCATGTTCTTCCCGTGCATGCGTGGGTTCTCTCCCGGCACTCTGGCTTCCTCCCACAGACCAAAAACATGCTCATTAGGTTAATTGTTCACTCTAAATAGCCCTTAGGTATGGGTGTGAGAGTGAATGGTTGTCTGTCTCTATATGTTGCCCTGCAATCGACTGGCGACCGGTTCAGGGTGTACCCCGCCTCTCGCCCAATGACAGCTGGGATAGGCTCCAGCCCCCCCCCGCAACCCTGAAAGGGATAGTCAGTATAGAAAATGAATGAATGAATGACAATCCAAGCGGTTATTGCATGCTCATAGGGAGTTTGGGCTGGTTTCTCATAGGAACAATCTACACAGTATTATTTAAATCAAGTATGACATTTTTTGAATACTTTGTTGCCTCTCCATGTCTTAATGTCTTAAAACGATACAGCCGCATTGTTGTAATATATGATGGTATGATAAAGTGCCAAAATTAAAAACGGTATTCTCAAGGAGCAGCAGTGGTTCATTATGTTTGGATTGCCAAAACTGGACACATACTCCTGTTGTATAAGAGGGCCAAGGAGTTGCAATTGTGTCCATGTAGTTGAGACATTATGCAGGAGTGTGCTTGAAATGTTAGAAATTAAACACAGAAAACCATTCAAGTTTTGGGCCTAGGATTTGGAAGGTTTTATTTTGGTATCTTGGCAACCCAACTGAATACAGATTACTGTATCTAACCCTGATCTTTCCCCTCTGTTTCCCACCCATCCATCCATCCACCCATCCATCCATCCATCCATCCATCCATGCATCCATCCATCCATCCATCCATCCATCCATCCATCCATCCATCCATCCATCCACATCTCTCTCAGTCCTGGTATGATCAAAAACAACAGTCTACTGGGTTTTAGTGATCCACTTTCACTTTTGCCAACAAACCACCTACAGACTGTGGTTTGGCAGTCCTCGCTCATTAAAATCTCCCACTTCTGTGGAACAGCATTACCTCTCTGGGACTGATAGCTGTGGTTCTTATAACCAACACAGAATGCCTGTAAACATCCATATAATGCATGCGTCTTACGCTCCCTTTTCAGCTCTCTTTCCTGCCTCTCTTTTTTTTCAGTGCATACATTTCCATACTCAATTTATTATTAATTTCTTCTTTATAGGTTCTTTGGAGCGTTTGTATAGAAGCACAGCTGTGCAGTTTATACCAATGTGCATTCACCCATATGTAATGGTTAAGCATCTCTGACTGCCTGAATTACTGGAAGCATTCTTTAGATTGAGCAAGAAGTGATGTGTTTGCATGAAGAAACCCCAGGTGTTCTGTTAGCTACACAAGCATGAGTCATTTGTACATTGATGCACACTTGTATGTATATTTGTCAAGTCCAAATACAGATTCATTTGGCAGATCTGAAACCCTTTTCACACCTCAGCCAAGGCTCAGGAATAGTGTTTACACATTTATTCAAGGACATGTTGATACTATAATATGCTGGCAGAAATGGTTTGGGTATTAGCAAAGCAGATTTGGTTTAAACAAGCAACAAAAGGGACCATTTTTCTTTGAGCTTGAAGACACACAGTTTGACCTCCTCCTTTTTCCATCACAGTCCAATTATGATTCTTAAATTACATCCAGCCTCAGTTTCAGTTTGTATTTCGGTGTACCACTTCGTGAAAGGCATTGACAAGTGGAGTTAGAGCTGCACTTAGGAACCATTGTCAAGATCATCAAGGACTCTTTTGGTTAGGAAAACATCAAAAACTGTGACAAACACCGAGCAGTCATTTCCTGGGCCCAAAGTAATGTTTATAAGTTGTTTCATTTTGGGAAACTAACACCTGGAAAAAACAAATACACAATCTCTTTGCCTAAATGAGAAAAAGAAGCAATCAGTACACTTAAGAAGTGGGGGCAAGCAACTTTCTTGACTTTTCTGTTTTAAAAAAAAAGACTCAAATGGGGTGTCCATACAGCCTTTAGAAGACTTGGTACTGTTTATGCAGAGGTTACATAAGTATTACATAAGAAAAAATATATACTCAGAGATAAATAGATTTTTTGAGCATTCAATCCTGATTGCGAAGTTGTAGGTTTGACTTCAGGGCTCCACCTCTTGATACATGTTCATGAGGGTTTTCAGGCTACCATAATGTTAAACTTATGCCAAGGTCCAACTACATAATTTATTTTGTTGGTCATGATGGACACTATGTATGTATCTATCTTGCTGTGACTTGCCTGACAAGTATGACAGACTACATGGTTGAAACCGACTGCATACGTCCGAGGTTACACTAAAGACAACAAACAGACGCTCTGTATGAAATGTATTATAGCACCCGGTGCTTTCATTGGTCAATGCCTCTGATTTAAAAGGCAGGAGGCAGGATAGAAATCAAGACCCAGAATTCAAGGAAAATATGCAGTGGACCACCATAGTGGATGATAACAATTATTTTGATAGGTATTGACATTCCAATTATAAAACTTTAATATACTGATGTTACAAAACACACCCAACATAATCATCAAACTTGAACTTTCTTAACACTTACATTTTGAATATTAAACAACAAAAAGAAAAGTAAAAAAAAAATCAAGTACCAGAAAATAATGATAGATAAAAAATATAGACAAGCGCAACATGTCATGTGGCATGGTAATAATTTAATTGTGATTATTCAGTTTTTACAATTGTGCAAGGCAGTAACTGTAATGGAAATCCAATATTTGCTCAAAGGGATAATGTGTAGCTTTTTAGATGATTTATGAGCTAAAACAATGTCTACATTCATAAATATGTCCTCATTTGTGTCAAATTGCCTCTGTCAACAATCTGACTTGTCCTCCTGAGCGAAGAATTTCTTGTCTACATTTACATAGAATGGGTAAGTCCTACTGAGGCCTCCATGTCCTTCTGGTCTATAAATACTATGAACAGCCGAGAGGGACATAAAGCACTACGTAGTACTACTGGCTAAGGCTAAACGCGTTTTTGCTCAGAGCTGAAACAGGGAAGAAGCACAGCGAGACGTGCTTGTCACTGTACTTTCGTTCATAATGCAAGATCGTACTTTTGCCACGCCACAGGAGAACGAGTCCTTGTCGGCAAAAAAGTGAAAAAGAGAAGACATAGCTTCTAGGCACATACCGGCCACTGTAGAGTTCAGCGGTTGCAGTACACATTTGAAAAAGCGAGGCGCTAGAGAGCACTATTGGTTTGAATGCAAAATACAGTTTCACCACTAGATGGGAGAACTAAACTTCTTACAGATTTTTTTAAAAAGCCATTGGAGCCCAAGATGGAGGCCCTTTATAATATTTGTTCAATTCAGAGTAAAAGTTTAATCAAAATACAGTCTGTCTTTATGTCATTATTCCCTGTGGTTTAGATTCATCCGGACTTCTGTGTGTGCGTTAGTGTGTTAAACCAAGCATCCACTCCCAGCTTTTCTCCGTCTGTATCCGTACTGCTCCTCGTCCTCTTGAGCCTGTGTGTTCCTGTTTGTCAGTCTGTCTGTTTGGATGGATGTCTCAGCTGGCATCGCAGAGCAACATCACAGATGAGTCAGACAGGACGGAGCTCATTTTTGACGGATGGAGAGGGACGAGGGTGGAGAGGGGGGGAAACTGCTGAACAGGATGCAGCCCTCAAAGGCAGGCATCAGTGATTTCTCCATTTGTGTGGGTTTGTGAGAGCTAATAATGAGCTTTGATGTGTCATATTATCAAAAGTATATCCCTGAGTGTTACATAAGGTATATTATCCACTACAGTTCTGCAGGTGGGACTGACTTTGAAGTCATTTTCATCACACATCTCTAACAGTCATAGAAATCCCACTATTTGTCCTGCGCTTTCTCTGCTGCTGCACTTTGGCTTCATTGCTCAGAGATTTTATTTCAGAAAGTCATTTCCCTTTTTTTTAAAGCTGTCAAAATTTATAGGATTTATTACAATAACTACTCGACCAAAAAAATACGAGGATTTCTTTTTAAAGCTAACCATCCTCTTTCTACAAACTATTTCTTTAAAAGACACTTGTCTGCTGCACTAATGGGGGACCGACGGAGGATAAATGAAAGGATCCTCCAGAGTGAGTAGCACTTAAAATCCAAGGACTGCCTTTTTCAAAAAGGTCCCAACAATTTACATGTAGGATATGAAACATTAAATAAATGTCTTAAGAAAATTTCCGTTCTAGGTCAGAGCTCATGTGCCCATTTTCTTTTCTTTTTTTGTGGCTTTAAGCAATTGCTGGCATTAAATAGCCAAAAGGCTCAACAAAACATAACACACATACAGACACACTTGCAAATATACACACACACATAAAAACCCCACTTAAACCACTTAACATTGAAAGGCATTGAAACATTAACATGAACTCTTATTGAACTCGCAGGTTAATCGAGAAACTCAGACTGAGGGATGGGATCTAGATTAGATAAAGCATAAAGCCCCTGGTTTTGCATTTTTTCAGAGCCTGAAAATCAATCACTTCTCTGTCCCTCTCCCTCCGCACACATGCAGAGAGTGTTTTGTTGACATTTAAAACTAAACTGATACTTTGGTGTTTTTTTTTTTTTTTTTTTAACAAGGTTTTTCTGTGCGTTTTGGCCTTCTGTCCACACAGAAACTGCCCGTGTGCTCTGAACTCTCCTCAGGGTGATGCCACTGTGCAACATTCTCACTGTTGCTGTTTACATAGGTAAAAGCGGACAACTGTTGCTAGTTTAAGTGTTGATAACTGGACTGTTTACATTTACAGGGTCACAATTGCTATTTGTATGTGCGATGCTGATCTATGATGCTGGTTTGAAAACACTCTACAATACAAAGAGTTCAACAGGCTCTATTTCAGCCCTGGAGTTTGATGGTACAGCAGCTCACGTCACGATGGATACTTTATCTAGCTTTCTGCATTTTATAATTTCAACTAACATGGGAACTTGTTTGGATTAAAGCAATAAAATAAAATAATTTCATATCAAAATATTTTGTATTATTTTAAGCTGCAAAAAAGTTACATATGATGGACATATAGTTGCAAGATAATATACCGTGTCTAACAGTGCGTTTATGGGTTTTTGCATTTTCATGTGGACAGAGATGTTTTTAAAAAGTCACAATTGTGGACAAGGATCTTTTGAAAAATAAAAATAGGGGGACCTCTGTTTTTAAAAGACTCTTGTTCTTTCTTTTTTAAAGTCTTCTTTTTATCTTAATTCTAATGATATCCATCATACTGAATGCACCTCAGAACATGTAACCAAAGAGGCATTTGCTGAGACATTGGCATCTATGAAGATTAATTTCCTGATGAGAGCATGTATCTGGAAATTGCCCTTCAAAATATCACAATATAAACAGTAGGGGTGGAAAAAAAATGCTTCTCAACCCTAATAAACTGTTTTTAACTGGAATTTCAAAGATTTGCCTGCGAACATCCTTAAAGTGTGGCTTTGTTTTAGCCCCATGGAAGGCTACCTCCTTGTCATATAGTTAATGTGGGTTCATTTTAGGGAGCTATATGAATTAATAAGTGCATTTTTTTTTATCAACAGGCTGAATTTGGACTATACATGGTTGTGTGAGTGTGAGTTTATGAGCAGAGCTGTACAAGCTATAATTGGATGAAGCGTTTGATTCCTGGTGGCTCGATGTTTCAGAGAAAGTCCCTTTCATCTTCTTATCACTCATCTCTCTACTCTTTTTTCATCTGCGTTGTTCTTTAGCATGTCTCACCCCCGACACCCCCCTGATTGTCCCCTTCTCTCCCCCTCCCACCTCCCTCTCTCCATCCCCCGTCTTTTCTCTTCTTCTACCCCTCGTTCTTTCCTCTCCTTGTCACACCACCTCCGTCTGTGTGTTTGCAGCTTGCCTATCTGCATGTCTGTGTTTTGGCTGTGTGGGCGCGATGCTGTCAAAACCTGCTGTGTGTTGGTGTGTGTGTGTGCGATTGGTTTGCTTTTGCATAGCTATATTTGTGTCTTTGTTGATCTTGCATCTGAGTTTTAGAAGTATATATGTGAGTTTTATAACGTGTATGTCTGCGTGTATTTATGCTGGTCTTTGTGTTTGCTCTCACTAAGTGTGTTAGCGATCATCTCTGTGTTTAAATCCTGTGTTTCATTCCTATCTTTGTGGCCTGTATCATGCATTTTCCTTTGAGTATATGTTTTAAATGTGCATGTATGCATTGTTTTTTTCCCTGTTTTATTTCCCTCATTCTGGCATACTTCTTATTCTTCTAAAACAAACTAATTCTCCTCTTCTCCCATTTGAGGGAAAGAAAAAGGCTGCTTGTTTGATCGATTGCTAACCCAAAGCTTGACTTTGATTTTACCAGCCTAATCAATGCATCCTTACAGGTGCATGCAGGCTCTTGTGCACGTAAACGTACACAAAGAAAAGAGCTTTGAGATTTTCTTAGCTGCAGGTTCAGCTTTTCAAACAGTCTAGTCAAGAGTGTGGCGCTGAGTGCCTCTTACCCCACTCCCTACTGTTTCCTCCCCCTCTCCATGCTGGAAAACTTTCTAAGAACCACTTTTCTCTCCACATAAGAGGACTATGCCCTTGTGTGAAGGCTTTTTAGAAAGTTTTTGTTTATATTTATGCGTGATTTTCATGCAGGGTGTCCCTTGTATTTTTATCTGCCCTGCCTTGACTTAAATGGAGACAAAGAGTGAATTCTTACCCCTTAAGTTGCCTTGTATTTTATGTAACCGTGCACAATTTGGACAACAATTTTTACAGCAAGCTGAACATGACTCATGTAGTGTACATCTCTTGCTTTTCAACTAAACCTACAGGCTTTGATATTTTTAAAAGTGCTTTTGTTATTGATGGACATCAATAATATGCCTTTTAAATGTAGCTCAGATGCTTTTGGAGTTGAGCTTGTGTTGATTCTGTTGATTGTCCAGGTTTTCAATAGGGACTGAAGTTTTGTCATACTGTCCTATTTTCCTGACACACATGGAATAACACTGTCTCAGGAGGGGGTTGAAAGGGTAAAGGAGCTGCTGCTGACGTCTGCTCAGCCTTCTTTAGTGTTCACCTGTCAAAAGGTTTATGTAAGGGGCCAAATTACCCACACAGAACGCCATCACTAAACAGGCTTTATCGTCATATATCAGTATATTCAGTTTAATTACAAAGTTAAGGACTTCAGTGTAGAAAATTTTGCTCAAATTCTCTTCAGCTAACACATGATGTACAGCAGCTACACCCAACTTTAAGGAATTCCACTTGAAGTAAGGCCGAACCATATATTGCTGTTCCACCTACTCATATCGCAGGACGTGCTGTTAGTCATGTGGCACGAGGCATGTCAGGCTGCCATTTTTGTGTCATTTGAAGGAAACCAAAACCACCTGTTTGTTATTCTCATGACAAAAAAATCAGTTAAAGTCTACCTGATATCAGCCTGGGTAATCAGATGACTGAGGCTGCAAAGGGATTTTTGGTCTGTCAGTGGGGGCTTCTGGTTGAATTAAGTTGAAATTAAATAAATAAATAAAGTGTTAAGATAAGCATGGTCATCAACATTAGGCTGATTGTCATCTAAGGAAGTTGTTCTCCCTGTGCATGCGTGGGCTTTCTATTGGTACTCTGGTTTCCTCCAACAGAACAAGAACATGGTCAGTGACTCTAAATTGCCCTTACGTGTTTGTGGGTGTACATGTGAATGCTCTGACTCTACATGCCAGCTCTTGTGGCTAGCTGTTGACTATTGAAGGGTATAGCAATATCAGTGGAGCAAAAATATGAGGACAAGCTGCTGTTCGGACACATATTAACACACTGAAGAAAAATTTTATTGAAGAAAATTGAAGCAAATTTCATTGAAAGAATTGCTTAAAGGTAGGATCTGCAGGATTTTCCTTTAAAATCAAATATCAACTTTTTCAGGAAAAATCCTGCTCAATCGTCTCCAATGGGTCTCTATTGATGTGTGATGGTGTCTTTGTTTACCTCAACCCCCCTCCTCAGCCTGTATTTTGATGTTTAGGTTGTCTCGGGACATCTTTGTGCAGAGAGTAGGCGGGGATACCCCAGCCAATCACAGCTCGCCCAGTGCGCAAGTGACTTTGAGTGTTAGAAAAAGGAATTAACAGAACGCTACAGAGACCAGCAAAGATGGCAAATGCTACAGCGAAGAAAAGAAGATACAATCAGGCAGAAGCAAAACGCCAAGCAGACAAAGCTCGGTCTAAAACCAGAGGGAACCTAGTGTTGGCTTTCACCTGCTTCCGAGCTTTGAAGGACCGTCTCGGAATGAAAAATGACGTGGAGTTAGCCGTCATGCTGTTGGACAAGTAGGTCATTTTCCTGCTCGGAGCCAGCTGCAGGGCTATCGGGCTGGGGAGGCGTGTTCTCCATCTGCTGCAGGAGAGGGTGGGCACCCGCATCTGCTCATGAGGAGTTCAGGGGGAGGGACTTCGTTTGAATGTTGCGTTTACAAACAGTAACGAAAAATCCTGCAGACCCTACCTTTAAAGCAAACTGGTATTTTATGTACCGTAAATACGTCTATCATAAATCTAAATATGCCTAATTCTAACAGTTTTAACTAGTGATTTTTTTGATTGAGGGCTTTTTAGTGAATGCGGAAGTGTCTGATTCGCCTAAATCATTGCTCAATATTCTCCAAAACCTTTGTGAGAGGGAATTATTTTGCATTTTAGATAACTTCATCAGAAACTTTTCCATCCTACAGATATCTGTGTGTTTCTCTTATGTGTGTGAGAAAT